>OW240914.1:68839765-68857238 GCA_933207985.1 Pelobates cultripes | reverse complement strand
TTAACAATATGGTCCTTAAGTATGGTCCGAGAAAGTATAAAATTCTTAATCCTTAGGTATTGAAAAAGATCTCTTGGGGGGAGATTAAACTTTTCTTGCAATTGTGTAAATGGGATGGGTTTAGATCCATCCCATAAATCCGAGATCTTCTTTAGACCTAGATGTATCCAAGATTGAACATTTATATTATCCATTATATATTGTATGACCGCTAATGGAACTCTATATAATAACTTATCTTCCAACTTCAATTTTTTGTTTAGAATTCTAGAAGTATTGACCATATCTATCAATATTCGGTTCGAAAAATTTTTGGTATCCAATTCACCCAAATGTAATAAACCCATCCAAAAAAGAACAAACAATTTATTTCTAGGGCTATCCTCCTGTTCTAAGGTAAACCATGATATAGATCCCTGTTCCCTATCTAGCCACTGTAACAGATGAGTCGCCATACATGCTTCATGAATTTTATCAACATCTGGAAATGCTATACCACCCTTCTGATAGCTCCTTCGGAGAGTGTCGAAAGCTATCCTAGGTGGTTTATTTGCCCAAATACATTTGGAAATCAGAGTTTGGAAACGGTTAAGAGTACCTTTCCCCAGTCTATAAGGAATCGCCCTAAAATAATACATAAGTTTAGGTATCAAAAAAGCCTTAATCATATTTAATCTTCCTATCCATGAGGACTCAATCTTCCTCCAATTGTCTACCAGTTGTTGCAAGTCTCTTAATAATGTATTATAATTTATTTGTATCATCCTCTCTATATCAAAGGATATTTTGATCCCCAAATAACCAATAGTATCTTTTGCCCATGAAAATTGGAAATGTGCAGCCAAAAGATCTTTCTGGGCCTCAGATAAAAAAGAGGCTAAGATTTGAGTTTTTTTCATATTGATCTTATAGTTGGAGAAGCTACTATAGTTGGATATAGCATCCAGTACCGATGGAATTGAAACCATCGGGTCCGTCAAGGTAAGGAGGACATCATCTGCGAAAAGGGAAATCTTAGTTTCCCCATTGTGAGATTTGACCCCCTTTATATTAGTATCCTGTCTGATCAAGGTGGCCAAAGGTTCAATTGTAAGAATATATAACAGGGGAGCCAAAGGGCAACCCTGTCTAGTACCATTTTTGACCTCAAAATGGTCAGACTCAACAAGAGGGTTGATTATTTTAGCTGTAGAATTCCTATATAGCAACATAGTTTTATGTCTAAACTGACCCTCTAAGCCAAAATGGCCCATGACAGAGTCCAGGAATCTCCAATTGACTCTGTCAAAGGCCTTCTCAGCGTCGAGGGCCATAATAACAGATCCCCATTTATGCTCATTTATTCTATGTATTAAGTTAAATGTCCTACGCGTGTTATCAGTAGTACCTCTCCCTCGCACAAATCCAGACTGATCAACATCAATCAAATCTCCAATTACCACTTTGAGTCTGTTAGATAATATTTGAGAGAATATCTTTATATCTAAGTTAATGAGAGATATAGGTCTATAATTAGTTATAAGTGTTAGATCTTTCCCTACTTTGGGTATAGGAATGATTGAAGCCAATAGCATCTCATTGGGGAAAGAGGTATCCACGGACGCCTTCGTAAACATCTCTAAAAGAATAGGGTTCTGAGTCTTGAAAAGGTTTTATAAAACATTGTTGAAAAACCATCTGGACCTGGAGCCTTGTTCAATTTTAACTTATCTATTACTTCGGTTACTTCTGATAGTAAGAATGGGGCATTCAACGATTCCAACTTCCTTTGGTTAATCTTTGGTAATTTAAGGTTCCTCAGAAATGTATCCATTTCTTCTCTACTCCTCCCTACCTCCTTTAGATTATATAAAGATTTATAAAATTCCGCAAATGCATTTGCAATATCATTTGGTGACACTAAATGTTTGTCACCTAAAACAATTTTTTTAATAAATTTATCTTTGAGATTATTTTTAATTTTATTAGAGAGATCTTTATTTATTTTATTATTATTATGGTACCATCTTTGTTTAAGGAATAGTATATTTTTATTAACCAAATCATAAATTCTATCTTTGATAGTTTCCCTTAATTTAGCTATTTCTTCGATTAAATCTTTATTCACCATATTTTTATTTAGACGTTCCTTGTTTGCCAATTTTATTCTTAATTCCTGCAAAGATTCTCCCTTTTTCCTTTTAGATTCTGAGCCAAGTTTAATCAATAATCCCCTTATAAAGCTTTTAAAGGTACACCATACCGTTGCCGTAGAAACTTCCCCATTATCATTGGTGATCAAAAAGTTTTCAATTTCAGATGACAAAAAGTCAATATTGCACTCTGATTTCAAGAGGCTTTCATTAAGTCTCCACCTTGTCCTTGGTCTAAGACCACCTTTTAACTTAACCTTAATGAGTACTGGTGCATGATCTGATACAACTATGGATCCTATATTGGATTTAATAATTGAACTCAGAAACCCCGCTTTCACCAGAAGCATATCTATTCGGGAGTAAGTCTGGTGAACATGTGAAAAGAAAGTATAATCTCTCTCACTAGGATTCAAAGTCCTCCAACAATCAAATAGGGAATTCCTATCTAGAAATTTAGAAAAATCAGAAACATAGGTATTTGCAAATTTATAATCTCTAGCATTTTTATGGCTTTTATCCCGTACTGGATCCAATACACAATTGAAGTCTCCCCCAATTATGATATTACCACATGCTAATTCATCAACCTTTTCCATCATTTTATCCAAAAAATCTCCTGGGCACGAATTTGGTGCATAAACATTAGCCAAAGTATATATAATACCATTAATTTTTGCAATGAGTATCACATATCTTCCCATTGGATCCCCAGTTAGATGTATCATTTCAAAATTAATTCTGCTAGAGACAATAATTGCAGTACCTCTTTTTTTTTTATTCCCCTCCATATTGGAGGAAAATATCAGCGGGAATTTCTTAAACTTCCAAAGTTTCTCTGGGGAATTAATCCAATGTGTCTCCTGAATAAAAGCAATATCGATGACATTATCATTTAAAAATTTATAGACCGCTCCCCTTTTCTGTGGTGAGTTCAAACCCTGGACGTTCCAAGATATCACATTAAGTGCCATCATAACATCTATTGTCCTGATTACCCCCCAAATCGAGTCTCAGAGAAACAAAAGAAAAAAAATGGAAAAAACAATAGCAAACAGAAAAATACACATTTACATTATAAAAAACATAAAACATAAAAAATATTTCAAAAGGGGGAACAAACCACCTCTTGATAATCCAGTGGGGAAACACACACATATATATGTACATATATATATGCACACACATGTATATGTAGCCCCCTGAACAAGACCTGCCTATAATTGCAGGAAGAGAAACCCCGGCAGGAGGAGGAAGAACTCAAAACTCTTCAAAACCAAACGGCATTTCCAATATCCAGCCCATAGTCGATCAGATGGCATTTCGCAATACCATCTACTTCGACTGGAATATATGACCACATTGATCGCTAAAACCATATCCCAATAGGTTACCAATCTAACATTTTTTGTTGTTCCCTTTTCCCTTTTTTTTCTTTTCTTTTCCCTCTTCCCTAACTGCTATCCATTATACTGGTACTAATCTCCCTCCCCTCTCCCTTCCCCCAGTCATTATAGTTCCAAAATATAATAGGAGAGATAAACCGTGTCCCAAGACAAAGCAAAATAGGGAGACGTATAAACTTATATCTACCTAAGCAGACCTATCTATAATTAAAAAAAAAAAAAAAAGGAAAACACTTCATCAGAGACCAAGCCGGTATACAAAATTGTGTTAATTTAAAAACCCATATTGCAATAAATTGCTATTCTGAGTCTAATCAACATATCCCCCCAACTCTTAAATAGGATAATACAAATCCTCCTCCTCTTTCCCTTTCTTTAGCCATTCTATCTACGTATTACCTAAATAAATATATACACGTGGTCTGACTCCCCCTCTATTGTGATCTAGATCAACGTTACCTCTTGTATATTATCTTACTATTACCAATTCGCTTCACCTACTTTACCCCTTTAAGACCCGTAAATAACCAAAGCTGTTTCATATGTGAATATACCCATACTATGAAATTATACTACCACTCATATATATAACCTACTTCCATTCTTTTAGTGCTAGATAATATCAAATTGTGATTATTGTGATCAAAGTTTATATTACTACAAAGATACAAATACAAATCTCCAAACTTCCTCACTATCAAACTTCATAGTTGGAGAAGGGAATTAATAATATCTCACTGTGCCAATTGTGTTCTAAACACTTTTGATACAAAATATGTGAAAAATATGTGAATAAAATTTACATATATTCTTTATACCACTCTTATATTTTCCAATATGCCGCCTTCAATTACAAATCAAGGATATAGCATAAAAAGTTTCCAATCACCTATATAAGTAATTATATCGAACAGAAGAGAATAAGGAAAGAAAGGCACCTTAACTCAAAATAGTATATAATAGCTATCTATTATAGCATAATTATATAACTTCCCAACCTTATATCAAGTTAACGTTGCCTTATACCATGGCTTGTATCCAGCCCCTCATGAAAACAATATAGAAAAACCTTTCCCCTCTTCTTTTCTTTTCCTTCTTAACTTGCAAGTGTTACCATATGTCCTTATCCAAAAGCAAACATTCTTAGCTTTAGGCATAGCTCCGCCCATTGGACTTGAACGTTCACTGATCTAATCTAACTTCATAATTAATTCCTATAAAAGAAGAGAGAGAAGAAAGAGGAAAAAAAAAACACATTCTTTCTTTTCTATTCTTCTTTTCTTTCTTGTAGTGGTAGTGGTTTATCGTTATCTAGTACCAAAAAGATGATCATTATTTCAAAAACATAATAGATAATCAGTGTCATATTCCAGGTAGATGATCATCATCTGGTCGACTCAAGAGGATAGCTACTGTAAGTTCCAAAATTGGATTTTTTCCTGTGCCGCCGAAACTTCTTTAAAAAGAAATTGTTGGTTTTGAAAGGATACCGATTGAACAAGATTAATTTAGAAATAAACAAAAATGTTTAAAAGTCTATCTGTTCCTGTCCAAATCTGAGATGAATAAATTGCGTATACGCAGAAGTAAGTTCACACTGACACATGCAGTTCAGGTTAAAAACACTTCAGGAAATTTATTAGCATCTAGTTAAAAAGCGGGCACGCAGGCCTTTTTATATGCAAAATGACATCATCATTGAATATCAGATAATAACAAATAAACATCATTAATTGGGTTAAATGTTAAGTGGCTATGTCAGTGTCCACCCATTAATATTATTAATTGGCTCAGAGATTTGAGTGACTAGTGAGGCACCCTCCCATCATGGGATGTCGTCGCCATTGCTCTTTAGCACGAGGCTTACTCGGTGGAAAGGGGGGCTTGGGCGTCATTTTACGTAGTTAGTGATGTCAGTCTCGTGGTCTGTTCCAAGGTTCTTTTATGAATAGAACATTTCATTTTGTCACTGTTCTCCTGGCCTTGGATTATACTATGTTGCAAGTCAACGGAGATCCGCTAACTCCGGGGCTAGTTATGTCCTTAGAGAGAGAAAATACAATCTCTTATTCATTATACTGAATACTGTCAGGAAATTCTGTCATGTAAGGTGAACAAAATGGAGTTAGTACAATAATTCAATACAGGTTCTAATAAAGATTTTAATAATTCTACATCAGTCCCCCCTATGAAATGTTAGATTCTAAAAGATAATCTTTATTTGTTAGTATCAGAAGACGTGTTAGCCCAAAGGCACAGAAACCCCGTGACCCGCTAGCTAGGTGTTATTGCAAAGTGCAAAGCTGTCCCTTCGTCTGTCCCTAATTGGCTAACTCATCTGTCCGCTGGGCACTCGAACACTTCACTCCATGGGTATCCCGAGGTGGCTAACCCACCACATCTCCGCACGGTAGACTTCCCAGACAGACAGATGCTGTCCCTAAGCTGGTCCCTTCCTAGAACTCTTGCACTTTATCAATAAACGGGATAGATTGTAGCGGTATACAGGGCGAGTTGACTTTTTGGAAATCTTGGTCATCAACTGTGAGGTGTGCGTAAGTGGGTGCCGCTTGGTCTACAGTCTTCAAGAGGAGCTTTCTCAGACAAGGGAGGACACAACAAACGAGAAGAGCAAAGATAAAAAGGAAAATTAGTATTGCTATACCAATATGCATCAAAGCTTTTTGCCATCCTGTCATCCAACCAAACCATCTCTCCCAGGGATCTTTTATCCCAGAGTTCCTCTTTAGCTCCTCAGAGAGCTCTTTCAATTTTCCTATAGCTAAGGTTACTTTACCATTGGGGCCTGTGTTTTCTGGGATGTAAGTACAACATGTCATGGTGTCAGGCAGAATTTTACATACCCCTCCTTTTTCGGCTAGAATCATATCTAAAGCCATTCTATTCTGGAATGACATTTGGGACGTAGCCTGCAGCTGTTCGGCCAAACCCTGAAGGGCATCCCTGGTGTAATTAACAAACCGTTGTTGGTTGTAGTAGATGTAATTTATCCAATTTAAATTCTTGTTTGCAGTGACTATGGTAAAAAGTGATTCAAATCCTGCAGCAACTTCATCCCTGGCTTTAAACTCATTGGGCACCCCCCTAGGTACCCCAATGGCATCAATGTAAATATGAGGGTCAAAACTGCCTTTTACTGGGGCTTCACGCTTTACCTTGGTTGGTGAGTGTTTGGACTCATGAGTCTTTATCCATTCTTGATCTCAGCTGTAGATCCCCACACAACCAGTAAATATCCCCCAATGATCTAGTGTGGAATTGTAGGAGGTTCATAGAGACAGTTCTGTAGGTGGCACAATAACCTTTAGAGAAGTTACCCACAAATTTACCAATTCCATCATAATTAGCATAACAGGTATAATTACCTTTATAGACGGTAACACCATCTGGGGGTTTGCAATCTTTGACTAGAAGAGGATACTCTACTGTCCATGCTTTACATATGGACCTATTGAAATTGTAGTGATAGGCAAAAAGACTCAGAACACATTCTTCTATATCTACTGGCAAAGTTGAAGGCACAGTGCCCAGGTGCGGCCGGGCACCACCACACACATAGCATGCGGTTCTGTTATGTTTGTTGGCATTATATTTCATCCATTCTAACCATAGATTAACATCATTGAAACCTGTTTCAGCGGCCATGGTATCTTCAAATGTTGGATTTGCAATGGCCATCATGTCTTTAAAAGATTGGATGTGTGGTTTCAACGGATTTGAGACCATGTGGGTGGTCCCTTTCCACTCAGGAGAGTGGCACATATCTTTAAGGTGGAAATGTCCTAATTTATTATAGGAACCCTTCTTCCAGTACATTCCCATTACATACTGGTCTGCATCCGTTGGGCTGGGATGCTCAATGTTTAAGATTAATTTCATAGGTATGCCTCCTCCGGGCTTTCTCAGAGTCATTCTCTGGAGGAGGGACCTACCGTGATCATCAATTTTAGATAAGACACTTTTTGGTTTGTAACCCCAGGCAGGCCCGGCATTCCATCCCGCCGCCCCCCAATGGTTACAGTTGTGCCCCCATTGTTTGTCAACTACACAAACATAGGGGTCTTTTGAATGAGGGATATCTCTATAGATATTCTGAATCTGTGACGTGGGGAATGGGCATTCTACGATGTCACAGTAGTCAAAAGTATAAGTAGCCACACGGGTACATGATGAATTATACCAGAAGGTGTACCCCCTAGCATCTTTGGTGATGGCCACCTGCTGGGCTTTAAGGAGGCCAACTAAGGAGATAATGTACCAGAGGCACATAGTGGAAAAAAGAAAAAAGAAAAAACGTATACCGCGCCTAATTTATATATGTGAAATATACATACATATATCTTGAATATTCCAAACGGATCGTAACCTCAAAGAGAACAGATTAAGAGACAAATGATAGTGCAATACAGTAAATATATTCTTTAGAGTAGATAATATAAGGCTAAGTTCAATCCACTCACATATGGATGAGCTATAACAGAGCTCTGCTGTAAGAACGCCTGGACGGTACAATCCCCGTCTTTGGATTTGTAGAAGTTTCCACGAATATTTCCACAATGCAGTGAGCGTAGTAAATATGAAAGGAAAAAATAGCAGCAATATGGTGAAGTAAGTACTAGTGGTATGACCAATATTAAATAGTATTGTACTTACAATTTCTAGAGCATATATCCTGCTCTAGTATAAACAGCATGGGTGGTATAATCCCCACCAAGGATATACAGGATCCAGGAAGTAAAATAAAAGATTGGAGTGGATATAAAAGTAACTTTAAAAAGTATACTTTAATATAAACAAGCTAAATAGAAATAAAATATTATAAAACATAAAATGTAGTCCCACTTAACGCGTTTCGCCAGGTTGGCTTCTTCAGAAGTGTGGTGTCATGTCCAATAAGTCCGTTTATATATCCTCCTTAATGTAGAAATAATGTCCTGGTGTGCTTACTTCCTGGTTCCGGCTGTTTGCTGACACGCACGCGTCATACCGGAAGTGACGCGGCACCCGCGTCACACCGGAAGTGACGTAGTGCTCGCGTCTAACCGGAAATGATCGCGGCGTCTGTAATGCAAATTAATGTAGAAAAATAGTGATAACTGAATGTCCAGAGGTGTATGTAACACCAATAGGTGATATAGATAAAATTTCAGGCATCAATCGTCCCAGCCTCCAATCCTAGAGGGTGTGGGCATATTCCAATGGGAAAGTGATGCGGCGGCCATCTTTGTTGAGGGCAAACATCCATTTGGAAGACAACTAATAGGGTAGTTTGTGTACAACCATATAAATGTAAAAAAGAAAGAAATATACATATATCTAAAATATAAATGATATTGTATGCTTTAAAAAGGTTAGTACCTATAAAAATAAAAATAAGAAATAGCACAATATAAATATTATAAATAGTAAACATAATGGTCAAAGTTAAAAACAACCATAAGAGCATAAAACATAATAAGAGTAGATGAGGGGCATGCTATAAGAATGGACAAAGAATGTTGAGGGAAGGAGAAAAAAAAAAAAAAAAAATTATAAAAAATTGTATAAGTCGAAATCAACATTCAGCCCCTTGGGGTGTAGGGTATCGAGTTGATATACCCACTGCATCTCAGTTTGTCCAATCTTTCTTATAGCATCTCCCCCTCTCCAATGATTTTTAACTATTTTAATTCCCATAAACGTGAGGTGCTTGGGATCATTATTGTGCATGCAAAAGTGCGCAGGTACTGAGTGATTCTGTAGACCCTTTTCTATATTTCTACAGTGTTCTGCGATTCTGGTTTTTAGTGGCCTGATCGTTCTCCCTACATATTGGAGACCACATGAACATTCCAATAAATAGATCACATTTTTGCTGTTGCATGTAATGACCTCTTTTATATTATATGTTTTATTGGTATTATTTGATTTAAAATCAGTGATCATTCTTTTAGTGGTTTTTGTCTTTTTACACGCCATACAACAATTACATTTGTAGAAACCCTTTTTGTCCATAAAATCATTAATTCTATTAGGGCTATTTCTTGTGAAATTTTTTTGTTAGATGCATTTTAAGGTTAGGGGCTCCTCTAAAAATTACTTTTGGTTTATCAGGGATAATTTTTCCTAAAATTTCATCTTCCTTTAATAGATGCCAATGTTTTGTTAAAATTTTTTTCAGTTGTCTGTTTTTATTGTTATAGTCTAGTACAATATGTAAAGTAAAGTCACGATTTTTCTGATTCTCTGAACCTTTGGTTTTATGTATAAGTTGATTTCTATTAATTGTGACTGTTTGATTAATGGTTGAATCTATATGGTTAGCATCATAACCTTTTTGTATGAAACTTTCTCTTAGTATGTTAGCTTGCTTTAGAAACACAGCTTCATCAGAGCAGTTTCTTCTGAGACGCATCATCTGACTTTTAGGTATACTGTCCAACCATATCTTGTTATGGCAACTTTTTGTACTTATATAGTTGTTTACATTTACTTCTTTGAAATGTGTTTTAGTTTGTATTGTGTTATTTTCAATATATATATTAAGATCTAGATACGTAACCATAGTACTACTAAAATCCGCTGTTAAAATTATACCTTCTTCATTATTATTTAAAAAAGAAATAAAATCTTTAGCTGAACTAATAGGTCCTTTCCAAATGAATAGGAGGTCGTCTATATAACGAGAATAAAAAACCAGGTTCTGCACCCAGCTATGTCCCCTCCACACAGACCGATCCTCCCATTCAGCCATATAGAGGTTTGCATAGCTGGGTGCGAACCTAGTACCCATAGCTGTCCCAGTTTTCTGTAAATAAAAACTATCTTTGAACCAAAAATAATTGTGATTTAAAATTAGATCTATGCCATCAATAATAAAATCTTTCTGTTCTTGGAGCATAGAATCATCTTGTTCTAAAATGGATCTGATAGCCTGACATCCTTTATCATGTTTAATTATCGTATACAGCGATTGTACGTCACACGTAATCAATATGTAGTCCTTTTCCCAACTGATAGTTTGTAATTTTTTCAGAAGATCTATTGTATCTTTTAAATAGGATCTTGTTCGTTTGACGTATGGTTGTAGCATTATATCGATGTATTCTGATAAGTTTGAAAGGAGGGATCCTATTCCTGACACAATAGGGCGTCCTGGAGGGTCATTTAAATTTTTATGAATCTTAGGGAGGAAGTATATTACTGGGATCCTGGGGTGTAGTATTTTGATGTAATTAAACTCTTTCTCACCTAGAATCCCAATGTCTTTTCCTCTTTCCAAAAAACCATAGAATTCAGATTTTATATCCACTATTGGATCATGGTCTAATTTAGTATAGGTCATCTCATCATTAAGCTGTCTATAAGCTTCTGTTTCATATTTCTCTTTGGATCGGATGACGAGGCCTCCGCCCTTATCAGCTGGTTTAATTACTATTGAAGTATCATTGTACAGCTCTTTTAGTATTTTCATTTGTTTCCTATTCATATTTTGTGTACCTTTTGTATTTTTAGTGTCTAGATATTTTAAATCCTTACTTACTTTTTTTTCAAATATATCTAGAGCGCTAGATTTGAAGTGTGCAGGATAGAAGGTGGATTTATTCTTTAGTTCACTGCTTTTATATTTCGTTGTATTTATATGATCAGAGTTATTTTTGTTGATGAAAAAGCGTTTTAGAGTCGCATTTCTGACAAATTTATTCACATCTATATAAGCTAAAAAAGAGTTATATGGTTTCGTAGGTGCAAATTTCAGGCCTCGTTTTAAAATATTTTTCTCTGTTGTGCTTAAAACTTTATCTGATAGATTAAAAATGCCAGTAGGTGTCTTTTGTGTTTCATCATTTAAAAACTTTCTAGCCTTCCTTTTTTGTTGTCTTCTGCCTGATCTTCTCCCTCTAGTACTCTTTTGCGGCTTTTTATAGGTGTGATGTTGAGATGATGGATTTGTCTTTCTCTGTTTGAGGGGATCTCTAAAAAAGATGTTTCGTCAAATTGATCACAGAAAGATAAGGCATGATACTTATTGTTTTTGATTGGATCTTGAGGTGATGGTGGTTTATTTCCATTTTGTTTTTTATACATTTTTTTGGGGTTTTCCCAAGAGTACTTTCTATTTCTTTGTTTCTGTATAGGTGAATCTGGTATGAATGTGTATCTGTGGGTTTTAGGTCTTACAACTAAAGGTGATTCTTGAACTTTGTGATGTGTAGGATATTTGTGTTTTTTAAACCAGCTGATAAGGGCGGAGGCCTCGTCATCCAATCTAAAGAGAAATATGAAACAGAAGCTTATAGACAGCTTAATGATGAGATGACCTATACTAAATTAGACCATGATCCAATAGTGGATATAAAATCTGAATTCTATGGTTTTTTGGAAAGAGGAAAAGACATTGGGATTCTAGGTGAGAAAGAGTTTAATTACATCAAAATACTACACCCCAGGATCCCAGTAATATACTTCCTCCCTAAGATTCATAAAAATTTATATGACCCTCCAGGACGCCCTATTGTGTCAGGAATAGGATCCCTCCTTTCAAACTTATCAGAATACATCGATATAATGCTACAACCATACGTCAAACGAACAAGATCCTATTTAAAAGATACAATAGATCTTCTGAAAAAATTACAAACTATCAGTTGGGAAAAGGACTACATATTGATTACGTGTGACGTACAATCGCTGTATACGATAATTAAACATGATAAAGGATGTCAGGCTATCAGATCCATTTTAGAACAAGATGATTCTATGCTCCAAGAACAGAAAGATTTTATTATTGATGGCATAGATCTAATTTTAAATCACAATTATTTTTGGTTCAAAGATAGTTTTTATTTACAGAAAACTGGGACAGCTATGGGTACTAGGTTCGCACCCAGCTATGCAAACCTCTATATGGCTGAATGGGAGGATCGGTCTGTGTGGAGGGGACATAGCTGGGTGCAGAACCTGGTTTTTTATTCTCGTTATATAGACGACCTCCTATTCATTTGGAAAGGACCTATTAGTTCAGCTAAAGATTTTATTTCTTTTTTAAATAATAATGAAGAAGGTATAATTTTAACAGCGGATTTTAGTAGTACTATGGTTACGTATCTAGATCTTAATATATATATTGAAAATAACACAATACAAACTAAAACACATTTCAAAGAAGTAAATGTAAACAACTATATAAGTACTAAAAGTTGCCACAACAAGATATGGTTGGACAGTATACCTAAAAGTCAGATGATGCGTCTCAGAAGAAACTGCTCTGATGAAGCTGTGTTTCTAAAGCAAGCTAACATACTAAGAGAAAGTTTCATACAAAAAGGTTATGATGCTAACCATATAGATTCAACCATTAATCAAACAGTCACAATTAATAGAAATCAACTTATACATAAAACCAAAGGTTCAGAGAATCAGAAAAATCGTGACTTTACTTTACCTATTGTACTAGACTATAACAATAAAAACAGACAACTGAAAAAAATTTTAACAAAACATTGGCATCTATTAAAGGAAGATGAAATTTTAGGAAAAATTATCCCTGATAAACCAAAAGTAATTTTTAGAGGAGCCCCTAACCTTAAAATGCATCTAACAAAAAATTTCACAAGAAATAGCCCTAATAGAATTAATGATTTTATGGACAAAAAGGGTTTCTACAAATGTAATTGTTGTATGGCGTGTAAAAAGACAAAAACCACTAAAAGAATGATCACTGATTTTAAATCAAATAACACCAATAAAACATATAATATAAAAGAGGTCATTACATGCAACAGCAAAAATGTGATCTATTTATTGGAATGTTCATGTGGTCTCCAATATGTAGGGAGAACGATCAGGCCACTAAAAACCAGAATCGCAGAACACTGTAGAAATATAGAAAAGGTTCTACAGAATCACTCAGTACCTGCGCACTTTTGCATGCACAATAATGATCCCAAGCACCTCACGTTTATGGGAATTAAAATAGTTAAAAATCATTGGAGAGGGGGAGATGCTATAAGAAAGATTGGACAAACTGAGATGCAGTGGGTATATCAACTCGATACCCTACACCCCAAGGGGCTGAATGTTGATTTCGACTTATACAATTTTTTATAATTTTTTTTTTTTTTTTTTCTCCTTCCCTCAACATTCTTTGTCCATTCTTATAGCATGCCCCTCATCTACTCTTATTATGTTTTATGCTCTTATGGTTGTTTTTAACTTTGACCATTATGTTTACTATTTATAATATTTATATTGTGCTATTTCTTATTTTTATTTTTATAGGTACTAACCTTTTTAAAGCATACAATATCATTTATATTTTAGATATATGTATATTTCTTTCTTTTTTACATTTATATGGTTGTACACAAACTACCCTATTAGTTGTCTTCCAAATGGATGTTTGCCCTCAACAAAGATGGCCGCCGCATCACTTTCCCATTGGAATATGCCCACACCCTCTAGGATTGGAGGCTGGGACGATTGATGCCTGAAATTTTATCTATATCACCTATTGGTGTTACATACACCTCTGGACATTCAGTTATCACTATTTTTCTACATTAATTTGCATTACAGACGCCGCGATCATTTCCGGTTAGACGCGAGCACTACGTCACTTCCGGTGTGACGCGGGTGCCGCGTCACTTCCGGTATGACGCGTGCGTGTCAGCAAACAGCCGGAACCAGGAAGTAAGCACACCAGGACATTATTTCTACATTAAGGAGGATATATAAACGGACTTATTGGACATGACACCACACTTCTGAAGAAGCCAACCTGGCGAAACGCGTTAAGTGGGACTACATTTTATGTTTTATAATATTTTATTTCTATTTAGCTTGTTTATATTAAAGTATACTTTTTAAAGTTACTTTTATATCCACTCCAATTTTTTATTTTTACTTCCTGGATCCTGTATATCCTTGGTGGGGATTATACCACCCATGCTGTTTATACTAGAGCAGGATATATGCTCTAGAAATTGTAAGTACAATACTATTTAATATTGGTCATACCACTAGTACTTACTTCACCATATTGCTGCTATTTTTTCCTTTCATATTTTCTACGCTCACTGCATTGTGGAAATATTCGTGGAAACTTCTACAAATCCAAAGACGGGGATTGTACCGTCCAGGCGTTCTTACAGCAGAGCTCTGTTATAGCTCATCCATATGTGAGTGGATTGAACTTAGCCTTATATTATCTACTCTAAAGAATATATTTACTGTATTGCACTATCATTTGTCTCTTAATCTGTTCTCTTTGAGGTTACGATCCGTTTGGAATATTCAAGATATATGTATGTATATTTCACATATATAAATTAGGCGCGGTATACGTTTTTTCTTTTTTCCACTATTCACTTACAAGGTTTGGGAATCCTTGTGTATATACTGCTGCCTGTTCACTATAGCGAGCGCCTATTATCTTCCTTTTTCCTATCATTACACACATTCCCTATATAGGCTGCCCTATAGATTGTTCTAATATGTCTCTATTTGAATATCGAGACAACTATACTATCAATATCAATGATGTTTTTAACGAATTAGAAGAAATGAATACCAATGAGCCACTAATTGTTTTCGACAATTTACCTGAATTGTTAAAAGAATTAGAGTTTTCTTTAACAAAAGAAATGAAATTAAGATGGGAGATTGCAACACTGACTAAATACATAGAAGAAAAAATTACCCCTAGAGGTCTTAGGCTATTTAAAATGCCCACCTCAGACACTGAAAACATAACATTTATGGAGGAATGGTATAACCATCTTGAATATTGTACATTTGGGCTGATGAAAAGTCTTATTAAAGTTAAAAATGAGAAGTTATCTACAATAGATAAAAAAATCAATATATTACGAGAACAACTAATCCCTTTTGGAGATACCGAAGAGTACTATAATGCATCACAAAAAATTAAAAAAAACTGTAGAAAGAATTGAAATTGACACAAAAAAAATAAAAGTTCAGAAATATAATCGAGACAAATATGATTATGCACAAAAACAAGTTCGCACATATAATTTAAAAAAAACTAACAATCAAAACCGATGGAGGAATGGGGCAACACATTATCATCCAAATACACAAGCAAACCAGCCCTTTAGACCTAAAAGGCTACAAAGTAAAGAATTTTATGAAAAAAAGCACTTTCACAATGATCGTCAGAGATCTCCAGATAGATCTCCAAGATACAATATAAAGAATGAGAAATTCAACACGAGATATGATAGATTTCACACTAGACATCATCAAAATACGCACTTTCAAAACACTCATGTTCAGAGAAAATTTCCGAACTCACGTTATTCCGAAAAAATTTAAGAATTTGACAAACACAAATATCCTACACATCACAAAGTTCAAGAATCACCTTTAGTTGTAAGACCTAAAACCCACAGATACACATTCATACCAGATTCACCTATACAGAAACAAAGAAATAGAAAGTACTCTTGGGAAAACCCCAAAAAAATGTATAAAAAACAAAATGGAAATAAACCACCATCACCTCAAGATCCAATCAAAAACAATAAGTATCATGCCTTATCTTTCTGTGATCAATTTGACGAAACATCTTTTTTAGAGATCCCCTCAAACAGAGAAAGACAAATCCATCATCTCAACATCACACCTATAAAAAGCCGCAAAAGAGTACTAGAGGGAGAAGATCAGGCAGAAGACAACAAAAAAGGAAGGCTAGAAAGTTTTTAAATGATGAAACACAAAAGACACCTACTGGCATTTTTAATCTATCAGATAAAGTTTTAAGCACAACAGAGAAAAATATTTTAAAACGAGGCCTGAAATTTGCACCTACGAAACCATATAACTCTTTTTTAGCTTATATAGATGTGAATAAATTTGTCAGAAATGCGACTCTAAAACGCTTTTTCATCAACAAAAATAACTCTGATCATATAAATACAACGAAATATAAAAGCAGTGAACTAAAGAATAAATCCACCTTCTATCCTGCACACTTCAAATCTAGCGCTCTAGATATATTTGAAAAAAAAGTAAGTAAGGATTTAAAATATCTAGACACTAAAAATACAAAAGGTACACAAAATATGAATAGGAAACAAATGAAAATACTAAAAGAGCTGTACAATGATACTTCAATAGTAATTAAACCAGCTGATAAGGGCGGAGGCCTCGTCATCCGATCCAAAGAGAAATATGAAACAGAAGCTTATAGACAGCTTAATGATGAGATGACCTATACTAAATTAGACCATGATCCAATAGTGGATATAAAATCTGAATTCTATGGTTTTTTGGAAAGAGGAAAAGACATTGGGATTCTAGGTGAGAAAGAGTTTAATTACATCAAAATACTACACCCCAGGATCCCAGTAATATACTTCCTCCCTAAGATTCATAAAAATTTAAATGACCCTCCAGGACGCCCTATTGTGTCAGGAATAGGATCCCTCCTTTCAAACTTATCAGAATACATCGATATAATGCTACAACCATACGTCAAACGAACAAGATCCTATTTAAAAGATACAATAGATCTTCTGAAAAAATTACAAACTATCAGTTGGGAAAAGGACTACATATTGATTACGTGTGACGTACAATCGCTGTATACGATAATTAAACATGATAAAGGATGTCAGGCTATCAGATCCATTTTAGAACAAGATGATTCTATGCTCCAAGAACAGAAAGATTTTATTATTGATGGCATAGATCTAATTTTAAATCACAATTATTTTTGGTTCAAAGATAGTTTTTATTTACAGAAAACTGGGACAGCTATGGGTACTAGGTTCGCACCCAGCTATGCAAACCTCTATATGGCTGAATGGGAGGATCGGTCTGTGTGGAGGGGACATAGCTGGGTGCAGAACCTGGTTTTTTATTCTCGTTATATAGACGACCTCCTATTCATTTGGAAAGGACCTATTAGTT
>OW240914.1:68669209-68839665 GCA_933207985.1 Pelobates cultripes | reverse complement strand
AAGGGCTACACCTTTTCTGTGGATGTCCCTTCCCTTCTCCATTAGACTTTCAACCAGTCTCCACTCTTTCAAAAAATCTTTGAAAACACTCTTCTTCTGGAAAGCATATCATTTAAACTGTTTAAAGGTTTTGTAAAGCAGGTTTTCATTACCCATACCCCATGACTCCTCACCTGCAACTGTCTCAGTGATTACTTTTCTAGCAACCTATTTCATTACCCCTACTTATACCCTTTGTGTTTGTAAGCTCATTGAGCAGAGTCCTCAATCCTTCTATTCCTGTGCGTCCATTCGTCTGGTTACAATTACGGGCGCTATATCAATAATAATAATAATATGAATATATGGTTTAAATAAATAAAGCAATAACATAGTTTACATTTTTAACTGCTGCTGAATTCTGCTCCACTATTAAAAATAATTCAAATTATTTCAAATGATTAGACTGATCAGACACATGCTGGGAACTTGTATGCTTTAAAGGACAACTGTTAATCGAATTATAATTCTTTAATATTTTATTACATTTAATAAAACACAATGATTTTTTGTTAATAATGTATGTTGACTTTTTGGGGGAAATGTCACTTTTTTTTATTTGGCTGAGCATCCATGTTGGGTCAGATTCTACTGTTATCTGACCAACTGCTTCTTAACCTAACTTGCCGGCTGCTGCAGGTTCAGATAAAGCAATTACTACAACAGTCAATAAGTTGGTTAGATAACAGTAGGAAAAAAGTGAAATGTTTTTGGGGGTTTTTAAAATCAAACACATAATTTTTACACAGTAATCTAGGTTGAAACAAGACTCGAGTCCATAGAGTTCAACTATTAAATTAATACAAATAAAATATTAAATGTATTTTAAAAATGAAAAGGTAAATCCCCAGCTATTGTTAAACAGACTGTTTAGCTGGGAAAGCATCCTGGGAGATAAATCTAACTAAAACAGTAATCTACCTTTTACCACCCCTGCTTTAAGTAAGTGGCACATATATAGTAACTATACAAATCTGATTAAAAATAACAGGATTATTAAAACAAATGTTGTTTGGATTCATTAATTTATGCTCTACTAGCCAATGTGAAGTTTTTTATTTTACTTTTTTTTAGATGACGTGTCTGTTTAATTTTATTTTGTGGAGTATGGATTAAAAGTAGCAATATTCATTATTGGCACATGGTAAGGACAGATCTGACTGTTGAAAGCCATAGGCGTGCGCAGCCTATTGCATTAGGGTGTGCACCCTAAAGCACAAACACACGCCGCGCGTGTGTGTGTGTATATATATATATATATATATATATATATACATATATATATATATATATATATATATATATATACACACACACACTCTCACAGACACACACACATCACAGGCACACACACACACCTCACAGGCACACACACACACACACACCTCACAGAGCCACACACTAGACACACACACACACACTCACAGACACTCATACACTCACAGACACACACACTGACACACACACACCACAGACACACACACACACTCCCCACACTGGGACATACTCACACACTCACAGACACACACACACACTGACACATACTCACACACTCAGACACACACTGACACATACACACACTCACAGACACACACACTCACACTGACACATACTCACACACCTCACAGAAACACACACTGACACATACTCACACACTCACAGAAACACACACTGACACATACTCACACACTCACAGACACACACTCACACTGACACATACTCACACACTCACAGACACACTCACACTGACACATACTCACACACTCACACTGACACATACTCACAGACACACACTCACACTGACACATACTCACACACTCACAGACACACACTCACACACTCACACTGACACATACTCACACATTCACAGACACACTGACACACACACACACAAATTATTATATTTTAATTTAAAAAAAAAAATGTCCACCCAGCCTCCTACCTGGAGTGCTGGTGGACTTTTCCCTGGGGTCCAGTGGGGGCGGGCGCCTTTCCGCAGTTCAGCCGCGGCGAGGGAGCTCTCTGCTGTCTGCTCCCTCTCGCCGCGCGGGCTGTCTGCTGCAGCTGGGAGCCGGAATATGACGTCATATCCCGGCTCCCGGCATCAGCGCGCGGCGAGAGGGAGCAGACAGCAGAGAGCTCCCTCGCCGCGGCTGAACTGCAGGGTGGGGGGGGAATCATCACCTCTTGCCCTCCCATGACAGGGGCAAGAGGTGAAACAGGGGGCACTGAGTGCCTGCAGGAACGCTGTTCCTGCAGGACTCAAACCATAGGCGTGCCACGGGGATTAGGGTGTGCCCAGGCACACCCGGCACACCCCGTGCGCACGCCTATGTTGAAAGCTTAACACAGAAGTTGCTAGGATGTTATTAATCCTGTTGAAAATTGTGCAGATTTATATTAATGAAAATAACTTTACTTGTTCAATTTATATTCATTAGAGTTAAGCAAAAGATTTCTTTCACAAAGTATCAAATAAAGCACCACTCTGAGTTTTACTAGAATACAGAGAGTTTATTGTAATTACTAATGGACCCTGTTGTGAAATGCTAATTCATCTTTAAAGTTTAAATAACTTAAAGTTGCATATAATTATATAATTTCCTGCTACCATTCACCGCATAATGTAACCAAATAATCAGTACTATTGAGATAAACTTCTGCAAATTAATGTTAATAAATTTAGATATAAAAATGTATTTAAAAATATTGGCCCACAGATTAAAACAGGTAATTGTAGACATAATTTATCCAGATAAATCTGGATTTATCCCAGGAAGAACAGGGGAAGATAATTCTCGTAAAATAATAGACCTGATCATAGTGATAAAGAAAAAAGCTGTCCGGTTGGTCTTCTTGGCGTTAGAAGCCGAAAAGGCCTTTGACAGGGTAAGCTGGCCCTTTCTGTCTGAGACTTTAGAGGCTTTTGGGATTCAATGTATTTTTAAGGTCAGTGCTATGGCTCTC
The DNA here is from genome assembly GCA_933207985.1 of Pelobates cultripes. Lineage (NCBI taxonomy): Eukaryota > Metazoa > Chordata > Amphibia > Anura > Pelobatidae > Pelobates > Pelobates cultripes. The sequence goes on along the minus strand of OW240914.1, from coordinate 68,836,659 downwards.
TACAGTAAATCCTAGTGCAAAGGTTATGGGTCCCGCGCTCAATGTACATAATGGTACAAGGCAGGGCTGTCCTCTAGCTCCCCTATTATACGCATTATCTATTGAACCACTAGCTGGTATGATAAGAGGCAATAAAGGTATCAAAATTATTAATAAAACTTTTAATATAACACTCTACGCTGATGACATCATACTCACTCTTACATCCCCTGAAATCTCTACTGCAGCATTATTATCGATAATAGGGGAATATAGTCTACGATCCAATTATAAATCAAATTTACCTAAAACCCAGGTGATCTCAACTGGATTAACCTCCTCTCAAAAACAAATCTTTCAAGATAGGTGTCAATTTAAATGGAATAAAAATTGGATTGAATATCTAGGTATTAATATTCCATTTGATGTTAAACAAATTATTATGGATAACTATAATGAGTTTTTTGAATACCTCAAACTGATATGGGTCTACTTTTGACAATATTCACCCATATTTTGGCTGCTGCCTTAGAAAATAATTGGAATAAGGGGTGGTTCCACTGTGAGAAATCTAACTTAAAAGGGCAAAATCCATTTAATCTTCTATGGTTAAAACCTTTTCTTATTACATCTTTAAATCTGAATAATATAATTTTGAGAGATTCAGTCAAAACCGGGACAAAGGTCAGGAGTGATAGGGGTTTTATCCAATTACTTTTAAATAAATAATTTGTTCCTCACCTCAACATATATACCATAAATTGACCCCAGATTTCCTAATTGTTTTTGTTAAATATATTTGAACAAAGTATGATTGAATGAATGAATGAATAAATGTAAGTGACAATGAATGTAGGAGAAGTTACTTACAACGATTATTATCTACTTATAGTCTGTAGAAATATTTATAACGCTGAAGTAAGTGGGATGGAAATTAATTACATACATTTTTCAGTGTATAGTTCAGATGTTAAATTCTAATTGTTCCATTAAGACTGTAATGCAATTTAAATTGAGAACTGTATAATTAATATTACTTTGTACAAGCTTGTTTTTTTCCTCTCATTGTATTCTTTAAAAAAATAAAAAACACTTAATAAAGTATATTTAAAAAATAAATTGTCTATGAGGATGAGGATCGTTCTCTTTAAGTAGTCTTCATGCAATCATGTGTACTATCTCCACGATTTATGCAGGCTCGTGTTGGTGAAGCAGAGGTTCTTGCGGTTACAAGAGAGAAAAATGACATTTCATCGTCCAGAAAACCAAACTGTAAAAAGTCTCCTGGTCAATTATGATTTCAGATCAGCTATTTTGTACCATTTAAATTCCATTATAATTCACAATTTAGTGACTAACCATGAAAGAGTCATTTGAAAAAATCCCTTGTGGTTTACATTTTTAGTATAAATAAAATTCTTCCCCAGTTTAGTTAAAGCCTATAAGTATGGCTTCTGAAAGATAAAAAAATATATTTATTCAAGCAGTTTGTATTAGGCAATAGACAGTGAGATTTCAGAAGTTGGGTTCTTGTTAACAAAACAGACATAAAGCTATCTCACTAAATAGTTATAAAGGCATTATTTCAGAAACCAGGAACAGGATCTCCACAGGGTAAACATGTTTTCATTTTATGGGACACTCAAGCTAAATATATAAATTATTTCATTTGATGTAAACTGCAGACTAAAGTTTTATTTTTTACAAATTTTAACACAGAATCCAGATTTTTATTTTTTAGAACAATGTCTTAAGGGCACAAATGATGACAGATGAACGTCAACTACTTCAACATCAACTTTTTTCACAGCTCAAAAAACAAAAACTAAAAAGAATATAACAGGTAATTTAACACAAATGACTATAAAACCAATTTCATAGTATGAAGATTCATCTCACACCAATAAAGATCTAGTTTACAAGTTAATTTTTATCAAAAATTACCAATTTCATGATTTCCCAAGACTCAAAAAAATAAATAAAGAGCACACAGAATATACTTCGCTATGACAGATAACTAAACCAAAGAACATGTTTTTCTAAAGTCTAGAAATTGGTACACAGTCGCAAATAAAACTAATTACCATCTAATCTCTCCAGACTTATTAGTCATTTTAGATGTAACTTTCAATATACTGTGAAATCCTACATACCTCAGTTATTAATCCACCTAATCAATTTTGCTGAAAAATAAAAATAAAAACATTAATAGGAAACAAAGTCATTATCATATTTGTTGACAAAAAAACATTGAAAGCGTGAAATGGATATAATAAATATATGATAGATAGAACCAAACTACAAAAACAAAACAGGAAATAATTTCATATTAAATTAAAAAAAATAGGATAGATATCTGTTAAATTAAAATCAGTCATGTAATACAGTTGAGGAGGAAGAATTAAAACATATTGCATCCCTAAACTCCTATATACGCAAATACATTACTCCCCAAAAATCTGAGTAAGCTGAGGCATGTAGGATCACTACAGAAAAAAAGGGAACAGGTTTAGCGCTAATTATTCAAAATGAAGGCAGCAAACCAAAAGAAGGGGATCTCTCTAGACCCTTCAGGAGATCAACATGAAAACAAAGAAAAAATGGCTGCACCACAAAAGTACAGGAATGACAATAAAGTGTTAATATCAATAGAATACAGTAGGTGTGGGTAAATAAAATAGTCCAAGGCAGTCTTAAAAATTGTCCATAATTGTCTATAAATTATTATGAGCACCCCTTTATAATTTTTTCAAATTATCATACCCCCAGTGCCTTATCCATAGAGCAATTTGTCTGCTCTACCTTTGTGAGTATTTATTATTTTTTATATTTTTACCAATTGTATTATAATAGAGAGTACTTTTATCTGCTTTCTGTATTTTTTTGTCCTTTTGGGTCCCACAACACCATCTTCTAAGGACACTCACTAACACAGCCTGTAAGTGGGGATTATACCACTATACGCTATCAAGACTGGAGTTAGCTATAGCTCCACCAAATGTGAGGAAGCTACCATTTTTTTATTACCTATTATTCAATTAAGTTGATATATTGCACTATTGGATTTCTCATTTTCTTGTCTTGGATATATGTATGTATTACACTAAGAATTCTTCTATCATATTTTTTCTTTGTTGTTCATGTTGGACCACCAGCATGCAGTTATTGTGAACTGCAACTTTACACAGTTTGTCTGCACATTTAAAATAGGAGGAGATATCTGTTAGCACAGTACTGCAGGACTAAGGCAGTAGGCAAGATGTAGAGCATAGGCGTGGGCACACCCTAATCCCGCGGCACATGCTGTGTGCCTCTGTGGGCCAGTGAGGGAGACAAATATCTCCCTCACCGGCCCACAGACAGGGAGGGAGGCAGGAGAGGACCTGGGGCTCTTGCAGGCAGCTCCACAGGGTTCCTCTTGCGAGGAAGGAGCATTGCCGTGGCAACGCTCAGATCTCGCGAGAGTGAACTCTAGCCTTGCAGGCTAGAGTTCACTGACACTAGGACAACCAGGGATCAGGCATGGCAGCAAGGATCCCCCCTCCCAGGCAAAAGGTAAGAAGGGAGGGGGCTATTTTCTAATCTGTCCCCCCACACACAATCCCTCCAAACAAATTCACACAGCACCCTTACAGACACAGCACCCTTACACACACAGCACCCTTACACACACACACACACACACACACAGATATATAGATACATACACACATACATATACACGCGGCATCTGTGTTTGTGCTTTAGGGTGCACACCCTTATGCAATAGGCTGCGCACGCCTATGATGTAGAGCCTTAGCTAACCATGATGTATTGGCTTGTGCATGGGCTGCTGGTACACAGTCGCAAATTTTCTCCAGGCCTGGAATGGTCCACTGAGATATTTCCAGGAGACTGCTTTATCTGGTGTTGACCAATCTTGTAGACCAGAGGTAGGCAACCTTCAACACTCCAGACATTTCTCCTGCTGCGTTGCTAGCATTATTGCTATAAGACCATTAAGGGATATGTAGTCCACAACATATGGAGTGCTGAGGAACCCTTTTCTACGCTATAACAGGTATGTATAATGTTCTTGAAAGTGTTTATAAGAAATAAAACAGTGCTCATGATATATGTAACACACATCAGCTGTCATTGGCAATGGAGTTGCGGGAGACAGAGTCTGTATCTATCAATTTGCTTTTGTTTGATTTGTTTGTTGCAAAAAGCTGAAAGTCTGTAAATTTTGACAATAAATCTGATTTTCAGCAGGGGTTGAGTAATTTTGATTACAACTGTAACTATCTCAAATCCCCACCTAAATATATCTGCCTTCCTCAAATCCATATAGCATGCTTGTTTAAGCAGGCACCTCATCTCTAAATTTCTCTTCTCTGTAATTAAAAAGCACTGCAGAATGTTTTGTACCTTTATTAATAAAAAATATACCTCCTAAAAGTTGATGACAGGTACTAAAGCAAGAAATTTCAATCGAATTACCCTATCATGTAAATAGCTGTCAATACGCTGATCTTAGTATTAAAACAGCTTTAGTGGGATGAATGTAATTGTTGGTGTTGCCTACTGCTGAATTTCAGCTATAAAAGCTAATTCAGCCCCTATGAATTTTGGATAGGGTTTCTATCACATTAATCCATAAACGCTTTTTATCCGTTGTCACTTTGTTCATTTTATTGTACATAATAAAATTAAATTTAACTTCATCAGACGGCGGAGCAGCAGGCCCCATGATAAAATAAAATTTTAAAAAATGTTTACCTAACAACATATTTTATTAAATGATCCCTTGCAATGATTCCGACAGTAAGAAGGGATTTAATTTGAAATAATATGGCGATGTAAATATAAAAGCTAATTCACCACACCTGTTCTCAAGCTAATCAACAGTCAAAATCGAAAAAGCTTTGTTAAATTAACATCAAATCTAATTTAGGCTGTCAGTTCCTGAACGCAGTTCTATTGACTACTGTATAATTAAAGTCACTTTGCATTTCTAAGGGTCAATGACATGTGTTATACTTACATGCCTGACACTTTCTGAACTCATGCCAAAGCCATACAATGAAATGTTAAATATTTAATGCAGAAAAAGAAAATAAGTAGGTAAAAATACCTCTAGCACGGAATCTATTTGATAAAGCAAGTATATATTTACCAGATAATGATTACTGTCAGATGTTCGTATTTGGGCATTTACTTGATTTATTTTTGTTAATAGCATTCAATGCTTTTATAGAAGCCAATCATTATTGCTAGTTTTACATGTATAATAAATACTTGTTATGTGATGTGTACATTCCTTTAGATTGAATAAAATCATAAAATATCACTTAGTGTTCTGTTGTTTTTTCGATAAGCCTGTAAAGGCATATTTAATTGTAAACAACATTTTAGACAAGTTAGATGCTGGCTATAAATTGATTATTACATACAAATAGCAGACAAATGTATCATTTATTCAAGAAATGGTGGGTGAATTAGCTCAATGTGCATAATCATCTAGGTTAAATACTGAATTGAAAAAAGATATAGACTACAAGATAATTATTTGTAAGTATTGATGTGCAGTGATTCACACTTTTCTTAGATAGCAGATCTGGATCAATTGGATTGCCAGTTATCTGACTCAGTGCTCACTATTTTGCAACTGTCTTTTACAATGTCATACTCACACTTTCAGATCCAGAGTCCTCTATCCCAGCGTTGTTGATCTCCTGCATCAGTACTCAAGAATTTCTGGGTATGAACTTAACATGTCCAAATCCAAATTACTTCCAGTTGGAATGATTGACAACTGCCTCTTGAGCTTAAGAAATCAGTAGCATTTTCGCATTTCAGATACTGATATACTTTACTTGCGTGTCAGAATTCCGACAGATTTGTAATCCCTTTACAAGGATTGCATACAAAATTAAGGCCTGCGCACAAAGTCCGCCTAGGAGGCAGCAATGATTATAGTACACATCAGCCCCAAAGTTTTAGTTTACAGTTATAAGCACTGAAAAAGTGAATTAACTAGTTCAGAGTCATGAAGCAGGTTGATGGATAGGGTATAGGCTGGAAGGAGAGACATGTTATGATAGTTATTGTGTAAGCTGTATTGTGGAGGTTTTGGCAGTTGGTTTTTGGAGTTCATTGGGGAAAGCAGCGATGTAGCAGTACAGGGGCACAGACAACCTTACTAATTTTCAGGTTGCTAGTATGTGCTCTAGACCCCTATTTTTTATCTTGTGGTACGAAGTTTGATCTATCCAGAGCAGCAAAAACTTTTTTCTCAACTTCATACAAGATCCTGGGACGTTAAGTATAAAACTGTATAATTTCTTTATTTTATTTTTTTTATACTTGTTTATAGTTTGAATTGCTTGGATAGCCTTTGATATGTTTTAACTGCAATCATAGGAAATATACAATTAGCACTGCAAAATATAATTGTCTAGTTAGTATTACAATTGTTTAACTAGGATATGTTTATTAATATTTTTTATATTTTCTCTAACATCTTTTTATTAAAAAGTTTTTTTTGCTGCACTCTGAGCCATTGTCATTTGGGGGTTAACTGTTAGGATATATCTCTGCCAAAATATCTGTTGCAACTAATAATCTAAATTATAGCTGTAGAAAATTAAAGTGTTGATTTTAAATGCTTGCAAATATATATGTGGGCTTCTGGTAACTCAACTGTTACTTTTACTTTTACTGTTAATGTAACAAGGTGCTAATGTTAGTGTAACTATGTTACACCAGGACACATGACTTGTGGCCATCTTGATGCTCTTTGAAGCATATGTTCAGCAGCCTTCTTGGTGCTCCTGAAAGTTTAGCACAGCAGTTATGGTGAAACCCTTTGAATTGCGCAAACTAATTCATACAAAACCACAAACCACATCAGCTCTCTAGCCGCACATTCTACCCAAATCTCCCTGCCATACATTACGCCATGGAAAAAATACCTATTTTTCCTTACCATCTGTATGACCCACAAGCCGCAGGTGTACAAAATGCTATTCTGCTGGTGCCTGGCACTCCTCTGCCTAGTATGCATAAAGGTCCACCCCACAAAACTATACAGTAAAAATTGCAAGCAAATGGGATCCTTCATTATTGGTGGACCACTTCCAAACTGAAGCTGTTTTGCCGTTAAGTCATAGCAGTACCCTTCCAAGTCTCGGGGAATCCATTTCTCCTGGTCCCCTGGACCCTATTACAATACAAACCTCTAGATTCCCACACAAGAGCTGAAAAAAGCTGGCAGCGAAAGTTGTCCTGACAACTTATAGGACTATACGGGAGTAGACATGGATAGACTCACTACACAACTGGATGACACACCTAAAATGTTTCACAAAATTTGGTACTCTTGACTGAATGAAAATAACCTTCAACGATGTTCCTTGATTTAGTATTTTTCCTCTCATTTCTGCAAAGAGACTTCTCTTCCCCCTTCACATTTTCGTTTTCCTTCTTGCTCTCCGGCTATATCTTGCACACTCATCTTTCACTACTCTGCTTTGTCTCTCCCCTCTTTTCTGTTCACTTCTTTAACCTTTACTCTCTCATCTAATTTATCTATTCTCTATTGTACATACACTGATCAGCCACAATATTAAAACCACCTGCTTAATATCATACAGTTCCATACATATATATATATATATATATTATAGAGATGGTACATAAAAATATTTAATGTCATTGTTTCATTAAAATGTACATTCTCTACTTCAGTGGAGCATTTTTATGGTTAACCATTAGTTTTAGCACTAAATGCATCAATGCTCTTTAGCTTCTTGAACCCACCTTCCAAAGTTCTTTTATTTTTACTTTCGCATGAATGCACCATTGAAGCATGTAAAGTGCAATAAGGAAGCCTCCTACAGAGATTTTCTACGATTGATGCTAAGTGCATCTAACGTTGGCTTGGTTGTATCCTGTGTCAAGACAAGGTGCACGTCATATGTTTTTGTAAAACATAACATATATAGTGATTTAGAGAGTACCAGGATACACGTTTTGAAAAAGTATTAGTATTACCAAAAAGGAAACATGTTTGTCAAGTGAACAGATAGTTATACCACTGAGCAAAACAAATCTAATAGATAAGCAGCTTATTCACAAACCATGGTAATATCTCCATCTCGATCTACAGACTATAACGTTAAAAGTTTGCTGGTCAATCAAGCATTGAAATCCTTTCACACAGCCTGGTCTATGAGAATACATTTTAATAATCAAGCATAGGTTGCCATAGGTTAAAGAAAGGACACTTTCTTCTTTAACCTTTTTGTCTTTTTTTCTAGTTTATTTTAATCAGTTCAATCCCAAGAATGCGTATACACAGCGGCTATTTTACCCATCTACACCCCACAATGTTGATCATTTTAATAGATTGCACACAAAATAAATTAGCTTTGTAACATATTGTATTTTGCTATTTAATTAACATAACTGAACTAAACCCTTTTTTTTTTTTAATAAGAATAGATAAAAATATAGAATTTGCTTTCTATGCATACTCATATAGAAACTACTTAAAAAAGCAAATATGCAGATGGCAGTATTTTTATTTGTTTAATATAAACATAAAGGTTGCATGAGTAAAGTGCACCACTTCTATAACCTGCAGATGTGTCATAAACTAATCTAGCTTTAAGGAAATTTTAGCTTTAAATAGATTTATATTCTGACTAATAGAATAAAGAAAATGAATCTAAATATATTTCTTTAACGTACTTTTAAATATTTAGAACACACACTAAAGACAACTATACATAAAACAAAAGCATAGTAAATTTAATGAGTTTATTGTACTCTGAGAACTTTCTATATATTTTTGCTGTTAAACATGTTTGAAAAAGAGAATGTGTTCTCTTCTAGTATATTTGGTATCTCAGTTTAATGTGCGACTTACCTGCCTCTTTAAAGGTCAAATTATAGTTTTATAAAGGCAGCATTTCGGCTGACATAAAGGGCATCGATGACACGACAAAATTCTTTAGTTAATAATCTACTAGGGAACTCTTTTTCTTCCAATTACAGAAATGACTTGAATGATTATATGTCAGACATATGATACTATTACCCAAAACATGGAATCTGTTTCAGTCAAGTTAAAAATGGCAAAGAAAAAGTAATATCAAACTTTGACTGTTAGTATTGGAAAGTTGTATTGAATGTTCTTAGTTCTTCCAAGTTCTTTGGTTCCATCTTGGCGATCTTTGACCTACTGTACTATTCTCACAAACGTTCCCAAATCGTTCTTCAACGATATTAGTTTTTGAAATTTTTTTTGTTTCCTAAACGCTATACTCTGCACAGTTTTTCAACCTGCCAAAATATGGATTGCCTTTAACGTTTTGATTGCATCTGCATTGCTTTCTTAGAACTCATGAATCCTCTATTATAATGAAACAACTGAAAATAATCATACCAAACACACACATGTTACACATAAAGTAATACACTGCTTGTTCAAAACACCATTTGGCATGTTTAGTTTTTCAGTAAAAGTATGAATATTTGTAATTGAATTTAAACAAGAACATTCAATGTTTATCTTTTAATTTTCATTCTGCCATTCCGGAATCTTTGTTATACTCATGCCCAGTATATGGCTTCCACAGATAGTAACTACATGGTATGTTCCTTTAAGGTTTTCATGACCTACTGCCATCCAAGATCTCTTTCATATTCACCTGAGCCACTTTAGAAGCCAGAAGTCACTTAACTCTTGGTATGTGTCTTTCTTAGGACCTTGAGTAAGCCAGGACTCCTTTCTCACACTCCTGCCAGTTATATGAATTACAGTCATTTACTGTCATTATGTGCCTATTTGGACCTACTTTTTAAATGTTTAAGTTCCCCCACATATTCAGTAATCTCCAATTTGAAGAATTGTATTCTGTGTAATCTCTTATGGCTCCTCTGCAGGGTTTGTCAGTCAAGGTTGGTCAAACATGGTTCCCCTGGACTCAGAGCATGATTACCCATAAGGCAAACCTAGGCAGCCACATAGTGCCTGGGAGATAGCCAGGGGCCCATAAATATAAATTTGTATGGCCCCTAAGTAAAGAATGAATGTGGGACTTAACTGGTAACATGCCTAGGGCCCCCGTGGGCTCTTAAACCTTCTTTGCCTGGACTATTTTTCTCACCCGCTCTTCCCCTTATTAATGCTGGTGCTTTTTAATTGCTGTAATTTTTAAAGTATATTTTATGTAGATATTCTAGTCTTTTATTTGAGATTTACTTCTTCATAACTTTTTATGATGTTTTGAGTGTATAAACATCTCTAGCAGTTATGTTATATGCTCTGTTTATTATTTCTTTATATATTAACAGAATTTAAAAATAAAGATTGTAAAAAAAAAAGAATAAATTCTGTAAGCCAATTCTGTTTTTAGTTTGGCTGTTATAGCCTTAAATTTGAAATTGACTCTGAATTTACTCAGAATTCTCAGCATTTCTCATTTCAGTAAATAATGCTGTAAGACTGCAGATAGTCATGGTTGTGTGGACATGGCTAAGTCTTCCTATTGTCTTATTTGTTTTCATAAATACTAAAGTGGAAGTCAAATCTTTCTCTCATTTTACTAAACCTAGACATTGTAATTTACTTGTTCAAGACATGTCGAAGACATTTTGCCAATCTAGACTTTTATGCACTATTTCTCTACCAATCTCTCTCTCTCCCGTCAATATATTTATTAACGTAATTCAGACCCATTCACAGCTCACCTTACACTATTGTTTTCTATCTAGTCACATGCTCCTATTTCTATTCAGACCTTTATTTGTCTTTTTTCCTACCCACCTTTCTCCTCCGGTTATGACTGACTGTTCCTTTCTGCCTACCTTATTCTCTTTTTATTATTATTACTGCATTACATTGCAGTGCTTTACAATTGGAAGGAAAAAAACAATACAATATACACAGACTAATACAAAAGGTACATAGAGCCGAGATCTAGCCAGTGAACCGCAGTTATAGAAACTTAGCTAGATAGCCCCGGGAGCTTACAATCTAAAGGTTAAAATAGGAAGTTTGGATAAGCGATAGCTGGGAGAATATGGAGGCTTATTGCAGCTATTGGTAACATGTAAAAGGAATGAGTAGGTAATTGAGTGAGATCTCAAGCAGCTGGGGAAGCTTGCTATAATGTTAGAATTCCCATTTTTTTTCTGTGTAGATTTAGAATCCAAACAAGATTCCTATTGGGCTGAGCATCCCACCCATCAACTATAGGTGCCACTGATGTAGAATTATTAAAATCTTTATTAGAACCTGTATTGAATTATTGTACTAACTCCATTTTAATCTCACACTATGACAGAATTCTCCATTTTGTACACCTTACATGACAGAATTTCCTGACAGTATTCAGTATAATGAATAAGAGATTGTATTTTCTCTCTCTAAGGACATGACTAGCCCCGGAGTTAGCGGATCTCCGTTGACTTGCAACATAGTATAATCCAAGGCCAGGAGAACAGCGACTAAATGAAATGTTCTATTCATAAAAGAACCTTGGACCAGACCACGAGACTGACATCACTAACTACGTAAAATGATGCCCAAGCCCCCCCTTTCCACCGAGTAAGCCTCGTGCTAAAGAGCAATGGCGACGACATCCCATGATGGGAGGGTGCCTCACTAGTCACTCAAATCTCTGAGCCAATTAATAATATTAATGGGTGGACACTGACATAGCCACTTAACATTTAACCCAATTAATGATGTTTATTTGTTATTATCTGATATTCAATGATGATGTCATTTTGCATATAAAAAGGCCTGCGTGCCCACTTTTTAACTAGATGCTAATAAATTTCCTGAAGTGTTTTTAACCTGAACTGCATGTGTCAGTGTGAACTTACTTCTGCGTATACGCAATTTATTCATCTCAGATTTGGACAGGAACAGATAGACTTTTAAACATTTTTGTTTATTTCTAAATTAATCTACATCAATTTGGCGTCCATCCAACGTGGGGCATCGGGCTATGGCCTCCGGCCGGTAAGCCGTCCTAAGGAAGACGCTGTTGGACGGAGGAATCGGGGGGGAAGGAAGAGAGACTGATCACCTCTGAGTACACGGTAGAGACTTCTGCAGGAGCCACCGGTATGTTCCAGCCCCTTTGATTGACCCGTCCACGTGTCTGTGACTGCTTCCCGGGAGGGCATCAAAGACAGGTAATATCTTGCCCGGTGTCTTGTTACCCATTTGTTTACCTGCATTTAGTCTATCTGTTGCCTGGGTGTGCTAGTGGTATATGTTTTGTTCTTTCCCTCTTTTGGGATAAAGGGGGGTGGACCCGTGGGTGGTTGCCTGGGGGTCTTCTGTTGCCTGTTTTTACCCCTTTTTAGGAGTCACTTGGCCCAGACTGTTGGGAAAAAAGGGGGGGTGGACCTGTGGGGATTTTCCAAAGGGGTCCTGTTTTCCTGTTTACTTCTTTTAGGTACTGTCTAGCTAACAGTAGTAAGGAAAAAGAAGGGTTGGGGGATCTGTGGAGGGGACTTGCCTCCTGGGGTTTCCCGGTTACGTCACTTTGATATTCTAGCTAGCCTCATTGTGTACGTTGCTCTGCTTGCAGAGGTTATGGTACCCTCCAGCTTCGAGCGCTGAGGCTGGTGGCATTCCAATTTATTTGTGGTGTGTGGATTCGGGCAGGCATTGTTGTCTCCATCACCACGGGGTAGTGTGACTTGTGGGTGGGTCCATAGGGAGCACTACGGGAGTGAGGATAGAGGTGGCCACACTTAAGTGGACTGCTGTAACGAGGGAGGCATATGGATTTCGGGCCGGTGTTAGTCGTTATCCTTGGCCGCTGGTAGTGAAACTTACGAAAGTTGTTCTCCGAGCGGGGACACTACGAGGTTGGGGGAGGTGGCCTTGGTGGCCACAAGAGTAAAGGAAAGGGATTACTGTTGATGCATGCACTGTATTTCAATTGAAATGTTGTATTAAATGTTGTCTTAAGTGTGGAGTCATTCAAACTCCTGGGTCTGTCTCTACTTTCACTGTTTACTTTTACTTTACTTCCTGTACTATTTACACTATCCACTCCTATTTCTCTTGAAAGAGAAGTGATTGGTCACACACTTCTCACCCCGCTCCAATCCGTGGTTACCATCGAGGGTACACGGATTCAGTGACTGGTCTACGTTTTGGGAAGACGCACTGGGAGGGACCCACCCTTCCTAGTGGCAGTCGAGCATTGTAGACGTTCTGTTTCATTTTCCTTTACCTATACTTGGGACGCTTTGTATAGGGGGATATGGGACAGGAAACGAGTAAGCCCGCTAGGGGCTGGCTCGCGTGTGATTTAGTTGAAGATAAATCATAAAGGGTTAAGAACTGTATGTATATCATAATAATTGTGTTACTGGGAAGTTATCCCAGCCAGTGCCCTGTCGGGGCGTTCAGGAGGTGACCACTTCCATCATCCTGTCAGTAATGACCGAAATGTAGCTGACCATGGTCACCATCCCACCCCAATCTTAAAACACTGTGGGGTTTTTGTATTTTGTGTTAGCCATTACCCTGGTAGAGGGTGGGGGTTTAAATGAAATGTTGTGTTTTTGTGTCTCTTTGCTTTGTAATGTAATTGTCCTTCTGTCTTGTTACTGTACAGTGTTGACATGGTTAAATTCATGCTGGCAGGCAGTCTCTCTCTTGTTCCACTCAAATCCCCCTCTGCTAAAACACCCCCCCCTCCCCTCGCTTCTGTGAGACGCGGGGGGGAGGGGGCGGAGGGGGGTGGTGACATGCTTGCGATTTAGGTCTGTCTCTTCGGTGTTCTGTATAGTTATTCAGAAGCTACTGATAAGATTTTAGCAATGGAATTTTTGCTAGAAAATATTCTAATTGTGTATTTTGTTATCTCAATAGAAATTGATAGGATGGTTAGGGAGTGAATCTGATGCAGGAATAGAAGTTATTAAGTTAGTATATGTTTCTAGAGACAGCTTTGTGGGCTGTTAGATGTATAATATTCACAACTGTCTTATTTAATCCGTCAAGTCTGTCCACAGTTCAGATTTTCATTTTGCCGAACAGAATGTTACTTCCCATGAAACCCACGCCTCCAGAGAGACTTAGTATGCCCTAAAGGAAAATGGCCCCTAGAACAAAAGAAGGTTGTCCTTAAGTGCCTTCACTCTGCCCTTAGTGAGGTCATATCTGCCCATATATCGTGTCAGTTCTGGCCATCCATGGCTGACGAGATCTACTCCTATCATGCTCATCCTATCTTAAGACATGCTGTCTTCCTTAATTCCCACATATTATGAACAAGAAAGTTACAATTACTAAAATAATCCTGCTAATGTTTCCCTATATCAGAAAAGTGTCTGTGACAAGTGATGGTTAATATGTAGAAAGGATATATATATACCGATTCACGTGTTAAGTAACAATATGTTTTAACTTTGTGTACAAAAAATTGATAACATGCTAGAAGAAGGGTTACTAAAAGAAATTTCTAATAAACAAAGATTTCTTGAACAAATGGTAATACAATTAAAGATTGGTCTCAAGATGTTTTGATCTAATTGAAAAGAACCAGAAAACATTATGAGCCTAACTACTAACAAATGGATAAGGGGGGAGTGTGTTCCAATCTGTCTTTATTGGATAATGTTAACCACCAAGATTAAAGACTGACTAACATATTTTTTTTTTTTTTAATGTAAGCCCAGATATTTTATTATTATATATGCATAGAAGTCGAGACTTTGGGCATTATAGTGTATTGATTCTAGATCTGTTACTAGCAGCAAGTGCTTAGCCTTATGCCTATCCCACGCATGCTTAAACACTCCTTTACTGTGTTAACCTCTATCACTTCAGCTGGAAGGCTATTCCATGCATCCACTACCCTCTCAGTAATGTAATACTTCCTGATAGTATTTTTATTTAAACCTTTGTCCCTCTATTTTTGAGACTATGTCCTCTTGTTATGGTAGTTTTCCTTCTTTTAAATATAGACTCCACTTTAACTGTGTTGATTCCCTTTGTGTATTTAAATGCTTTTATCATATTTCCCCTGTCTCGTCTTTCCACTAGGCTATACATGATAAGATCCTTTAACCTTTCCTGGTAAGTTTTATCCTACAATCCATGAACCAATTTATCAGCCCTTCTTTGAACTTTCTCTAAGGTATCCATGTCCTTCTAAGGATATGGTCTCCAGTACTGTATACAGTACTCCAAGTGAGGTCTCACCAGTGTTCTGTACAATGGCATGAGCACTTCCCTCTTCCTACTGCTAATACCTCTCCCTATTCAACCAAGCATTCTGCTAGCTTTTCCTGCTGCTCTATTACATTGTACATTGTCATTAACAGCCAGAAACTGGAAACCAGAAAGGATAAATTAATGTATAGCTAAATGTAAAGCTTAACAAAACCTCCATTATCTTTTTCATTTATCTCGCAGAAAAACAATGTTATTTGTCTATTTTGTAAGTTTTAATACATTATCAGTGAAGAGTAAAATAAGTTTTATCCCTTTTGCGAGACATAAAATTGCGATAATGTATATTTGTGATGTAAGTAAGAGTTATATTTTATGATAGGTTGAAAAAAAAAAAAAGAGAGAGTCAGGGATAGCGTCTGTCTCTACGAGCAAAAGTCTGGTGTGGGAGATGTAGTGGACTAGCCACTGCGGGATACCCACGGAGTGAAGCGTTCGAGGCCTGTACAGACAGATGTGCTTGTTAGCCTTTTATTATTTTTCTCTAGGGAAAGCATAGGGCCAGTTAAAAGTTGTTGTACATGGGCTATTTGCAGCCTCCATTGCATTTCTACTTAGTTCTGATTTCTGATGTATCCTCCACTGCTACATACCCACGCCTCCAGAGAGACCTGTCTGCTCCCTTACCTGCCCACCCCTGCCTACTCCTACTCCTCCTCCTACTCCACCTTCTCCTCCTTCTACTTCTCTCTCCTCCTCCTTCTCCTCCTCTTTCTCCTCTCCTCTACTCCACCTTCTCCTCCTCCTACTCCTCCCTCTACTTCACCTTCCACTCCTCCTATTCCTCCCTCCCACTCCACCTTCCCCTCCTCCTACTCCACCTTCTCCTCCTCCCTTCTCCTCCTCCTACTCCTCCCTCCTCCTCTTATTCAATCCTACTCCTCCTATTCCTCCTTCTACTCCACCTTCTCCTCCCTCTACTCCACCTTCTCCTCCCTCTACTCCACCTTCTCCTCCTCCTACTCCTCCCTCTACTTCACCTTCTACTCCTCCTACTCCTCCCTCCTACTCCACCTTTTCCTCCTCCTACTCCTCTCTCTACTCCACCTTGTCCCCTACCTGACAACATTATATTTTGAAAAAAAAAAAAAAAGTTGCTCTGGCCCCTCTTCCGCCACTTCCCAGGGGGGAATACCACACTAACAAAAAAAAAAAAATTATTATTCAGACTGTTTTGGGCACTCTCAAGGAAATAGTGCGGTCCTGACCCAGATTCCCATGGAAATAAGACACCTGTATCATCACTGGGAGGTGGCTGCCCCTCATGTTTTCTTCACTAAGTCCCCAGAAATCTCATAAAAGGAACCTGACTCAATAAAACATGAAACACTAAAAATCGATATCAGCTCTCTACAGAGGGGGGGGCAGCAAGAGAACTGTAAATGGAAAGACAAATACCCTCAATCTCACACAGAAATAGGTGAGGATATCTCTTCTACTACTCCTCATGGTTGCTTTGAACAGATGAAAGAAGAAACAAGACACCTCTCAACAAGGCATGCAGTAGCTTTGCCAGATCCTGACTCCACTCTGTTTGCGGATGAAGAGGAAAGGTACCATACTGGATTTGCTGTTGCTACAGAAGATCAGGTACGTCAAGCATCTTTACTTTCCTCACCCACATCTGCTCAAGACACCAAATTGACAGCCTTCTCAGTGGCATGCAAAATGTTAATCTGGAAGACAAGAAGATTTCACATAGCGACTGGCACGCCAGTTAAGCATAGCACGGCTATTAAGAAATTGGTGGATGCCCTACTACTCCTGCTGAAGAAGTGGCCTTGCCTAACAAGCCGCAAGTGCACTAAGGAAAGTGGACAGAAGAGTGTCCGCTGAAGAAACTTCGATATTTACCATGAAGATCCTATCCACGGATCTCAAGATCCTGAAAGAATGACAAGCAGCTGCTGATCCTGAAGAAATACAAAGCTGGAAACAGAAAGGGGCAACCCTTAAAGACTTAAAGACGAGCTGTACTCCAACACTCTTAAGTTCTGTTTACCGGAAAAACATGTACTGGGCAGTGGGCCCATGGAGTTTTTTTTTTTTATACCTATCCAAGACCCTCATGAACACTTTGATCAATAAATTTTCTGAAGCACCTAGAATTACTCCTCTAATCAACAGTTACTGCCGATCCTGTGTCATTTGTGCCAAGGACAGCTCAGGCAGAAGAGGAAGAGAATTCTAAGCACCTAGCTAACTCTCACTATCTCTTTCAAGAATCCAAGTGACTATATCCAGGTGCCAAAGAGTTGCTGGTTCAAATATGCACTAGTCATAATAGACATTTTGCCAGGATGGCCAGAGGCCTAGTCGGTCATCAATGTGACAACCAAGACCATATACCCAATAGTGCATTGTGAAAGTTGCAGAGATCACTCAGTGGATTCACTGTTCCAGATTCAAGACTCTCTCTGCAACATGGGAAGTAACATTTGTTGATCTTGACAAACTTTTGACTCTAATGGAAAAATTACCTGTTAAAAGACAAAAATAAATTTAAAGATATCAACAAGTAGGTGGTTGATGGCCATAATAATGCCTGACCACCTGCCATCGATGGAAAGCCGAGGACCCCAAAAGGAGACCTCGTGAAGATAAAGAGATCCAAACGCCAAGCTTCCTCAGGATTATTTGCCCATCCTGAGTTTGTGGTGATATTAATATTGACTAAATGATCCGAGTCCACCTACACTGATGTAGCGTAGGACAGGTTTAATACTATGGTGAATAAGCGAATGTGCCCTAGCCAAGGTTATTATGTCCATACACATAAAACATGACAAGGTACTCTTGACACACCACATTCATGCTTCAGAACACAAAGAGGAGCACCCCTCTAAAGGGAAGTTTGATATATATATATATATTGATGCCATAGGTGTGCCAAGGGGGGTACCAGATGATTTTGCAGTTAAAAGAAAGTTTGAGTCCATTTTCCAAACCGTCACTGCTAATAATAATATTTTGATTTGCATTTATTATATCTATTGCAACCAACAACGTTTACCTGTCAACATGACTTGTTGTGCCTATACTCCAGATAACACAGGTCCACATGGTAATGTAAGCTTGTCTATTTTATGATGTCCCTCTGAAGAACTAAGAAGACTTTAAGAACCGTTACTTCACAGGGTTTCTGTGCCTTTGGGCTAACACGTCTTCTGATACTAACAAATAAAGTTTATCTTTTAGAATCTAACATTTCATAGGGGGGACTGATGTAGAATTATTAAAATCTTTATTAGAACCTGTATTGAATTATTGTACTAACTCCATTTTAATCTCACACTATGACAGAATTCTCAATTTTGTTCACCTTACATGACAGAATTTCCTGACAGTATTCAGTATAATGAATAAGAGATTGTATTTTCTCTCTCTAAGGACATGACTAGCCCCGGAGTTAGCGGATCTCCGTTGACTTGCAACATAGTATAATCCAAGGCCAGGAGAACAGCGACTAAATGAAATGTTCTATTTATAAAAGAACCTTGGACCAGACCACGAGACTGACATCACTAACTACGTAAAATGATGCCCAAGCCCCCCTTTCCACCGAGTAAGCCTCGTGCTAAAGAGCAATGGCGACGACATCCCATGATGGGAGGGTGCCTCACTAGTCACTCAAATCTCTGAGCCAATTAATAATATTAATGGGTGGACACTGACATAGCCACTTAACATTTAACCCAATTAATGATGTTTATTTGTTATTATCTGATATTCAATGATGATGTCATTTTGCATATAAAAAGGCCTGCGTGCCCGCTTTTTAACTAGATGCTAATAAATTTCCTGAAGTGTTTTTAACCTGAACTGCATGTGTCAGTGTGAACTTACTTCTGCGTATACGCAATTTATTCATCTCAGATTTGGACAGGAACAGATAGACTTTTAAACATTTTTGTTTATTTCTAAATTAATCTACATCACCCCTGTGGATGTGATCACAGGAAAGCATAAATTGAGAGGAGTCTCTGAAAGCAGTTTAAAGAGTAAATATTGCAAATTAGCATCTTAATCTTCCATGTTAAAATTAGTATTGGACCCCAGGACATTGGGGTACTGTGACGTGGTGGTGGCTTAACACAATATGGCCATATTGTGTAACTAAATCTCCATATTTGTTTGCTAAGATAGGTGATTTTAAGTAGCATTGTAAAATTTTAAAATGTATTTTTGTGTGTGTGCGCTGTTCCTTAATCTGTATTTTGTTTATATTTTGGTCTCTACAGCAACACCACTGCTTAGAAATGCATGTTACAAATGTGCCCCAATTACTAATTTTTTCTATAATGTTAGACGAAACCTGGATTCTGTCCATGTCGCACTTGTATCCACTATTATTGCCTCCATACTCTGCTCTGTTGTCTGATGGACAGCCAGGGTGTGTAGAAACATAAAAACATAGAATGTGATGGCATATAAGAACCATTCGGCCCATCTAGTCTGCCCAATTTTCTAAATACTTTCATAAGGTCCCTGGCCTTATCTTATAGCTAGGATAGCCTTATGCCTATCCCACGCTTGCTTAAACTCCCTCACTGTGTTAACCTCTACCACTTCAGCTGGAAGGCTATTCCATGCATCCACTACCCTCTCTGTAAAGTAATACTTCCTGAAATTAATTTTAAACCTGTTCCACTCTAATTTAAAGGGACACTATAGTCACCAAAACAACTTTAGCTTAAGGAAGCAGTTTTAGTGTATAGATCATGATCCTGCAGTGTCACTGCTCAAATATCTGCAATGTAGGAGTTAAATCCCTTTTGTTTCTGTCTATGCAGCTCTAGTCACATCTCCCCAGGCTGTGACTCACACACCATGCATGAACAAAATGGTTTCACTTTCAATTAGATGTAATTTACTTTAAAAGTTCTTATTGCCTGCTCTCTAAATTGAACTTTAATCATACACAGAATGCTTCTGTGGGGACTAGCATGCTATCAACAGTGCAGGGGATAATACATTTTAAATTAAGTATAATTTGCAATGAAGAAAGTATAAACATTAGCTGACTCTTTACAGGAAGTGTTTAGGAAGGCTGTGCAAGTCACATGCAAGGAGGTGTGACTAAGGTGCATATATAAAGTGATTTAACTCCAAAATGGCAGAGAATTGAGCAGTGACACTGCAGGGAAATTATCTATACACCAAAACTGTTTCCAGAAGCTAAAGTTGTTTTGGTGACTATAGTGTCCCTTTAAGACTATGTCATCTTGTTGTGGCAGTTTTTCTTCTTTTAACCCCTTCAGGATGGAGTCAATAATACACGTTCTGATCAAAACAAAATGTAAACAAAAACTGGAATTTGCGCTATATGTCTGTTCAACCGTAATTCACCTCTTTCATATTATATGCATCCACACTTATTATATATCATTTTGTTCAGGAGAAACAGGGCTTTCATTTCATATCAAATATTTATATATGAAACATAATTTATTATGAATAAAAAAAACAGTGAGAAATTTTAATTTTTTTAAAAATTTGTAGTTCCGCCTCACATTTAACTGTAAATGTCATAATACTGTTAGCTTTTACTGCAAAAAAAGTGCATATTTAGATTCAGCAAAGTCTCACGAGTACAACAGTAGCCCCCATTAATAGTTTTACGGTGTTTTGGTAAGTTAAAGGGTCAAATATAGCACATTCCATTTTTCTGTTTTTTCACATTGAAATTTGCCACATTAGTAATATTACCTTTGAGACCGTGTGGTAGCCCAGGAATGAGATTTACCCACATGATGGCATACCATTTGCAAAAGTAGACTACCCAAGGTATTGCAAGTGTGGTATGTCCAGTCTTTTGTAGTAGCCACTTAGTCACAAACACTGGCCAAAGTTAGCATTCATATTTGTTTTTGTGTGAAAAAAGCAAAAAACTAATATTTGGCCAGTGTTTGTAACTAAGTGGCTACTAAAAATGACTGGACATACCCCGTTTGCAATACCTTGGGTTGTCTACTTTTGCAAATGGTATGTCATCATGGGGGTAATTCTTATTCCTGGGCTACCATACGGTCTCAAAAGGCAACATAACCAATCTGGCAAATTTCAATGTGAAAAAAATGAAATGCAAGCCTTATATTTGATTCTCTAACTTTCCAAAACACCATAAAACCTGTACATAGGGGGTACTGTTTTACTCAGGAGACTTCTCTGAACACAAATATTAGTGTTTCAAAATGGTAACTTGTATTAAAACAATAATATTATCAATAAAATTGCCATTCATGTGTGAAAAATGCAAAAAACTTTGATTTTACTACAAATATCCTTGTTGTAATACAAGTTACCATTTTGAAACACTAATATTTGTGTTCAGCGAAGTCTCCCGAGTAAAACAGTACCCCCCATGTACAGGTTTTATGGTGTCTTGGAAAGTTACAGGGTTAAATATAGTGCTTGCAATTCAAATTCTCTGCACTTTTTGCCTGGGTTGTCAGGCATGTCAATCAAATTTCAACTAATTTAATCACATAATTATGTTAAAATATTACTTAAATATACATGTAGAATTTTAATATATATACATATATATGTATTTAAAGTCTACGTGTACACTTATGTAGTTATTTATGTAATTATATATATTTATTTGTATATATATATATTTGCGGTTATTTGTATTTTATATATAGATAGATAGATAGATATTGAATGTCATTCTAATTGTATTTTGTTACCAATATATATATATATACATTAATAATAAAATACAGTTAGAATGAAATTCCATATGTATATATAATTTATTTCGATTTTTTTAAATATTTTATTTATTTATTTTATTATTTTATTTATTTATTATTGTAATTATACGTGTATATATAAATATAAAATATATATAGATGTATTATATATATAATATATATATCTTATATATATTCAACGTCATTCTAAGTGTATTTTTATACTAATATATACTTATATTAAGATTAAAATACACTACGTATGATGTTACATATATATAAGATGTATATATTATATATATAATACATCTATATATATTTTATATTTATATATATACACGTATAATTACAATAATAAATAAATAAAATAATAAAATAAATAAATAAAATATTTTAAATATGTCACGGGGCCTCATTTGCCGTGGGAAGGCTGTCTGGGCTGTCAGGCAGCCCTCCAGAACAGGATCGCATCGGAGGTAAGAAGCTGGAGACTCCTGGGGGCTTAAGCGGTTACGGTGTTCTATGCCGCGGCGTTATGGGGTTAAATATAGTCTCCTCTTTCATTGTGTTGATTCCCTTTATGTATTCAACTGTTTCTATCATATCCTCCCTGTCTAGTCTTTCCTACAAGCTATACATGTTAAGATCATTTAACATTTCCTGATGTAACAAGCTTTAAATTTGAAGCTGCACTTTTGTAAAATGAAAAAAAAATTTAAATATGCATATATAGCACAAGCTAAGTTAGTTGTGTTGAGTGTCCCTTTAAGATGTTCAAATGTCAGTTTTTTGTCTTTTGTCATTGAATTATTTTATTTTTAAAATGTTTTACCAGGAAGTATACATTGAGATTTCTCTTTTTTCCAAGTATGTCCAGTGACACTTGCATAGCCATCACCATTTATGTAATGATCTGATGAAAACAGTAAAACATACATACACTTCAGTATATACAACATATGTATGTAACCTTCATTGTGGAGGACCATTCCCCAGCCTCTCGTCTTTTATTAGATAATCACTGGGGATCCTAGCATTTATTTTATTTATTTTTAATATATTTTCTTTGTAGAAAAGAAAGGATTTAGTTAAAGATAGTATTTCACACATGCACAGAGTGGGTTTAGGACCAAACTTAATTATCTGACAGGTTTTAGATTTGTTTTTAAAAACAAATCACAAATTAACAAATAGTGTGAACGAATTTGCTATTTCTTCTATCTGTTGCACCGTTACTTTGTTTACTGGAACATTTGTGTTTTTTTCCTTTTCAAAGTTCACAAAACATATTTTATTCATTAAGATTTTAATTTGTAGGAGCATATTGTTTGCCGTAATCAGCTTTACTAGACATTAGCATTTATGATTTTTGAAGATCTATCCAGAGGGTATTTTTTAAGGGTTTTTAAGGATTTTAGTTTCACTCATAATTGAGGAAACAGGAGGAAAGATATAAAAAAAAACAGGGACTATGGACTTTCTTCACCAGACAGTGCGTGGCCTACTTGCCAGATTCATACCTTGATAAACATAGTTAAATTGGAGATGTTTTTTACGTATTAGGGGGGTTTTTTATCGAACTTGGCCAATGCTACTAAAACATGTAGTTTAGTAAAAAAAAAACGCCAACATTTGAAACTTTTCTTAGCTAGTGTTACTTTTACAACACTGCTACTTTGGACAAATCCCTGTGATTCCTTGTTTGGTATATGGAATCTAAACAAACATAGAGGTCTGCTTATTGTTCACAAACGCACACACAAAAGGGCACAAGAATACACAAAGTCAACATTCTACGCATTCCATATTGCAGTGAGACAAATGTGAAATGTATCCCCAATTGATCCAGTATCATACAGTTGTGGTTTTTTTCCCACCAATTTGCAATTTGCCCATCATTAAAATGGGCAAATATATGGTTTTAAAGGCAAATGTCTGTGCTTTTTATGTATCTTCCATTTGTCTCCCTTGCATTGTTTTTGTTCATTGTGACAGCTACGTCCACAGTCTAACATCTAATACATCGATGCAAATCCACAGTACCATCACTCATGCTTTTGTAGGTGTAGAATATCTATATAATTATTATGAAAACAATTGCAGTAAGGAGGTTGATTGAAGGAAGATTGAATGTCCATGGTATATCCTGTGTGATGGTCTATTTAAAGCAGCACCCTCACTTGCAGTTAGTTTTGTTCTTTTTATCCCCTCTATTTCCCTTTGTTTTTATTCATTTTTAAATTCATCCTAGTCTTTTTTTTTATATATATAAGAAAATGGAGTAACTATTTTTTCTAACTGAGAGTGTGATCTTTGACACTGGGTGGAGCTTAAGCAAGATTCTGTTTTAGTTGCTAAACTAATTTATCAACAATCCAAGAGTCAAAGGTATTCCACAGAACAGCATGCTGTCGACACCAGGGTCCAAGGGGAACAAAATGGAAGCTCCCAAATATTGAGTTCAAGTGCAAGGAAGAAAAAAATAAATTATTTAATGTACTTCAACATTACCTATTGATGTAGTTGAACATTCCATATGGTTAAATAGCATCTCTGTGAAATGTTTCTAGAGGCATAAATTAATTGCTATTTTAAAGGCCATAAAGAAGAGCATAGCTTAAGGAAGCCTTGAAATGGCCTATATCAGGGTTTCCCAACCCAGTCTTCGAGTACTCTGCACCAGGTCAGGATTTAGGGATTACCATGTTGTGTCTAACATGTTTTGTTTTCTTTCTAAAAACACTTTGGACACAACTGGGTAATCCCTAAATCCTGGACTGTTAGGGGGTACTTGAGGACTGGGATGGGAACCACTGGCCTAGATCTATAAAGTTATTTAACATGTCCATCAGTAAGACACGGATCAGAAAGCAAAACTGATTACATTTGAGGTGTAAAACTTATACAAAAATTTAATTTAATTGACAAATAGTTATAGAAGAATATACTTCTCTTATATGCAAATTCCAGATAAAATTAAGAGTCTGTGGATGCTTATTTATCAGTATTCAGCTGACACTCTCAGATTATCACTATATCAATATTGCTGACATGATTTGTATGGCATAAGTCATTTTGTCAGAGGGTGCCGAGCTGTGATTGCCCATAGACTCTGAAAGATAGTTAAATGGTTTCGAAATCACTATGAAAAAAGTACCTGAGTATTTGTGGGTCTTAATCTAATTTTGACATGGCGATTAATATGCTAACTGGAAAAATCATTGTCTAAGCTGTCCCAAGAGAGTCTCCTTCATTCTATATGTTATGTGATCCACTTCTAATGGGGTGCCTGCGTGTAGAGGGATGGGGTGTTTTAGTGCTCTAATTATACATTACAGTATATGTTTATAAGCAGAGTCTCCTCTAAACCAATTTTCAATATCTTTTTTATCATTCAAAATAGTTTTTCATCACACAATTAATCCCACGATGCAACTTTTATTGTTTTTTATAGTTTTGAATCCATTAGAAGCACAATGACAATTTTACACTGATTATGTTTTGACACATTTGAGGTTTTAAGCCTTCTTCGGTTAGAAAGAAAATAATGACATTCATTGATCCACCAAGGAATATCATTTGTAACCAATACACAAAGCAGTACAACCAATATCCTGTTTTAACATAACAGGTTTCAATCCTTTGTACCGTGAGAGAATTCAAATCATTAAAAGCTTACAAGCGAAAGACAACTTTATAAAAAAATATAAAAACTAATAATACAGTACCATGGACAGCAACTAGTAGAAAAATCATTTTAAAAATGTACAGCTTAAAATGTCATCATCTAATTGTTTCTTTCAGAATTTACTTCTGTTCCATTGGGATAAAATGTAAAAATACAGATCTTACAGGGTTATCAATCACCTGTCCATCACAAATACTGCAGTGGACTGTGCCGATCATTCACGTACATGCTGGTTATCATAGGAGGTTGCATTAATGCATCCTATTGATGGGTCGATAGAAATGAATCATCTCGCAGCCACTCAAGTGGCCATTTTACAACAAGAATAAAGAATTTAACTTGTTCTATGATTGATGGTGCTGTATAGCACACATTCATAATATATCTCCAAAAACTGCTGTTTAGGGTCATTTACTTGCCAATATACAGTGAAATTCAAATGACAAAATATATCTGAAATAGCCAAGCAATGGCCATGGCAGAGTTGGAGATTTTTTACATATTAGCTATTTCTGCCTGAATTTTGTCATATATTATTGTATATTAGATGTTACAATGTAATTGCCCATTAGCTCTTTTCATTGTTATAGTTGTTTATTTTAATTTTTTTACTATTCTGTGTAAAGCTTTGTCAAAACCAGTGATAACCTCACATATGTAATGTAGTTTCCTCCGTGGAGCCCTTTTTGATTATGTGTGTAGCTTTTTGCTTTTTAGATAATCCTCTTTATTCACGCCAGAAGGAGAGACTTCTGGCCTGGTCTTTGCCGCCCACGACTATACGTGCAGGTTACTGATTGGCTATTGGCAGGTTATCTTTGAGAAATCAGTAACTATTTACAAAATGCCTCAGATGTTCACGTCATCATTTCTTGATCACTTCCAAGTCTTTGTAATTGACTTGCCCACGCTGCTCTACAAACGTGGACAACCATAGCCACTCATCATCACAGCTGTCTTATCAGCCTCTTCACAGCCTCTTTTACAGCCATAGGACACTATAAAGAAAGGGTGGGTAAACAGCCAACCTTGAGATGTTGTAGAACTGCAACTTCTATGATGCCTTGCCATTCTAAAGGCTGGCTAAGTGTCATGGCAGCTGTAGTTCTACAATATCTGGCTATCTACATTTTTTTCCCTACACTTACAAAATTTTCCTACTACTAAACTCCTAGAGAAAATGTCATAAGTCTATACTATATTCAGGTATAAAGTCTTTGTATATTATATACCAGATGGTGTGACGGGACTACATATCATACATAACTTTGGGTGCTTTACACTCTGGAAACATAGGTCTGTTTATGACCAATTGGACCTGCCACACTTTACTGCTACACTTTATTAATTTGTTTCCAGTTCATTGCCCTTTTAATTAAGCTGCTATTTGACATCTGTGTCTTGTTTTGTTTATGTGTAGGGTGATTGATTACGTTCTGAAGTCTTATCCAGTCATGAGTTAATTGTTTTAAGCCATGACTAATACAGTTTTATTACTGCTTCTTTTTAGAACATTTAAAGAAACACTCCAAGCACCATAGCCAGTGCCACGCTGCACCCCCCAACCTCCCTGACCCTGTTGTAGGCAGTCAAGTTATTTCAGATCAGTTTGACTTTTTATCTAGGGTCTGTGTGTCATTCCCTAATTCCCCAACAGACAGATGGCTAAAAGTTCTCTGTCCGAGCTTAGCCTAGAAATGCAGGGCTTGATTTGGAGAGCAATCAGCTGATGATCTTATCAATGATCTTCCAGGCACTGCTGGGCTTAGCTCAGGAGAGATAATAAAAGCTTAGAATCTTCAAGCTCTCCATCAGAATTAATGGAGGTACCTGGCAGAATGCACATAAGAAACAAACCATTGTGAAATGGCTGGACTTTGTATAACAACTACAGCATTTTGAGTATTCCTTTAATAAATTATTTAAAGTCTTAATATTGATTTTGTTGCTCAACCTTTTTTTTTATGCATATTTGAATTATTCACCATACTTTGTGGGTGGCTGTTTGTTCTTATGTTTATTTATTAATTTATATTCTGTATCAACTCTTGTCCGTATCACATTCCTTTAATATATTTGTAGTAAAACCACATGCAAATTTATATCTTCAATTGCAAATGATTTTTACCCATGGCAACACACTAGGTAAAGTTAAATTTATTTATTATTGGGAAATATACTAGTTAAGTCTCTATTGAGAGCTTTCAGCAATATCTCAGCTTGTTTAAACTTTTTTGAACTTTTTATTGTAAGGATTTCCATACAATGACAATGTTACATTGTACAACTTATTTTGTACATTGCATATTTCAATTATACTTTGGTGATGGGATTAGATCTTGATATTAGGGGGTTATATAAAAAGGTGGGATTAGGACTTGGATTATATGTAGGTGTTGCATTATGGATTGGATTATGGCTAGGGTTTGGGGTTGGATTACAGGTAAAATTCCATGTTGAATTAGGAGTTGGATTAGAGGTTGGATCAGACATTAGTTTATGGGTGGGATTATAGGATGGATTATGGGTTGGATTAAGGGTTGGTTTAAGTGTTGGGTTAGGGGTTTGATTAAGGGTTGAAATATGAACAAGATTAAGGGTAGGGCTATAGGCCGGATTAGATTAAAGGTATACATATGGGCAGAGGTGTAACTAGAAACCATGGGGCACAGTGTAAAATTGCCCTGGCCCCCCTGGTGTTTCCCTATCCCTCCAAGTGTCTCATTCCCTCCCCCCAGCCCCTCCTTTTGCCTCTGTTTAATCAACCCATACATGTGTATGATTCCCTTCCCCCAGCCCCTTCATGTGCATTATTCCTTCCCCCAGCCCCTCAATGTGTATCATTTCCTCTCCCCCAGCCCCTTCATGTGTCTCATTTCCCCCCAAGCCCCTCTATGTGTCCCATTTCCTCCCTCCCAGTCCATCCATGTGTTTCATTCACTCCCACCATGTGTATCATTCACTCCCCCAAGCTCTTCCATGCATCTCATGACCTCCTCCCTCCCTCCATGTATCCTATTCCCCCCCCCCCCCCCGCTCCGCCAGTGGGACCGTGCACCGGCCTTGAAGTTACGGTGGCCCTCGGTTGCAGCTCTTAAACCGTAATTCACTTCTTGCAGTATTTTCTTTACAACTTTTACAAATTTATTTTAATCCAAGACCTATTGGGCATTTTAACAATCAGGACTAATCCTGATATTATACCTATTTTGAGTTAATTTTCTTTTGTTGCATTTGGTGTGTAGACAATATAAACAGTAAAACTGAAAAAAAGTATATTTTTTATATTGTATTCTGTTTAGTACTGCACTATGTACACATGCAGATTATCAAAAGCCCTATTTCACCTTTAGAAAATAATGTAGAATATGTATGGGTAAACTTATACAGAAAAGGGCAAAAAGCGCCAAAATGTCCTTAATCACAAACACATCGCATCTCAAAAAAGCTCTCATCCTCCTCCCCTGCCCCCATGTGTCTCATTCCCTCCCCTCAGCCCCTCCATGTGTATCATTCCCTACCCTTCCTCCAGCCCCTCCATGTGTATCATTCCCTACCCTCAGCCTCTCTATGTGTATCATTCCCTCCCCTCAGCCCCTCCATGTGTATCATTCCCTACCCTTCCTCCAGCCCCTCCATGTGTATCATTCCCTACCCTCAGCCCCTCTATGTGTATCATTCCCTCCCCTCAGCCCCTCCGTGTGTATCATTCCCTACCCTTCCCCCAGCCCCTCCATGTGTATCATTCCCTACCCTTCCCCTAGCCCCTCCATGTGTATCATTCCCTACCCTTCCCCTAGCCCCTCCATGTGTATCATTCCCTACCCTTCCCCTAGCCCCACCATGTGTATCATTTCCAAGCTTTGGTCCTTAAAGTGTTAAAGGGGCACTCTAGTGGTTTTGGTGCTAGCACGCCCCTAGCGCCATTCCCCCAATTACAGTTGCTCAGCATATTGCTATTGCAGAGAATACACCACTGCATCTATTCTCTCCATCATTTGGACATACAGGGTTATTCACAAAAGTGAGAATTCAAGGTGAATTCACTGTGAATTTTAAATGTAAGGTCAAAATAGCAAAACTTGAACAATTCTCTAAGTTAGCTATGCTTTCCACTCAGCTACTCTGGCCTTGAAACTTGAAATTCACTTTAGATTTACCTCGAATTTACCTTGAATTCTCACTTTAGTAAATAACCCTGAAAATTGATATTGCTAATATGTGTAACATCCTCAATTGCAATATGCCAAGAGAGAACTCTTGGTTTATGTCAAAATGTTCAATAACACAGAACCGGAGGATGATGCCAGGGTCAAGCTGTAATAGTTACGGTTCTTGTTGTGAGCCTTTAACAGAAAGCAAATGTAGGCCCAAGGCTTTCTAACTTTCAAATGTTAAGCAGCTACTGAAGTCAGGTCAGAATGCATTGACTTGTTATGGTATTTACTGTATCATGTTAAGTGACATATCTGTGACCCATGGCAAAGTTAATCAAATGTGCTAAATGAAATAAAAACAGTGACTTTACAATGACAGGTTCCATCTAAGTATTTCAATGTTCCGAAAATTCTATTTCAGCATCCTTCGCTCTGAAAGGGTTTCTAATCTGTCTGCTTGGCGCGGAGGACAAGTAGGTAATTCCATTTTACTGCTACAGTAACAGATGGACATGCCGCAATCAGTGAAACAGCAGCGGGGAGGAAACCATGGAAACCTTATAAGCTCTTGCTGCACAGGAGCTGTCAGCTCAGCAGAGTGTATTGTCATATTCAGGCAATGAAACTGTGCCATGAAAACAACGTTACTCTCCTACCCTTTCTATAGATCAGGGCATTGTGTGTTTCTAGCTCAATGTTCCAGACTATTCTGCCTCATCTTGCTATTTCATCCATATGTTCAGAAATGATGTTAACTGTCATACTACTAATGTACACCTCTACACACCAAAACAAACATGGTATACGTGAAATTATAATTTATTTTATTAATGGCACATTTCTTATGGGTTTAAAAGAAATTTACATGAAAAAGTACTCACAAAACGGTCTCCCATATAAACTTTTTTTGGGGGGGGGGTTTGTTTTGTTTTGTTTTTGTTTTTTTGTAAATCTTTTTATAGGATTAAAATTGGGACATTTTAAAAAATACTTAATAGTGAACTATATTATTCCTTCTTTAAACATTGTAGGGATAATTGTGGGCGTCTGACAACATGGACATGACTAGCCCTCTATACCTCTTTAGAACACACACAGTGGCATAACTACATAGTTGGTTGGATTGTAGCTGTATGCCGATGGCAAATACTTCTTGATACCTTGCACTTATATGCCTTGATCTGGTCAATTTGTTGAGTAAAAATAAGTATATATAAAGGTCAGATTATTTTATAATTTAAGAGGTTATAAAGTAGGCAATAGTTTACAAGTAATGCTGTTGTGTAGTAACTGGACATCATTATGCGGAACTGAGCTCTAGAATCTGGTAAGCTTATTGGAAAACTCAGAAACTACAACAAATTAATCTCATTCAGGCAGAAAGCAGCCATGTTTACTACAATTACACATTATAGTGGGGTGTGAAAGCTCTAGCAATTTTGTAAACTAACAAAGAGTAGAGTCAGCGCTAATATATCAGAAAGAGATACAAAAGGCAGCAATCCCAAACAAGGACTCCCTCACGTGTCCTTGAGATAGATACGGAAAGCAAACAAACAAAAGGATGGGACTGCACCAGTGAACAAATTAAGTAAAATAAAAAAGTTTGGGTTGAGGTAGAAATATTGAAATAGAGTCCAGTATAATTAAACTTTGGTCTTATGTTGGTCTCTGAAGTTGTAGAGTGATCCAAAAGGTATCCAAATAAAATAGAAGAGATAATACTCACTTTTTGTAGAGCTTAATCCAGCTCCGGTATGAATAGCTTGCAGCGGTATGATCCCCGCTTGTGGGATATGCGGTGTGTCTCCTCTTCGGTGTAGTGGCAGACAGCCAGGGGGAAGATAAAACGAAAAACAGTGATGGTGCAGTATGTTCCAAAAGTGGATAAGAAGTATTTAAATATAGTAGATGCACTCACATTTAATAGAGCTTATACTAGCTCTAGTGTAGTAGGCATACAGCGGTATGATCCCCGCCTCTGGGATATATGGTGAGCGTTCTTTGAAATAGTTCTTTAAGATGGTAACAGGAGCTCAGGGAGAAGATAATAAAACAGCAATAGTGCTCTCAGTAAAATAATGCTGGTACATAAAATATAATAAAATATACTCACAATGTATAGGGCAGACTAACTGCTCTATGGTATAGGCACAGGTGGTATAATCCCCACCTCAGGATTCTTTGGCGTATAGGAGATAATAGGTAAAAAGCCAGGTAGTTATAATAAAAAGTGTAAAAAATAAAATAAATAAAAGATAATGGTGCAAAAGAATAAAATGACCAAAATCTATTTATTAACAGTAATTAAAAAGCAGTACAATATCCAAACACGTTTCACCAATATAGGCTTTATCAATGGATTAAAAACATTTCAACCTGGCTAGTTGGGGTATATATAGGCTTGGAACAACTTTGAAAATTGTGCCAAAACTGCTCTGACCAATCACAGAGCACATTGTGATTACACATAAATAACAGCTGTAAACCTTTGTAAGTACATAGATATACCTAATAGGATGTGAAATATATAATTGTGATGTAAATGTGTGTATATATGTGTGTCATGGTTTTTTCTGTGTGTCTGTGTATCTGTATTTGTGTCAGAGTTTGTATTGTTTTTCTGTGTATCTGTATGTGTGTCACAAACACTGCTAAATAAAACCCTGCATGGTAGATCCCCAGCTGGCAAAGCATTGTGGGAGCTGTACGATAGATGAGGAACTAATGCTTGGCCACCCTTGTGAGAGGGAGGTTTTGGTTGCTATTCTAGATCTTGAAATGTTCTAGAGGCTCTTCCACTCAGTTGCCTGGCTGGTTTCTTGAAGATAGGGATTTTCATAAGCAATGCTGACATCTAGAGGCTGCAAGTGGCCCAGAACGATGACTTGATGATTTAGGAGTCAAAAGTAACCTGAAGAAGGTAGCTTTTGAATACCATATCATTGTGCTATATTTGTCTTGCGTACCTTTTTACTGTAAATAATCAAATAAATAAACCACTTACAGAAAGAACAAACTATTTTAAACATACGGTAAAGAAGACTATTAAAATGTTGTTAAAGGGATGTTCTAAGCAACATAATAACCAACAAATTCCCCCCAGTTTTCAGGTTTTTTAAATGATTTGACAGGCTCTTCTCACCCAGATAGACTGACTTATCTTTGATTCCTAGGTAATTCAAAAAATCAATCCTGCCTAAGCCCATTCAAAGCTGTTCAACAGTCAAATGTCTTTTTTTAAGTTTTAGAATTTTAATTATTAACAGACTGCAGGGAAAAAAGTGTCTTTGAAAAACCTTTAGTTCATTCTTCTAATAAGTCTGTTGATCTGATCTTCCCTGTTACCAGCATCACCACCATCCACAAAGTGTGTAGTTTTCTTCTTCATTCCACCTTTGGGAGAAGAAAGTTTGAATGGCCAAAGAAAGTTGTTTTCCTTCTTGAAGTTTTTGTCAATGGTGTAAATTTCAGGAATTAGATCTTCGACACAAATGATGCCAGTCTTGCCTAAATGCCTCTCAATGAGAGAGTTGTCTGTCAGAGGGATACGCTGCTTGCGGATCTTCAGGTATCCACGCTTGTAGATTAGCGATCTCACAGACTTTAAATTGGGATATCCCCAAGCAATGTATGGTTCCACCAGCCTGAGCATGTTAATGGATGCCTTGTTCATTTTCACAAATGTGCCATTAAAGATCTGACGAAGACGGAGAAGTTGCAACACCTTACGAACCTTTGGGCTAACACCGTTAATACCTCGAATTCTGACCACAAAAGCCAATTTAAGTTCAGCAGGTACAGAGTAGTTTCCAGCTTTGCGGGGCATGTATTGACACACGAATTGCAAGTCTGACCATTTGCCTGTATTACTTGTAGTATCCTTCAGCTCTCTTGTATATGATCTTCCCTTTTTTTTTTTTACAGATCTTTTTCTAAGAAAGGATCTTTTTGATCCTTTTAGCTTTCTGAGCAGCAAAAAGCTTCCGTCTTTTTTCAAGGCTTTCTGGAACGGAGGGCAACTTCTTTCCTTCTGTCTCCTCAATGTTCACCACCAGAAAAGAGCAGAACAATGCCTTTTAATACTACATGAAAAAATTTAAAATGTTCTAATATATAAAAAACAAATGTTACATATTACATGCAGTGGTGTATCCTGGTTTTGTGCTGCCCTAGGCAGGACAAAACTCAGGCACCCCCTACCCCCGCGCCACCCCCACTCAACTCTTCCCTCCCGCCCCACCTTCTAAATACACACACACAAACAGTCAGACACACACAGTCAGACACACACAGTCAGACACACACACACAGTCAAACACACACACACACAGTCACACACACACACACAACACACACACAGTCAGACACACACACAGTCAGACACAAACACACACACACAGTCAGACACAAAATACAGTCAGATACACACACACAAACAAACACACAGTCAGACACACACACAGTCACACACACACACTCACAGTCACACACACACACACACACACACACACAGTCAGACACACACAGGCACAACACACACACACACAGTCAGACACACACACACAGTCACACACACACAGTCAGACACAAACACACAGTCAGACACACACACACAGTCAGACACAAACACACACAACACAAACACACACACACAAACACACACACACACAGACACACAAATACACACACACACAGACACAAACACACACAGTCAGACACACACAAACACACAGTCACACACAGACACACACACAGACACAAACACACACACAGTCAGACACAAACACACAGTCAGACACACACACAGACACAAACACACACACAGTCAGACACACACAGTCAGACACACACACACACAGTCAGACACACACACACACACACACACAATCACTCACATTAACACCTTTTTTATTTTATTTCACCCTCTGTTCCTCTTTCTCCCTGGTGGTCCAGTGGCTGCCGGTCAGGCTGATGGGCTGGCTACTGGGCAGAAGGGCGGCTGGCGAGGGAGCTCTTCCTCTGAGCACTCTGCTCAGCTCCCTCGCATGCCACAGAGTGAGGCTGGGAGCCGGGTTGATGACGTCATATTCCGGCTCCCAGCCTCACTCTGCGGCGCACGAGGGAGCTGAGCAGACCACTCAGAGGAAGAGCTCCCTCGCCAGCCGCCTCGCCAGCCGACCGGCAGCCCAGCATGTTAGTTAGCCGCGAGGCTAACTAGGCATTTGCCCTGGACATTTGGGGGCGGCGTTTTTTGCCGCCCCCTGAAAAATGCCGCCCAAGTCAAATGCCTTGTTTGCCTCGCGGCTAAAACGTCCCTGATTACATGGCAATCGGTGTGTTCCCTGCTGCCAATCCATTCTCATTACTACAACACTAGCGAACATCTCTGCAAATCCACAAAATGTTCTCAGAATTATGAAAAAACTGAAAAGTAAACTACAAGCAAAACAAAGCACTTGTCTAACATATGTCAATAAGAAGAGATGTGCATTACGAACCTAGGGGTCACAAAGAGCTAATTACCAGCAAGAGTCCAGCTGTTACCCAGACAGTACAAAGTGAATACAATGTGTAGTTACTGATGTTCAGTAAGAAGTCTCTATGGAAGATGCTTGCTGTGTAGACAAATCTCCAAGCTGGCATAAACTGTGTAAATCTGGGGCTCCGAAGCTAGAGAGTACTTCTGAAGAGGAATTTAACTAATTAACTTATAATCATATTTTTTGCATTTTAGACATGCATGATGGTATTCTAGATGACTGTAGAATGGATCATCATAAGGAAAAAAGATGAACAGAGGAAACTAATAGGCTGTAAGTCTTCAAATATAGTATAATGCATTTATTTTATTTTTAAGATGTTCCTCCAGAGAAGAAGAATGATACCAACGGGCTTAAAATCAATTAAATAAACAACCAGTAGCTTTAGGGATGCCTTCCTTCCCACACCAAAAATACAACAATCAATAAAATATTTTTTAAATTGGTTAAAATAGTATGGATTAGTATCTTACCCTTGACAATATTTGGGGAAGTGGAGATTTCACCAAGCTACCATGTAACACATAAACAGAAAAAAACATATAGTGCAGATAATTTCTTTAAAATTATAAATATAAGTAATTGTTGAAAACCACATTGATTGGAGCCTGAAATTATGGCTCAATTGATTGCACAATCATGCTTCTTGGAGTTATCAATCTCAAAAGAAAAATAGAAAGGAGAACACAAATAGCCCGTGATGTAAAAGTTAAACAGTATAGATGAGGGTACATTGTTAAGTTGAATGTTGTAGTGTCAATTTGTGGGGTGTACTGTTTGGGGAGTATCACCCCACAAATTAACACTATGCCATTCCACTTTAGAGCCAGGGATTTATGGGACTTTGAATAGGGTGAGCTTGACACTATAACCTCACCTATACTGGTTAACCTTTACACCCTGCACTCTTTCTGTTTTCCTCTCTACTTTGCTTTTGAGACTGAAAAGTCCAAGAAGCAAGGTGTGATGCCTAAAGAACATGATTGTACAATCAGTGGAGCCATAATTTTAAGCTCCAATTAATGTAAGTGAATTTAAACTATTACTTATACTAATTATTTTAAAGAAACCATCTGCACTATATGTTTTTTCTATGTATGTTTTATATGGTATATTGGTGAAATATCCACTTATCCGAATACTGTCAATGGTAAGATAATCATCCATACTATTTAACGTGCTCCACTAATAAGGTTTTTACTTATAATATTCTATTAAATAATTTAATAATTGCTGCTTTTATTCCAATCACTTCTTTATTTTAAATTTACAGTAACACTCTAAAATAATGATTTCATATGCTAACGTTCATGTCAAAAATTCTAAAATATACGTGATTAAAATTGCAAAATTATTATATTCTCAAGCTGAGATCTAAAATGCTTACTGAAACAATCTTTTAGCATTTAGAAATACTTTTTCTATGTAAACACGGGAAGTAAAGTTATTTACAGCTTTGCTTGGGAAGACCAATACAGTTCCAAGAGTCTCCAATTCACTTTCAGTCAGAAGACATTGATACAATGGTGTCCATGCAGGTCCATATTGCTATAGCATAAAGCAGCACTGTGTCATTTTTAGCTATTTCTGTGAAAACTACTGTGTTGTCATGGAAACCTTGCCTTTAACGCCTATAGTGTAAAGGACAAATTTGAGGCTGAAATTCTGCTCCGAACTTTCATTCACCAAGTAAAAGCTGGAGACGTTGTCGGTATTTCAGAAAGGTATGCAAGGTTAATAATTAAAATAATCTGGAGAAGCTCCTAATAGCAACATGTTAAGCTCCTAATAGCAACATGCTTTTAGACAATTAATGGAATAAGAAAAATACATTTTATTCATAGTGCTTTTCAAAATTACTATAGCGTGACATTTTGACATGAAGAATAGATCATTGGAAATAATACTTATAGGATGTGATTCTGGTTTATTCTGCAAAATAATATTTTCATATACAAATCATTTTAAATGGGTAATTATCATACATGATAATCTATGTTTTAATTACTGCTGTCTCTTATTAAAAAAAAATGAGGAACATCAGTACTCCAAAGATCCATTGGAACATGCCCTCACATCCTCTTGTGCCATGCTTTGCCAGAGAATCTCTGAAAAGGAAAAGACTAATAAGACCCAAGGGATTTGGGTTTATTTGATGTTACATTGTAGAGTGAAACAAATCATTCTAACATCCAAGCTTAGTGGTGATGATTAACGTTGGTGCAACATGTGATGTTAACTACATTAACTACATTTCAATGCTCAGTCTCTGAAGGCAAGGAAACAAAGCAGAAATAGACAGAATTATTATTATTATTTTTTTTAATGGAAAATAAATACAAATTTTAAATCCGTGATGGTAACATTTATGATGATTACTGTTTTTGGTGAGGTTCTTTTTCTTTGCTTGATTTTAACATCTGTAAAAGGAATGAACGATCCTGTTCTCATCTGCTAATAATTGTATTTGTGCCCGACACCATACGTGGTTATGATTTCATTTTATTTAAAAATGTCCTCATTTTATATCAAACACTGTTTAATAGCTGCCTGTACAGCATTCCAGCATTATGGTTGTAAAACTATGGCAAAAAATAAAGAAAAATAGAAAAAGATACCCACTTTAAACCCTTAAGGACCACACTTCTGGAATAAAAGGGAATCATGACATGTCACACATGTCATTTGTCCTTAAGGGGTTAAAAGTTCCTGCATTTTATGGATTTTCAACCTTTACAATTAGCTCCGTCCCGTATAGGATATAAGTCAGCCAACCAGCAGGCTCTCATTCTCTTATCCCACTATTCTGAACTTACCGTATCTAAATTTTCTATTTCAACTATTTTGGACTAAACGTCACACATTCCCACTTTTAAAGAGTTTGAAGATTGTAACCTGCATTACATATATCTTTATTTGAACATAGCGGTTTATTCACTTTATTGCATTGAAACATTAACTACAACATTTACACTAAAATGTTTTTTAAAAATACTCATCAAAAAACAATAGTTAACTTGCGACTTGTTAAAATATTCTATACACATTTGTGAAATAGATAGCAAGAAATATTTATAAGTATTTAAAGGAGCACTTGAGGGTCAGGAACGCAAACATGCATTCCTGACCCTATAGAGTTAAAACTACCAACTAGCCCCCCTGGCTCCCTCTTGCCTCCCTTAATACAGTTAAATCTATACAAGTCTGAAGCTGCTACCTCTGCTTCTGAACTGCCTCTGTCTGCTGACATCATCAGAAGTGGTGGTCTTAGTCAATCACAATGCATTCACATAAGATTAGCTAAGATTGTCAAGGAGGTAGATCAGGGGCAGAGCCAGCACAAGTCAAACACAGCCCTGGTCGATCAATATCTCTTCATAGAGATGAATTGAATCAATGCATCTCTATGAGGAAAGTTCAGTGTATGCATGCAGAGTGTGGAGACACTGAATAGCAGTGCTGCTTACTCTGCAGCACTGCCCCAGGAAGGATCTCTATCAGCCATCTGAGGAGTGGCCAATTGTGTTATCACTAGGCTGTAATGTAAACACCGCAAAAAGCCTGAAGGGAATGATTCTACTCACCAGAACAAATGCAATAAGCTGTAGTTGTTCTGGTGACAATTGTGTCCCTTTAATATATAAAAAGTAAATCAATATGATAAAAAAAATAATGAAAAATGAAAATATTAAAATGTTTTTTTAAATATTATATCGTAAAAGTTTATTAAAAAATATTATATAGTTTGAAAAGCTTATCCAAAAATAATAACAGTATAAGATATTCCTAAAAAGTTAAAAAAATAAATTGGAGAGCTACACAGGCTAACACATATACATGATTGAAGCTACGACCAAAACTTTGTTATATTGCATGGTTATACCTCTTTATCTCGGGCCAAATAAAATATGGCTTTTTAATTGCACTGCAGCTGATTTCTTTTTTACTTTGTTATTATATTGTGGGGATTTGCAGTTCCCCCTGACGGATTGTGCTCCGAGGACATGAAACGGAAAGTGCTTGGGCTATAGGGGCACACCGAGCTCCATTCCTGGGGTGTACACTCACACTTCTCTTTGTATAAGATATTCCTAGTCGGGGCATTGCTAGGTTCCAAAAACACCTGGGGCATGAGCCCAAAGAAAAACTCGATGACTCCTACATTGACAGAGTATCCCCATCTTTCTATGTTACATCCCATCCTCCAAATTCATCAACAGTATGTATGTAATGTTCTCTAGGATCCCAATGAAAGCTTGAAACAAACGCGTTCTGCGCACTCAGGTATTCAATGTGATTCTGAAATACTACCTAACTAATGATTGGGTTTGTGGCAAAGTTCTGTTCACCAGTGTCCCTCCCTGACAGTCACCTGGGGGACATCATCCACTCCTCCTAAGTTGCCTGCCAGAACACTATACTACTAATATTTCTTAATATTAACGTTGGCTGCAATAAGAGGCAGGTGCCTGATTTAAAATATAAAAAAATATATATTTTAAATATAAATATAAAATATAAAAATATAAAAAATGCCAATATTCACCTGTCTCCTCCATGAACTGTGGTGTTCTGAGTCTACAGACCCCCACAACTAGGGCTTCAGCCCCAAACACCTCCCTATTGCATTGCAACACCTATGTTCCTAGGCTTTGCTGTGTGTTTGAATCACAATAATGTAATCATCTCCATATTTTTCTGAGGGTAAAAAAATTGAATGAAAATGCTTTTAAAAAGTGATTTGTAACATTCCTTGTCTGCCATTAAAAAGATCAACACATAAACTCACTGAAACTGCACGTCTAAAGCATTATGGGTACTTGGCATCATTTTCGGTGTCTATATCCCTCACAATCCTAAACTTCTAGTTACCTGATTCATAAAGGGCTTCTAGATGTTTCCTGTGCAATGGCCAATAGTCTGTCTAAGTGATCTCAACGGTCAATTACAAGGTAGCAAGATATAAAAGTCAATCACCCACAATAGATTTAACCTAGGGATTTTAAATCATTAGCCCAGTTAGCTCTTTAACTAGACAGCATTTTCTAATAGGTGATGTAGGGTTTGTATTGCTTGTATGGGCAATTGCTGTTTGCCGTGTGCAGCTGTTGGCATTTCGTGATCAGAAAAACTCCCATCTAACCTTGGGAAATCGGTATAAACTACTTTTAATTACAAGCTGTAGGCTTATAATTAACACTTCATTTAGTTTTTTGGGTCTCCGATGTTGTACAATCAAATACAGAAATGTTTTAAATCTGTGCAGTTTTAATTTGTTTATCTTAAATTTGTTTATCTTTATTTTTTAATCTATGTATTATTTTATCCATTTAAACATTCAATGTTTCTCATAGGGAATCAATGGATGAACACACACCATCCGTCGTCAGCTAACTTTGCATACTGATGCCAAATGTAAAATAGATTTAGTTATGGAATCTATTTTAATCTAAAGCCCCTAATGGCTACCTGAATGACAGCCACTAGGGGCATAAATACGTCCGATAGAAAACCGTGCTGTTTCTCAGAAAGATCAGTTTTCAACTGAAATAGCAGAGGTGGCACAATGCCCCAAAATCACTGCACCTTAATGATTTAAAGGAACAAGTCTACTTACAAAGTTTGACAATTATCAGGCACAGTAAGCCTTTAGCTATCAGGCACAGATGAGATCCTGAGGATATCATTACTTTTTTTTCAAAGATTTCATTTGATGTAACTTTGGTTAGAATTCTTCACATCTTCACACGGAATACTGATGTGTCATTGATTGTTCCCCCAGGTAATGTAAATTGATGTAGGAAGCTTAAAGTGCAGATTGTATCCAATCAATATGTAAAAAAGGAAAGATTTATATATTTTCAATAACCGTGACCTATTCACACAGAATTAATATGTCTACCCCCTGTAGACTTTGTTAACCTTTCCCTGGCTTTACTCAGAAAATGAAACTAACTGATTTGATACCTGAAGGACTGAAGGCTACACAACGCTTCTCACTCACCCACTATAGTCTAGGTTTATTATTGGAACACAACATTAAAATCCATAGATCTTGAACTTTTATGGTACGCAACATTAAAATCCATAAATCTTGAACTTTTATTGTACGCAACATTAAAATCCATAAATCTTGAACTTTTACTGTACCCACTAACCCACCCTAGTTGAAGGTTAAAATGGATCTGGTAAATTGTGATGATGATATTGACTGTAATGGACCACTGCGTGTGTTCTGCTTCCCTGCTGATTTGTTTTAATTTATCTATCTATGGAATGCTGTCAAGTAAAACTGTCCCTACTGTGTGTCTGCTGATAAGTGTGCAGTGAAGCTATGCTTGTCTTGTCACACTTCTCTGTAAACCCTCTAAACCAAACGTCACCCCGCAATATGGTTAATGATGGAGTGGGTGGGCAACCATTCTATTAACACAATGATTTTTTTTCAAATTTCTTACTTTTTTAATGGCTTTCTCACCAGCGGCCGAACATTTAATTTCATGATTTCATTCCAGAGATATTCGCAAGTTATTTCAGGTATTTTTAGAACTGATTTAAATGAATGCCTAATTAAAACTCATTGAAATTAGTTGGTGTGCAATTTTAAAAATCATAGAGGATAGTAAATCTAAAGCACTACTTCTGTAATTTATCCTCCATATTAAACATAAAAAATCAATTAAGGAATAGTGGTGCCACAGTAAGACTTAAAACAACCAGTGCAGCTAATATATACCCAAGTGTTATATCACTAGAAAACTCTTATACATTCGTAAATTCTGTATAAAAATAAGGTGATAGTGCACATATGAAAAATGACAGCAGTAAATGGACAGAATAGAACCTATAATAGAGATATAAAACAACATTTTGTCCAGTCTCTCTTCAATCTCTTGGATGTATTTAAACTAGGAGGGGGGCAAAAAGGTGATAAAACATCAATCCAATTGCCCCCCAAAACAATGACAGAAGGTGCCTGTAGTAAGTGTGTTAACAAAATGATGAGTTTAGAGTCATGTCTACAAATGCTCGCAGTTTAGGGAATAAGATTGGGAATAAGAACTTGCGCCAATAATGGCAACTGATAGTGTAGATTTAGTCGCTGTTACTAAGACATGGTATAATGAGAAAAATGACTGGGACATAGTAATACCAGGGTACTTTTTATATAGAAAAGACAGGGAAGGCAAGAAAGGGGGAGGGGTGGCCCTTTATGTGAAGGATAGCATAAAATCTAGCCTAATAAAAGTTAGTGAGGTGAACATAGAGTCTGTTTAGGTTACGTTAGAATTTGGTAATCACACAGTAACTTGTGTAGGTGTGATTTATAGGCCCCAGGACAAATAGAAGAGTTAGATAATCTACTAGTTGAGACAATGTGACAATGAAGGGGGAAGTTATCATTTTTATTATTATTAATATGTTATTTATATAGCGCCATCAAATTCCGCAGCGCTTTACAATGGGTGTACGAACAGACATGTAGTTGTAACCAGACAAGTTGGACACACAGGAACAGAGGGGTTGAGGGCCTTGCTCAATGATTAAAGTCATAATGGGTGACTTTAATCTTCCTGATGTGAATTGAAAAACAAAAATAGCTTCTTGTGCCAGGAGCATAGATGTTCTAAACTCCCTACTGGGATTGTCTCTAAAACAAGTCATTGAGGAGCCAACTCGTAAA
The DNA here is from genome assembly GCA_933207985.1 of Pelobates cultripes. Taxonomy (NCBI): domain Eukaryota; kingdom Metazoa; phylum Chordata; class Amphibia; order Anura; family Pelobatidae; genus Pelobates; species Pelobates cultripes. The sequence continues at coordinate 68,793,648 of OW240914.1, read as the reverse complement.
GAGGCCATACTAGATTTAGTGTTAACAAATGGAGATTTGGTACCAGATATTAATGTAGGTGAAAGTTTAGGATCCGGTGATCATCAGTCAGTGTGGTTTAATAGAAGAACAGTGACTGAGTCACAACACACAAAAACAAAAATTTTAGACTTTAGAAAAACAGACTTTTCTAAAATTAGAATTTGTGTAAAGGAGTCATTATCAGACTGGAGCAATTTAAATGGAGTCCAAGAGAAATGGGATTATTTAAAAGTTGCACCGCTGAAGGCAACAGAAAATTGCACTAGGCTTCTCAGTAAAAGCAAAACATTTAAGAAACCACTGTGGAGGCGGGGCCTGACAGCTGAGCTGAGCGGACGTGGAATAGAACTGCTCTGGCTCCTTGCGGCAAATCTTCCTGCTTAAAAGCCTGGAACGGACTACAAACCCACAAAATGGGCTACAAGCCAGGAGATGTGGGTCAGGGCTACAAGTTGCCACCAAACATGAGGCACCAACTGCAAGAAACCCGGCAACGCAGACCAAGGCCTACCAGCGTGGCGGGCGCGGGGGAGTCGGCTGCTCCCCCGCCGCCCTCGATGGCTAACAGCTTGAGCATGGGCCCTCATTCCCCCCTATGGACCAGTGGGGGTTATCCCGATCCAAAGAGGGCCCCCTCAGGAGCTATGGCAGCAATCTGAGCCAAGATGAACCAGCCCCAAAATGGCGGCGACCGGCCTAGAGACACTCACCAGGACGCAAGAGGCAGACAACTTGAAGAGGCTGGATGCCTTATTTGAGGCCTTCTGGCACAAACTAGAGGAAAGACAGGCCACATCAAACACTCCGATTGAGCACTTATGGAAGGTGCAGCCCTCCTGCACACAGTCCAGTGGCACGACAAGCCGAAAACCGCAAGCCGGAAAATGGTGCCAAAGACAGCGTTACACACCATCGACAAAAAAACCTGCACGGCGCCCGCAACTGAAGGCTACCCCGAGCAGGTTGAAGCCAGCCTCATCCCAGCCCAAACCAAAGCCTGGCACAAAAACCATGAAGAGCAATCACCCATACCCGCGCAGGACCCGACCAATGCAGAAGAGCGGATCCGGTCACTATACAGCAGGCCTCTACAAACACAACCTGGGAAGCCTGGCATCAAGACTCTCTGGACTGGGATATATGACAGCTGAGTTCCCGTGCAGTTTTCAGGTCTGGACAGTAACCCCGGAAGGCATAGGCTGACATGGGAGGCATTAAGGGACACTCTGGGACACAAGGCTTATGATCTGCCGTCCACCACGTTTACAACCTATTAATACACAGTAAATCCGTGCTCCTTTTATTATCTAAGTCTAGCCTGTTATGCCAAGGAAAGAATACGCTAATACTCACCATGTCTATAGTTCTTATTCGTTAGACTATTCTGCATTTGCCCATCATTCAAACAGGATTGCTCACCCTGCTTACTATGTCATGGTTTCCTCTTTACCGTTTACTACAAAGTATTGCTTAGTGTGCTACCCACACTTAATCATCTACTATAGAGCCTGCTATCTCAGTGAGGGGAACATACTATTGTCAAGTATATATATGTGTATTTTTTTATTTTCCTTTCTTATAGTTACTCATGTTATCGAGAGCCACGTCACCATAGTTGTTTAAAGATAGTAATCTAGAGCAAGCATCTGATACTTAACTCAGGACGTTGTCTTACATACATGTGAGCATATTATATGAATGTCGCACATTTGTTTTGCTTGTACACAACTGTTCTTATTGTTGCTGTTGTGGCACTATGAGCGTATATGTATTTTGATGCACAACAAAAATAAAGAATAAAAAAAAAATAAAAACACTGTGGTACTCCGCAGATGTTGCCAAAATAGTAAAAAGTTAAAAGTTAGCATTTAGTAATTATAAAAAAACCAGAGTGAGGAAGACAGAATGAGCTATAAGATTAGGCAAAAAGAGGCTAAGCAAGTTATAAGAGCTTCCAAATCACACTCAGAAGAGAAAATAGCACAATCAGTAAAAAAAAAAGGGGACATAACTTTTTTTAGATACATAAATGAGAAAAGGAAAGTAAAACTAGTAAAAGATTAAAAACAAAAGAAGGAAACTATGTAGAAGAGGATAAAGGTCTAGCTGACTGCCTCAATGAATATTTTTGGTCAGTATTTACAGATGAAAATGAAAGAAAGGGGCCTCAGTTAGTAAAAAGGACAAATGAGTCATTTGTTACATGTGAGTTTACAGAGTAGGAGGTTCTATTTCAACCGTCAAAAGTAAAGACAAATAAGTCAATGGGACCTGATGGAATACACCCAAAGTTATTAAAAGAGCTTAGTGGTGTACTAGCAAAATCATTAACAGATTTATTTAACCAATCATTGTTAACAGGAGTAGTCGCAGAAGATTGGAAGTTAGCGAATGTTGTGGCCATTCACAAGAAAGGTAGTAGGGAGGAGTCGGGCAACTATAGACCAGTAAGCCTTACTTCAGTAGTGGGGAAAGTAATGGAAACCATGTTAAAGGATAGGATTGTTGAACATCTAAAATCACATGGATTTCAAGATCACAGACAACATGGGTTTACTTCAGGAAGATCATGCCAAACTAATCTTATTGATTTTTTTGATTGGGTAACTAAAATAATAGCCACACAAGAAAAGGCAACAGGGCTACACTAGTCAGCACTGGTGCCTCCTAATCGGTTACCGGGGAACTCAAGGGCATCACGCAAAGTAAATTAAACAGAAACTACGAAATGGAGTCCGGATAACTCCTCACAAATATGTGGGGGGTCCCTGCTCCATTAACGAGAACCTCTAAAGGGATTAAGTATCCATAAATATGGTATAAACAAAGAGAACGTAACCTGCGCTCTGACCTAAATCCCCATGTACATTTAAACAAAATGGAGGCTCTTTAGTTTTATTCCAATGGCCATTTGAATATATAAGCTCACCTGCCACGTCAAGGCAAGCCTCAATAAGTGAGTTCCTACACTAGCCACTAGATATGCTGATATCAGCCAAGAATCTCCAGTAAGACAGGAAGGGGTATTTTATAAACCCTTTCACATTTAACCCTTTATAGGGCTTCTACACATACATTAAACTTTGCTGGTATCAGACTTTGCTGGTATCAGACTAATGAGACATGAAGGGGTGTTTTATAAACCCCTACATACTTAACCCTGAATAGGGCTATAACACATACAAATCACCTTGCTGGTATCAGCTAAAAGGCAAATTTCTCTGATGAGACAGGAAGGGGTGCTGCCCCTACATACTTATAAACTCTTAATAAGACAAACGTGGGGAGGCTGGCAGCAATGTAACATAGCTGTGTGATACAAAATTCATATACAAACACAAAGATAAAGCACCGCGCTTACAGCAGCAGTAGCTTAGTATCCAACAGCTTAAAATACATAGTAAAAACAAAGAGAATGTTACCTGCGCACTGGCCTAAATCACTATGTACATTTAAACAAAATGGAGGCTACAAAGTGGTATAAAACTAAATCCCTTTCCTCAGATGTTGAGGTTAGGACTCTATCAAATATTCTGTACTCTGCCCTTGGGTTTTTACATCCAAGATGCATTATCTTGCACTTATCCACAATGTCAGTTGCCACAACTCTGACCATTTTTCTAGTTTACTTAAATCATTTGGCTTATCCCACCTGGAACATCAACCCTATTACATATCTAAGTATCATCAAAAATACATACCTTACCATCAAGACCTTCTGCAATATCAGTAATAAAAATATTAAAGAGAATGGGCCCAAGTACAGATCCCTGAGTTACCCCACTGTTGACAAGCCCATGCTTCGGATATACTCCATTGACTACAACCCTCTGTTTCCTGTCACTCAGCCACTGCCTTAACCTTTCAACAATATTGGAATCCAAACTTAAAGATTGCAGATTATTGATAAGCCTTCTATGTGCAACAGTGTCAAAAGCCTTACTGAAATCTAGGTAAGCAATGTCTACTGCACCACCCTGATCTATAATTTTAGTTAGAAACTAATAAATGGAGTCAGGATAACTCCTCAGTGGGGGGTCCCTCCTCCATAAACGAGAACCTCTAAACGAATTAAGTATCCATAAATATGGTATAAGCCTTTGTTATAGACAAAAAATAAAGTAGATGGGAAGACCAAAAGAAGTACCTTTAAAAGTAAAAATTTGTATAAACCTTTATCAAAGTCGAATATTAGGATATTAAAATATAAAGACCCAAACAAATGTGACGTGAATAAACAGAGTGATAATACACCTTTAAAATTCTGGGTAGTAGTCGTCTCAAAGGCTACTTCAAGTAGTAAGATGATTTTAAAAGCTATTATAAGTACTCTCAAATTTGAGTAATTGAATAGTTCAGTAGATCGATACCTCCAGAGTATCGAGGTACAAATAATTAGTGGCTGTTGTGTGTAGAGGTTGTAAAAAATTGAACCAAAACTAAGGAATAAACTGAATATGGTCAGATAGACAAATTAACAATAACAAGTGATATACACTGTATCACGTTTGAATTGATACCTAACCTCCAATAAAACGGAGTCTGTTAGCCACTGCACACTAATGGATACATAGTTGTCCTAATTAGATAGTGTTGCTAAGTGGACTTTATACGCAGTTTACAAAGTATAGGTATTCTTGTCCATCCCTTAATTAGACCATATTAATCAAAGGGTTCACTATGGCGTGGACACGATGTACCTGGCTCCAAACAAAGTAGAGGAAGGGATGGTTAAAAAAAAGGGGGGGGATTGCCTAAAAACGGTGCATTTAGGGGCAGTACCGCAAAAACGGGCTGAAGTGTTAGAATCGCTATACACAAGTGACTATCCAGCTTGTTGTATCTGTTACGTAAGCATCAAATACTTCAAAGTACTAACTACCAAATCGTTAAATTACCAGTTATAGGGGTTATAGGGGTTTGTTAAATACCAATATCCAGTCACACAGTCGCTGGCTGTCAGTAACCCGTTGGTGATTCCAAAAGCCCCTATCTCCTGATGCTACTGTAAGGCAGCCTGCTAGGTTGATACTCAAAGCCCCTATCTCCTGTAGCTGCTTCAAGGCAGCCTGCTTAGACGTTTAAAAAGGTTTATACCACTTATACAAATTTTTACTTTTAACCCCTTAAGGACACATGACATGTGTGACATGTCATGGTTCCCTTTCATTCCATAAGTTTGGTCCTTAAGGGGTTAAAGGTACTTCTTTTGGTGGAGTGGGAGTCCACACACTTTAAGTGGGCGGTCTTCCCATCACGCTTTATTTTTCGTCTATACCAAAGGCTTATACCATATTTATGGCTACTTAATTCGTTTAGAGGTTCTCGTTTATGGAGGAGGGACCCCCCCCACATATTTGTGAGGAGTTATCCTGACTCCATTTAGTAGTTTGTAACTAAAATAATAGATCAGGGTGGTGCAGTAGACATTGCTTACCTAGATTTCAGTAAGGCTTTTGACACTGTTGCACATAGAAGGCTTATCAATAAACTGCAATCTTTAAGTTTGGATTCCAATATTGTTGAATGGGTAAGGCATGGAATATATTCGAAGCTTTGACTTGTCACCAGTGGGGTACCTCAGGGATCTGTACTTGGTCCCATTCTCTTTAATATTTGTATTAGTGATATTGCAGAAGGTCTTGATGGTAAGGTATGTATTTTTGCTGATGATAATTAGATATGTAATAGGGTTGATGTTCCAGGAGGGATAAGCCAAATGGCAAATGATTTAGGTAAACTAGAAAAATGGTCAGAGTTGTGGCAACTGACATTTAATGTGGATAAGTGCAAGATAATGCATCTTGAACGTAAAAACCCAAGGGCAGAGTACAGAATATTTGATAGAGTCCTAACCTCAACATCTGAGGAAAGGGATTTAGGGGTGATTATTTCTGATGACTTAAAGGTAGACAGACAATGTAATGGAGCAGCAGGAAATGCTAGCAGAATGCTTGGTTGTATAAGGAGAGATATTAGCAGTAGAAAGAGGTAAGTGCTCATGCCATTGTACAGAACACTGGTGAGACCTCACTTGGAGTATTGTACGCATTACTAGAGACCGTATCTCCAGAAGGATTTTGATACTTTAGAGAGAGTTCAGAGAAGGGCTACTAAACTGGTTCATGTACTGCCGGATAAAACTTACAAGGAAAGGTTACAAGGAACTTAACATGTATAGCATGGAGGAAAGACGAGACAGGGGGGATATGATAGAAACATTTAAATACATACAGGGAATAAACACAGTAAAGGAGGAGACTACATTTAAAAGAAGAAAAACTACCACAACAAGAGGACATAGTCTTAAATTAGAGGAGCAAAGGTTTAAAAATAATATCAGGAAGTATTACTTTACTGAGAGGGTAGTGGATGCATGGAATAGCCTTTCAGCTGAAGTGGTAGAGGTTAACACAGTAAACGATTTTAAGCATCCGTGGGATAGGCATAAGGCTATCTTAACTATAAGATAAGGCCTGGGACTAATGAAAGTATTTAGAAAATTGGGCAGACTAGATGGGCCGAATGGTTCTTATCTGCCATCACATTCTATGTTTCTAATCTGCTCCAGAAGAGTACCATTGCTGGGAACTGGCATTTGAAGCCCTACAGACCACACCAATCTGAGAGTATTGAGAAACCTATTGAGTACAGAACCGACCTCAATGGCTCTTAAATTGTGAGTGTTCCATAAATCTAGAATACTGGCAAAATCCTATACAGTCAATACTACGATGTTTTTTTATATCTCTATTATATAGATTATATTCTGTCTATTTACTGCTGTGAGTGATTTTATCCATTTGTGCGCTATTACCTTATTTTTATCCAGTATCCTCCATATTAACCGTATATCTACTAATGCAGGCCTCCCAACTGCTTTCAGTCGCTATTTCAGTGAACTGTCCCATTATCCCAGTTTTGTTCCCTGGTGTCCTGTATCCAGAGAAACACAGGAACGTTCTCCAGTTTGAGTTCTTTGTTAGACATGCTCACACAGAGCAGAGGGCACTAGGACCATGGAGCGGATACTTCAGCAGAACTCAAGACTACCTGGTCTTCTGTTTGTGTGGTCACACTGGAGACTGTCAATCAAGCTGCAGGCATGTCGATATCGGCATTGTCAGTGATACAAGGTGCCAACCTACCCATCTCAATGTTCTCATTTTAAACTAGTGCTCATGAAGAACTAAAATTGATAATATATTCTTGCACAGATTTTGTTATGTATTGATTTTGAATATATTTTATGGTGTTAAGTGAGATGTAGGAGGAATATATTTGTTTAAGTTGTAAACAACTTATTTAAAGCCCAAGCACGAACACATTCTGCAGCATCACATGACTGAAATGAAGAAAGTCTGATCAGTTTATTACAATATAAGCTCATTTGCATAAAAAAGGCAAAACTTTCTCCAGAATAGCTGTTTTACTTTTAAAGGGACCATCTGCGTAATGCAATTTTTTTTTTCTTTTCGCAGAATTTCACCTCCTTAATTGGGTCTGGGTCTTGTAAGTGCAAAAAGAAAAGGCATGTTTGAGAAGATATGTACAGCTGAACACCCTCAAAGAAAACAACTCGGCTTGGACAGTCAGAGTAACCGTTTGCCTCCATTTATTTACCCACATGGTATTTTTAGTACAATCACATGCCAGTGACAGTGAAATTGTACTTACTTATGCGGCAATAGAATTTTATTTTGAATGATTATTTGCAGCATGCAGACTTGTAAACTTACTTTTATGTCAATAAAAGCAATGGGGAACAAGGATTTGCTGGGAGATTTAATCCAGTTTCTGATTTCCTCCTTGCTTCATTAGCTAAATACCGGTGAAATGTCAGGTCAATCTGCAAAACAGAGAAGATGAGAAATATATTTTTATTGTCTCTACTTATTAATGCATTAGCTATATAATGCATTATTATAGAACTGCCATTTTTCTGGAGTTTATACCACTGAATAAAACATTGAAAGTTTAGCAAATAATATCAAAATCCAGTACAAATAAAGCAAAGCCAATGCACACATTGCTAATGAAAAGGAGAAATAGAATATGTAATATAATGTCATGTGAATACAATGCTAAAATACCTTGCCCATAGGTTATTTGTAAATACCCTGCAGGCATTACTAGCAGTACAGCTTACCAAATGTAAAAAGAATGTCTGCGTTTGAACATAATGCCCACATACAGTAAAATCATATATTTCTAAATTTAAAAAAAAAATAAAACTGCTAAAGTAATCATTATCAATCTCTTCACTGATGTAATGCTGACAGTGAAATGGAGTCCAATAAAGGATCACTATAGGGTCAGGAACACAAACATGTATTCCTGACCCTATAGTGCTAAACTCACCTTTTAGGTGGCTTACCCCTTTAAAAACATGAAAAGCTCACCTTTTTTCCAGCGCTGTGCGGGTCCGCCGGCACTGGCCCTGCCCCCTTGGTGACATCATCAGAATTGCAGATTTTAAGCCAATCCAATGCTTTCCCATGGGATTGGCTAAAATTGGTAAGGGGGGTGGGGCCAAAAACTGTTTTGGCCAAGCAGCACCTTCTCATAGAGATGCATTGAATCAATGCATCTCTATGAGGAAAATTCAGCGTCCCCATGCAGAGCGTGGGGACGCTGAATGGCAGAGCTATGTACTGTGCAGCACTGAGACAGGAAGCACCTCCAGTGGCCATCTGAGGAGTGGCCACGTGGAGGTGTCCTTAGGGGAAATGTAAACACTGCCTTTTCTCTGAAAAGGCAGTGTTTGCATGAAAATGCCTGAAGGCAATGAATATACTCACCAGAACAACTACATTAACCTGAAGTTGTTCTGGTGACTATAGTGCCCCTTTAAGTCCTCTCCACTGCATGACTGGAGGCATACTATGACCCATTTAAACTTCTTCTACTGTTTGAAACAGGGCATGAGCTGAAATTTTGAGTAATTCTTTTCAGGCATTATGACTAGTGACTAGTGGCTTCTAGCAGTGAAATGTGTTCCTCTACAGGCTGGTAATCATAATGAGGATAAGTAAGACTTTATGGACTAGATTTAATTTAGCAAAATATATGAAAATAAAAATGTTTATGCTCAAATTGGGTAGTTAATTTCTTCTCTTCTATCTATGCTTCCTCTATGCTAACTACCAGGTGAAAAGGATAGAGTTTACGATAATGATTGAAATGGAGCTAATAAGTAGAATCCCAGTTGCATAATAAAAAAGTGAGGATTTCTACATGTAATATTATTTTGGCACCCCTTTAAAGCGGCACAGTCATCCCCTCCATAAAAATTATTTCATGAAGATAAAATCTTGGCCATCGGACCACCAACGGTGATATCTCCGTTGTGGGATTTTGCGAGTTCTGCAAAGTCCACAAACGGTGACAGTGGCGCTTTACATATGGGTGCTGAGTGCCACCTATTCTCTTCTACAGGACAAACATTTCAATGAATGCAGACTTTTATGCGGACGAATAGAAATGTCAGCATAAAATACCATTGGTCCTTGAGTGGTTAATAAAAGTAAGTTAATAAAAGTAAGTTAAAAAAACAAACAAAAACAAAGCTAACCTGGAATTTCTCTCTATTTGCCATGTGGGAGAAGAAAACAGCTGGCACATTTTGTTCACAATTAAAATTTGAAAAAAGACGTCAATTTCCCATTTAAGTGGTATACGGAAAGGGTTAAGAACTTCAAGTGCATGTTTAGAAATGACTATTATCATACCTTCAAACTGTTCTGTTATTTAATGACTGCGCTTTTACCTAGCACAGCAGTTTCAGCCTCATACCAGCGGTGCCTCTCCTAAAGCTGTAATTTTCTTCATTTTTTTCCCTTTAATCCATATAAAAGTCAGATATCCCACTGAACGCTTGAAATGTATTTGCTTAATGTAAGCATATTTGGAAAGCAATTTCTTAACTAATAACACAAAAAAATGTCATAGCTAACTAGAACCCCAAACAGTTTATTCTCACTGTAAGCTCCCTGTCACTTTATTAGGACATATTATTATAATTTTAGGATCAAGCAAATATTTTTTCGTTTATCTCAGCAGACAAAAAACGACTTTGTGTGCCAAAAACCTGGAATTAGTAGGTGTCCCCTCTTCTAAATTTAAAGTTCTGTGTGCTGGGGTGGAAGGTAGGGGTCTATGCTGGAGATGTTACTTTGCGTGGGAAATGTCACTTTAAAGCACTATTTGTTCTTCTCTGCTGAATTTTAAATATGACAAGTGTTGATTAAAAAGGCAAAGTGTCATGGCACGGAAATAAAGGTGTCTTGAAAGTCACTGGAGAGTCACTAAAAGCAAACAGGTAATGCAGTGCAAATGCTGTTTTTTTGTGTGTTTTTTTAAAGGCACGCTATAAACCGGCATTGATCCCTTATTTTGTATGTGCTTTATAGATAAGGCCAGGGCCGGATTAACATAAGGGCTGATGGAGCTGCAGCTCCAGGCACAGGCCCATGGAATAGGCCCATTTAAAAAAAAAATAATTAAAAAAAATGTTTTACTTTTTTTTTTACACACTTCTCTTAGGTTTACCAACTGACTGGTATTTTACTGGCACAGCCGGCATTTGAGGCTGCCTGGCTGTGCAGGTATTGCAGTAATACCGACAATACAAATGCAGGTATTTTTCTCAGTATAAACGGAGATTACTCTGCAATACCAGCACCGGCCAGTAGGGGTCACTGTGTGTGGAGAGAGGCAGGGATAGGAAGCTACAGCATATCCCTGACTCTCTCTACTACTCACTGATCCGTGGGGGAGCAGCTACAGAGAGTCCAGTCCAGACAGCAGCTCCCAGTCTGCAGACAGACTACAGCTCAGGGAAGTGAAGGATGGGAAAAGGCAGCAGGGAAACATGGGGTCACTGAGACACTAGGGGACACATGGGGGGACAGACACTAGGGGACACTGGGAGACCTGGGGACACTAAGATACTTGTGGACACTGGCAAACATGGGGACACTGAGACACTAGGGGACGCTGTGAGACATAGGGACATTGGGAGACACTGAGACATTGGGACATGGAGACACTAGGGACACAGTGTCCCCATGCGTCCCCATGTCCCCAGCCAGTGTCCCATGTGGCTCAGTGTCCACATGGCTCCCAGTTTCCCCTAGTCTCCCAGTGTCTGTGTCCCCATGTCTCTCAGTGTCCCTATGGGACACGCTGAGACATGGGGACATTGGGAGAAATGGGGACACTGGGAGACTATGGGACTGGGTGACATGGGGACCACCATCTAGCCCCCCTGACACCCTCTTGCCTCCATACATACATAGTAAAGTCTGAAGATGCTGGCTCTGCCTCTGAACTGACATCATCAGAAGTGGTGGTCTGAGCAAATTACAATGCTTTCCCATAAGATTGGCTGAGACTGTCAACTATGCAGATCAGGGGCAGAGCCAGCACAAGTCAAACATAGCCCTTGCCAATCAGCATCTCCTCATAAAGATAAATTTAATCAATGAATCTTTATGAGGAAAGTTCAGTGTCTGCATGCAGAGGGTGGAGACACTGAATAGAAGTGCTGCACACTAGGCAGTACTGCCCCAGGAAGCACCTCTAGCAGCCATCTAAGGAGTGGCTAGTGGAGTTATTTTCTCTGAAAAGATAGTGTATAATGCAAAAAGCCTGAAGGGAATGATTCTACTTACCAGAACAAATACAATAAGTGTAGTTGTTCTGGTAACTATAGTGTCCCTTTAAGTTTGGAAGCTTAAGAGGGATGTATGGCAACAAACTTGTGTGCACTGGCTGACAATAAAATTAGTTTAGGTAATGCAGACTTTGGTTTCTATAACACTGTGGCATGTCCCCTTTCTTCTACACTCACTACATACACCTTTACTCTGTCCCAGATTATATACCAGGAACTTCTGCCTGCTAGTAAGACGATAAGGAGACAAGTGGACAAGTGAGTGCTAGGGGACAGCCCTTAGAAAGCTTGGAGTAGGCGCATCATTTAATGCATTTATGTCAAGCTCAGGGTGCTGCCTGCATAGTATGCACTTAGTTGGACAGCCTGCATAATTGGCAGACAGCCTGACATGCATTCATGCCAGGCTGGCCTTCCAATTCTTTGGACAAACATGCCACCTTTTTGGGCATGTTCACCCCTTTTGGCAGGTCTGGTCACGTGATTCGCGTCAGTAGCACACCCTTTTACCCTTTTACTATCTCCATCAGATACATGACGCTTGGGAGGTATGGTTGTTTTAGTGTTTTTGGTCGATAAGATTCTGTAATTAGGCCCATCATAATTGTCAGCTCCAGGCCCACTGGGCCCTTAATCTGGCCCTGGATAAGGCATTAAACAAACTGCAGTAAAAAGGGTACTTGTGATACCATATATGTCTGCATTGGCTAGCATTTTAAAGCATCTCCTTAATATTGTGTTTGTATTAGGGTATTTTTATTCAGAGACACAAAAGACAGCAACCTAAAAATAAATGAAATAATAGAAAAACAAACGCTCTCACAGTTCTTTGCTAACATGTTTGTCAGAAATTCTATGTGAATTCTAAGTGTATTTCGAAGGCATAACCCTTTTACACTTCAAACACAATAATTGTTTACATCGTCAAATAACGAGGAGAGAGAGTAAAATGTCAAAAGCTCCATCCAAGCTTCATGTCTACAATGTCAGTATAGTTCTGTTTGTATACAATCTCTATGCCAATTCTTGGTGTCTGGGGAGAGAACAGTAGAAAGTACAGCATTGTGCAGTGTCCTGTATTGTACACAAACAGGGTTATTGACTAATGTCTTAATGGCCCTTTTCCGAATGAGGCAAAACTATCCGTCTGCATACAGGGCTGTCTTTAACACGGGGCAAACAGAATAACTGCTCCAGTCCCAGTTACTCCTCGGGGGCTCAAAGCAGCAAATTTATTGTGACCCCATAGTGGCAGTGTATGTGCACACTATGGGGCCCACACTCAAAGGGGGCCTATCAGGTGGCCCATGTACTCAGGGCCATTCAATGGGCAGACGGGCACTGTGGCAGTTTAACAGCGTGACTGTGCCCCTTTCAAATCAGAAGCATGGGAGGAAGTGAAATCCGGTGACTTCCTTCCACAGAGACAGGAGCTGCAAGGGAGGGGGAGAAGGCAGACAGGAGAAGGCCAGGCCGGGAGACACCGCCTCCAATTCTCAACAGCCTCAGCCACCACACTGGACCCCAGGGAAGCAATTCTCCTGAGCTCAAAAGGTAGAAAACTGGAGGGTGGTTATAAAATTGTAAAATTTGCATGTTTGTGTGTCAGTATGTCCGTCAGTGTGTGTGCCAGTATGTCTGGCAGTGTATGTTCTGTGTGTGTGTGTGTGTGTGTGTGTGTCAGCATGTCTGTTAGCATATATGTCTGTGTATTAGTTTGTCTGTCCGTGTATGTGCATATGTCAGTATGTCTGTCAATGTATGTGTCTGTGTGTGTCAGTATGTTTATCTGAATGTGTGTCAGTGTGTATCTGTATGTTGTCAGTATGTGTATATCTGTTATGTATCAGGGTGTATATCTGGTGTGTGTATCTGTATGTAGTTAGTGTATGTATCTATGTGTCTGTGTATCTGCATGTGAGTCAGATTGTGTATCTGTGTTAGTCTGTGTAACTGTGTGTCAGTGTGTCTATATGTGTCTGTACATCTGCATGTGTGTCTGAGTGTGTGTATATCTATGTATATGCATGTGTTTCAGGGGGCGCGGGGGGGCAGGATCTAAGGAGGACAAGCAAAGGCTTGCCCAGGGTTCAATCAATATTAAAGACGACCCTGATTCCGACTGCAAAATTCGTACTATTCAAGAAAAACTTCACACTATGCAATAATGTCCAGATTTAGCAATTCAGGCTCCAAACGAGCTTGATTTAGTTCTGTATATCAGCCGGACTGAACACCAGACAGCTGAATTCAAAAACCAAATTTCTTCAAATCTAGGCCAGTATTTTGAAAATCCAAACTATTTGCCCCATGTAAGTGCTAGCACAAAAAGAGAAATAGTTTTAAAAAAAAGGGGGAGGGGGGAGGGAGCAATGCGAGGGTTAATTATGTGGCACAAAATAAATAAGTAGCCCTGTGGGGGTCAATAATTTCCCCATGCCCCCACTTGCCACCAGCTTATCTACTAAGTATTTAAAACTAGCAACTGGGCAGCCATTGCTCACCAATTGCTAGAAGGCCCCATCCTGTGGGGATGGAGCCCGTTAAACAACAGAATTGCCATTGTCTGTCTGACAATCATTATTATAAACTCAGTTCTTTTTCCAGCTTGCCCTTGCGTTGCCTTGCCTGGACTTGATAGTGATGTAATTTATTATCTTTTTAATATTTTATGTTATTTATAAACTGAGCATCTCATGAGAAAAAAAAGTTTAACACAAGTTGTAGGTGATTTTCAGAGTAAATTTCAGTGCAGTGACAGGTTTCTTTTAATAACAAAAGATTAAATGTATAAATTCACTTATCTCTGCTCTAAAAATTTTCTTTGTCAAGTCATCATTAGTTGTGTGCTGGGAATGCTGTGGTTAAATTTAAATATATCAATTGTGGACATTTTCACAGCACAGGCATACTGCAGACACATTTCAACTCTAATTGGCATGACCCTTAGTACCATCACTGAGATTTGAGTGTTGCTACTATGTAAACTAGCTCCCGAACTCAGAAAAAAAAAATCTGAAAATAAATTGATTTCTCCAAGTGGCAGAATGTAAACCACGTGGCATTCCGTACAAAGTCAAATTTAAAACTCGATTTCTAAATCAAATGGACAAGCTTACCGTGCAAGTACATGACAACTCCCATGCCTGTTTCCGTATTCAGACTCCACATGTTTCAAACCCTCTTCTCCATGGGTTTTTAGACCAAAAATGTTAACTTATTGAGTATCTATCAAATTTACTTCAATAAGAGTCAGACGAGAATCAGACAAGGAAATTAAACTCCTATCACGAATACATATTAGAACATGTTTCCTATCTCTTTTTCCTTCAATCCTTATTTTTTTATATCTTGATTCTAAAAAATGTTTAGTGAATTTACCTCTCCATTTTTTTAGACATTCCTGAAATTTGAAAATCTTGTTTTAAAATCCAGTAGCTGGGTCATCTCTGCTACCTGGCTCCGAGGTGGTTTCTCCCCAACCCCCATCACCTCCTAAAGGGGGCGCTCTCTGTCCTATCACCCCCCCCCTTTTGTTTGGGCCACTGGGATCCCCACCTTCCCTTGGGGTGGGGTAAGTGGACTGATGCCTACAGCTACCTGATTCTGAAGCAGGTCTGGCTCCATCTCGCCTTACCGCACCTCTTGTTACCTCAAGCTTCTTCAACCCTGGCGAGGTGTGGAGGTGCAGCTCTAGAGGCCAGGACATGCGGCAAGAGCCCCACAGTCCTTAAGATTCAACAATCATTGCGCATATCCTTTACGTGGTTAATGACCCTTGTACCATTGCACCTGTAGGACAATAGTTACAGTTGCCAGATGTACCAGTTGCTTTATTTTCTGTGCAATAACCCCTGCATTACCCTCTGACGGCCGCCATAAATCTTGTGAGATTCCCCCCCCCCCCTTCTCCTGGCTCATAACCAATAATCTTGCTCCCCATCCCCCATTCCCCCTACCATAACCCCTGAATGGTTACTACCTATGTCCCGGGAGAAACTGCCTCTACATTATGACCCTTGGCTTGGCACACCTCCCAAAGAGCATAGAGGGGAACGATGAGAAAAAAAAAAAAATATATATATATATATATATATATATGAACACACAAACTATGGAAAACAGCTTACTGTATTTTCTCTCTTGCCCATTTAATTATGCTGCCCTAAAGTTGACACTTCCATGATCGGCTTGACCGGCCTGCCCATGTTACTCCCATATCAAACTTCGTCATAAAATAACTAAGGTTCCACCTCATATAGCTAGGGGCTTGCCCAATTGCCAGGCCAGAGGTATTGTTTATAGGTGAGGCCCGCCCCCTCACTCCTCTGCAGGGAGCCCAGTTTTTCTCCTGTTTTGAATGAACACACAGGTCACCCTCCCCCCCTCATTCCGCCATCCCCTCTCCCTTTCCCCGTCCGAGGTCAAATGCCCCAAATCTAGGTTCGGTGTACCACTGTGCATCATCTCTTGGAGAGATGATGGGTCATATATAATGTTAGCCCCAAGCTCCTAGGGCATAATTCCCTACTGTTGACTTACTTGTATAATGTTATGTTTATTATGTACCTATACATGTATTAGGAGGATTGTACCGATGTACTGGTTCATGACCCTCTCTTTTGCTCTGGAGATGTCTCCAGCAGAGGGTGAGATTCATACACCCCCCATTCCCCCTACAGTCTGGCTATGCCTAAGACCAGACTCACCTTACAATGGTTTACATTAGTTCCCTATCTCTTTCTACTTTGCTCCTTTATCTTATTTTCTTCCCTCTCTCCTACCCCTCGCCTCTGGTCCACGGTTCCCTGGAAGTGTCCCTGCATGCCTCTACATGACCCTGGGGGCACTGCGGGGTTGGGGTGGTGGTGGGACGGTGTCACTAAATGGTGGACTCATGCCTCGGCCCACTCTTACCCCTTGCAACTCTTACTAAAGTTACTTGTAGTGCTCTCTGACCCCAACCATGGCTATGAAGATCTCTACTCTTAACACTAAAGGCCTAAATGCCCCTCGTATATCACACACCTTGATGAGGGAACTCAAAAGACTAGACCCAGACAAAGCATTCATCCAAGAGACCCACCTCCCAAAAACTGCCCAGGTCTCCATTCGATATTACACATATCTTCACATCTTCACATATTTCCAAGAAAACCTTTCACCCAATATCTCCATAACCATGTTATGGGCCGCTCATAAAGCAGTGATACAGAGCACCCTCATTAAAGTAGCGACCTATAAAAAGAAGCAAAAAACCCTAAAACTCACAAACCTTCTAAACCCCCTGCGGAAAACGGAACAAAGACACAAAACCAATCCCACCCCCAAATCCTAACTCAGCTACAGACATTGCGACACTACATTTGGGAACTCCTGATCGACGACACAACACACTCCCTTCTGCGGTCCAAAATAACCTACTATGAAAAATTAAATAAAAGGGACACTATGCTGGGTCACACTCTGAGGTCAAGACCCAGACAACCCCATATCACGTCCATTAAAGCATATCACGTCCATTAAAGCATCTAACATGACTACATACGGACATGACTACATACCTGGTGAAGACAGGCTGTTATACTTATCAGTCTGCATTAACATCATCTACAACATAGATGTTTCACTGCTCCCACAACCAGAGCAATTTTAATGCAGCATCACCACTGTCACTCTTGTATCATTAATGATCGATGTATTTAAACCTATTTAGTTTAGAAAAACGTCACCTGAGAGGGGATATGATAACATTATACAAATATATTCGGGGCCAATGCAAACCATTGTGTGGAAATCTATTCACAAACCGGACTTTACATAGGACATGCGTTTAGACTGGAAGAAAGAAGATTTTGCCTAAGGCAAATGAAAGGTTTTTTTACTGTAAGAACAATCAGGATGTGGAATTCTCTGCCTGAAGAAGTGGTTTTATCAGAGTCCAACAGATGTTCAAACAGCTACAAGATGCATACTGGCAAAAACAGAATATTCAAGGATATAATCTTTCAATGTAGGGTAATAATTGCTTGATCCAAGGATAAATCTGACTGCCATTCTGGAGTCAAGAAGGAATTTTTTTCCTAGCTTGTTGCAAAATTGTGCTTCAAAGTGGGGTTTTTTGCCTTCTTTTGGATCAACAGCAAAAAACAAATGTGAGGAAGGCTGAACTTGATGGACGCAAGTCTCTTTTCAGCTATGTAACTATGTAACTATGTAACCTCCTCGGATGTCTATAGTAGTACAGCTCTGTTTTACTATAATGCGATCCTGTTTCTGTCATTTTGTATATGCTGAGATGTATACCCTCTGTAATGTCTCCTGTGTTTTTTCAGAGTAAAATAAAGAATTAGAAAAAAAAAAATCCAGTAGCTGATAGAGATTTCATTATCAACATGAATTATTAATTCATAGAGATTACATCATCCTGTGAATTACTACACTTAGAATCTTCTCAGTAAGTGCCCTATGAAGTTGATCACTTCCCCTCTCCCAATCTCTCTTCAAGCTCCTGCTGATGTCAATTATCAGATGGATGTGGGCTGTGAAAGATGAATTAGAGTATGGTGATTAGATTGACCAGCACAAAAAGATGTTCTTTATAAATATGTATTAAAAATATGAATAATGTAACCTAGAACCCGTGAGTTGTGAATTATGAGGGAAAGTAATGCCATGAATAGATCATGGAGACCTACTATATATTATGTCTCCAGACATAGCATTAATAGTATGCTTTTCCACACAATGAACAACTTTCTCAAATAACTAACTCCCTGTTCAACTAAGACATTGAGGCAATCTTTTGATGTAAGGATATTAGTCTGACCTGTAAATTCACGTCATGTTTTCTTATCATATTGTTGTTTTCCCTAAACAGGTCACTGTACCTAATATCAAACCCTCAAGTCGCTCCACAATTTTCGAAATCTTCTCACAAGCTCTTTCTAGCACCTGTGGCACCAAAAACTCTTACCACGCAAGTCAGGAATAATATTGGGCAAACTAAAGTTACCATTAAAAAAATAATAATAGTAATAATAATAATTCTCATTGTCCAATTGTCCACTGATTTGTTCCCACAATAGAAGGTACTTTCAGCAAGAGTGTGCAACAAAACTATCAATCTCACTTACTTGAAAACATCAGATTAAATTGTAGTCTATATTCTAAGTATATTATCAAGATCTTGATAAAGACCAGCGGGTCGAAACATTGAAACATTGATTTTTGTCATTTGTGAGATTTGCCACATTAGAACAATGTGGCCAGAATTCGGCCAGAACATCATTGCTGACATCATCGGGATCCAGGAGTGCCATGGAGGGTCGATAAAGTCTCCCAGTAAGCAATGGTGTGTCTCACCACACTGTCCATGTGATTTGTGTGATCAGACACTGGCCTCAGAAATAAGAGCAGCTGCAGCTCTATGACAGGATGACTGTATATGTATATCTGTCACAGGGCTCAGCTAAACAGTACATTAAAACCAGTGTGTTTCTCCCCCTACTGCTTAAATCTAAAATTGTACAACATTATAACCCCTGTACACTGTATGGCTGCAGGGATACCCTTGTGATGTCTTTACCAAGGATTCCCTGCTAATAAGATATCAATGAGTTCTGCAAACACCCCATAATAGGTCTCAATTAATAGAATTTCTTTTTTTTTCTTCAAAATAATATGCCAGATGATAAAATACATAAGAATATATTGTTTTAAAAAGTAAATCATTATATATGAGTATATGATTTGTGTTTGCTAACCTCTATTAAATACATCCCGTATGTTACATTTTGAAGAGTTGCACTTAAAGAGACAAAACAGTCACCAACATAACTTCTTTTTTAATGAAGCAGTTTTGGTGTATATCAGGCTTCCCCAAACTCCAGCCCTCCAGATGTTGCTGAACTACAACTCCCATGATTCTATTAATGGAATAGACTGAAAATCCTGGGAGTTGTAGTTCAGTAACATCTGTTTTATGGTAATTGTTGTCTATTTAAAAGGCTGAACTTGATGAACTCATGTCTCTTTTCAGCTATGTAACTATGTAACACTTGGTTTGTTGCAGTTGAGGTTCTGCGGGAGCCAAAATGACTCACTACGTTTTATTGGCTGCAATGAAGGCACTTTTAAATCAATCAGAGTGATCTCAGACATTGTTTATCTATTGTTGTGGGTATCGTAGGTGGACATCCCTGCCAGAGTCAACTTAATGTGCCTCCTAAACATGTGCTGCAAGAGTATTATCATAGCACCTTCTCAAGGTAAAAGGTTTGAGAGCAACATCCTTATGTTTTGACTGGACTTGTGCAGAACATAATCGAGAACTGTTCATTAGACCCATTGCTAGCTGCCTACATGAGGCTAAAGTCATTTTAAGTGGCGATCACCATGTCTGATATTTGTAAAGCTTTTTGCCTTTCTTCTCTGCTTGAGACACAAAAATCTTTCTTTCCAAGAATGACTCTGGGCACAGGCTGATTAGGTTTAATAAATTCTTGCTGGTGTATTATCACCTGACACACACCCCAACATCAGCATCCTGTGAATCGCGATGCTGGAGAGCAGAATAACGAGGCAGGCTAATGGTGTGAATCACATCACTGGTGATGCTTCCCTGAAGGGCAAACCCACAGAATGAGGCCATAATTATAAGAACTGGCAGATCAGCTTGGCATGAATGTACTCCAGGCTGATTGCCAAACACAGACCAGCCCGCAGTGGGTTCTGCATGGTCTTCATGACCAGAGTGTGTCTTATGACATGCCTGTGAAAAGAATAAGATGTACCAATCCTAGGATGGCAGGGCAGGACCCTAAAAATCACTACAGTCCCACTGTAATCGAGACAGTTGGAAGGCTTTGTTTATTTATTTGTTTGTTTGTTTTTTTGTGTTTATTTAATTCAGGAGTAAGATGACCTTTTCATGTGCAGAAAATATATTTAGATCATTTGGACATGTTTTATTCTTTCCTCATCCCCACGTTGTGTTTCTCTCATTTTTCACTCCTGTTCTGGAACTTTTCTGTTTTGTTGGGATCCCTTGCTAGATTAAAGCATTTTTCTCAATTCTACCACATATTTGGTGTATTTTTTTAATTCTTAATTTCTGTATATCACCAGTTTATATTATCTAATAAGAAAGCATATCGAATCTCCATATTTCCATGTAATTCTTTCTTTAAAATAGTACATTTTCAAATTGTTTCACTCCACTAGGGATGTGTACTTGTTTCATACCTTGGAAAATATAACATTTAAAAATTGAAAACAAAGAATTTAAAGGAACACTCTAGGGTCAGGAACACAAAACATGTGTTCCTGACCTTATAGTGTTAAAACCACAATCTAGCCCCCTCTGGCCCCTCCACATATAGTATAATCTTACTTGTATTCAAGTCTGCAGCTGTTGTCTCTGCCCCTGGCCTGCCTGCATGCCTGATATCAGCAGAAGTGATTTTGTGATCCAATCACAATGCTTTACCACAGGATTGGCAGACACTGTCAAGGAGGCAGTTCAGGGGCAGAGCCAGCACAAGCCAAACACAGCCCTGGCAAATCTGCATCTTTTCATAGAGATCAATTGAGTCAAAACATCTCTATGAGGAAAGTTCAGTGTCTGCATGCAGACACTAAATGGCAGTGCCACAGGAAGCACCTCTAGTAGCCATCTGAGGAGTGGCCAGTGGAGGTATCACTAGGCTGTAATGTAAACACTGCATTTTCTCTGAAAAGTGTCTACTGCAAAAAGCCTGAAGGGAATGATTATACTCACCAGAACAAATACAATAAGCTGTAGTTGTTCTGGTGACTATAGTGTCCCTTTAAAAAAAATGGAAATAGTGAACAATATAAAAAACACCATATACATAAAACATAACAATTTGATTATCATATTTAACAAATTGCACCAAATTATGAAAGCTAAGCTTATTTTTTAAAATAACACTTTATGGGGGAGGGAGGGTCAGTAATTTCTCATTAAGTGACATGAGTATATTAAATTTCAGTCAAAAATATTAATTAAATGCTTTATGAACAACAACATCTTGGTTCATCAACTCTTCATAAATTAAATTCACATAATTTATTAGTGTGAAATTTAGGAACATGTACAAGTAATTTTGGCTTTCAAGCAAAAACTAATAACTTTTCTGGAAATGGGAAATAAGACTCAATGTTGTTATTATGTTGCTGGAGCTAGGCCTTAATACAGGCTTAATGATTATATAATGAAAGCATGTAAACCTTTTAAAAAATATTTTAAGTTTAATATCAAGTCTGAAATATGATGTACTTTAGTTCCAGAATCCCAAAGAATTAATACAAAGAATATAAAGAAAACAATTCCAGCAATTCTGCTAGCCTAAGGGATAAAGATCTAGGTATAATTATTTCAAACGACTTAAGTAGGTAAGACGTACAGCAGAAATGGTACAAGAAGTCAGTAAAATGGATGACTTTTTAGAAAAGCCATTCACAAAGGAAGTAAGATAGCCATTAGGTATATAATTAAACATTGGCACTGGACATCTCAACAGATGTCTATTAGATTCAATTATAAAACAGCAGGTGTATGTACTTTTTATTAAGCAGATGCTTTTATAAAGTTCCTTTAATAAAGCAACAAACATGATTCAATTAATCAGAGTCTGTAGTTCTGTTTTAAATTCTTGAGCTAGATTCTTGTGCTCGATTCTTTATTGCCCTGAAGGAGAAATCTGTTGCTTAACATCCAGTGGCTGATCCAACTCAAGATGATTCTTCACAAAGAAGCCCTCCACTTCATTCTTGGATATTTGGTTGTTCCGTGAATAGAATGCAAGACCTTGTTTCAGGTAACATATGTTCTTCAATTCAATTGAACCCATCATCTGTCTTGTCTGGTTTATAAACATTACTTTGGAAAGTCCCCACACAACCTAAGCAGTAGGGCTGGGGTAATGCGTGTATATGTAAATAGGTAAATATGTAAATAAAACATACAAAATACAGCGCACTCAATCATTTACTAAACAGCAGTTTTAAGTCTCACAGAATGTAATAGATTTATTTAAAAGCACCTCACCCAAGCAAAAAGTAATGGGGGGTTTAGTTACATGATCATACATTGCATAAGCCTGCCACAACGTATATATAAAACAAAAAAGTAAAACTTAAAAGGGACAATATAAGCACCAAAACAGCTTTGGCTTAATGAAGCAAAATTAAATGCACAGTTAAAACCTTCCCCTGCATGTGACCTACATAGTATACTTATAAAGAGAGATAATATTTAAACTTTCTTTATTGTACAGTCTGTGTTATTTAGAATGTCTTATCTCATGCTTTGTTAATAGCCTGCTAGAGTCTGCAAAAGCCTCCTGTGTATGATTAAAGTTCAATTAATGGAGCAGGCAATACAAACTTTGAAAGTAAACAAACTGTGCTGTCACATCAGATTGAAAATGAAACAATGTCTTCATATAGGCTGAGTCACAGTCAGTGGAGGTGTGGCTAGGGCTGCATAAACAGAAACAAAAGTGATATAACTCCTAAATAGCGGATAATTGAGCAGTGAGATTACATGGGCATCATCTTTACACCAAAGCTGCTCAATTAAAGGAACACTATAGGTTCAGGAATGCAAATGTGTATTCCTGAACCTATAGTGTTAAAAACACGTCGGGTCCTTGGCACCCTCCTTCCCCCTTAAATAGTAGGAAAACTTACCTTATTTCCAGCACCGTGCACGTCTGCAGGCACATCCTCCGCCTCCTTGGCTAACATCAGAATTGATTATATAAGGCAATCAAAATGCTTTCCCATAGGAAAGCATTGGATTAGCTGAGGACATCACTTCTGATGATCTCAGTCCAGGAAGGCGGGGTGGGAACAGAGCTATACAGCATGCTGACCAATCAGCATCTCCTCATAGAGATCCACTGAATCAATGCATCTCTATGGTGGCGCTTAACGTCTCCATGCAGAGTGTGAAGATGCTGAACAGCAGTGCTGCACACTGCACTGCCGCAGGAAGCACTTCTAACAGCTGTATATTGAGTGGCCACTGGAGGATTCCCTAGGCTGTGATGTAAACACTATGTTTTCTCTGAAAAGGCAGTGTTTACATTAAAAAGCCTGCAGGGACCGACTATACTCACCAGAACAACTAGAATAAGCCATAGCTGTTCTGGTGACTATAGTGTCCCTTTAAGCTAAAGTTATTTTGGTCCTTAGAGTATCTATTTAAGGGTACACTGTAGGCACTGTAATTGCTTCCTCTCTCTCAAGTGGTTATGGTGAACATCCATTCAGTGTTAAACCAAGCAAAATAGCCATGCCCAGTGGTGGCAGGGCTAGGAGAAGCCCCAGACCCTCATTGATTGTTAAACAGCTTGAAAATAGTTTAACATTGTGTGGACGGACAGGCACTATAATCTATTCAATTCAAGATCCAAGCGACAGCTGTGCATACACCCCAGTAATGAGTTTGAGAAAGTATATAATATACAAAACACAGAGACTTTGATTGCTGGTTTGCTATATTTTCTATCAAGGGAGGTTTGTGTTTATTTATGCTCTGAAATTTAAAAGCCCTAAGCGATTACATCAAAGATTGGCTTTAATAATGCGAGTGAGGAATGCATTTCCAAATAAAAGGCCAGACCACATCTGAGTATTTAATATAATACAAAAATTATAAAATTTTGGCATTGGGAGCATTTTGCACACAAAACTCATAGATCGATGATAGGCGTTTGCTTTTAAGCAGTAGAAAATGGGGCTGTAAGACTGCAGCCCACAGTCCATATACTAGTGGCTCAGGAGGCAATTGCCCAGCTGGCCAGGCCTACCCTGACTACTTTTCTAAATCCAATTTGCTACACTGGTTTTTATAACACAAAACTGCCCTTATACAAGGTGAAGGAAATTAAACATTCGGGGAGTGGCTATGCATCAATCAGAGATTATAAATACACTTAAAATAAAGGTATTTTCTTCACCTCAGTCACATAATTTTACACTTCCAGATCTGCGCCAATAGTTGATATTATTTGAGATACTCTCTCTGTAGGTCCTTGAAATGAAATCCACTCTCTAATTCGCTAACAAGCTTTACATCATTTCTTATTACTTCACTCAGCAGTCTGAGCTTTACTGAGTCTATATTCACTCCTATTGGCTCTGAGCATTTCTACACTCATGATTAAAGGGAAACTCCAGTGCCAGGAAAACAATCCGTTTTCCTGGCACTGCAGGTCCCCTCTCCCTCCCACCCTCAATCCCCGGCATCTGAAGGGGTGAAACCGACGCGGGACATTGTCGCTGCTTCTTCCTCTGCGGCGCTCCTCCCTGTGATTGCTTCGGCTGGTGAGACCTAATGCGCATGCGTGGCAATGCCACGCATGCGCATTAGAGCTTCCCATAGGAAAGCATTGAAAATACTTTTCAATGCTTTCCTATGGGGAAATGAGCGATGCTGGAGGTCCTCACATAGCGTGAGGACGTCCAGCGACGCTCTAGCACAGGTTTCCTGTGCAAGAAACCAGGAAGTGCCCTCAAGTGGCTGTCTAGTAGACAGCCACTAGAGGTGGAGTTAACCCTGCAAGGTAATTATTGCAGTTTATAAAAAACTGCAATAATTACACTTGCAGGGTTAAGAGTAGTGGGAGTTGGCACCCAGACTCCAATGGGCAGAAGTGGTCTGGGTGCCTGGAGTGTCCCTTTAATGATTATATTGTCACGTGTTGTTATCTATTTTGGTCGAAGCAGACTGCAAAATCTCATATTCACTATGGAAAGAGAGGGGGTAATTTACCCACAACCACAAATAACGCCTAAAACTAATTCTGCACCCAGATGTCATTACCCCCTGGCTCACCTCTGGCTCTCTGATAGTGTGCTTTGTGCTATCGGTTAATGAGAATGTCTCCACCACATGCCGGCCTTTCTAAAATCCGCAAAAGCCTTTATATTCAACAAGTTTTCGTGGTTATTTTCTAAATACAATCCTTTACCAGGTAACTTTACAAACCTTGCTGCTCTGTGCATCTTATAATGTATTGTTAGCTAGTTTATATTGTGGAGGATTGTTTGATAGCAGGATTTTGATATCATATTTCTAACCATGCAATAGTAACTACCATAGTTCTAAGGAGCTGGTACCTTTTAAATACCAGCTTTTTTTTGTTTTTGTTTTTGTAATATATCACATCGATAGATAGACAGACAGATAGATAGATAAACTTAAATTCATGTGTTATAAAAGATTCATTATGATAAAATAATGCTACCAAGAGGTTCTGAATATATCATAATAAATCACAAGACAGATGTACCCCAAAACAACATTATATTCTCTGAAACACTCTTCACTATTATGTATCTCTTAATCATTAAAGTAAGAATAGTCTGGAATTAGATGGGAATTCAAGGTGAATTTCAATGTCAGGACAAAATAGTTACTTTGGTTTCCAATTTGAAATTAACTTTGAATTCCCAACAAATCTCACTTTAGTGAATAACCTTAATACTGAGAGTTTCACTGAAATGACAATTTAACCCCTTAAGGACCAAACTTCTGGAATAAAAGGGAATCATGACATGTCACACATGTCATGTGTCTTTATGGGGTTAAAGTGAATTCAAAGAGAATTCAGGTCAAAAAGTGGTAACATTCTCTAAAGCAGCTTCTGCTTTCACTTCAGCTCCTCTTGCCTTGCGAATCTTCACTTTACTAAACAACGCTGGTATACATGCATATATACACCTGCACATTGATAGATATACAGCTGGGGGAGTCAAAATAAATGTTATTGTTAAAATAAATAATTCAGCAAAAATGTAATAATTATTTTAATTATTTAAGTATCTTTACTCAAAATGAAGGACTATCCGTTGTAAAGTGTATTCTATGTCCAATGTGTTCATTATGCAAGTGTTTATGATCACCTTTGCATTATTCATACTAAGGAAAGCCTGGAGGATTAAGTTCATTACCATACACTTCAAGCGCACACACTATATTATGTCACATAGCTTCCACGACTATTTCTCAGCTAGTGTTCATCAAAGCATGCAGGTTGTAAGCTGGTTAATGTTTGTTTGGACACACAGTCAGTAATTGCTAAAATAGAATTAATGACTTGTTGTCAAGCACAATCTTCTAAATCCATCATTTCTTCTATATTCTGAAAGAAGGGTTTTTATATTTTATTTTTATTTGATGGCTTCACAGGAGGAGATCTGTTGCATGCAAAGCAAAACTGATATTTCTCTTAAATGCAGGAGAAAATTCCCATTATACAAAGCGACTAACATGACAAATGCAGATATTATCATCTTAAAGGTGGCATAAATAGCGGATGAATTCAGTTAAAGAGACAATTTATTGTCTAAATACATGTGTTTTTAAAAATCACCCTTTAGTAGATATAGAACAAATGAAAATGTGTGCATTTAATTCTGCATTTTTAATTGGGAATATATCTAAAAACAGCTTGCAAAAGCTGCAGAGCTCTTGTCAATGTTACTTTATAAAAGTTCAAATTTCTATTGAAATCTATACATTTTGTAAAATAGAAATTCACACATAAAGCAAAATGGAAATTTTCATATAAAACAAAATTCACACATAAAGCATTTCAGCAAGCTAAAGTAGTTTAGAGTATCCCTTTTAGCTTGGAAGTTAGTTTAAATAGTATATTTACTATCACGCATCACAGGTGCGCTTCTCAGCATAACTAAGCTCAGCCAGCAGATCTATTTCCTTAGCAAAAATGCAAAGAAATAATATCACTCTATGCAGCCATGATCAATACACATAATACTATACATGAGTTATAGTGGCATAGTTATAGTGCCCTTCTAGCCATACCAATTTATACCAGGCCACTGTGATGACTTTCAGTGGCCAATCATAGCTCAATTGTCAAAAAGCATAGAGAGGACAGGCACCTGGGGACTCTAATTTACCATTAAACGCTAAAAATGGTTAATGTTGAATGGGGCCAGGGGTCTCCAGACCCTATCATTACTTCAATTAAATGAAACAGTTACAGTGGATACAGTGTCCTTCTAATCCCTAAAAGCATTCATCCATATAGGACCCAGGAGTCTATAGGGACATATGTTTTTTTGTAAAATGACTGGACATCTGAATTAACATGGATTGACAGGACCCTGGAGACTGGGCATATAGCGGACTCTGTTGGACCACAACTATACAGGGCCAAGGAGGCTGGGCATATAGCAGGCTCTGTTGGACCACAACAATAAAGGGGCATGGAGGCAAGGCAGGTCCAGGGCAAGGTATTTGAATTACTGTCCACTTCAGATCCCAGAGCAGCAGAGAAAGAGAAGCTAGGCTGACAATTGTTTTCTATACCACAAGATGGCTAGGTTCTATGCACTAACAGATTTATTCACCAAAATCTAAAAACCATCAAGCTACATACAGAGCTACCGGACTTCAAAATCCAGACATTGTTCACACTATATAACAATGTCCAGATTTTGAATTTGTTCCAGCTTTTAGGCAGGATAAATACCCCTGGACAGCTGAAATCCAGACCCGACTACTTTAAGTCCCCAGCATGCGCTATGGTTGCTATAGGTAGAGATCATAATGACGGCCTGTGGTTTGATTGACAGGTTTTTTTCTTAAATAGGTTTTTCTCCCAATCTATTCATTTCCTAGCATAATGTATAGATAAAATGTCATGGTCTTTCCAAAGAGCATGTAGGTCCTCTTGAACTATGTGCCCGCTGACAGGTAGCACTCCCAGAGGCAAATAGTACTTCGAATTATCAATTCACTTGCAAAAAAGCAATTGAGCGATAATTTACGAATGTGTATCTTGACGGATGCATTCGATTGCAAATTATAGAATATTAATGCCTCTGCCTATGGTTCAGATGCGAAAGCACTGATTCTGTTACAGACACCAAATGCATTCAGGTGATTGCTGCAGATTTATTCAGAACGACCATATTTGCCTTTATGCCTCCCTCCATGTGCCTCCCTCCATGGGCCTCCCTCCATGAGCCGGTGGGGAGATCAAAGATCGGCCCACAGGCAGAAAGGAAGGCAGGAGAGGACCCAGGGAGCTAGAGTTCACTCACCACTGGACCACCAGGGATGTCAGCAGCATGGTCCCCCATCCCTACAAAAGGTAAGCAGGGAGGGGGGATATTAACTAAATGACCCCCCACCCCCACAATAAACACATACAGCACCCTCACACATACAACACCCTTACACACACAGCACCCTTACACACACAGCAACCTCACACACAGCGCCCTTACACATACACAAACACAGCAAACACTAACAGCACCCTTACACACACAGCACCCTCACACATACACACACAGCACACACTAACAGCACCCTTACACAAACCTGTACTGTTACCCATGCTGACAGCCTCTGTTCATGGACAGTCACTACAGGTGCCATTGCTGCATTGACTGAGTAAAATGTTTTTTAATAGGAACAGCAACACTAAAGTGTTAGGAAAACAGGTTTAAATTCCTGATGCTTTAGTGTTCCTTTAAACATTTTACCACAAATTCTTTTTAACTTCTTTTTTTTGCTTTAATTATGTGAATAGTCAATATGGACCTCGTTCAGGGAGCAGATTTATTACAATATTAAGATAGATCGCCTTTGACCATCACAAACGCACACTTTAGATGTATTGGTCCAGTTATTTGTCCCATGAAACACTGAATATTATGATTGAAAAGGTACATTTATATTATGGTAATTATCTAAGTCATTACATAGTAATATGTTGCCACTGTAATAACACAGAGAATGATAGAAGCAATTAGAAAACGACTGCCTATAAAAGTTTAACAAGTATCTATGCTAGCACTGCCAATGTTACAACTATGATAAAATACACCTTTTAGCAAACACTACAAGTGATTTGCAACTCACTATTACTATAAAAATCCCACATATTATAAACGAGCTCACTGTAAAACGGTCTTCCTTCCATTCCATTATCTAGAAAGGTGTGCCATTACTGCAGATTACTAGTTGGAGAAATGATCTATAAATGTATCATCAATCCTTCTGGAATGATTTGATAATGTGGCCTCTTGCTGATTCTAAGACTGTGTAAGGATAATTTTTTTTTTCCCTATACAGAGAATTGTAGAAAACTGAAAATTATGTTTCAGACTAAAATAGACATGTTGGAGAATTTTGGAATTTTTCTCCAGATCAGTCATTTTGGCCTAAATGTTGCAATTTGGTTTTTATTCCACTACAAGTCAGTGAATACTTTTCCTAGACTTAGAAGGTAAGCGGGCATACGGTGGATTTTCGAAGTGGTGACTTGCAGGTAGAGATGTCGCGAACCGTCCGCGAACTTCCCGCGAACAGTTCGCCGCGGTTCGCCACGAACCGTTAGCGGCGAACTCTGGTCAGCTGACACATCCCCGCCAATCTCCAGCAGACCCTCCCTCCCAGACCCTCCTACTTCCTGGACAGCATCCATGTTGAAGGCAGCTTCAACATGGATGCTGTCCAGGAGGTGGGAGGGTCTGGGAGGGAGGGTCTGCCGGAGATTGGCCGGGATGTGTCAGCTGACCGGAGTTCGCCACGAACGGTTCGTGGCGAACTGAGGCGCAAATATGTAAAAGGAGAGAAGTCCTCAATGGTACCTGTAGGCTCCATTGGTTTCCAAAGTAATTGTCCAAGTTGTGTGCTTTTCACAATTTCTCAGAAAACAATACTTTTATAAATTTTCCCCTAGTACCTTTAAATTCATAAGATGGTCTGTCAGGCCTCAATAAGCAGTAACCACGTGGAGCAAGTGTAGAACATTTGTAACCAAGAGAGCTCACCCTCAAACTGAAATGGGACTTGCCCAATAGGTCTCAAGCTTGACCAATAAAATGGGCAGTCTTCTCTTAAAAATGTAATAGACACACTACAAATATGGTTATAGTATTTTTTTGAAGGGGTGGAAGCAGGGAATAAGGGTGTTAGAATTGGTTTAAACCTTTCACGAAAAAGCAGTTCTATATAACTGATAAAGATACGAATAATTCCTTGGATTTCAAATCCCGAGAGTTCAACAAGATTTCCCAATACTGATTTAAAAAAGGTAGAACTTCACCTGAGCTAATTATGTAGCATGGGGGTGTATTATAATTGCATCTTAAGATGAATCATTGGTCTGTGGTTTGAATTATAAAATGTGTCTTGCTAATACATAGAAAATACAGAGGCAAACATTCCATTTGGCAAGTTAAGCATGTTATTATCGTGCCTTGGCGTTTGTGATGCCCGGCTTCCAGTACTTAAAGAAAAATATTAAAACATATATATTCAACTATATGTTTTTGTATTTCAATTCTAATCTTAATAGCACTACTTAGGGTCTGTTCTTATTAATATTAAAAAGGCTTTAATCTACATTATTATATATGTACTGTTTAATGATATGTCAGTATTTCCATTATGGGTTCTTTAGTTCTCAGCCTAATAAAAAAAAAAAAAAAAAAGGAAAATATTTTTTAACTATATCCAATTATGACAATTACAAATACCCCTAGATTTCTAACTCTGTTTTATATAATATATATTATATTTATTATTGACCCCCTTCAGTCTGGATTCCGCGCTGGTCATTCTGTCGAAACGCCTGTGACCAAAGTATCCAACGATTTAATTGCTGCTAAATCTCATGGACACTACTCTATCCTAATTCTCCTTGATCTCTCTGCTGCCTTTGACACTGCTGATCATCAACAGCTTCGTCGCATTCGCCGTAATTTTGGTCTACGGGATACTGCTCTCTCCTGGTGCTCCTCCTACCTCTCCCAGCGCTCTTTCAGCGTTTTTTTTTTCTGGCTCTGCCTCTTCTCTCCAACCCCTCTCTGTCGGCGTCCCTCAAGGTTCTGTCCTTGGTTCCCTACTGTTCTCAATCTATACTGCCTCCCTTTGTAAACTCATCAGCTCCTTTGACTTCTGTTATTATTTCTATGCGGATGACAAGCAAATCTACTTGTCCTCTCCTGATCTCTCTCCGCCCATCTTGACTCGTGTCTTTGACTGCCTGATTTCCAACTGGATGGCTGCTCACTTCCTTAAACTCAACCTGTCCAAAACAGAACTTCTGGTATTTCCTCCCTCAAGTGTTGCTACTCCTGTGTCTGTCTCCCTCCAAGTCAACGGCGTTACCATCACCTCTACCTTGCAGACTCACTGCCTGGGTGTTCTTTTTGACTCCAACCTCTCCTTTACCCCTCATGTCCAATCAATCGCCAAATCCTGTTGCTTCCATCTCAAAAACATAGCACGCATCCGCCCCTATTTAACGCCAAATGCGGCTAAGGTGCTGGTCCATGCCGTGGCTCTCTCTCGCCTTGACTACTGCAATCACCTTCTCAGTGGTCTTACGCGTTCCCAGCTTGCACCGCTGCATTTGAAATTAACGCGGCGGCAAGGCTCATTTTCTTGTCCGCTCCCACCTCCCATGCCTCCCCGCTCTGTCAGTCCCTGCATTGGCTTCCAATTAGATATAGGGCTCAATTTAAAATTCTGTTGCTTGCTTACAAGTCCCTACATAATGCTGCTCCAAACTACCTATCCTCCCTAATACACAAGTATGTCCCGTCGAGGCCCCTGCGCTCTGCCGAAGACCTACGTCTATCCTCTGTCTGTACTGCCACATCTGATGCTTGCCTCCAAGATTTCTCCAGGGCTACACCTTTTCTGTGGAACTCCCTTCCACACCCAGTCTCCACTCATTCAAAAAATCATTGAAAACTCACTTCTTCAGGAAAGTATATAATTAAACTGCTAGCAGGTTTTCATCCCCCACCCCCCATGACTCCTCTCCTGCAACTGTCAAAAATAACCTAATAAGCCCTCAGTGAATACTTTTCTAACAGCCTACTTTTACCCTTTGTGTCACTATACCCCACTCCCTCTAGAATATAATCTCATTGAGCAGGGCCCTCCACCTCTCTGTTCCTGTACGTCCAGTTGTCTGGTTCCAATTACATGTCTGTTAGTCCACCCATTGTACAGCGCTACGGAATCGGATGGCGCTATATAAATAATAAAATAATAATAATATTATAACTGGTTATACCTTCGCCTACAGATGCATGGGCTTGAAGACAATTTGCTATTAGAAAAATAGGAAAGGAAGACTTTTTTAAATGAACGTAGCAAGTTTTATATAACATCTGTGATGACCTACCACCTTTACAAGTCAACTACAGAGAAAAATTATCATTGATGTGTTTTTACTGCAAAAAAAAGTACCGCCCCTTACATTTCCTATCATTTTCTATTGTTGGAAGAGTAGGTTTTTAACTATTGATGTGTGAAACATCTGTGCAGTCCAGATCATCAAAAGATCAGATCAGAATTTTGCGTTGGATCAGCAAATTTACAAAGCCCATGAGTCTGTGTTCTGCAGAATAAGATTTCTCAAAGACTGAACCACTCTCTGATAAAGGAATACAAATGCTACGGTTCTGTTTCTCTGATAAACAGAAGCAAAATAAAAGAAACTTAACAAAAATACCTTAGCAAACACAAAGAAAGTGAAAACGTCAGGGACTCGAAAAGGGAATGGTAATTGTTTGAGATGCCTTTAGGTCAGAAATTGCAACCTTAAAAATTGGTGAGCTACATTTGTCCAACTCTAAACTACTGTTTGAGACAGTGTTATCAATTTGTCATCAGTAAAAATAATGTATTATTTAGTCACTTTTAAACAAGTGGAATGTTACGTCATTAAAGTATTACGATACTAACGTAAATTACTAAAGTAAAGTAAAATTGCGATGATCTTTAAAGTGAGAGTGTAAAAAACCCCAAAAAAACCAGAGATGGCATTTCAAAGTTCAACCCTAATTTCACCCATTCAATGCTTCTCTTATAGAAAATCCCGAACCACTTTCTGCCCTTGATGCAAATAAAATCTGATGGCCACTTGTCCTCTTCGCCAGCAGACATATGTGTGCGGAAGCTAGTAAAAGAGAGGAAATGGTATTGTTAATATCACTTTATAAAAGAAACACTGACATTGCTTTGTAGTGTCATGGATTCAGCAGCATTTTAGAGTCATCAGTTCAGTTGGGGGATAGATTAGTTTTAGGGTTGTGGGAGGTTGAGGGATGGTCAGCATTTTTGGATGCTTAAGGCTGGGGGCTTAGAAGTAGCGGGTAGCCAGTCTGTGTGAGAGCGGTGGGAGTTCAATATCACAACATTTTGAAGGCCCATACCCAATAACCATGCATCCCTCTTATTCCCAATTCTCTCTAATTTTAATTCCCCATAACCCTACTACCTTCACTCTAACCCTAAGTACCACTAGAATTACTGTACTTTATACATTGCATAGCCTCACGTCATTAGCACAGTGTGTCTGCCATTATGCCTGCCATTATCAATTGAACCATTTTTAATGCCCCAGTGTGATTGCTTTAACATTACAAACCCAGTATTTTACCCAGCATAAAGTGAATTCTGACTGGCGAGGTTATTAGCTAAAATAAGTATTGCACGGAAATTGTCAAAGATTTGAAAAATTCTGGTTAAAAGTGCCACACTTTATTGCTAGTTGGGATATTTTTCTCAATTGTTGCCATGTTTTCTTGAAATTAGCTATTTCGTCAGTTACTACTAGTTCCTGAATCTAGTGACTCGTGGCAGTCTGATTTGTAGTTGGTTGAAATGTTCCACCCCATGCCAAAGGGAAAAAAACTGTCCAGGACTGGAGTGTAGTGTCCAATAAAGTATACTTTGCATATCTGCAAAACATCCCTATTGTAAGAGGTTCAACGTGAAATGCCTTCTGCAACCTCATACCACAACATAGTAATATCTTTTTATATTAAAAAAAATGAAAATTGCATTCAACAAGGAATATGTCAAACATTGTCCAACACCGATATTTATCTTTCATTTGTTTAGAGAGAAGACCGATGTCAAACCTGACAGCTAAATATATTTACAAAACCTTAT
The DNA here is from genome assembly GCA_933207985.1 of Pelobates cultripes. NCBI lineage: Eukaryota > Metazoa > Chordata > Amphibia > Anura > Pelobatidae > Pelobates > Pelobates cultripes. The sequence continues at coordinate 68,758,954 of OW240914.1, read as the reverse complement.
TTTTAACATAATGAATATGCCACAATTTCCAAAATCTTTGCTTTTTCTGCTGATAATCATTTTTTAATCGATGTAGAACATAAGCAGCCTAACATTTAAGAGCATTTAATTGATTTACACTGAAACTCTAATTTTCTACATAAAATATCGCTTTACTTGGACAAGTTTAAGCATTAATTTACTATTATATATTAAACAAATAAGTGATAGGATAATTAATAGCAATGTGTCTAGCATTTCAATATACAGAACATAACTCAAATTTCCTTGTCCGATTGTTTCAAATACTGTCAGCAGTTTTCATGTGAATATCACATCAGAATTTGAAGGACACATATTAAAATGAAAGTACATGTAATGATTCTCTGTTTTATTTGAAACTATCTACTGCCCTCTGCAGTTCAAAATGAATATTGCATGAACATCTTCTGAGGTTATATTTATAAAAAGTAATAATACAATAAGTAAAGATCATATGCAGAGTCATTTAAAAGGCAAGATGAACATTTTTCAGGAATATCCATTTAAAGAGAACCTATAGACCCCAAAATAGGAATTTATTTTCCAGGACTATAAGTTCCCTTCGATCAGTATGAGCACTGTCCACCACCTTTGACGTAAGAAAGTGAAGATAATATAGATGACTTTCCTTGTTTTCAGCTCCAAGGCACCTCCACTACAGCCACCTGCTCTACCTCTGCTTTCGCTAGCTTGCCTGTTGACTCTTCCACGTTCTAGCACAATCTATGAAAAGCATTGGGGGTGAGATACACAATCGCAGCAAAAATGCCATGCTCCTCCAATCAAATGCTGCTATGAGCAACATTTGTTTGAAGAACAGAGTTTGACTCGGTTCTTGAGGTGGAAGCTCCTCTAGTGGCTGTTAGGAACTAGAGGCGTATTTAACCTTCAATGCAAACATTGTTATTTACACGAAACATCAATGTTTTCCATGGAGGGGTCAAAACGGCAGAGCTACTGCACTCAGACCCTTGAGATGAAAAGGTCTGGATGTTTTTCGTGCTTCTTTAAGAGGATATCTACTGCGTGATCTTATGTACTGTACTTTAACATATAACTTTTGAGCACTTTGTATGAGATCCTTGAAGATCCCTTGATAACTTGGTGACCAAGAGGTTAATATGTTTTATAAAGGTGTAAGTAAAACAGAAAAAAAAAAAACAAGCCAGTGTTACAACCAGAGAAACAGTCAAAAAGTGGGGGATAACCCCATAATAGTGATAAGAAAAAAAAGAGAAAAAGAAAAACAATGAGTGTTTCTTTGGGAATGGGAGATAACCATAGAGATGTTCGCCAGATAATTAAAACTTAACATTTAATAAGCATCACTATAATTGACAAACATAAAAAAAAACAAAGTACGATGAAAAAAAATAATAAAAAAATATTCTGTATACCAACTTCTTTTCTGATAATAGGTGTAAGGATTAAGACACTAGAAAATGTGGTCTAACTAATATGCAGTATATCTGAAGGTGCATAACCAAAAAAGACAATATAGTGTAAAGAGAGTAATGAATAATGGTATCCCTCTGTGAAGAAATATAACAGTTTCAAGAAGGGGACAGCATTGTGTAAGATAGTAACTAAGAAGTTATTTCAGCTGTGATACCTGCAACAGATTTTTGCTAAAATACAATTTATTTATTTATAAAATATTTTACCAGGAAAGATACATTGAGATTTCTCTCGTTTTCAAGTATGTCCTGGGTCCACAAATAACATGGTACAATGTTTCCTGTATTAGAAACTGAAGAAATATCTGAGAAAGAATAAACTGAAACAATGTTAGTAGTCCTAATGTATTTTTCTTTCTTCTCTTTTTTGCAATAATGGTGTAAGTGAATCAGCACACAGTAGGGTTAGGGAAACTGTGACTGTATCAGGACTTGCATCCAACACTCCCTCTCACTCACTGTAGGTGGCCTGGGTAGTAGATAGATGCAGTTACTTACGTGTGTTCAGGGTCAGCTTTAGGCCTTCAAGCGCCCTGTGCGAAAAATCTTGTCAGCGTCCCCCTTTATCCTTGTATAGTGTGTGTGTATAGGGTGTAGTGCTTGCATAGGGGTCAGCCATACACACAGTTAGTAATACACACACATCTGCATTCACACACAGTTACAGCCGGTCACACACACAGTTACAGGGACACACAGGCAGACAGGCAGACACAGGGAGACAGTCACACACAGGCAGACAGTCACACACACAGACCGACAGCCGCCCCCCAGTTACAGTCACATACAGGCAGTCACACGCACGCAGTTACAGTCACACACACAGATAGACAGTCACGCACACAAGCAGACAGTCACACACACAGTTACAGTCACACACACAGGCAGACAGCCACACACACACACACAGAGGAGGAGTGAATGCAATACAGCTCCTGGAGTTGTTGGGGAAGCAGGGACTCCTTCCTGCTTTCCCTTTCCTGTGCAGCACCAGCTTTTGGGAGCACTTAGCTCCTGTTTTTTTGGATAGTTGGCTACCCGGGTGGAGAAAAATGAAATCCTCCACCCGGGTAGCAGGTGCACACCCTTCACATCCGGCCATGTGTGAGCTGTGACGGCCGCATGGCGCCCCCTGTTGCCATCGCGCCCTGTATGGCCGCACAGCTCGCACACCCCTAAGGCCGGCCCTGTGTGTGTTTGTGGAGTGTTTCACTACATTGTGAATCACTTTGAGATAGTTTAAATGAGAAAGTAACTGATACTAACTTCTCTGGCCTTGGAGCTGTTAGGATTTGTATTTTGCTACTGATGCTACAGCTAATGACAGCAGGTCTGCCTACTATGGGAGACAGTAGACAGAGTTGCAGAGGTCATTTGCTGACCTCTGTAAAGCAAAATACATTTGCAACACATTGATGTGTTTTCTATAGTGCTGCAAAGAGATACAAACTATAGGTCCTAACATTTTGTAATATTTTGTATTATTATTTACAAAGAGCCAACAAATTCCCTAGTGGTGAACGATATTTGAACTAATAGACAAGTATTTGCAACTAGACACGTTGGACATACAGGAACAGAAGATGCTGAGTGCCCTGTTTAAAAGAGCTTACATTCTAAGGGGAGTGGGGGAATGATACAAGAGGTAAGGTGGATGGTAATTGTTCCCTTCCAGTACAGAGCCAAGTTTGTCATCAGGAGAATTAACTATTTAAAGGAACACTATAGGGTCAGGAACACAAACGTGTATTCATGACCCCATAATGTTAAAAACACTATTTAGGCCTTTGGCCCTCCCTTGCCCACTCTAAATACCGTAAAAACTCACTTTTATTCCAGTGCTCCTTGGCTGATATCAGAATTATCAGAATTGATGATCTCAGCCAATCCAATGCTTTCCAATAAGAAATTAATGAATTCTTATGTTCTCAATCAAGGAGGCAAAACCAAACGCTTCACTGGCCAAGTGCAGCAGTGACCCAGAAAGCCCCTCTAGTGACCATCTAAGTGACTACCACTGGAGGTGTCCCTAGGCTGTAATGTAAACACTGCCTATTCTCTGAAATTGCAGTGTTTATTCTTGCAGAGACTTACTATAGTCACCACAACAACTAAGCTGTAGAGTTGAGCGAACACCTGGATGTTCGGGCTCGCCGAGTTCGGCCGAACTTCGTCAAATAGTTCGAGTTTCGGGCTCGAACTTGACCCCAAACTTGACCCCGAACCCCATTGAAGTCAATGGGGACCCGAACTTTTGGGCACTAAAATGCCTCTAAAAAAGTCCTGGAAAGGGCTAGAGGGTTGCTAAAGGAAGTAATATGGGGGTAAGAGTAGGACAAGTGCCCTGCAAACAAATGTAGATAGGGAAATCACTTAAAATAACATAAAATAAGCAGACACTTAGTAGATAACTCCCTAATTCCCACGGTATTAGGAAGCTATCTACCAAAAGGCTGAAAGACCTAAATTGGTCTTTCAGCCACATTTACTAATACTAAGTAAAGATTACTTAGTATTAGTAAATTCAGCCCCTACTCGCTATACCGTGAGTAGGGGCATGTCTAGTAAATAGTGAGCAGCCAGTGGCTGCTCACTGTAAAAAAGTAAAAAATAAATAGCAACCTATTGGTCCCCACCCTTGAACAGCAGATGGAGGCCCTACATAACAATAGGGGGGGACCTACTGTCCTCCCCCCGGCCCCCACCCCTGAGTGGCGGGTGGGGCCCTAAATAACAATGAGGGGGGGACCTACTGTCCTCCCCCCGGCCCCGACCCCTGCGCCGTGGGTGGGGGCCCTACATAACAATGAGGGGGGGACCTACTGTCCTACCCCCCTGCCCCCACCCCTGAGCGGTGGTGGGGGCCATAAATAACAATGAGGGGGGACCTACTGTCCTCCCCCTCAGCCCCCACCCCTGCACAGCGGGTGGGGGCTCTACATTACAATGAGGGGGGACCTACTGTCCTCCCTCCCCGATCCCCACCCCTGAGCGGTGGGTGGGGGCCATAAATGAGAATGAGTGGGGGGGAACCTACGGTCCTCCTTCCCGGCCCCACCCCTGAGCGGTGGGTGGGGGCCCTAAATAAGAATGAGGGGGGCGACCTACTGTCCTCCCCCCCCCCCGGCCCCCACCCCTGTGTGGTGGGTGGGGGCCCTAAATAAGATTGAGGGGGGACCTCTCCAGGGCCCTAAATAAGATTGAGGGGGGGACCTACTGTCCTCCCCCGACCCCCACCCTGCATGGGGGTTGGGGCCCAAACATTTACCTCCCCATCACCCTCCCCAAAAATAACACCTACCTACCCCTCATCCTAAAAATATTGACGGGGACCATAAGCTAGACATCTGTAAAAAAAATACTTACCATTTGATGTCTTCTTTCTTCTAAAATCTTTCAGCCCCAAAATAGGCCAAATAAAATCCATAATAACCGACACACTTAAAAAAAAAACGAGCGCAAAAAGAAAAATCCATGTTCACCTGGAGGGCTCCGCAGGATGGGGGAAGGCTTATAAAGCCTTGCCCCGCCCTGCAATTAGGCTCAGAGCACTCTGATTGGTGGGGTTAAGCCATCTAATCAGAGTGTTCTGACAGGTAAATGAAGAGACTGACAGGTAAGTCTCTACATTTACCTGTCACAGCACTCTGGTTAGCTTAAAATCCACCAATCAGAGTGCTCTGTGTCATTTTACAACAACAATAACAAAATAACAACACTCTGATTGGTGATAACCAATCAGAGAGCTATGCGTCATATTACACAGCGTGGGAGAATTCCAAAGAACTTTCCCATGCTGGGCAAAATGACTCATAACACTCTGATTGGATGGCTTGAAATTCATCCAATCATTTTGTGTCATTTTGCACAGCGTGGGAAAGTTCTTTGGAATTTTCCCTCGCTGTGTAAAATGACACAGAGCACTCTGATTGGTTAGCTTGAAATCCATCCAATCAGAGTGTTCTGTGTCATTTTGCACAGCATGGGAAAGTTCTTTGGAGTTTTCCCACGCTGTGTAATTTGACTCATAACTCTGATTGGTTACTTTCAATCCACCAATCAGAGTGTTGTTATGAGTCAAATTACACAGTGTGGGAAAATTCCAAAGAACTTTCCCACGCTGTGTAAAATGACACAGAGCACTCTGATTGGTGGACTTTAAGCCAACCAATCAGAGTGCTGTGACAGGTAAATGTAGAGACTTACCTGTCAGTCTCTTCATTTACCTGTCAGAGCACTCTGATAGGATGGCTTAAACCCACCAATCAGAGTTCTCTGAGCCTAATTGCAGGGCAGAACAAGGCTTTATAAGCCTTCCCCCGCCCTGCAGAGCTCAGTCTGCACGGAGCCCTCCAGGTGAACATGGATTTTTTTTATTGATTTTTTTAAAGTGAGTCGGTTATTATGGATTTTGATTTGGCCTATTTTGGGGCCAAAGAAGATTTTAGAAGAAATAAGACATCAAATGGTAAGTTTATTTTATTTTTTTTTAAAGGTATCTAGCTTATGGTACCCCATCATTATTTTTAGGTTTTTGAGGAGGAGGGTGGTGGGGGGGGTTAATTTTTATTTAGGGCCCCACCCACCATTTAGGGGTGGGGGCCAGGGGGGAGGACAATAGCCCCCCCCTTATTCTAAATTTAGGCCCCCACCCGGCACGCAGAGGTGGGGGCCGGGGGGGAGAACAGTAGGTTCCCCCCCTCAATCTTATTTAGGGCCCCCAAAACAAACACACAAACATACATACAGAGACACACACACAGACAGACAGGGCGTTCTGGCGCCGCATGCAAAGCAACGCAAGCACCTCTGTTGAATCGGCTGCCTCGCAACAGCAACCTAGTAATTACGCTCACAGACCCTCTATTGTGCTGAAAGGCCAGTGGATACTACCCCCTCCAACTACACTGGACCGGAGCCGCAAGGTGGCCAGGCGCCGACTGGATCAACGTCCCCCACATGCAACTGGAGGGAAGCAGAGGTGGAGACGGCGCAAGAGACCACTGAGGCAGACGTCCGCACGCCCCCGACACCGACAGCAGAGATGCCACCCGCCTCAGAACCAGCGAGAACGGCCTGACCCAGAGACCCGGCACTCCGGCTACTGGGTGAGCAAGAAAGATGAACCGCGGAGGCTAGTCCTCGTCAAAACTTGGGATACCACCTTGGAAATGTGCCACCTGGACTGTCTCAGGGCCTGGGCTTGAAGGGGGAGCCTCACTGAAGAGACTAACTGCAGGGTAGACTGGGTCTCTCTACTTCTGGGCATTGGCTAGGTTCTCGTTAAATCTTACCTGCTGATTGCTGGTTATTGGCAACGGCTTGCTGCAAACCAAACACCAGAGTATACATAAGTACTACCTAGTGGTTATCCTAAGCTTATAGTTTCACATCTTGATTTTCACTTATATTTTACCTTGTTACATCTCAGTCAGTGTGTATATACTGTAATATGCCTTTCTACCCATCTTTATCACGCAACAAGTGCAAGATCAACTTAAGCATGTTTAATATAAAATACCTGTGCAGTTTCCTCATGTGCCATAATGTTTTACAACTTGAATTGCTTATGTTTTATACTGTGGCCACACACACGCATGTATGTCAATCTTATGCACAACAAAAATAAAGAATATTAAAAAAAACACATACACACAGACACATACACACATACAGACAGACAGACACATGCACACAGACACATACACACATACATACAGACAGACACACACAAGACACACATACATACAAAGACACATACATACATAAAAACAGACAGGCACACATACATACATACAGACAGATAGACACAGACACATACAGACACACACAAGACACACATACAAAGACACATACATACAGACAGATAGACAGACACACAAACGCACACACACACAAGACATACATACAAACAGACAGGCACACATACAAACAGGCAGATAGACACCAAAACATACCTACAAACAAGCACACACACACACATAATACTTAGGTCACCCTCCTGTTTCCTACCTGCAGGAGGGTGACTTTCCCTGGGGTCCAGTGGTGGCTCAGGTTGATGGGAGTCAGAGTTCCCACTCTGACTCCCTGTTCTTCCTCCCGCGCGGGCTCTGTGTGTTAGCTGTGAGGAGTGACATGCAGTCACTTCCTCCCAGCAGTGATGATCTCATCACAGGGGGCCCGGTCGTGCTGTAAAAGCGTCCAGCGCTGACCGGGCCCCCTTACAATCCATCTCCATCGGGTGGTCCTGACAGCATGGGCCACACGATGGGCACCTTAACATGCGCAAATGATGATAGCGGACACCCGGTCGCATGGGTCTGCAGGGCGGCCGGACCCCCTGGAGTGATGGGCCCGGTCGGAGATGCGACCCCTGCGACCCTGCATATGTACGACAGTGCTAGGAGGGGTAGAAAAAATCTCTTGTTCAAACTATTATTTTAGCTCAGCAATTCCCATGCTAAAACCTATTCCTCAATGAATGAGAGTAGAGGAACAGTGTAGGTTCCTTTGCCCTTTATGGAACACTCCAAACTTAAAGGTTACTCCAAGCATCATAATGCTATAATTCACGGTAGTGTTTATGATGATAGAAATGCCCTGGCACTGTTCTCCAGTAATGGGGCAAACAGTTTAATAATGCTCAGCTCTCAGCCAATGAGTGGCACATTTTGCATGAATTTTTGCACAGAACTGCCATTAGCCAGCCCAGAACTCCAGGCTGGCTAATGACAAACCAGTGATGCTGCAGAGATGGAGTTACACCTCTGGAAGCAAAGGGGTTAAACTCTATGTGCAGCGTTTCATAACGAAAGCTTGCACGTACAGACTCCAGGCACCATAACCACAATAGATCACTGAAGTGGTCATGATGCTTAGTGTGCCCTGTAAAGCATTTCAGCCTGCTGAAGTCCGTTAGGGGTTAACACGTTATTCTAGTGCCACACTTTATTCTAGTGCCAATTGTAAGAGAAATTAGAACTTTTTTAAAGGTGGTTCATTGCACCCTCTGTGCTGCACTCAGACAACTAAAAGGGTGCATTACTTATTAGTCTGTTCTCGAGCAGAAAGAGGAAAATAATGCTTCTCAAAGCCAAGCTCTGAGTGCAATGCTTCTCAATGAGAAGTACTGCCGGTGCATGCGTTCTGTCTCCATTCTGTGGCCCAGTAGCCTATCGCTAGTGATGATCTCCCAGAGAGCAGAGTGTAACTGCAGAAAGTGACCTAGTTGCTGTTGGATTAAAAGGTAAGTCAAGCTTGTATTTCACTGGGTTTTCTATGTGAAAGGAGACTAACCAACACTCTACAGGTTTAACTAAATGTACGTTTTTGATGCTGGAGTGCTCCTTTAAATGTGCTATCTTGGTTAATGCAGTAGCAAAACTAATGAACAAAGGCCCAAGTGTGTGATTTCTTGAGAGCCACTTACGACACCAGATCATTAACTTCTAATTGGCCAAAAATGTCCCCACTTGTCACTGCCAAATAACCAAAGTTATAGTCACAAGACCTTACAGCCCCATGTCAGCTCCCCCTTTCCTTCCCCTATTTAATTTCCACATCTCCCAATTAACTGTATCCCTGCCTAAATTAGATGTTGACAGATTTGCTTGCCTATGAACCCTCTCTATTCCCAACTAATATTTGCACATCCTCCTGCCAACTAACCATTCACCTTCTTGATTTAGATGGGCACATTTCCATGCCATTTAACCCCCTTCCTCCCCCAAATAGGTGGTAACATTCCTCTTCCAATTAACCCCTTCCTTCCTCTCAAATCGATCTTCTCATTCGACTTGCTATTCAAACACTGTGGAAGGGTTCTATCCTGGCTCCTAAAGGGTTGAGCCCTGTCATGTTTCTACCCTCACAGGCAGACAGCTTCCAGGCAATTTTCATGCAGTTTACAGACACAACTTACATAAACTACACAGAGACATATTATGCAGTTCACAGACACCCCATATGCGAATCACATGTTTGACATTTTGAAAAAAAAATTCAATTAATTTGTATTCAAAATGTCAATGAGTTAAAGGGACACTATAGTCATCAAAATAACTACCAGAACAACTACAGCTTAATGCAGTTTTTCTGGTGTCTATAGCTAAAGCTGCAGGTTTTTTAATATAAACACTGCCTTTTAACTTAACACTTCTGCTTAGGAACAAGTACAGTGTGAGGGAAAAAAAGTATTTGATTTTGAACGTTTGTCCACTGACAAAGAAATGATCCATCTATGATTTTAATGGTAGGTGTTTTTTGTTTTTTTGAATTTGACAATTTTTATTTTTCCAAGCATAAATGGGGTACAGAAAGTAAGAGGGATAAGGGTTCATAGTAAATAGTTTCACAGTTGCGTGTTACAGGTACAATAACATGGTTAAGGTTTGTAACTTTGTTAAGGTTTAAAACCCCATACATGTCACGTTTGGTTGTGGGTTAAACAGTGGTTATAGTGTGATGGGATTCCAGCATGGTCAAAATTTAGTAGGCCGAAATCTCCACAATGCATATGCTAATTAGTATCTGATTACAAACAGTTGGATGAGTCATCAGTATACTGAGCATGTGTGGAAGTGGATAGTACATTCCTTTGTCTGTAAGTGCCATGTGGTCTGCCCATATAAGGAGATCCAGGATGTTGTATACACTGATTGGTCTAAGGGCATGTGTGGGTGGAGCTTTTAATGGGAGGAGTTATTGTTTAATAAAATGCTTCTGAAATATGTGCTCAGGGCTCATACCTTTTGAACACAAGTTCAGTGTGAAACCCGATCGGTGTGTGAATAAAGACCTTTTACTCCCTGAAGACCTGCATCCATCTCTCTGTGTCTGGCTTCTGCAAGTTTACTTGGTTACAATAGCACATATCTCATAAGCGCCATTTACTACCTTTTTGGTTGTGTCCTTTGCTTATGGTGGCCTTGAGTATTGGTAGTCAAAACCTGTTATGGCTAGACCCAGGGCTTCGCGTGCCACCTGTATCGTCGGTGGTGGTGCAAGACTGGGGTGGGGATAGGGGAGTGTGGGGGAGAGTGAGGGAGGGGTTGTGTATCTATAAGGGTAAGGTGGGGGGTGCAGTTGGGTTCATAGAAATTACGCATGGTTCAGTTCTAAATATGTGTGATTGGGTGTGTTCTTCCCCTCATCGTGGGGGTTTTCATTCTAGCCTGTGGTGTATACTTGTGAGTCACATCAATGGGGTTTGTTTTTGTCCCACAGGTCAGATGCTGCGGACCAGTGGAATGCTTTTCTGCCGTGTCTTCTGTGCTAAAGTTTCATATAATTTGGTGTTCTCGATTGCCTCTATGCATTGGGTGATCGTTGGGGTGGTTGGTTGCTTCCACTGCCTGCTTATAACAGTGAGAGTCGCAATTATAATGTGGTATACCATGTACTTGAGGTGTGTGTGTGTGGTTCCTGTGGGAGCTAGAGTAGTTGGAATGTTTCAGGTGTTGAGGGTAGTTTCAGTCCCGTGCATCGGGTTGTTAGGTTTGCAACTTGTGTCCAGTAATGTTGAAGCAGTGGACAGTGCCACCATATGTGTATCAGGGTTCCTCTGTTTGCTTGGCATCTCCAGACCGTGTCAGAGGTGTCGGGGAAGCTGTGCTTCAGTCTTGTGAGGACTAGATACCATCTGTAGAGTAGCTTGCTTGAAAGTTCTAGGTGATTTGTGCAGAGTGTCAGTCGTTTGTGGGCTTGGTAGATATCTTGCCATTGGTCGTCCGTGAGTTGTTGTCCGATGTCCTGTTCCCATGCTGATTTAAAGGATGGTGATTGTGTTCGGGATTGTATATGTTCAGAGGCAAATATCATGGATATGAGTTTCATTGCCGGCATAGTCTTCGTACATATCTGTATTATTTTAGTCCAATATGGGTCTAGTATTTGTGCTATTTGTTGTACTGGTTGAGGGTTCGCACAGGATTGTATTTGCAGGTAGGAAAAGGTTGCCATGGATGGCAGTGTGTATTCTGTTCTGAGGTCTGATAATTTTTTGAGTTTGTTGTCCTGTAGCAGTTGTGACATGGTTGTCACGCCGTGTCTTTGCCAGAGCTTGTGGTTGAAGTCAGGAATGAATAATTGTAGTGCTTCTATAGGGATTGCTGGGGACAGTGTTGTCGTTGCTTCCATCTTCTTTCGGTAGCTGTCCCATATTGAGAGGGTTAGTGTGGTGGTTGGCAGTAGTTCAGAGATTTTTGGTCTGTGAGGTTTTGGTAGCCATGCCAGAATTGGCAAGGAAAGCCCCTTTGCATGATTCTTCTCCATTTCGACCCACACCACTGGGATGCAGCTGTGCAAGGCTGTCAACAGTGGTGCTACATGAGCTGCTCGGTAGTAGCCCCTCACCTCGGGTAGGCCCATCGCGCCCTGGGCAAACGGTTTGTACATCGTAGCTTTTACCACTCTCAGTTTCTTATAATCCCATACATAATTGTTAGTGTGTTTTGCAGTTCTAGTAGGTACTTTTTTCAATGGTAGGTGTATTTTAACAGTGAGAGACAGAATAACACAAAAAAATCCAGAAAAAACGCATGTCAAAAAAGTTATAAATTGATTTGTATGTCAATGAGTGAAATGAGTATTTGACCCCTTCGACTTAGTACTTGGTGGCAAAACCCTTGTTGGCAATCACAGAGGTCAGACGTTTCTAGTAGTTGGCCACCAGGTTTGCACACATCTCAGGAGGGATTTTGTCCCACTCCTCTTTGCAGATCCTCTCCAAGTCAAGGTTTCGAAGCTGATGTTTGGCAACTCAAACCCTCAGCTCCCTCCACAGATTTTCTATGGGATTAAAGTCTGGAGACTGGATAGGCCACTCCAGGACCTTAATGTGCTTCTTCTTTAGCCACTCCTTTGTTGCCTTGGCTGTGTGTTTTGGGTCATTGTCATGCTAGAATACCCATCCACGACCCATTTAAGAGAGCACTCCTAATCTGTGCTCGTTACGTGTATAAAAGACACCTGGGAGCCAGAAATCTTGCTGATTGATAGGGGATTAAATACTTATTTCATTCATTGACATGCAAATCAATTTATAACTTTTGTGACATGTAGCTAGTTGACCCGGTCCCTGCCTCCATGTTTGGATTGGGAGCGGTGCTAAGCCAGGTCAGGGATGATGGTGGAGAACATCCCATGGCTTACCTCAGTAAGATTGAAAAGGAGTGCCTACCTCTATGAACAACAATTCACCTTGATCATAAATCACAACCCTTTGGTGTGGCTTAACCAGGTCTCTAGGGACAATTCCCAGCTGTTGCGGGGGAGCCTAGCCCTACAACCCCATGACTTTACCATCCATTAAAGACCTGGTAAGCAAAACGTGAATACCAATGAATTGTCAAGGCAGACGGCCCTGGAAAAGTGATCCCCAGACATCCTCAAGCCAATCCGTTGGGATCAGACTGTGTATGCCAGCTTGTAGTTAAGGGGGAGCTGTGTGGCGGAACTGCTGCCTATCCGTGAATTGCCCTCTGTCATATTGTATGTGTTTCCCCATACATTCGTGTATTGTGCCCATGAAGGGTATTCATTCACCTCCCAAACGGGGATGACCCCCATACCTCATTTAAATTGTTAGGTTAGAACGTTCACACCGCACAACATGGGTGTCAAACCGCAAACCGCAAAGGGAAACAATTAATGAGTGCTCCCCTGGGTGACCGCCATTCGTACACAGGAACGCCAGCCAGGGGGAGCATTCATGTATTGTTTCCCAACCTGTTCGTCTCCCGAACGAGGACCACCCCGGTGCCCCATTGGAACATTCACACTAATTAATCAGAACGTTCTCACTCACAACATAAGTGTAAAAACCACAAGGGAAGTAATTAATGAGTGCTCCCCTGGGTGGCCGCCATTTCGTATAGATGAATGTTGTCCAGGGGGAGCATTCGTATCCCGAAAGGAGACGTTTCCCTTGCAGGGTTTCACGCAGGAACCTTGCAAGCGGAGCCTGGTCAAGGAAGGTACCGCTGTGAGGGTCCCTGGGATTGGTGTGGACACCACTGGGGCACTGGCAAGTTTGGTGAGCCTGTTGATGCATGCAGGGACAAAGAGGCCAGCTCTTTTCCCACAGACGGGCTTTTCTGTGACTGGGAGACAAAGGGACGGTCCCTTTTTCCCACGCCTGGTCTCTTAGGCACAGAGGCTCCTGGGAAGAAGACATCCTGGTGGCTAGTGTGGGAAACCCTGTGTTTTCAGTAGCGGGCTTTGGGGACAAAAGAAACCAAGTCCCTTCCCGCACAAGAGTCCCAGGGAGGGGGGATCTTGGGATGTGACCTTGTATGTCTGTGTGGGAAACCCCTTGCACGGGGTTATGCATAAAAGCCGTGTGTGGCCAATAAAGTGTTGTTGTACCTCAAGGACTGTGTGTCATCCAGTTACTGGGGGTGGGGCATTGGTCTCTTTATATCCTAAATGGTTCCTGACAGGCTGAAGGAAGGGAATTAGCAGAGGTAACCAGTTAGGTTACCCTGGGTCCCCTACAATATATATATAACCTCACCTCTACATTACCTTAAAAATGTCACTCTCCACAAATCACTAGATCACTACATTCTTTCACTCCCTCAATCTAAAACTAGCCAGATGGGACGCACGATTGTCATACCCTTCTACCCTACACATAACAAATGGTTCCCAGTAAAGGTGTTGGATAAATAGTTTACAATTCAAAAACAACCACACCAACCATTATTTGAATTACATGGTTCCATACTCACAATTGCCAAGTTTATGTTGTATGTCGATATGTTATTAACAAGACTTGGCCTTAACTTAACTACTCAGGCCACTCTTTTCGTATAGGGGCCAGCAATAACATTCCAACACATATCATTAAAGCTTTGGGCGCTGGAAATCATCCACTTATGCAATATGTATACCTGAACCAGTTAAAGAAATTAATCCAGCATTTTGTGACTTATCCAAGAAATAATTATGATGTAAAATGAATAAATGTATTTGTATGGTACACTTCTTTTTGCCCTCTTTATTACAGGCCTACTTCATTGTAGGTTCTGGCACACCACAACCGACTGGTGTTATTTAACTATGGTATTCACTACGATTCATGTTTTATCTAATTCTTATAGCAATATTGCCCAGAAACAGAAATTTAAGGCTGGGCCTGTAGTTGTAGGAGGGGCTTGGGTCCCCTTTATAAGGGTCTCCAAACCTCTCACATACCGTTATTGGTCTAGCGAGTTGCCCTTTCCTACCACTCCCTCTTTTCACATCACTCTCTAAAGTGGGCCCTCTTTACAGGCCTACTGCATTGTCAGTTCTGGCACACCGCAACCGACTGGTGTTATTAACTATTTATGTTTTTAACTATTTCTTTATGGCAATATTGCCCTGAACACAAATATATATTATATTTTTTTTATTTTTTTTTGGTGGGAAAAGAGACATCCTGAATAAATTATCCAGGGGAAATAATTCTCCACAAGTTATATACTCTGTTATTACTTTCAGTCCAAAGCAGTGAAATGAATTACCAAATAAGAAAAGGAGCCGAGTCTTACTCTTACTACAGATAAGTGGCAAAGATTTCATTTGGCAGACAGAAGTCTGATAGTACCAAACAGATAAAAATAAGGGGTTAGAACCTTGTATGTATGAAAAAAAATATCATTAAAATACTGGTTATAGTATAGGACACATATGGTAGGAATGTGCAATTCTCATACGTAGGAATTGATGATTTAATCTAAATCAATCAGCCGACCCTAAAGGGATACGTATCATCACAGGATGCATTTTGTTATTCCCAAACATTTTATCTAAAGCTCAAGAAAGCAACCTTCCACGATGGTCTGGAAGGAACACTAACATTGTATTGATGTATATACATTGTGTTCGTGGTTCTAAAGAATTCATATTTGAGTTATACACCCGAACACAGATTTCTTCACATTTCTAAATGAAAGTAGCCCGACAAGCTCTTAAATATATATTACTGTCAGACTCACAGCAATAACAATGATCCTTCATTTCAATTCCCAGAACAGATTTTCATCGAGCTATGTGTTTGCGTGCATTGTTGTTTTTTGATAATAAAGAAAAGGATGGCAGCTTTAGCATCTCTGTCGTCTGTGTAATGACTGCCTGGTGGAACATCTCTACTGTAATTTCAGTGTCTTAGCTGCGAGAAAGAATGATTCAATCAGGACGAAGAAGAATGCATGCAAATAATTTGTAACCAACAGAACTGAAGCCCCTAGTTAATTCTAGTGAAAAACAGATATTTTATGGCGCCTTGCATTAAGACACACACAAATTATGAGGCTTTAATGAGTAGCAAAACTTCAATAGTTCATTTTCTAATTAAAAAACTGCCAGTGGTCTTACAAGTGGTAGAAATGAAACGTATTTATACTCTTAAGACTAATTTATTAATGTTTTCCCAGGAGCTGGTATCATTTCTTACATTGCAATTTCACTTTTTTTCCTGGCTGTTTCACACCAATTGAAATCAGTGTGAGTGCACTTTATTATACATTTGCAATATGATGCATTCTGGGATAAGTCGTACATTATCTGATACTTCCTTAGCTCCTCACAAAATATGTTTCCATGAGAGAGTGTGTGTGCGTGTGTGCGTGTGTGCGTGTGTGCGTGTGTGTGTGTTTTTTTTCTTAGCAATAAATCTAACAATTAAAAGTGGTGTGTTATCGAATGCCCATTGACAATAAAATATATTTCATCAGAGGTGGAGGTTCTTACAGGTTAGTTTGATAAGTATTTTAACCAAAACGTGTAAGGTGGGAGATAGGATATCACAGTGAGTTCTTCCTGAAAACCTTGCTCATTAAAGGGTGGACTCATAAAATGCCTCTGGATCTGCTCCTTGCTGGTTATATAAATAGCTACAAAATAATTAATGGTGTTTAGTTATCTATATATTATCAATTAATGAGGAGTATTTTTATTAGTTAATCTGTGTTTGGTTAACATAAAAAATATTAATAGTTAGATGTCATACGATTGACATCATGTATTATAGCTACAGTGTATAATTGTAATGCAAAAATATATACAAATGCCTCTTTTCAATGCATCTCCTACATTACTCTAGTTCCATGAGGCAACCATCTTTAAACCATAGCTGCCTCATGGAGCTGATTAGAATTTTATGTTATTGGCTTAGAACAACAAGAGGGGAAGTGGTTTTATTGCCTTCAAAATAAACCGGTCATAATAAACTAATTTAAAGAGAAAAATGAAAAGAAAACACCTAACATTGTCACAAGATATTTATGTCTACATTTTAGCTTATTATCATTTTAGCTTTTAACAATTAAGCTAAGCCACACACGCCAGTAAACCTGGAATTAAATATGATAATAGGATACTGGTTTAAAAAGGAACAGTAATTGTAAAAAGTATATTGCTTCATTTAAAGAACACAATTTTGGCTTACCAAATGCTTTCATCTCACAGCAGAACTATTAAGAATTTCCCATATACATTTTGTAATGGACTGAGTTTTATTCACTAAATAGTGATTATGGGGCATTGACCAAATTGCAAAATACCAGCTAAAGTATGAATGTTGTAAAATTAGGCAATTCAACTATTTTATTAAATCGTTAATAGGGTCCTAAAATAACAGTAACCTAAAATGACACTTTCACATTATCAAGTGCAATTCTGTCTGTCAAGACTGTCCAGTGCACATCAAGCCCTCTAAGGCATGTGGGTTTTCTGAAGTGCTTTATGTGTGAGTAATATTTGTGTGTAGATTTCAATAGAAACTGACACATTTTTAAATTAACCTTGTTAGGCCCTTCTGGCTATCAATCAGACAACAGGTGTTGTTACTTCCTGGTGGGGGTGGTAAGGCTATTGTCGATAGCCGTGCTTCACCTGATCCTGATCAGATATCAGCAGGGTATATAAACTCTGCCTCGCCCTGTGATCTGGATCAAGTCTTTGATCCTGTTGTGTGTGTTCCGTACCAGTGTTCCTGTCTATTGATTCATTGCTTCATATTGACCCCGGCTCTTGGCATCATTTACTCTGACCTCTGGCATCTCTTGACTCCGGCTATTCCTTGTTGTTCCTGTCCTCTGGCATCCTTTGACCTCGGCTATCCCTGGACTATCCTGCTGTTTGAGTCCTTATCTGTGCTGCGTTTTGGAACTTCATCCTGCACTGCCCCCATGCACAAAATCCACAGGCCAGGTGAATTCTTACCTGACCACCTTGGCCTGTGGCTATTTGCAAGGGTGAGCATCATATCTGCGCTACAGACTCCCAACTCAGGTAAGACCCTGACACTCTCCAGCAGGCAGCAGCCCTTCAGCACTGCCACTGTCTGACAGCAACAAGTAACAGACACAGAGTGTTGCTGTGTATCCCCCCAGTCAGGCCAGGTCCAGATCATTGTGTCTCCCTTCTCTGACCCAAGGTAAGCCAAAGTGAGGGGGACAACAAATAGGAAGGTGTATTGTTGTTGTTGTTGTTTGCATTGCATTGTTGTAGTATTTTAAAGCCCTTAAACCCCACCACCACCACAGTGAGCCCCTTGGCACTCCTGTGTGCTGCCCATCCCCCTTTGTGCCTCCTCTTCCTCCTGTTTGCAGCCCCTTACCCCCTCTGTGATTCCCCCTTTTACCCCTATGTGCAGTTCATTCCCCTTTTCCCCCATTGTGTGAATCCCCCTTTCCCCCCTCTGTGCAGTCCATTCCCCCTCTCTGTGCAGCCCCCTCCCCCAGTATGAATCCCCTTTCCCCCCCTCTGTGCAGTTAATTTCCCTCTTTCCCCCCTCTGTGCAGTTAATTCCCCTTTATGTGAATCCCCCTACTCCCCCTCTGTGTGGTTAATTCCCCCTTGTGCAGCCCCCTTTCTCTCTTTGTGTGCAGCCCCCACCCCTTGTGTGAATTCCCCTTTGCAGTTCATTCCCCCTGTGTTTGTGTCTGCTAGTGAGTGTCAGTGAGTGTTAGTTTTTGTGCATGTGTGTTACGGTGTGTGGTGTGTGTGTGTGTGTGTGTGTGTGTGTGTGTGTGTTTGTGTGTGTGTTTGTGTGTCAGTGAGTGTGCTACTGTGTGTGTCTGTTACTGAGTGTGTTAGTTTGTTTGTGTCTGTTAGTGTGTCTGTTAGTGAGTGTGTGTTTGTCAGTGAGAGTGTATGTATGTCTGTCACTGAGTGTGTGTCTGTCAGTAAATGTGTGTCTGTTAGCTAGTGTGTATGCGTCTGTTCGTGAGAGTGTGTGTGTGTGTGGTAAAAACCCCTTCAGCACTTACCTTTCTGCAGCGCCGGGCTCCCTTGGCGCTTGGATCTCTCCGCCCCGATCCGCCGCTCAGCTCCGAATGCACATGCGCGGCAAGAGCCGGGAACGTATTAAAACTGCCCATAGGGAAGCATTACTCAATGCTTTTCTATGGACGTCCAGCGTCTTCTCACTGTGATTTTTCACAGTGAGAATCGCCGAAGCGCCTCTAGCGGCTGTCAGTGAGACAGCTACTAGAGGCTGGATTAACCCTCAGTGAAACATAGCAGTTTCTCTGAAACTGCTATGTTTTCAGCTGCAGGGTTAAAACTAGAGGGACCTGCCACCGAGACCACTTCATTGAGCTGAAGTGATCGGAGTGCCTATAGTGGTCCTTTAGGTGTATGTGTATCTGCATGCACTGGCGTACATACCGTGGTCGCAGGGGTCGCACCATGTGTTGCGGCCCAGACCCGAGCAGAGTAAGCGCGGGGGGGGCCCACGGATCAATTTTCGCACCTGGGCCCCATGGATCGTGAAGAATTGAAGCAATGCTTTCCTATAGGAATGGACTAATGAGTGTGGGGCACTTGCTCCTAAGGACATTGGAATATGGTGAGTTAAAAAAAGCATTGGAATCGTGTGAGAAAAAAGTTTTTTTTAACTCTTTTACAGTCAGGGGGAGGGAGAGCATGGGGGCAGAGAGATACTTTAGTGTTAGGAATACATCTTTGTATTCCTAACACTAAAGTATCACTTTAAGCTCATCTTTTTACCATACAGAATCATTAATAATTACTATGAGCCCCTTGGTGGAAAACAAACAAGTCTGTGTCAATATAACAGAGCTAAAGGGATTAGAAACATCAGAAACATCCTGTTGAGGACTGATGACGGTCCTGAGCCATCATAACGTTAATTATTACTTACCCGATCACTGCCGTTCCATTGACGGTGATCGGTGTTCCTCCCAGTCTGGGGGGACTGCCTGACAGCCCAGACAGTCCCCCTCACCAAATTAGGCCCCTGCAGGCCATGTGATCGCTCTCACATGGCCGCAATATGTGTCCAGGCATCTGCCTGCAGGGGGACTGCCTGAAATGACAGTCAGTCCCCCTACAACTGTTAAATTTAAAAAAATAATGTTAATAAATTTTTAAAAAGTAATAATATATGTATATATATGATATCTATGTATACATATATCATATATATTTTGTCATAATAAGTGTATTTTTATATTAATATATACATATATTAATATAAAAATACACTTATAATTAAATTACACAAATATATACAGTGGGACCTCGGTTTACGAATTTAATGCGTTCTCCGGGACGTTTCTTATTGCGACAAATTTGTAAACCGAAACGCGGTTTCCCATAGGAATACATTGAAAACCAATTAATCCATTCTGGAGGTCAGAAAAAAAGTAAAAATGAGCTGGCATGGAAACCAACCCACAATGCAGAACACATATTATAAGTCATGCAAACAACGAAGCTCAGCGCCCTACCTTTCCACAGCTTAAGAAATGCACCAAAAAGTCCCAAAACAACTGCAAACTATTTCCAGAATGGCTCCAAAACTCGATGCAAAAGCCATTCCAACACCTCCACGTGCTACCCACAGGCTCCAGCATGCAGGGGGCGGTGCTATAAACCTCCCAGGTGCAATGCATCCTGGGGAAATTTGCTTTATATTGCGAAAAAAATTGTAAACCAAGGCATTATTTTCAGAGGATTTTCATTTGTAAACTGAAAATTATGTTAACCGAGGCGTTTGTAAACCGAGGTCCCACTGTATATCAAAATACACTTAGAATGAAAATATATATATATATATATATATATATATGTATATGTATATGTATATATGTGTGTATATATGTATATGTATATATAAATAAATAAAAATAATACAAAATATACATATGTCCCGATTGTACAGCGCTACAGAATCTGATGGCGCTATATAAATAATAAAATAATAATATCTCCATATACATAATTACATAAATAATGGGCATCACTAAATTATCTCAACATTGGAGAGGGGGTGATATGATTAAAAAATTGGGCAAAAAAGAAATGGAGTGGGTATATTTTTTAGACACTCTGCATCCCAATGGCTTGAATGCTGAATTTGACCTTTTTAATTTTTTATAAACATGATTTGCTCCTTTATTAATATATGGTTATATATGTAGCGGATGGCACTGGGCTGTCCTGCAAATGTCTGTGAAATAATTGCATTCGTGTGATCTGTAGTTTCCTATGTGTTTTAAAGCCTTGTATTCTTGTGATTGTTCGGTAGTTTCGTTCCCTTAGTTTATTCGAATGAAACTACCGAACAACCAGACCTCCCCTGTGAGAAGTGTGTCCTCAATTACCCGTTGCAACATTGTTGCGAACGGGTAATTGAACAGTAAGTAGCCGTCCTTTGTTCTCGGGGGTGGCCGCCATTCGACAAACGAACACGTGGCGGCGGCCATTTTAAAACTCCCGAACAGCGGTGTTTAGCCGTCGAGTGTCTGGAACTAAAATCGGACACTCGAGTAGGCGAACACCGCTGAGACCTCCACAGCCCTGGTCCGTTCGGTTCCAAACTACCGAACGGCCCCTCGTTCGGTAGATAGAGAATACCGAACGAGGGGATTCAGGCGAACCCTCCCTAGCCTCTATAGCTAGAGGTTTTCGTGTATTTTATTCCCTTATGCCAGGACCGACCGCAGGGCCCATTCACATGGAACCGAATTCGGCTATCTCAGTTCGTGCGGTCGGTCATTTTATTCCCTCCATACTTTTCCCGAACCCCTGGTCTGATCTGGGTGATTTTTGGATATGTTGTTCACCCAGATCAGGGCTACCAGGGGATGTAGGATTTAAAGAGGTACCCCTACGTTTAGGGGTACATCCAGAAACGGGGGGAATTGGTGTACTGGATAAGGGGATTATGATGCTGGCTGAGGGGAGGAGATGTGTGGGAGGTTACCAGGACAGGATTGGCTACTGTAATAATTACTGTAATCCCTCCCTTGCATGGGAGCATGCTTTATAAGGAGACTGTGATTAAAGGTTTGTCAGTTCTGCTCCTGAAACTGTGTGTCGTCCAGTTATTGGGATTGCTGTGGGGAGGTTGCTGTTATTTTACCTGCTGGAAACTTTGCCTATGGATTTATTATTTACTTGTTCCTGAGCCTCACTTGGATTATAAGCGGAGACAACCTGGGGAATATTGCATCTCCGCTACATTGGTTGGCAGCGCTGGGATCCAGACTCACAAGGGAACAAGGAATAAGGATGGAGAGTGATTATGCCAAGCTTAAAAGATCCACGCTAAAAGATCTCCTGGAAGCGAAAGGCATTGCAGCCAGCAACAAAAAGAAAGCAATCCTCATTGCAGAAGTGATGGCTGAATACCAGCAGGAGGACAGGGTAATCCCTGAGCAACAGAGTGCAGCAGATGGAGCTGAAAAAGAAGAGTTCGGAGAGAGGTGCAGTTCAGGCTGTCCTTTTATGGAGAGAATCCAACAACGGATATTATATCCAGGACAATGTCAGAGGTACAGGAGTTTATACTGCGCCAAAGGCCACTACAGCAGCTGGAGAGGAATGCTACCACAACTACCATCACACAGGGTAAGACAAAAATCCCTTACCAAGCTTTTAAAACCTATATAGAAGCAGAGGAAGATATAGATGCTTTTCTCCAAGACTTTGAAAGGCTGTGTGCTTGCATAATATTAGCCCAGATGAGTGGGTGCCTATTTTAGCAGGGAAGCTCACAGGGAAGGCGGCGGAAGCCTATAGAACTGTACCTGATGAGGAAATTCGGAATTACCGCCGAGTAAAAGAAGTGATCCTGGCCCGATATGCAATCACGCCAGAGGCATATCGGCGACGGTTTAGAGACCTAAAGAGAAATGACAAGGACTCTCATGTGGAATGGGCTTGCAAGTTGCATCGGGCCGCTCTGGGGTGGGTACAGTCTAATAAGGCTCGGTCCATGGAGGACTTATTGCAAATGGTGTTGTTGGAGCAATTCTATGAGGGGGTAACAGGCGAGGTCCAGGAATGGGTGAGGGACAGAAACCCTACCTCCCTTACCGAAGCTGCTAGGAAGGCCGATGAGTACTTGGATGCACGCAGGCAGCAGAAACCAGCAGCCCCAAAAGCTATTTTTAAAACCTTTGGGGGAAACAGCTACAACCCAGCTCCACCGAGGCAACTACCACCACCACCACCCGCTGTACAGCCCCGGT
The DNA here is from genome assembly GCA_933207985.1 of Pelobates cultripes. NCBI lineage: Eukaryota > Metazoa > Chordata > Amphibia > Anura > Pelobatidae > Pelobates > Pelobates cultripes. The sequence goes on along the minus strand of OW240914.1, from coordinate 68,735,985 downwards.
TTCGCCAGCCCGCTTCTGGCCCCTGTCATCACTGCCAGAAGTGGGGACATTATAAAAGGGAATGTCCCCAGCTGAGGGATCGTTCTACCTGGATTCGCCCCGGCCCACCACCACCACCACCGAGAGCAGCCGCCGCCCATCACTACCAAAATATAGTGGCCACACCATATGGGTCAGCTGTTCCCATAACAACCGTGGAACAGTGGGAAGTACTACACGAGGCGGATCCAGTCCAGGCCAATGCTGATAACAGACAGCATCACAGGCAGACCGTATACTTGGAGGGTAAAGCAGTACAGGGCCTACGTGATTCGGGGGCTACCATCACCTTGGTCAAAAGTCATCTGGTCTCGGATGAAGCGAGACTAAGTAAAACTGTGGCCGTCAGGGTAGCTGGGGGAGCAGTGTACCGGCTACCTACAGCAAGGGTACATTTACATTGGGGAGCGGGGGCAGGACATGTGGAGGTGGGGTTGATGCCGCAGTTACCGGCGGAGGTTTTATTGGGGAACGATCTGGGGAGGCTCACATCTGCTTTTGAGCCCCAGACGCCCACCACAGGAGAAGCTCATCCTGTGGTCACCCGTCAACAGGCCCGCACCCAGGACTACAACACACTTCCGGAGGTTCAGGTAAGAGACCCTTCCCCTTCCCTTGACTGTGTCCCCTGGGCCCCTCCTAACGAATTCGCAGCAGAGGTAGTGACTGACCCCACCTTGCAGGTATACAGAGACAAGGTGACAGCAGACCCTCCGGGGGGAGAGGGGGAGAGATTTGTCTGGGACAAGCAGCTTTTGTACAGGGAGACAGACAAGCAGATTGAGGGGTCAGACCCAATAGTGACGAGGCAGCTAGTGGTGCCGCAGCGGTACCGAGCAGAGCTACTCCGGATAGCGCACGATATCCCGCTATCCGGACATCTAGGGGTCAGCCGTACTAGGTATCGACTGACCCAAAATTTCTTCTGGCCAGGGATCAGCCAGGAAGTGCGCCGGTATTGCACCACCTGCGACACCTGCCAGAGGGTAGGGAAAAGGGGAGACCGGAGGAAGGCGAAGCTACACCCCTTGCCAATAATTGAGGAACCGTTTAGCAGAATAGCGGTAGACTTGATAGGTCCCCTCAAGAAAGCCAGCCCGTCAGGCAAAAGGTACATTTTAACGGTAGTAGACTATGCTACCAGATATCCAGAGGCGGTGGCTCTGACCAACATTCAGGCTGAAACGGTCGCGGATGCCCTCATGCAGATATTCTCCCGGTTGGGATTACCCAGGGAGATTATCTCGGATCAGGGTACCCAATTTACCGCAGAATTCACCCAACACCTCTGGAGGATCTGTGGCATTAAGCCTATTATCAGTGCCCCTTACCACCCCCAGACTAATGGGCTCTGCGAACGGTTCAATGGCACATTGAAACAAATGCTCCGAACCTTCGCAGAGACCCACAAGGACTGGGAGCGGTTCCTGCCGCATCTCCTATTCGCTTACCGGGAGGTGCCGCAGGAATCCACGGGGTTCTCCCCGTTTGAACTGCTGTTTGGGAGGAGGGTCAGAGGCCCCTTAGATCTTATAAGAGAGCATTGGGAGGGAGACCGGAGCGCAGATGGCACCCCCATCATACCATATGTGTTGGCTCTCCGAGACCGCCTGGAAGCCTTAACCAGGACGGTAAGGGAAAACCTTCAGGCGGCACAGACTCGCCAGCGCACATGGTATGACCGGGGAGCCAGGGACCGTAGCTTTCAGGTCGGGCAGAAAGTGCTAATTTTAAAGCCTGTCCGACATGACAAGCTACAGGCCGCCTGGCAGGGACCTTATAGGGTGGTGGAACAGAGATGTGACACCACCTATATAATTGGCTCCTGTACAGGGACGGGAGGGCGACGCATGCTCCATGTGAACATGATGAAGCCCTACCAAGCGCGCTCCGAGGAGGTAACCGCCATATGCGCGCCCAATTCAGATGAGTCTGACAGCTTACCACTCCCAGATCTGCTGGAAGATGGGCAGCTGTCTGGGGATTTAGGGGAAGTCACACTGGGAGACCGGCTGAGCCCACAGGAGCGCATCGAGGTACAGCAGCTGTTGGAAGAGAAACGAGACACGTTCTCTAACGTACCTGGGTACACCCCTCTGGCCACTCACCGGGTAGAGACCCCAGGGCAATTACCGATGCGTCAGACCCCCTACCGCATTCCCGAAGCGGTAAGGGAAAACATGCGCAAGGAGATCGATGAGATGTTCCAACTGGGGGTGATTGAGCCCTCAGATAGTCCCTGGGCTTCTCCGGTAGTACTCGTACCGAAGCGGGACGGTACGACCCGCTTCTGCGTAGACTACCGGAGATTAAACGAGAAAACGGTGTCCGATGCATACCCTATGCCACGGATAGATGAGCTACTGGACAGAATGGCCAGGGGTCAATACCTCACTACCATTGACTTATGTAAGGGGTATTGGCAGATCCCCCTGGCCCCAGAGGCCATCCCGAAATCGGCCTTTGTCACCCCATTTGGCTTGTACCAGTTTAAGGTCATGCCATTTGGGATGAAAAACGCCCCAGCTACTTTCCAGCGGATGGTAGACCGACTCCTGGATGGGTTCCAAGACTACACCTGTGCCTACCTGGACGATATTGCCATTTTTAGCAATACGTGGCAGGAGCACTTGGCCCATATAGGAGCGGTTCTAGACAGGATTAAGGAAGCTGGTTTGACATTGAAACCGGCCAAGTGCAGCATAGGGATGGCCGAGGTGCAGTACCTCGGACATAGAGTGGGTTGCGGCAAACAGAAGCCCGAACCAGCCAAGGTAGAAGCCGTGGCCCAGTGGCCCACTCCTAGGACTAAAACCCAGGTGTTAGCCTTTCTAGGGACCGCTGGGTATTACAGGAAGTTTGTCCCTAACTATAGCGCCCTCGCCAAACCTCTCACTGACCTTACTCGGAAGAATTTGCCCCGCCAGGTGACCTGGACCCCGGAGTGTGAGCAGGCATTCCAACATCTGAAAAATGCACTGATAAACGCTCCTGTCTTGGCAGCTCCCAATCCAACTAAACGCTTTCTTGTTCACACAGACGCTTCTATGTTTGGATTGGGAGCAGTACTGAGCCAAGTCGGAGCCGATGGCGGAGAACACCCCGTGGCTTACATCAGTCGCAAGCTGTTACCCAGAGAAGTAAGCTACGCCGCCATCGAGAAGGAATGCCTGGCTGTGGGTGGGCCTTAAAGAAACTACAGCCGTATCTATATGGACAGCCTTTTTCGTTACTCACGGATCACAACCCGTTGGTCTGGCTAAATCGGGTGGCTGGGGACAATGCCAGGCTGCTGCGCTGGAGTTTGGCGCTGCAGCCTTTTGACTTTAATATTCAGTACCGCCCGGGTAAACAGAATGGGAATGCCGACGGGTTGTCAAGACAAACTGACCTGGAGAAATGATCCGTGAGTCCCCGGATATCCCCAAGCCGATCCGTGTTGGATCAGACTGTGTATGCCGGCTTGTGGGGGGGAGCAGTGTAGCGGATGGCACTGGGCTGTCCTGCAAATGTCTGTGAAATAATTGCATTCGTGTGATCTGTTAGTTTCCTATGTGTTTTAAAGCCTTGTATTCTTGTGATTGTTCGGTAGTTTCGTTCCCTTAGTTTATTCGAATGAAACTACCAAACAACCAGACCTCCCCTGTGTGAAGTGTGTCCTCAATTACCCGTTGCAACATTGTTGCGAACGGGTAATTGAACAGTAAGTAGCCGTCCTTTGTTCTCGGGGGTGGCCGCCATTCGACAAACGAACACGGGGCGGCGGCCATTTTAAAACTCCCGAACAGCGGTGTTTTGCCGTCGAGTGTCTGGAACTAAAATCGGACACTCGAGTAGGCGAACACCGCTGAGACCTCCACAGCCCTTGTCCGTTCGGTTCCAAACTACCGAACGGCCCCTCGTTCGGTAGATAGAGAATACCTAACGAGGGGATTCAGGCGAACCCTCCCTAGCCTCTATAGCTAAAGGTTTTCGTGTATTTTATTCCCTTATGCCAGGACCGACCGCAGGGCCCATTCACATGGAACCGAATTCGGCTATCTCAGTTCGGGCGGTCGGTCATTTTATTCCCTCCATACTTTTCCCGAACCCCTGGTCTGATCTGGGTGGTTTTTGGATATGTTGTTCACCCAGATCAGGGCTACCAGGGGATGTAGGATTTAAAGAGGTACCCCTACGTTTAGGGGTACATTCAGAAACGGGGGGAATTGGTGTACTGGATAAGGGGATTATGATGCTGGCTGAGGGGAGGAGATGTGTGGGAGGTTACCAGGACAGGATTGGCTACTGTAATAATTACTGTAATCCCTCCCTTGCGTGGGAGCATGCTTTATAAGGAGACTGTGATTAAAGGCTTGTCAGTTCTGCTCCTGAAACTGTGTGTCGTCCAGTTATTGGGATTGCTGTGGGGAGATTGCTGTTATTTTACCTGCTGGAAACTTTGCCTATGGATTTATTATTTATTTGTTCCTGAGCCTCACTTGGATTATAAGCGGAGACAACCCGGGTGAATATTGCATCTCCGCTACAATATATATATATATATATATATATATATATATATATATATATATATATATATATATATATATATATATATATATATATATATATATATATATACATGTTTTTTATATAATTTTTTTATATATATTTTTTAATTTTTAATTTCTAATATTTATTTCTATTTAGCCATCAATTTTATGGAGTATTTGTATATAATATTATTTAGTTTATACAAATTAATTTTTTCTTTTGGCACCTTCTCTCCTATGTTCATTGATACATCTTTTTATACACTGTTGGGCTGTATAAATTAATTCCATAAATATCTGTTTGTTTGTTTATGTTTTAGATTGGAGTTATGTACCAATTATGTGCATGCAATAATTTCTTTTATATGCATATAAAAATATATGTTACAAAGTTCTGCATATTATGATGTATATTTTATATAAGCCTGTACTGAAATACAGGGAGTGCAGAATTATTAGGCAAATGAGTATTTTGACCACATCATCCTCTTTATGCATGTTGTCTTACTCCAAGCTGTATAGGCTTGAAAGCCTACTACCAATTAAGCATATTAGGTGATGTGCATCTCTGTAATGAGAAGGGGTGTGGTCTAATGACATCAACACCCTATATCAGGTGTGCATAATTATTAGGCAACTTCCTTTCCTTTGGCAAAATGGGTCAAAAGAAGGACTTGACAGGCTCAGAAAAGTCAAAAATAGTGAGATATCTTGCAGAGGGATGCAGCACTCTTAAAATTGCAAAGCTTCTGAAGCGTGATCATCGAACAATCAAGCGTTTCATTCAAAATAGTCAACAGGGTCGCAAGAAGCGTGTGGAAAAACCAAGGCGCAAAATAACTGCCCATGAACTGAGAAAAGTCAAGCGTGCAGCTGCCACGATGCCACTTGCCACCAGTTTGGCCATATTTCAGAGCTGCAACATCACTGGAGTGCCCAAAAGCACAAGGTGTGCAATACTCAGAGACATGGCCAAGGTAAGAAAGGCTGAAAGACGACCACCACTGAACAAGACACACAAGCTGAAACGTCAAGACTGGGCCAAGAAATATCTCAAGACTGATTTTTCTAAGGTTTTATGGACTGATGAAATGAGAGTGAGTCTTGATGGGCCAGATGGATGGGCCCGTGGCTGGATTGGTAAAGGTCAGAGAGCTCCAGTCCGACTCAGACGCCAGCAAGGTGGAGGTGGAGTACTGGTTTGGGCTGGTATCATCAAAGATGAGCTTGTGGGGCCTTTTTGGGTTGAGGATGGAGTCAAGCTCAACTCCCAGTCCTACTGCCAGTTCCTGGAAGACACCTTCTTCAAGCAGTGGTACAGGAAGAAGTCTGCATCCTTCAAGAAAAACATGATTTTCATGCGGGACAATGCTCCATCACACGCGTCCAAGTACTCCACAGCGTGGCTGGCAAGAAAGGGTATAAAAGAAGAAAATCTAATGACATGGCCTCCTTGTTCACCTGATCTGAACCCCATTGAGAACCTGTGGTCCATCATCAAATGTGAGATTTACAAGGAGGGAAAACAGTACACCCTCTGAACAGTGTCTGGGAGGCTGTGGTTGCTGCTGCACGCAATGTTGATGGTGAACAGATCAAAACACTGACAGAATCCATGGATGGCAGGCTTTTGAGTGTCCTTGCAAAGAAAGGTGGCTATATTGGTCACTGATTTGTTTTTGTTTTGTTTTTTGAATGTCAGAAATGTATATTTGTGAATGTTGAGATGTTATATTGGTTTCACTGGTAATAATAAATAATTGAAATGGGTATATATATGTTTTTTGTTAAGTTGCCTAATAATTATGCACAGTAATAGTCACCTGCACACACAGATATCCCCCTAACATAGCTATAACTAAAAACAAACGAAAAACTACTTCCAAAAATATTCAGCTTTGATATTAATTAGTTTTTTGGGTTCATTGAGAACATGGTCGTTGTTCAATAATAAAATTAATCCTCAAAAATACAACTTGCCTAATAATTCTGCACTCCCTGTACTATGTGTCTTTAAGCTGAAAGATCAGGCGATACGATGAACTACGGTTCCCAGCATCCACCGGGAGTTGCGTGACATCCGCAGCTTCCGGTCTCAATACCAGTAGGGACACTACAAGATCCATCAATCCCTGCGAGCCGCGTTACGTCACTTCCGGTCGACGCAAGCGACCCGCAGGAAACCGGAAGAATGCACACAATGGAACACAATGAAGCAATCAGCATACCCTATAAAATGGAGACTGAATTTGCCGAACTGGATACTCCTGATGAAGCCCTGTTTGGGGCGAAACGCGTAAAGTGGAGCCAGAGACTTTATATTTATTATTATAATTGTATATTTTACATTGTACCTTTTACTTTATACAATAAATTTATAGTTTTAATTCTTACTCTGCTCCCTCATCCATCTTCTGTTCCTGGTGCATCCTGGATTTCTCTCATATCCTCAGGTGGGGATTATACCACCTCAAGCTTTCATCACCAGAGCAAGTATATTGCTCTGGATATTGTAAGTAAGATACTTACCTTCTTTTCCATATATTATCTACTGGATATATTGCACTATTGGATTTTATTTGTGTTCTTATTTTATGCACAATCGTGGAGACCTAGAAGTAACGCCTCATCACTACTTCCATATCCTTAGACGGGGATTATACCGTCCAGGCGCTATACAGTAGAGCTCTCAGTAGCTCTGGAAAGTGTGAGTTAGTCCTTCTACTAGTTTCCTGAATATCTCACAATATTTTATCTGATATACTGCACTATTATTGTCCATATTTTATTTGTTTTTTATAAGTATACTGTTGGACTACTCTGTATGTATATACATATATTTTATATATTCTCTATTGTCACCTTATTACCTATTACATTGGCGCGGTATTCCACCTCTGTTCTTTCACTTTTCTGATTATTAGCAGGTATTGGGAAGCCCTGCTGGTTTGCTGCTGCCGCACTTACAGTCAATATAGAGAGCGCCTATACCTGTGTGTTTTTATAAATAATTTCATAAATATACACGTAGACTTCAAATTTATAAATATTTATGTATATTTAAATTCTACGTGTGTATTTATGTAATATTTTTACATAATTAAGTAATTTTATTGATTGCAATTTGAGGGACCTGCCTAACAACCCAGGCCAAAAGTCCAGAGAATTTAATTTGCTAGCACTATATTTAACCCTTTAACTTTCCAAAACACCCTAAAACATGTACATGGAGGGCACTGTTTTACTTGGGAGACTTCGCTGAACACAAATATTTTTTTTTTTTTTAAAACAGTAAACATATCACAGCGATGGTATTGTCAGTGAAAGTGAAGTTTTTTGCATTTCTCACACACAAACGGCACTTTCACTGATGACATCATTGTTGTGATACATTTTACTGTTTTGAAACACTAATATCTGTGTTCAGTGAAGTCTCCCGAGTATAACAGTACCCCACATGTATAGGTTTTATAGTGTTTTTGAAAGTTACTGGGTCAAATATAAGGCTTGAGTTTTTGTTTTTTCACATTGAAATTTGCCAGATTGGTTATGTTGCCTTTGAGACTGTGGGATTGAGAATTACCCCCATGAAGGCATACCATTTGCAAAAGAAGACAACCCAAGGTATTGTAAATGGGGTATGTCCAGTCTTTTTTAGTAGCCACTTAGTAACAAACACTGGGTGTTTTTAAACTCAGGACAAAATGTTTAATCTATTTAGCAGTTTTCTTCTTTAGCTTTTGCAGATGAGTAAAAGATTTTTTAATTAAAAGTCCAAAAACATTTTTGTTTGTTTTTCAATATATCACCATATTTAATTTTTTTATTTTTTTTAAAGTAAATTATATGACATGATACAAATAATGGTATGTAAAGAAAGCCCTTCTTGTCCTGAAAAAAAAACATACAATTTGTATGGGAACAGTAAATGAGAGAGGAAAATTACAGCTAAACACAAACACCACAAAAGTGTTAAAACAGCCATGCTCCTTAACGTACAACATGACCAAAATAGTCCGGCCCTTAAGGGGTTAGCAGTAATTTGGCTCAGCTCTATCCTGCTAAACTGTAGAAAAAAATAATATGGTCAGATTATAAAGACACTACCTCGTAATAACATCAGCAGCAGAGGAGGTGGGCCTTGGGAGGCAGAGAAAGCGTACAACTGGAATGATTGTACTCACAGCCTCCTTTGACCATAACCACTACAATAGTAGATAGTAAATATGACTTAACTACATTCTTCCAAGTTAAGGCATTATCAGGAATTTATGGTCATTGATTTTATAACTGGAATTGCCGGGACATAATTTAATTCAACAATACTGTATACTGTATTTGCTAGCTCAATGGCCAAGTAATGTAGGTATTGCAATTTATACTGAGGACTAAATTCCAGTTTCAATTGAAATACGTTATTCTTGTATTGATACCTCTGATAGCTTAGTGCTTTGTTATATGCAATTTATAGTTACACGATTGACAACATTGATCTATTTCAGCAATTAGGCTAGGGATCGAGATTAATGAGTAAATCATTGTCAGGAGATCATTCACATGAACATTTTAACATAAAATGCCCACTGCAGCTTTTCAGTTTAACCGGTAATTGTCACTGAGGCATTGAAAGTACCGGGTTATTTTAAGGTGGCCGCTTCTATAATCAAAGCTGACAGACATTCAGCGGTAGTTACAGCTAAACTTGCAATGGCTTTGTTGTGTGTAACTAAAATGACTTTGTTGATTTTTTTTTTAAAACAAATATTTGAGCTACAATGTCATTTAAAAAAACAAAAAGTTGTTCCTTTGCTACTATTATATTAAATATATTTAGAAAATGAATGTTATGTGATAAAAAAAAGTAAACATAGAGCATATATTGTATACAGTATCTCATGAACTTGAGCACATATTTTCTTAATCATTTGAACATAACTATTCAATATGAAGATTTATCCAATATTAGCAAGATGTAATTTTTCAATTTTCATCTTCAGTAAATGCTGTACATGCAAGTCTGAGCTTGTACAGTCCCCCATGAGACTGGATATACATTAGAGAGCACAAGGGACATGGGAAATATCTTTAAACATCTGCTTCACTGAAAAATCTACATTGAGTTTGTTAAATTGTCACTGTCAATCATGGTGACTGGTGAATATTAAAGGTTAGAGCCTTGCCACTTAATTCCATGACATGTCATGCCCTTTTCAAAATCAGCCGCAACTCCAGTCATCAATAGAGGGCAGAATATAAAGCAGATATAATAAAAGAAAAAAGTTTTTTAAAAGTGTGGGGTTTTTTTTAATAAAACACACTTATCAGTTGTTCTCACAATGCAAATAGATTTGCAATAAAAACTGGAAGGTGGACACCTCACCTTCCTCTATGGACCATCCCCAACTGCCTTCAAAGTTACATTTCCAAATACACATTGGGGGTAAAGAATGAAGTTAGATGTGTTTAATAGAAGATATAAAGTATGTAGTACACAGCCCTCAGATTCATAAGGCATCTATATAGATGTGAAACACGTTCAGGATCACTCTAGGATCTAAGGGTTTTTACTCGGCATCCCCCAGCCCCCCTCCCCACATTCTATCACTTGTAAAGATATTTTAAGTCTTGGAAATGGTATCTTTACATTGTACTCTGGTGGATTTATGTCATGTCTGCATTATTGCTATTAAACGTGCACAGAAATGAATGCTTCCCTTATTTCTTTATGCATCTACGTGAGGGCGGTGTACATACTATATTTGATAGTGAAACACTAGCACCAAGGATTTGACTAAATGTGGGAAGTCTTCAAAGTAAGTGGATACTTATGTATAAAAAGATCATTTAGAAAAAGTCCCATCTTCCTGATTGTTAAGACTGGGGCAGCGGCTTAGAAAATCTTTGGTTACATTTAATGTAGATATGTTTACCTGAAAGTCTCCTATCTTGGTTCCTGTTTCTTCCATCTCAGTTCCATCTTCAGTTCTTACTGGACAAAGCCTCCATGAGCCTCTTCAGTAGTTTACGAAAGGGGGGTCTATAGAAAACCCAGTAATACTCCTCCATAGATCTTCTTGCATATGAATCATGCAAGAAGATGTGTGTTCCCTTCTTCCATTGTGAATGACAAATGCTGAGAAATTTTAAGATGTTGTGGCGGAACCTCTGCTCTTTGCACATTTTGAACATTTTTCCAAACAATCTGCACATAAATAAGTCATATGTAGCTCCGACTTTGATGTATGATATATTTCTATTGTGTTGGAATTTTAATGAAACCACAACATAGTCTAAATTCATTATTCTCCAAGCATATATCCATTACCCAATCGAATTAGAACAATCAGTTCTAGATAACTGATTTTTGTTTTTATATATTTTCTTGTTTTCGGATTTGTATTCTTTTATCATCTTTTAGATGTAACTATTTATGTTTCATTGTAGTTAAGTTCAATGTCCGCAGTCTAATCAATTCTAACGTTAGATAATTGTTACAAATATAAAATATCTTCATTTGAAGTTCATTTTAACATGCAATATAATTATACAAATTATTACAATTATTTTATTTTATCTCCAATTATTTTATTTTATCTCTTATTATCTCTTTCGTTCATTTTACAGGTCCTTTAGCTTTTCAATGATAGATATACTTGTATTTTATATATAATCTTATCCATTTTTATTTTTTGACTTTTATTATTTTCATTTTTTACTTTTTATTTGTTTTCTATTTGCTTTTAACTCCATGTACTTATGTGTATATACATAATATATACTGTTTATTCTTGTCCTTATAGCAATACTACACATTTTATCCATTGATATCATGTATGTTTTAATACTTTTTAATGTATATATGTGATCATTTTTGTGATTTACAATTTTTGATATTTATTGATATATTTATTAATGCATTTATTTAAATATATTTGTATACATGTATTCCCAATAACCCACTAAAGGTTAAATATTAAGTATACAATCTTTTAGGAACGATCCCCATGTTAACAATTAATTGCAATCAGTCAGATGTATATTTAAATCAGTATAGACTATTGAATCTTTATTCCGTCTCTGAAGTGGGGCTGACACCCACGAAACGCGTTAGACCATATCAGATTGAGCAGGATACGGACACAGAACTTTGAAGCCAGCAACAAGGGACTTTTCCTCCTTTCCATCGAGAGAGTAATATCTGAAGATCTGGGGACCGATTGACTAACAAGCGTGCATCACTCAGAGTGAGGTCTGGGACGCACGCTAACCTCACAGCCGACAGCCAGAGATTACAATTTTCTTGCTACACTGTATCCATATCCATCCTGGACGGTCCCTGCGGTTTAACTGACACAAGAACTGCCTAATTGCTGGTAATAATCTTGCAACACGTTCCTGACTCATATTTTTTAATTAGTGTTATTATTTGAATATATTTTTAGTGTTTTTATTTTTACTAATATACCCAATAAACTTTGTATTAATTACATTTATCCATTTATTCGAATATTTTTATCATCATTTTAAGTGATAAGGCTATTTATAGAATACAGTCCCATACACTGTATATCTATTATATGAAGTTTACATCCTCTTTTATAAAGTATAACATTTGGCATACACTTTGCCTTACTTTGTTAGTTATAGATTTAAAGATATATACACTATATACAATTGTGACAATTTCTATTACTAATAGGAAACAGTTCCTCATACTGTTTTCCTATATCACTTTTATCTTTTAACTAAAAGTAGATTATTTGGTGTGTAGTAAGTTTGACTCTGCTTTTAGCAGATTTAAAGCTATACACCCCATATATGCAAATGCTGCGTTTCTCCTGAACTATCAGGATATATAAAAGCCTTTCTAAGTGAACTGACTCCTGGACCCATTGCACTGAACTTCAGGTGCAAACCAAACCACTTTACCTTTTAGGCAGAACATTTGGTGATACTTCTGCATATATCCAGTTTGAGACATTTCACTATAAGTCCGACTCCCTCATTCCTGTGTGTTGCAATAGGCATACCAGACCAATTTGATTCTACATTATTCTCCAAGTCTAAGTTTAGTGAAGCTACTATAGCACTTTTTAAAGGGCAAGAATGTCCTACACAGTTAATGGACGGGTTTGTTGAACATATATGCCTTATGTGTAAAAAGTGTAACTTGCTAGAAACAGATTAGTCTCTTCTCCACCTCCTAAGTGTTCTGTAGCTATGCTCTCTAGTCTCTGGATTCTTTTCCTATGTCAAACCTTGGTCAGGACATCCATAAATTTGGGGTTCGGTCCCACTTTGGGTCTCTGAGACTCTGAGAAGCTAATGCCTTAGAGAGCACAGTGTGGGCGCTGTGCAAAGTTCACTTAGGGCAGTCATGTCCAAAGTCTGGCCCGGGCCAATTGCATTCCAGTTTAATACGCCCCCATTGGTTATTTGGCTAATCCTATCTGTTGTGGCCCCCAGTGAATCCCTGAGCACTGCTCAGGATCCCTGGATCTTTGAATGCCGTGGTCCTGAGCAGCATGCGGGGATTCACTGGGGACAAAGAGATCGCGAGATCACTGCTCGTCCTCAGTCTGAGTTCTCGCGATCTCTTGGACGTCGACGTCACGGGATTTGGTTCCTTCTCCCTGGAGGCAGAGAATGACGGGGCAGAGAATGACGGTGCAAAATAAATGAGAGTAGGGGCAGTATAAAAGAGAGAAGGGGCAGAGAATGAAGGGGCAAAATATAAGAGAGAAGGGGCAGAATAAAAGAGAGAAGGGGCAGAGAATGAAGGGGCAGAGAATGAAGGGGCAGAGAATGAAGGGGCAGAGAATGAAGGGGCAGAGAATGAAGGGGCAGAGAATGAAGGGGCAAAATAAATGAGAGAAGGGGCAGAATAAAAGAGAGAAGGGGCAGAGAATGACGGGGCAGAGAATGACGGGGCAGAGAATGACGGGGCAGAGAATGAAGGGACAGAGAATGAAGGGACAGAGAATGAAGGGACAGAGAATGAAGGTACTAACTAGAAAGGCAATGAATTTAAAAAAAACAAAAAAACTAAAGAAATGAAAAAACATGTGAATGTGATCTCCCTAATGTGTCTCACAAATACACCAAATAAACATAAAGTAAAAATAGTGGAAGAAATATGGAATCAAATCACAGAAAATACATAGCGTAATCCAGGTGGGGATAGAGCACCCCCTAAAAAATATATAGGTGTTGCACTCACAAACAGATTTAAGTATGTGCGCTCATCACACCTCCGAGATACATCAAAAAGGAATGAAGATGCTTCTTGTATAGTAGATCTATTGTGCTCATATACAAGGGAAAAGGTAGCCACAATAGTGAACTATATCAAGAAAAAATTGGGATTTATTGTATTGCACTTACAGTTAAAAAGTATAAGCAGGCATGTCTCCATACTTGGTGGTTAGATGTAGGAACAAATTCCTCTCCAACTGGATGCACAGCCCGGTACACAGAAAAAGTACAATTTATAATATATATATTTAAAAAAAAAACAATAAAACAATCAAATGAATCCAACGCGTTTCATCCTAAAATATAAAGGACGAAATGCGTTGGATGAAATAGGACATACAGGAATTTTTATTCATTTGATTGTTTTTTTAGGGCTTTCATATTATACTTGATGGTTCATTTGCTATTGTCTAAATGACTAAAAATTAAGCTGAACTTGCTTTTCATTATGATGTAAGCTGCTTTTTTTTGATGTTTGGTCATTTTCTATTATGTTAATTGATTGGCCGTTGATCATCTGAGACGCAGAGATATTGTGTGCTAAAAAAAGAAAATAATGACCAGTTACATCCATTTTTAGCACAGAAACTTAAATCCTTCCTCCCAAGACACGGTACTGCAGCTGGAATAAAATCCAGTCTACGAATTGAAATGGAGATTAATAGCAAACATATATTAACTCGTCAATGTGTTTGCTCACGGGAAAGAGTAATAAATAAACCTAAAAAAGTAGAAAAGTCTGCTTTTCACATTGAAAATCCTCATAAATAAATGTGAGAGAGACCACGAATAATTATACAATTCAAGTACATCAATAAAATATAGAAGGGACAAAGCCTTTGACAAACACATTTCCAGGAGGAGATTGAAAAAATAAAGCTGTTCACGAAATTGAAGTAACAAAGAAATATCGAGAAGGTGCTTTGGAGGAGCAGTAAATAGTAATACCATATTGCCTCTTGTTCAATTTTCCATTTTAATTTATTTGCTTGGAGAGCTGCTGGCCAGTGATACCTTATGTGTTCCTTGAGTTTTAATGGCCACACATTGTATATAGTATAGTTTAGTATAGCATAGTATACAGTGCATATATATCCCTGTAAAACTTTTATTTTGGCATGATGCCATCCTGACATTGCTACCACTTAGAAAGGACCAGCTCTGCTGCCCATGATATAGTTCTCATTGTTCTATCTTTGTGCGCACGATTTGGTAGATCGTGCCCACGAATTAACTATATCAAGGTTAAAAAATAAGGAAACCGTGAGCATATGTTAACTATCTAATGGGCACAATCTACTAAATTGTGTGCACAAGATAGCAGACCACAATGACGATTTAAAAAAAAAAAAAGTATCTGTAGTGGTTGTAAGTCAGACTTACAAGATTAGAGAATGCACACTATAACCACCACTTCAAAATATAATTTTATTTATTAAACAAAAAATGCTTACATATATAAAGCAAATAAATAAAGCAACAAAGAACAGGCAAAACAGTAAACAATAATAATTACCTAACTTTCACAAGCCTACTACGACAGAAACATTAGTCACCAATACCCCCAACGTTTCGGCACCAACTGGCTGCCTTTTTCAAGGGTGTTTGTGTCCCTGCTTACCTGTGTCTGCTTATAACTCCCCAAATTGGCTGATGGCCATCAGCAATCAAACCAAGCCGACCCCGGAAGGACATCATCACTTCCGGTATCGGTCTATAATATAATAGTATAAGTGCCCTAAATACCCATGTAAGCTCCCATATAGTTGCAGTAGCAGGTGAAACACATAGAAAAACTAATACTTCAATAAAGCAAGATGTCACTTCCGGGGTCGGCTTGGTTTGATTGCCGATGGCCATCAGCTGTAACTCTTTCCACCAGAGGCATTGCAAGTTCTCAAATACACCTTCGGCTGGAACTCAAAGCAAAAACAGATGATTCCTCTTAAAGCAAAACTGGAATATCCAGCCATTGGATACACCAAAAGTCCACTGATTAAATTATGTAAACATACCCATGCATCCCACCACTTCCCCAATCCTTACCCACTCATGAAATGGCTTTTATCTCTTTGTGTCAACGTGTCCCTTTATGCCAGCTTCTCCCTTCACCCTCAATGGAATAAATGGGACAAGACTGGACAGAGTGATAAAAGCAAAAGCTGGTTTATATGGGACAACGAACAGAAGCATATACTTTATACACAAATTGAGTAATAAAAATGAGACAGAGCAGATGTGAGTAATATGGGAATGGGTCGGGGTGATAGTGAGAAGAATAGTCTGGTGGCCGAAGCAGGGTATATTTTATTGACATAAGCCCCTCCTAAAATAGCCCTATACTGTGCCCTAAGTCCAACCAAACTGTGATTTTATTCAGAGTATTACATTAAATTATATTTATATTATATATATTTGTAAACGTTATACCTGCTTTATTAACCCTAAGTAATGCTACAGCATTAATAATTTACCCCATTGCATTTAATCCTCACACTAACATTATTACCCCCACACTGTGCTGTTTAAAGAACCCTAAATACGGTGCATCAAAGCAGCACCATCACAAACTATGTAAGTACTCGGGTTAACTATGAAATTTTGCTAAAAATAGACTTGGAGATTTTCAGGACCCCATTTGAGCATCCACCGACTGTGAAACTCCTCAGCAAAGCCCCTGGATGGATGATAGTGATAAGAGGATATGAATATGAAATGGATGGCTAGGGGTGATAAGATGATGAGGAAAGAAAGGACATGGGAATTAAAGAAGAATAATGAGAGGAAAGGCTAAGGAAATATATTAGTTAATGAGATACCATAGACTCTAATACAACTTTTGCTTAAGGATGAAGCAGGATGGTATCCATCCTTAGCAGATTAATGCTTAGAAAAAGCAGTAGGGATGTCTGGATGGACAGGACCACATCCAGCGGATGCCTAAGATAGAAAAGTATATGGATGTGACATGGAAGTCACCAAAGGTAGTGTCATGAATAAGGCAAGATAAGGCAACCTTCCAGCCCAAGGTCGGTATGAAGGCCTGCATCTTGAAATAAGCGACTTGGGGGCTCTGAGTGTCCAATTTCTTCCTATTATGGGAATAACAGAAGACCCTAGTGGTTCATTGCTGTCGATGGCAGAATGTCTTCTGATCGCGTAGTTGATACTTGGGGGTGAATCCCCTGATGGCCCATGATGAGTTTTTAAACATTAGATCTCTCTTTACAGAAAATGATTAGGTAGGCTGTGCAAGTCACATGCAGGAAGCTGTGACTAGGACTTTATAAGCAAAGCGAGTTAACTCCCAAATGGCAAAGAATTGAGCAGTCAGAATCCAGGGACATGATCTATACACCAAAACTGTTCCATTAAGCGGAAGTAATTTTGGTGCCTATAGTGTCCCTTTAACATATGCATAGTGGAGGTGAGCTTAGGAACAAGTTATTACAGTTATGATGTTTAGCCTTTATTATGATTGTACTGTATATTATACTCCAAGTCATAGTGCAAGGCCTTCTAAGTTTGTCAAAATATTACAAACAGAAAGTTATGACTATTTTTTAATAATTTAAATATATACCTTCATGCTGATCATATGGAAGGGATCTTATAGTCACCAGAACAACTATAGTTTAATATAGTTGTTCTGGTGTATATAGTCTGTCCATGCAGGCATTTTAATGTAAACACTGCCACTCAGACAGCCACAAGAGGTGCTTCCTGGGTCAGTGCTGCACATTGAACTGTCCCCCTAGACATGCATTGATACTCTATGAGGAGATGCTGATTGACGCAGAGTGCTGTTTTGCTGCACAAGCGCAATATCCTCCCAATAGGAAAGCACTGGATTGCCATCAAGTTGATTATCTTAGCCAAGGAGGCAGAGCGTGGACGCCAGCCAAGACCGGACCTGCACAGCGCTGGGAAAAGGTGAGTAAATCACCTTTTTAACACAAAGTAAGGGGGGCCGGGGGCCTATACTGTCAGGAATACATGTTTGTATTCCTGACTCTATAGTGTTTATTTAAGAATATTCAGAATGTCTTTAATTGTTCTGTTAGTTAGTTAGTTTTAATTAAATGGAAACATCTTAATATACACCAGCGTAACAGCAAAGTGAATCCACTCCTCAAAGCACTAAAATGGTTAAACCTACAATTTTCAAACACCATCTCCGCTGAAAGGAATGATCGATAGATCAGGAACCATTACAAAGAGCACAAGGTAGCACATATCTATCCTGCATATCTAGTTACTGGAACACTTAAGAACATTTATGGAAAACACATAAAAGAGATATACACACATGCTGAGTTTCTGTGATGTGATTATGCTTTGCGCTTGGCTGTCCTCAGCGTGTAATTGCTTTTAACAGGCCTGTATTAACCAAGTCACTGCCTTCTTGGTACTTATTGCTGTCTTATAGAGCTGCTACTGATGTTTTGCCTTTTTTATTGGAGAGGCTTAATTTGAAATATTTAATATTTAAATATTTATTAAATTATATAGCGTTTCTCAGATAACGTTACTCTTAGTGGAAATTCTGAACTAGACAAAAAAAAAATCACTGCAATAGTCTGAATTTTATTCACAAAACTGGAAAAAAAAATATTAAAATAATAAAATTATGCCAAAATAGCCCGAATGGAAAATTTTTAACCCATCTATTGTTTCTAGCTCGGCTGTTTCGGGCTACGATTAGGTTCCCTGTCCATATACCACAATGCCTACTATATAAATCAAACCTCATTTAGATGGATTATGAGATTGCTACAATGTACACAAATATTGACTGTATGCATGTTGAAACTACATGCAAACACAATGGAGATTTTTTCAGAGCTCAGTATGAACTGAACTGGGGCCTATGTGGCATCTGTGTAGTACATCTATTTGTAATCCAGTCTTGATAGGAGAAAGAATTGACAAGTACAGATAAGACCTGTACTGTATCACTGATATATATATAAATATTAATGTATTGTCTACAACAGTGGTTACCAAACCAGTCCTCAAGGCACCCCATACCAGTCCAGGATTTAGGGATTACTCAATTGTGTCTAAAGTGCTTTTTTTTTTTTTTTTTCAAAACACCGTAGACACAACCAGGTAATCCCCAAATCCTGGACTGGTAGGGGTGCCTTGAGGACAGGTTTGGGAATCACTGGTTTACAACATCATATCCAATTTGTTGTTTTGCTGCTGAACAACTATCCTGGTTGCTGCACATCCTCGGGTGGGGATTATACCACCAAGGCTTTATACCAACAGAGCAAGTTTTTTGCTCTCCAAAGTGTAAGTAGGATACTTTGCTTTTGTGCACCTTATATATTTTAACATACTGCACTATTAGACCCGCTCTGCTTTATTTTATATGCTGGAGTCGTACTGGACACATAAAATTGTGGATCTACATATATCCTAAGACGGGGATTGTACCGTCAAAGCGCTAAACAGCAGAGCTTTCCGTAGCTCATAAAAGTGTGAGTGAGACACCTATATACTTAATTGTCTGTAAAACCATTAAGACCTATTACACTATTTCTTGTTGTATTTTGAGGATTTCCTGGTACCGAAATACAAAATCACTTTACTCTAGAGAGAGTACCTATATACATCATTTATTACACATTATTGGGTTATTGTTAAGATTAAAGGACCACTATAGGCACCCAGACCACTTCAGCTCAATGGAGTGGTCTGGGTGCCAGATCCATCTAGGGTTAACCCTGCAGCTGTAAACATAGCAGTTTCAGAGAAACTGCTATGTTTACATTAGGGTTAATCTAAAGGTAAATGATTAACCCCTTCAGCCCAGTGGGAGTGGGACCCTGAGGGTGGGGGGGACCTAAAGACCCAAAGTGCCAGGAAAACTAGTTTGTTTTCCTGGCACTACAGTGGTCCTTTAAGTATATCCGTGTGATTTTTTTACAGTTCTGTTTGGTGCAGTTTATCACCTGTTGTTTTGTCACATTTCTGTATCTTACTCAAGGTTTGGGAATCCTTGTAGATTTACTGCTGCCTGTTCACATTATAGCGAGCGCTTACACCTGCCCTTTTCTGTATATCGCTGAATTGCAAGTCCCAGAAACCCTGTTCTAAAAAGACCAAAGTTTGCACACACAGTTTTAAAATATGCCAATCAGACTCTTCCACCTTGATGAAACACTATAGCGTTAGGAATTAAAAACTGTATTCCTAACAATATAGTGTCTCTGTCCCTAATTTTTTAGGTATGCCTACAACTAGTAAATTAAAGGATAAAAACCCAATGTTAACTCACCTCTTTTCTGGCTAGGTCTCCTGCGGCGTCACTCCTATGGCAGAACCAAATGTGCATGCGCGGCCAGTGCCACAATAGCATTAGAGATTTCTCATAAGAAAGCTTTAAATTAATGCTTTCCTATGGGGAATTTGAAGCGATTAGATTTGAGGACATCCAACCTCGTTTTACGGTTTTAAACGTCATTAGAGACCAAGAAGCACATCTAGTGGCTGTCTGGAAGATAGGACTTAACCCTACGATGTAAACATTACAGTTTCTCTGAAAATGAATGACTAAATTTTAAAAACGGGCAGAATTAGTAAGCTTAAAGTACTCCCAATTCTACATTCAAGAAAATATGAATTCTTCCAAAACCCAAAAAATAAGGCAATTCATATGAAAAGGTTCTGTTGCACTGTTTGTGTAGTGGATGCCGTGTTTGTGTGTGGATGTTATGTTTTTGTAGTGCACGTAGTGTCTGTTTGTGGTATTGAGTGTGTGTGAGGAGAGAGCAGTTTTTTGTTGTTGTTTAATTAAATTTATTCCTCCCTCCCTGCCTCTTGCCTAGGGTCAGGGACACTGGATTCTCTGGTGGTCCAGTGGCTCAGTAGGGAGTCTGTTTCCACTTCCAGCAGCATCAGCTTTTCTCCTTTCGCGGGCCATGGGAGCGTGGCCATGGGTTGCTAATGAACAATTCGTGAGGCACGCAATGCATTCCAGAGCATTGCCATAGTAACCCACAGCTAGCGAGAAGAGAGGTGATGTTGCAGACTCCTGGGCCCCCTCTTCATTGTGTAAAGAAACAGGGGCCCGGGACTGTATGTATGTGTATATATATATATATATATAGCGGTACTTGCTATATATGTATGCAAAAGGGCAGTCCGGGCCCCTAGCCGCAGCTTAAAGTGTACAGTGGTAGCAATGGACGGGCTGGCCCTGGAGGTAGTACCAGTAGTAACAGTTCATTCAGTTCTGGCAATATTTTACAGGAAGATTAGCTCCTGGGGTAACCACTCTTGGCTCCACACTTTGGATTGTATGAAATGTATATGTATTAAACGGTGACTTGGCATCTTCTGATAACCATAAACCAAAAATGCAAGCTTTATTGAAAGACAGTGTATCAGTGTGCATCTCTAACATCATTTTCCTTGTTCTTTCAGATTCTGAGAACCTGTTGGATTATAATTACCACTGTTGGTTCTTCCCTGCTTCGTTTATTAATCCTCAGTTGGAATTTGGCCGAAGTCTCTCCAAAGCATTGATACAAATATTAACAGTTATTGAGGTTTTTTGCAGTTACTGTGTTTTGTTGCACATTCTGCTTGATACGTTTTTTTGAGATGCTGTACACACAGGACGTAGTGTCAATACAGACTGTGTGATGTAGGGGGGAAAGCAGGGGTCAAGTCCTGGGGAAAAAAGTGTGGGAACTCACCCAAGATTCCAGCCCCCCCCACCCCTCACCCCCCCTTAAAAAAAAAAAAAAAATACACTCCTATGCATATAGTGCAGTGCAGGGTATGTATAATGAATGTAGTGTGTTTGTAGTGAATGCAGAGTATGAATAATAAATGTAGTGTGTTTGTAGTGAGTGCAGTGTGAATAATAATTGTAGTGTATTTAATGAATGTAGTGTGTTTGTAGTTAAGTGCAAATTGTGTATAATGAATTTAGTGTGTTTGTAGTGAGTGCAGAGTATGTACAATGAATGCAGTGTATGTAGTGTGTTTGTAGTGAATGCAGTGTGTATAGTGAATGTAGTGTGTAGTGAGTGCAGAATGTGTATAATGAATGCAGAGTGTGTATAGTGAATGCAGAGGGTGTATAGTGAATGTAGTGTGTTTGTAGTGAGTGTATAGTGAATGTAGTGTGTTTGTAGTGAGTGAAGAGTGTGTATAATGAATGCAGTGTGTGCGTGTGCTGGATGATGTGTGTGAGTGCGCTGGATGATGTGTGTGTGAGTGCTGGATGATGATGTGTGTGTGAGTGCTGGATGATGTGTGTGTGTGTGCTGGATGATGTGTGTGTGTGAGTGCTGGATGATGTGTGTGTGAGTGCTGGATGATGTGTGTGTGAGTGCTGGATGATGTGTGTGTGTGAGTGCGCTGGATGATGGGTGTGTGAGTGCTGGATGATGTGTGTGAGTGCTGGATGATGTGGTGTGTGTGAGTGTGCTGGATGATGTGTGTGTGAGTGCTGGATGGTGTGTGAGTGCTGGATGATGGGTGTGTGAGTGCTGGATGATGTGTGTGTGAGTGCTGCTGGATGATGTGTGTGTGAGTGCTGGATGATGTGTGTGTGAGTGCTGGATGATGTGTGTGTGTGTGTGCTGGATGATGTGTGTGGATGATGTGTGTGTGAGTGTGTGTGTGTGTGTGTGTGTGTGCTGGATGATGTGTGTGTGAGTGCGCTGGATGATGTGTGTGTGTGAGTGCTGGATGATGTGTGTGTGTGTGTGTGCTGGATGATGTGTGTGTGTGTGCTGGATGATGTGTGTGTGAGTGCTGGATGATGTGTGTGTGTGTGTGTGCTGGATGATGGTGTGTGAGTGCTGGATGATGTGGGTGTGTGAGTGCTGGATGATGGGTGTGTGAGTGCTGGATGATGGGTGTGTGAGTGCTGGATGATGTGTGGGTGGGGGGGGGAGCATTTTTTTTCTTACTTTATGTGTTTATTTTATTCCCCCCTCCCTGCTTCTTACCTTGTCAGGGAGGGGGGAGATCGCCTGGTGGTCCGGTGGTATGCTGCACAGTGGGGCCATCACACGCTGTGTTCCCTCTCCAGCTCTAACTCACGCGAGACTCGCCTGTGCGGAGCGTTGCCATGGTAACAGCCACGGGTCTCGCGAGAGTTATAGCTGGAGAAGGGAACACAGCGTGTGCTGGCCCCTCAGTGCAGGTAGCAGGGCCGGTCCTGCAGGATCACTAGCGGGAACGGCGTTCCTGCTTTGGAAAAAGTGCCGTTCCCATGCGTTCCTGCAGGACTCGAGCCCTGGGGGAAAGCTTCACACAGTCGTCAATACAATGTATTTGATTCTTCTTTTCTTAATTCTCTGCCATTTAAGAGCTAAATCACTTTTGTTTCTGTTTATGCAGCCCTAGCCACACCTCCCCTGGCTATGATTCACAGAAGCTGCATAAAAGTTTTCAATCAGATGTTAGCTGACATTAGATTCTTTTATCTCCATCTCTGTAAATTAAACCGTAATCACACACCTGAAGCTCCTGCAGGGTCTAGAAGACTATTAACAGGGCAAAAGAGAAAAAATTCTAAATTAAACAAAATGTGCTATAAAGGAATTTAATCATTATATCTCTCTTTACAGGAAATATTTATCAAGGCTATACAAGTTGCATGCAGGGAGGTGTGACTAGGGCTGTATAAACAAAGTGATTTAACTCCTAAATGGTAGAGAATTGAGCAGTGAAACTAAAAGGGCATGATCTATACACCAAAACTCTTAGGTTATTTTGATGCCTACAGTGTCCCTTTAATCTTTGTCTTTCTTTTATTCTTCATTTTTCGTGCATAGATGATACATATAACATTTAGGCTAGCAATGTCACAACAGCTATTGCCAGAGTTTTGGGAGAAAAATAATTACATTTGCATGGCATGAATAACTGTGCACATTTTTGTAATATAAGACGATAAACAGTAGTATGTTGAGAGTCAGTGCGCGTGCTAGCGCAGTTGTATGGCTTATCAACTGACTGTGCTATTGAAAGTGTATAACGCTTAACTAATGCTTCCAAATTTTATTAGCGGGTGTAGCTGGAAGAGGTATAATGCTATGTGATAAAACTGCATATGGTAGATGGAATGTAAGAACCACTGAGTGGATGTGGTGAATCAATATAGGTACTGATATGGTGCTACAGCAGAAACGGTGAGGGTAGATCCTATAGTGTAGCTAGCTATGCTGAGCTATGGTTTGTGTCTAGGTACAGGTACAGGCCTATATGGACATAGCTGATCACTGGTCGAACTGTATGCAAAACATTGGGGAAAGCAAACCAAATAAAAACATAGATCAGGCAGCTCAAAGAAACCAGGCAGGCTCATGTGGTGTCTTAGGCTCCTTCAGCCGATGCCCCTGAGTGGAGTGTCAGCGACCTGGTGATGCATGGATTCTCCTTGCCCTGTAAATGGCTTAAGTGGTATATAGGCAAATATGTCCAGGTGTGTGACTGTGGCGTCTCGCCAGATCTGTGCTCTGCTCCAGCCCCTGGTTTCTGCGTGGGTATGTGCCACCATTCTGTAGGTTGCGGTTTTATTGAGGGTCAAGTCCTTTGTCCTTCTGGGATGGACGCTGACGTGGAATGTTGTGTCAGCTGCCCGCTCTTGTGTGAGTGCGTGTTTTGTTAAGTCTCCTCAAGGCCCCCAGCCCGAGAGCGCGGTTTTGTGCATTTGAGCATCTGTTGCCTATGCGCAGGCAGGGAGCCCAAGGACTCTGCTTGGGGCGCTTGTGTGTGTAGGTCTTCCGTGAGGCTTTGTTATGGGCAAATGCAAATATTACAAGTTTTAGAATTAAACGTTGTATTTCTTAAACTGTGTACTTTGTCTTTAAGAGATATTGCAAACTGACAAGGTGTTAGAAATGGAACATATTGTTTTTCATAGATGTTTCTTTAAGCAATAACCTCAGTGCATAATATGTTTGCGCCATCTTGTCCCAGACGAATTACAATAACAATAATGCATAAACAAGCTTCAAGGCTATGCTACAACTCTTTCAGTACGTAATATAATGTGGTAACCCTAAGTAGATAAGGATGTTTAGACTTTAAGATGCCATCTTGAACTAAGTCAGGGAAATTTCCATGACATATGCACCCCTTAGTTATGGCCTTGTATGTTTGCCAAATTAAGGGAGGTCCTAAAATGAATAAAGTAAAAGAAGTGTTACTTTTTCATAGATGCACTACGGTGACCCTAAAATGAAGACACCTAAGGTATAAATAGGTGTGCTTTTAAAATGTTAAGAAAGAGAGGAGAGACTTGGAGACAGACGCTGCTCCATCTTAAAATGACAGAGAGGCTGACATGATGACATGTTCAGAAGGGTATGTTAACCTATTAATGATATCTGCAAGCATTTAGTTTAATCTTATAAACTCTGCTATAATGGATTTTATGTCTATGTAACATATCCCCAGATAGCTCAGGTCTGAGTGCACATTATTAGGTGAATGGCACTCAGACCACACGAATACAGTTTAATCGCCATGGAGCCAAAGTCTTTACAGTCAGTTTCATATGAATGGGCTCCATGGGATTCCTATCTGGGGTATAAGACATTCACACAAAAATACCGAACACCGGGTCATTCGTGTGCTTTCACCGAACAAGAAGGGAGGTCGGCGGCTTCAGCGGTGTTCGCGCAAAACTGTGTCCGATTTAGTTCCATGAAAATAGAGGCGAACACCGCTGTTCATTCGTATGGTTTAAAATGGCCGCGACCTCGTGTTCGGGATACGAACGGCGGCCACCCAGCGTACATCAATTAAGCTGCGGTTAACCGCAGCTTCAGGGAGGTTAATTGCCGGCACACTCCAGCTCCCAGGTGGTCCAGTCATTCGTACGGTTGTTCGGTAGATTGAAACTACCGAACAACCGGCAGAAAAGCACGAATACAGCTTTTCTGCATGCAAAAAATAAAGTCTTTTAAAAGGGGCCATAGTCCAAAGGCAGCAGGCGAGCAACCAGGCTTCTCCAATGCAATGTGGCGAGATTGGTCTCGTCACAGTCTATATTTATATTTTTATATAATAAATATCAAAAAGACAAAACTTTATTGCTTCCAAGACAATCCTTATTTTATATTTAGTGATGTCCCGAACGGTTCGCCAAACGGTTCGCCACGGACTCATCATTGAGTAAACTTTGACCCTGTACCTCACAGTCAGCAGACACATTCCAGCCAATCAGCAGCAGACCCTCCCTCCCAGACCCTCCCACCTCCTGGATAGCATCCATTTTACATTCATTGTGAAGCTGCATTCTTAGTGAGCTGTCCAGGAGGTGGAGGGTCTGGGAGGGAGGGTCTGCTGCTGATTGGCTGGAATGTGTCTGCTGACTGTGAGGTACAGGGTCAAAGTTTACTCAATGATGAGTCCGTGGCGAACCGTTCGCGGCGAACCGTTCGGGACATCACTATTTATATTGTATTCTCAATTATTTATATATGTTAAATAGAGAATCTCTTACTAACTATATAAAATTATGGCTAAGATATCTGTATGGTTAGCCCTACTAAGTTCTATGCTTTAAGACATTATAGTGGTAAATAAGGGAACCAGCCGTGGTTACAATTGGCGACCACGAAGCGACATTGTACTTGGAAGCTTTAATTATAAAATAATAAATACCTAGGTAACCTCTTATACGTAAGAGAAGACACAGTACTTTGTCATGGCACAAGTCTTGAAATATCAAGAATCTAATGAGCTATTTGTAGCCCAGACTCAGAGAGAGATCTTCATCATTAGAGATGATTTTCACGTGAACTTGTACAAGGCACTTTGAGTTCAGGTGCCAGGTACATTGTAATTAGCACACAATGCTGAAATTGTGGATCTTAATATCATAAGAGAACAAATATACATATTTGGTAAACTCCCTAATATGCCTAATACACCAGCATAGCATGGTCCATTAGTTCCAGGACAGTGGATTGCAGGGGGAAGTCTAATTCCAAGAATGCAAAGAAAATTGCATTATGGCTTAATAAAAACATTCATGACACAGAAGCGACAGATAATCCACTATATAAGAAAAGTTTTATAAAACAGTGATAATTTCCATACTGTCAGTTACACTAGCTGTTGATTAATAAATCAGGAATTATAACAGCATAACTATTATTGGAGTCTGGAGTTTCCAGCCAAGGTTGCGGAGATAGAGGCATGTAAACATTCCAAGGAATTGAGAAGTCGTTGGTTTATATTCCAAATTATGAACAACATTATTACATACAGCCATAAAGAGAAAGACATGGCTTTTAAATACATTCAGTGCAGTACAATGCAGCATATATATTATATAATATATGATAACTAGCTCATATTTTTTCCTAAACAGTGTTGAAATTATACTACCCTCCTAGAAAAAAAGGCAACAGGTGGTTATAAATCCTTTGCTTATCTAAATGCTCTGCAAAAATAAATATTTATAAAATAATTAAAAATAATATATATGTAAGATAAATCAGGGCAAAATAAAATTGTAAATAAATAGGATCTCTGATAACTTTTAAACTGAAATTATTAAAGGCTTATTTAAATAAAATGTTAAATAAATTTACAGCTTTAAATGTGACCAAAAGATCACAAATAAATGATGTGTTAAGCAGCCAGCCCAATTCACTAGAATAGGATAAGTATTCTACTATTTAAAGTGCACAATTCCTGCACATAATGACTTTGCTTACTCAGGTACAGTCTTTAGTCTATTGCAATGGCAGGATTAAAGTACACCAATTTTAAAAGGGAAAGCTTACTTAAATCAGTAGTACTATCCCACTGTACCTGTAGTGCTGGCAGTAAGGAAATTAGAACAATGATACTGTACTGACTGGACTCAAGTAATCTCAGTGAATTTCATAAACTAGGTTTTCATAAAATATAAAATAAAATATCAAAGTTGATTATAAATAAATGTATATAGACTAGGCAATAAGAGCATTTAGATGCATTCAGCAGCCTGCTCTCTCCGAGCCAGAAACGGATTTATAAAAAAAATTAAAAATAAATAGGTTTTAAAAAGTCCACAGTCAACCACACATGATAGGTGAAATAATTGCTTCTTTAAAAGCTATATGCTGCCGCAATTAAGTATATAAATACAGATTAGGGCACAGAGTAGAAATAAAAATACAGTTTCAAATCTCATTTATGGGGATTCAGTTCCACCAAATATTCTACAATTCTGAAAGAGGCGAATTTTAATAATAATATGTTGTAAGAGCATTGTGAATATATATAATGCAAAATTAATTTGATATTGCAAAGCCTGCAATATTCTAAACAGACATTAAAATTTAAGAAAAAAAGAAAAATAATAATGCATAAAGAGTAATGCATAAAAAATGCAGTGTCAATTAAAGTGATAATACTCTGATATATTAAATCACATTGCATATCACATATCTGCTATATGAAAAGTATAATTAAGGTAACTTTAGTGTCCAAAGTCCCCTCACATCTATTTTATAGAATCTATACTTTTCTGTGGTCACCTCCAAAGAAGCCTCTGAAACTGGGGGTGGCTACGAGGATGGGGTGTTCATCCCAAAAGGCATCTGATTCCAGACTTAAAGAAAAATAAATGATAGAAAAGGAATCACGGGAACACCTAGAACATGCATTTTTGTATATAATCTTAATTTGCAGATATTTTATGCCTTAAAGACATATAAAGGATATTTAATTAAATATGCAGGTATCTTTAAAAATTAAGCAATGTTAAAATGAATAAAAATAATAATAATAAAAATATATATGTATTTCTTTTTTACCACAATATAAACAGCTTTGTTAAAAAAGATTCAAGTACCAGTACTTATAAAAAAAATATACAGAATCCATTTATAACAGGCAGGTTTAGTATAAATGCAAAGTTGTTGTTTTTGGGGATTTATTATTGCCCGAGAAATCTCTGAACATATTCAGAATTTTTGAGAGCAGCAAGTATACATAGCAGATTGCAATGGACACCATTACAATATTGCTTTGCCGATTGAGGTCATAGATTTAAAGAATAAAAGTTCTATAGCTCGCTAGACCACTGGCTTTTAATGAACAGTTTGCATGACACTTATAAAATAGTTTGTAATACTGCACATTATAGCTGTGACAACATAATATACAGGGTAAAAATGCTATTTTACTGTTTAATAGACTTACCCAGTATTTAAGGACGACATGTTTCTTGCAAAGTCATCAGGACTTTGAGGGAGGTTCTAACTATGTTTAATTAATTTGTTTACTAAAAAAAAATGAAATAAAAAGGGTTTTTTTTCCCTGCAAGTGAATTTTCAGCGCAAGGTCATTTTGTGTTCACAGACTATTCGGTTTTTAAAAAGCTGTTCTTTATCTCACATTATGAACGGCCTTGTAATTCCTATGCACACTAAAAGTTGGCTTTTAAAGGTTATTGTTTTAACTTTAATATTTCATAGTTAATACAGAGGATAAAGTAATTTAAAGAAAATATATTGAAAGTATATTAATTGATAGGATTTCATTTATATATTTTGGTCCACTGCTTACTGATCTCGAGTCTCAGTCTGGTGTTCAAACAGTTTTTCTTACGATACGTCGTGAGTTTATATCCACAACTGCATATTGCTTTGTGGAAACAAATTGAAAGCCTGGCATTGTAATACGTGTATATAACAAAGCATGGTCTCTCTCCTCATGTAGTTGGTCATTAACAGGCACTTTGATGCAATGTGTCTACCAACCTTTCTGTGGTCACTGGATCACAAAAGCATACCCTATGTCTCAGTCATGATGCAGAGTTTATGCTTGCAAGGATATCCAGAAATTTAATTACATAATAACCATTGAAGGTAATAAGTTGGTTGTTCTTCCTGTAAAGGAACTTGATAATGTATGACACTCCCAATGGGAGCAGATTTCAATTATGTAAAAGAGCACTATAATCACATAGGCTTGTCAAAGACCATGTGTAGGCCAAAACATTGACCAAATAAACACTGCTTTAACTTCAGACTGAATGAGCTGAGGCTTTATGAATGCTGCTTTAATAGCATATACCAAACTACTCAAACTGCGACAGCAGCATGGGATACTTGGAACAAGTGGAGATTGGTAAACTTTAAGTAGGGAGAAGCAGCAATGTATTATAAAGACTATATGTAGCGGATGGCACCGGGCTGTCCTGCAAATATATTGTACATAACTGCATTCATGTGATCTGCTGTGTTATATGTTTTTTTAAAAGAATTGTATTCCTCTGATTGTTCGGTAGTTTCATTCCCTTAGTTTATTCGAATGAAAATACCGAACAACCAGACCTCCCCTGTGTGAAGTGTGTCCTCAATTACCCGTTGCAACATTGTTGCGAACGGGTAATTGACTAGTAAGTAGCCGTCCTTTGTTCTCGGGGGTGGCCGCCATTCGACAAACGTACACGTGGCGGCGGCCATTTTAAAACTCCCGAACAGCGGTGTTTTGCCGTCGAGTGTCTGGAACTAAAATCGGACACTCGAGTAGGCGAACACCGCTGAGACCTCCACAAGCCCGGTCCGTTCGGTTCCAAACTACCGGTAGATAGAAAGAACCGAACAAGGGGATTCAGGCGAACCCTCCCTAGCCTCTATAGCTAGAGGCTTTCGTGTATTTTGTTCCCTTATGCCAGGACCGACCGCAGGGCCCATTCGCATGGAACCTCATTCGGCTGTCTCAGTTAGTGCGGTCGGTCATTTTATTCCCTCCATACATTTCCCGAACCCCTGGTCTGATCTGGGTGATTTTTGGATATGTTGTTCACCCAGATCAGGGCTATCCGGGGATGTAGGATTTAAAGAGGTACCCCTACGTTTAGGGGTACATCCAGAAACGGGGGGAATTACTGTACTGGATAAGAGGATTATGATGCTGGCTGAGGGGAGGAGATGTGTGGGAGGTTACCAGGGCAGGATTGGCTACTGTATTAATGATTGTAAATCCCTCCCTTGCATGGGAGCATGCTTTAAAAGGAGACTGTGGATTAAAGCTTTCAGTTCTGCTCCTGAAACTGTGTGTTGTCCAGTTATTGGGATTGCTGTTGGGATATTGCTGTATTTTACCTGCTGGAAACCTTGCCTGTGGATTTACTATTTACTTGTTCGTGAGCCTCACTTGGATTATAAGCGGAGATAACCTGGGGAATATTGCATCTCCGCTACACTATACTACACCGTTTTCATTTATTGTGATTTCAGAGTAGGTTAACCTCTCATCATTTAGAAGGAACTACTTAGTTATATGTGAATTAGTGACTTATAGGTGTTTATGATGATGTACTAAGGTATTGTGTATTACTATTACTACTGCATATTACTATTGCTAATTACGTTTTTATTTGGTTCTAAGTGATAGACGACATTTGGATGTCCCCGCCTCTTCCCTTCCCTTCTTTTGCCTTCTGTACCCCGTTAGGAGTCCTCCAATGCTTTTCTATTGGGGTTTTAGATGACATTGGAAGTTCTCATGCAACGCGTGAGGGCGTCCAGCGTCATTTAGGCAACCAAAACTTAGTCAACACTGCAAGGTAATTATTGCAGTTACTCAAAAACAAATACAAAGAAACTAGTCCTGCGCTCAAACACCCATTATTCCTGGGCGGCAGCAATGACTATAGTACACATCAGCCAAAATAAGGTGGGCATACACTGTCATGGCCATTGGAGGTAACTAAAAACCTCCATTTGTTTAAAAATACATAGGGATGTGGAAAGAGCGCAGGTAACTTTTTTTTTTTCTTTAGTTGAAAAACGCCAATAATTACAATTGCAGAATTAAGGGGCCTGGGTCACCGCACCTAGACCACTTCAATGAGCTCAAGTGGTCTGGGTGCCTACAGTCCCAAAACAGAGGGGTGGGGTCTGACTGCCATGCCGGGCAGACGTGTTTCACATGGGCTCCAAGCTAATTTGCCCAAAATGAGGTTTTCTACCCAAATAAACTATGAAAAATCATACTAAACCGGCAGATTACCCTCTGTGGCGATGCTGGAGCCAGATACAAGTGACAAAAACAACCTGCAAATGGTCACAAACCCGGAGGGCAGGATGACTGACCTGCGGCCTGGTGAACACTTGAGAAGCGGCCGATCTCATAATGGGGAACGCCTGGAACGCGGAGGCAGTCGCCAAATAGAGCCCCGTAACCCCCCTCCCATGGACCAGTGGGGGATATCCCCGTCCGGGATGCTACCCAGCGGACACAAGCGCAACCACTCAGCAGCCTCCCAAAGCGGGAAACACAGCGACCCATACACTATGGTGGACGTCACGTACGCGGCGCAACCCAGACCCCAAACCTCACACGACACCACGCTTGACAAAATCTTTGAGGAATTCTGGACAAAACTGAACCAAGCACTGCAAGAGGCACCCCAGCTAACGGGCTACAACGCACCACACGAGAGAACCCCAAGCACTCAGCACCATCCAGCAGCGGGGGCCCCATGACCAACCCCCTGCCGGGAACCAGAAGAAGGAGCCGGCGGGACTTCCAAAACTCAAGAGGAGGGGAGAGAAGACGGGGCCGCCAGCTGCCTGCGCACAAGCTGACACAGCTACGAGGCGAGCAGCTACCTGACACCGACCGAAGGCACGGGACGCCCCCGCTACTCCCAGCAAGCTGCATACCAGCCGCCAGTCCGGTCCAGATCATGATGGAACTTTGCCGTTGCCCTTGGCTCACCCGTCAGACCTCCAGAACCGGCATTGGTTGAATGAATCGGACCGCGCCGGAGAAGGGCTATGTTTCCACAGACCCAGATGTGGAGACGCAGCATGAACTCACGGGACAGATAATAACTAAGGCAGAGCACCGCAAACAACGTGTCGGCTAAGACGTCTACACGTTTTGGCACTAATATCTTACCCGTCACTATCCTGTTTGCCTTCAGTTAGCTTTACTTTAAGACTTTGTGGGGATACACTGGGGACTCTTACTTAATGTTTGCCTGTCCTGTAACGCTTAAAGCGGCACTGTCATGCCGAATCTCGTTTTTTTTTTAACCCCCCTCCCGCCTCCACTACATCCAATTGACCCACTAGTCACCCCCAAATGCCCCCAAGCCCCCCACATTACCTATTTTTTAATCTTTATTTTCTGCCCCGATCTATATTCAGGGCGCAGCCATCTTTGTGTGGGTAGGTGAAGTCCCTGTGGGACACGTCATCAGCCCACACTAGACAGACTGTGAGATTCCCGCACATGCCCAGTGAAACACCTGGACATGCGAACGGGAATTTCATCTATTCACTCATTCATCAGACAGACGAATGAGTGAATAGAAATATCAGCCGAACAAACAAACTAACACAATGTATCAGTGTATGTTTGTTCGTGCAGCTTATTACAGGGAGGGAGCTACCGGCGTGCAGCTCCCTCCTTGTAATATGTAAAGACAGAAGCGGCAGGGAGCAGTGCTCCCCACCACTTCATAAGCCCCCCAGTACCCCCTCTCACTCTATGGGGGTCAATATGACCCCATAATAGCACAAGGGAGATTAAAATCTCCCAAATGCCCCTACTCGCTATACCGCGAGTAGGGGCATGTCTACTAAACAGTGAGCAGCCTGTGGCTGCTCACTGTTGAAAAAAAATGACAAATTACAATAAGGGGGGCGGACCTATTGTCCTCCCCCCCTCCCCCACCCTGAGCGGTGGGTGGGGGCCCCAGTAAAACAATAAGGGGGGGGGACCTACTGTCCTCCCCCCCCGGCCCCCACCCCTGAGCGGTGGGTGGGGGCCCCAGTAAAACAATAAGGGGGGGGGACCTACTGTCCTCCCCCCCCGGCCCCTACCCCTGAGCGGTGGGTGGGGGCCCTAATAAAACAATAAGGGGGGGACCTACTGTCCTCCCCCCCCTTGCCCCCACCCCTGAGCGGTGGGTGGGGGCCCTAAATGAAACACCCCCCCCAATCAAGGTGACTAGGGGTCCCAAGCCCCTAGTCACCCCCCCCCACCCAAAAAAAACTTATCCCCTACCTACCCCCCTCACCCTAAAAATAGTGAGGGGGGAATAAAATAACTAACCTGTAAAAAAAAAAATAAACTTACCATTTGACGTCTTCTTTTTTCTAAAATCTTCTTTCTTCAGCCCCCAAAAAGGCCAAATAAAAATCCATTATACCCTTCGCACTTTAAAAAAAAACAAAAAAACCCAAAACTTTTTGTATCCATGTTCGCCCTTCGAGGGCACGCCGCAGACTGAGCTCCGCAGGGCGGGTCAAGGCTTATAAAGCCTTGCCCCGCCCTGCAATTAGGCTTAGAACACTCTGATTGGTGGGTTTAAGCCAATCAGAGTGTTATGAGTCATTTTACATATAGTGGGAAAATTCAAAAGAACTTTCCCATGCTGTGTAAAATGACACAGAGCACTCTGATTGGTGGATAACCAATCAGAGTGTTATGAGTCATTTTACACAGCGTGGGAAAATTCAAAAGAACTTTCCCATGCTGTGTAAAATGACACAGAGCACTCTGATTGGGTGGCTTGAAAATTCAAGCCACCCAATCAGAGTGCTCTGTGTCATTTTACACAGCATGGGAAAGTTCTTTTGAATTTTCCCACTTAATTATATGTAAATGACCTCAGGAGCACTTGATTGGCTTAAAACCCACCAATCAGAGTGTTCTAAAGCCTAATTGCAGGGCGGGGCAAGGCTTTATAAGCCTTGACCCGCCCTGCGGAGCTCAGTATGCGGCGTGCCCTCGAAGGGCGAACATGGATTAATTTTTTTTTGCGCTCTTTGTGCGACGGGTATAATGGATTTTTATTTGGCCTTTTTGGGGGCTGAAGAAAGAAGATTTTAGAAAAAAGAAGACGTCAAATGGTAAGTTTTTTTTTTTTTTCTTACAGGTTAGTTATTTTATTCCCCCCTCACTATTTTTAGGGTGAGGGGGGTAGGTAGGGGATAAGTTTTTTTTGGGTGGGGGGGGTGACTAGGGGCTTGGGTCCCCCCCTTATTGTTTTACTGGGGCCCCCACCCACCGCTCAGGGGTGAAGGCCGGGGGGGGAGGACAGTAGGTCCCCCCCCCTTATTGTTTTATTAGGGCCCCCACCCACCGCTCAGGGGTGGAGGACAGTAGGTCCCCCCCCCTTATTGTTTTATTAGGGCCCCCACCCACCGCGCAGGGGTGGGGGCCAGGGGGGGAGGACAGTAGGTCCCCCCCCCTTATTGTTTTACTCGGGCCCCCACCCACCGATCAGGGGTGGGGGCCAGGGGGGGGGAGGACAGTAGGTCCCCCCCCCCTTATTGTTTTACAAGGGCCCCCACCCACCGCGCAGGGGTGGGGGCCGGGGGGGGACAGAAGTTCCCCCCCCATATCTTTATTTAGGACCCCCACCCACCGCTCAGGGGTGGGGGCCGGGGGGGGGGAGGACAGTAGGTCCCCCCCCCTTATTGTTTTATTAGGGCCCCCACCCACCGCTCAGGGGTGGGGGCCAGGACAGTAGGTCCCCCCCCCTTATTGTTTTATTAGGGCCCCCACCCACCGCGCAGGGGTGGGGGCCAGGGGGGGAGGACACTAGGTCCCCCCCCTATTGTTTTATTAGGGCCCCCACCCACCGCGCAGGGGTGGGGGCCAGAAGTTCCCCCCCCCCATATCTTTATTTAGGGCCCCCACCCACGGCTCAGGGGTGGGGGTCAGGGGGACAGTAGGTCCCCCCCCCCCATCTTTATTTCGGGCCCCCACGGGCATGGGGGGGGGTATTATTTTTTATTTTTTTTTACAGTGAGCAGCTATATACTGCTTACTACACATGCCCCTACTCGCGGTATAGCGAGTAGGGGCATTTAATTTACTAATACTAAGTAATCTTTACTTAGTATTAGTAAATGTGGCTGAAAGACCAATTTAGGTCTTTCAGCCTTTTAGTAGATAGCTCCCTGATACCATGGGAATTAGGGAGTTATCAACTAAGCGGCTGAAAGATGCAGCCACAGCAATGAATAGGATCAGCGTTTCATTCATTAGAATTTAATTACGATCCGAATAAAGTGCCGAATTGCGTTCTAATAGAAACGAACATACTGTTCTCATTCAGTTAGAACGCAATTCGGCAGTTTCATGTAAAATGACAGGAAGCATCGTGGGAACACAGAGGGAAGGTAAGGATCATGGGAAAATTGCTCTGACCAGCGGAAATGAAGCACACTTTGCTCCTCCGCTGGTCAGAGCTGGTCAAGCGGAGGAATCCTCCATAAGGCAAAGAGTCCCTACTTTGTCTTATGATTTTAAAGAAAACTAAAGAAGACAGGAAGAAAAGAATAACAGATCCTTAGAGAGGGGGAGAAGAGGAAGAGATTGAGGAAAGGCAAGTTCGGCATGACAGTGCCGCTTTAATAAATTGAAGACGAGAGAGTCTACTAAACTACTGCTCAACAGCCAAAATACTGCCCAACATATTATTACATTTGTTGGAAACCAAGTATATGATCTATTGTGTTAGCCCTATTTTCTATTCATCCTGTTTGAAAATAATAAAGTTTATCATTAAAAAAAAAAAAAAAAACCCACACATTCCTTCCCGCTCATGAGGTTTTAACTACAGTAAAATTAAAATAAATAAATCTCTCTATTGCACTTTAAAAATTGTACGTACTAAAATACTATATAGTCCATTTAAAACCGTGAAGCAATTAAAGACTTAAGAAAATGTTCAACATATTGACGATGATGGGTGTAGGGTTAATGGACTCCACACTAGTCCCAAAGATAGGAATAAAACTGTTCTCTACCCCAAAGCTTATTTATGACCTTTTTCACTGAACAAGCAACAGACCCAACAATTGTCTATCTGCAATATTATACATACAACTACAAAAAAAACCATAATAAAAATTTCTAATGTGAACTTCACATTTCCAACATTTTCATATTATTAGAAAAAAAGTTTTTACATTTTAATGATTTAAAGAGACACTATAGTCTCCAAAACAACTTTAGCTTAAAGACGCAGATGTGGTGTATAGGTCATGCCTCTGAAGTTTCACTGCTAAAGTCTCTGCCATTTAGGAGTTAAAATCACTTTTGTTTCTGTTTATGCAGCCCTAGCCACACCTCTCCTGGCTGTGAGTCATAAAGACTGCATGAAAAAAAAAGAAAAAAAAAAAATGGTTTCACTATCAATCAGATGTAACTTACTTTAAAAGTTTTTATCTCCTGCTCTGTAAATTGGACTTTAATCACACACAAGAGGCTCCAGCAGGGTCTAGCAAGCTATTAACAGTACAGAGGATAATATATGTTCAATTAAACAGAATTTGCAATGAAGGAAGTATAAACATTGGATGACTCCTTACAGGAAGTGTTTAGAAAGGCTGTGCACTTTAACTACTCAATGACAGATAATTGAGCAATTAGATTGCAGGGACATGATCTACACACCAAAACGGTTTCATTAAGCTTATGTTGTTTTTGTGACTATAGTGTCCCTTTAAAGGACCACTATAGTGCCAGGAAAACATAATCGTTTTCCTGGCACTATAGTGCCCTGAGGGTGCCCCCACCCTCAGGGACCCCCTCCCGCCCGGCTCTGGAAAGGGGAAAGGGGTTAAAACTTACCTTTTTCCAGCGCTGGGCGGAGAGCTCTCCTCCTCCGATCCTCCTCTTCTCCTCCCTGTCGGCTGAATGCGCACGCGCGGCAAGAGCTGCCCGCGCATTCAGCTGGTCACATAGGAAAGCATTCATAATGAGAAGCACGCAAGCGCCTCTAGTGGCTGTCAATGAGACAGCCGCTAGAGGAAATAGGGGGAAGGCTTAACCCATTCATAAACATAGCAGTTTCTATGAAACTGCTATGTTTATGAAAAAATGGGTTAACCCTAGCTGGACCAGGCACCCAGGCCACCTCATTAAGCTGAAGTGGTCTGGGTGCCTAGAGTGGTCCTTTAAGTTACAAAGATGTAAGGTATCTTCCGTATTCCCTGCAACGTACATTATAGAATATTTTGTAATAAAACAATTATTTTCCGTAGGATCTAAAATGTTGCCAGTAATTTTGAAGTCTTTTTTTCCCCTAAAATAGCCAATTCTCACTTGAGTGCAAAGGACAAGCATACTGTATTTTGTGTCTATACACTTCCCACCACAATTCAAAGCATACATCTTGAGAAAGGGAACTCACTAAATGTATATTATCCAATTG
Organism: Pelobates cultripes; assembly: GCA_933207985.1. Classification (NCBI taxonomy): domain Eukaryota; kingdom Metazoa; phylum Chordata; class Amphibia; order Anura; family Pelobatidae; genus Pelobates; species Pelobates cultripes. The sequence goes on along the minus strand of OW240914.1, from coordinate 68,697,984 downwards.
CCATAGAAAGACAGTACGGAGCACACACATGCTTATCAAAAATCATCATTCATCAACACAAATGACCTATAAACACTGGCCAACTTTAATAATCATGCATATGAAAACATGTTAACTTTATAACTAAGTGCATTGGATCAAGACATTGCACTATAATATAAAGATTTTTAAAGTACATAAAATGCAGTCCCATAAAGGGAATGCCCACAAGGGTCGTACCTGATACATCCCCCAAGAAAAAAAGCTTAACACAAAATCATCTTAAGAGGATAAAGCCCCCCTAAACATGGGCTTAGGAGAGGAAAATTAAATACCTTAAATATACCAATAATAAAAAATGGAAATGTAGTCACCGCACACCACCAAACACTTATGTCACAATATGCATTAATATTAACCTTGTTGAATACACGCAATTTTTTTAAAAAGGCAATGTTAAAATGCAGAATCCACTAAAGATATGAAGAGTAGGAAAAGCCTTCAATAATACTTTCTGGAGCCACGTTCTTCAACTCTTAAAGCATGGGTCCTCAAACTCCGGCCCCCCAGATGTTGCTGAACTACAACTCCCATGATCCTCTGGCTATCTATGTAATTCAAAGAATCATGGGAGTTGTCGTTCAGCAACATCTGGGGGGCCGGAGTTTGAGGACCCATGTCTTTAAGGATCACTATAGGGCCAGGAAAACAAACTCGTTTTGCTGGCACTATAGGGTCGTTAGGTCACTCCCACCCTCAGGGCCCCCCTTCAGCCACTTACCTTTCTGTAGCGCCGGGCACTCTCCTCCCTCTACGCGGCAACAGCCGCACGAGCATTCAAACCTCCCATAGGAAAGCGTTACTTAATGCTTTCCTATGGACGTCCAGCGTCTTCTCACTGTGATTTTCACAGTGAGAATCGCGGAGACTGCTATGCTTTCAGCTGCAGGGTTTAAACTAGAGGGACCTAGCACCCAGACCACTTCATTGAGCTGAAGTGGTCGGGGTGCCTATAGTAGTCCTTTAATTCCAACAACAATACTGGTGTCTAAGGGCCTTGTCCAGATCACCCCCACAGGGCTTACATTTCTCTTATGTTTTTTTTCAATAATTAAAGGGTTACTACAAGCAAAATGACCACTTCAGTGATTTGACCACCAATGGCACTGCAGCACCCCATCTATGCCACCCCTATCCTTCTCTCGGTCCATCCTCCCTGAACCCCTTAACCCTCTGGCAAGTGGAATACATCAGACAAGTGTTTTGTTTTTTCATTTTAATTTTAAAGCTTTAAATCAGTATCATCAACCCCAATATCTGTTACCTGTTCTTAGGCAATGTTTTTCCTATTCTAAAACAGCACTGTCAACCCCACTGTGGCAGTGGTTGTGGTGGCAGTGCTGGTGGTGGTTGTGGTGACAGTGCTGGTGGTGGTGGTTGTGGTGACAGTGGTGGTTGTGGTGGCGCTGGTTGTGGTGGCAGTGCTGGTGGCGCTGGTTGTGGTGGCAGTGCTGGTGGTGGTTGCGGTGGCAGTGCTGGTGGTTGTGGTGGTAGTGCTGGTGGTGGTGGTTGTGGTGGCAGTGCTGGTGGTGGTGACAGTGCTGGTGGTGGTGGTTGTGGCAGTGCTGGTGGTTGTGGTGGCAGTGCTGGTGGTGGTGGTTGTGGTGGCAGTGCTGGTGGTTGTGGGTGACAGTGCTGGTGGTTGTGGTGACAGTGCTGGTGGTTGTGGTATGCTGGTGTGGTTGTGGTGACAGTGCTGGTGGTTGTGGTGACAGTGCTGGTGGTGGTGGTTGTGGTATTGCTGGTTGTGGTGGCAGTGCTGGTGGTTGTAGGTGGCAGTGCTGGTGTTGTGGTGACAGTTGGCAGGTGACAGTGCTGGTGGTTGTGGTGACAGTGCTGGTGGTTGTGGTGACAGTTGGTGGTTGTGGTGACAGTGCTGGTGGTTGTGGTGACAGTGCTGGTGGTTGTGGGTGACAGTGCTGGTGGTGGTGGTTGTGGTGGCAGTGCTGGCGTGGCTTGTAGGTGGCAGTGCTGGTGGTTGTGGTGGCAAAGCTGGTGGTTGTGGTGGCAAAAGCTGGTGGTTGTGGTGACAGTGCTGGTGGTTGTGGTGACAGTGCTGGTGGTTGTGGTGGACAAAAGTTGGTGGTGGTTGTGGTGGCAGTGCTGGTGGCGGCGGCAGTGCTGGTGGTGGTGGTTGTGGTGGCAGTGCTGGTGGTTGTGGTGGCAGTGCTGGTGGTGGTGGTTGTGGTGGCAGTGCTGGTGGTTGTGGTGACAGTGCTGGTGGTTGTGGTGACAGTGCTGGTGGTTGTGGTGACAGTGCTGGTGGTTGTGGTGACAGTGCTGGTGGTTGTGGTGACAGTGCTGGTGGTGGTTGTGGTGGTGGCAGTGCTGGTGGTGGTGGTTGTTGTGGTGGCAGTGCTGGTGGTGGTGGTTGTGGTGGCAGTGCTGGTGCTGGTTGTGTTATACTCACTACATAAAGCGGGCTCCAGCGGTTCTCATCGTCAATCTCCCTGAACTCCTGCTCCATGGTGTCTCCGTGTGTGCTGCGTCTCCCGGCCTCACAGCTCTCCCGCACACGGCATCTCACCGCGCTCACTCCCTCACACCGGCAAACAGGAACAGAGCGGCCAACGGCACAAAATCTACGACACGAACCGAGGGACACCGGCCTCCCTGACCACGCCCCCTTCCGGTTACTAACACACCTAGGAGCGGCTCCATTGGCTCGATCAGATCTGATAATCAGAAACGAACACTATCGACCAATCAGCGGCCAGAAGTCATTTGCCTCTGACAGGATAAGCGATAGCTCCGCCTCTCCGGAGATCCCCCTGTAGTGCGGAGACGCTCGGAGGCTGGAGCGGCCATAATAACAGCTGGCAGCGGGTCTCCGCACTGAGGGGATCAGCCGCCATACTAACAGCTGGCAGCGAGTGTCAGCACTGAGGGGATCAGCGGCCATAATAACAGCTGGCAGCGGGTCTCAGCGCTGAGGGGATCAGCGGCCATACTAACAGCTGGCAGCGAGTGTCAGCACTGAGGGGATCAGCGGCCATACTAACAGCTGGCAGCGGGTCTCCGCACTGAGGGGATCAGCCGCCATAATAACAGCTGGCAGCGGGTCTCATCGCTGAGGGGATCAGCGGCCATACTAACAGCTGGCAGCGGGTCTCCGCACTGAGGGGATCAGCCGCCATACTAACAGCTGGCAGCGGGTCTCCGCACTGAGGGGGTCAGCGGCCATACTAACAGCTGGCAGCGGGTCTCCGCACTGAGGGGGTCAGCGGCCATACTAACAGCTGGCAGCGGGTCTCCGCACTGAGGGGATCAGCGGCCATACTAACAGCTGGCAGCGGGTCTCCGCACTGAGGGGGTCAGCGGCCATACTAACAGCTGGCAGCGGGGTCGCTGTCGCTCACAGACCCGCAGAGAGGCTGTAGCGGCCATATTAACTGCTGGCAGCGAGCCTGATAGTGTCATTAGACTGGGGATTTGCAATAAGAAGGCGTTAATGGCTGTTAGATATGTGACCTCTGAATGCAGCCATTACAGACAGCTCACGGACAGGTCTTCACATCCCATTGCCACCTTTCACAATCCTCTGGCTTTGATGGGTTCTAAAGTTTATAGTGATCCTGGTTACTACAGGCGAATAATATCGCGAAGTATCCGGTGCTAAGGAAATGGTTTGGATTATAATACAGTAAATACGCCTTGTGCTTTTTATTTAATTTCTATAGAAGTATTTTTTATTTTTTTTCTTAACCATACAGGAAGTGAGTGTTTTCTGAGTATTGTGACACACATTGCATTTCCTTGAAATGTGTATTAGGATGCTCTTTTGATGCGGTCATGAGGTCTGTCTGTAAAGGGCAGCTGAGGTCACCTGGGAGTGTTTAAATGGATTCTTAAAAGCACTCAAACAACCTAAGCTTTACCTATAGGTGCCAATAGTTTAGCATATTTGCCTGGACAGTCCTATGTTTTGGGGTACTGTCTCAGCAGATACTGGGTATTCCATGGACATGTCCCCCATTTTAACATTTTCTGGCAGATGTAGAAGGGGACTGGGTTTTAGCAGTGACTTGTGCATGGAGGGAGCAGGATGTCACTCAGGTTGGCCCCTGAGCACCCGCTCTCTTCCCTGCACAGCCCTGTCCCGAGAAGGTGGGCAGGTATATTATAAGAATGTGCCCACCCTCATAACAATTTCCGCTTATTTAATAATTTGACAACAGTTTCAAAAGTTGGCGCTACGACACATGGAACTCCTGCCTTTATTACTCTCTAGCCTCTACAATTGAACGCTACAGCTTTAATGCCCATTTTCCGTACCATCCCTCCTGCAAGCCTCTACAATTGAACGCTACAGCTTTAAGGTACCAATTTGGAATTCAGAAGATGCTCCACCGGATCTCTTTCACCTTTGCCACTAGATTACTTCTTTATAATAATGTTTTCATTGTTATCTATAGTGTACTACTATAGTATCCTGTACTTGCAGCTACATGCATTAATTAAAAATTTGGCTGTTAGGATTTGATTGGCAAAATTCTAAATCACAACAGTTTTTTGTCCTCTCCCACTCCTCCCCCCCATGCTTGCCACTCCTAACTGTAAATATCTTAATATAACTGTTTATCTCTTCTCCCTCCATAGGCCCATTTTCCATACCATCTCTACTGCAAGCCTCTACAATTCTACTCAGCTCAACCCACCCAGGTTCCCTCTAAATTTATAGCATGCTCCGACAGCTGTTTAAATTCTCACTTACTTACCTTGTCATTCCCTCTATATTCTACCAATAGACTTACGCTGGAGGAGCTGCTGGGAGGTGAGTAAGCGCTTGCTGCCCGCCCCCCACAGCTCAGCCAATGCCACTGGATCACCAGGGACTGCTATATCCCCCCTCCCTGGCCAAGTAACAAGCAGGGAGGGGGGACAACAAAAATAATAATTAATTAAATATAAAAAAAAAATTAATACAAAATGCCCCCTCACACACACTACATTATATACACATAAACTACACAAACACACTGTGTATATAATGCAATGTTTGTGTTTGTATAGTGTGTGTGTATATAATATAGTGTGTGTGTGTATACAATGCACACAAATACACACACTGCATTATATACACACACTATACAAACACACACTGTATTATATACACACAAACTACACACACACTGCATTATATACACACACACTGCATTATATACACACACACTACACAAACACACTGTGTATATAATGCAGTGTTTGTTTGTATAGTGTGTGTATATAATGCAGTGTGTTTGTATAGTGTGTGTATACAATGCACACAAATACACACACTACATTATATACACACACTATACAAACACACACTACACACACTGCATTATATACACACACTGCATTATATACACACACACTACACAAACACACTGTATATAATGCAGTGTGTTTGTGTAGTGTGTTTATATAATGTATTGTGTGTATATAATGCAGTGTGTGTTTGTGTAGTGTGTTTATATAATGCAGTGTGTTTGCATAGTGTGTGTATATAATGCAGTGTGTTTGTGTAGTGTGTTTATATAATGCACACCACACAAACACACTGCATTATATTCACACACTATACAAACACACACACTCTGCATTATATAAACACACTACATTCACTACACACACACCACACAAATACACACACACTCTGCATTCATTATATACACACACACTTTGCATTTAGTATATACAGCATTCACTTTACGCACACTACCCACACACTACACAAACACTCTGCTTTCATTATATACACACTACACTAATACACACTGCATCCACTACACACACTAGACTAATACACACTGCATCCACTACACAAACACACACTGCATCCACAACACACACACAATGCATCCACTACACACACACACACTACACAAACACACACTGCATCCACTACACACACTACAAAAAAACACACACAGCTCCCCTGTCTAAACACACTGCATCCACTACACATGGCATGTATATTTTGTGCATTTACCTTTAGAAATAGTACAGAATATCGGCAAATTATATCTGAATATCGGTATCGGTATCGGCTCTAAAAAATCAATATCGGTCGATCCCTAGAAAATACATCAACAATTGGTTAGGTGTTAAGTGGTTCATCTAATGCACAGCCTACAGGGTGTGATGTCACTGTCATCATGCAGTTCTCCTCCACATTCCAGCGCCATCTTGTTAATTGGGGTTAATTGGGTGGTTAGTCGATGGGAGGGGGATCTCCTAGCAGCCGGTTTGAACAGTTAATGAACACAGGAGGGGAGGGGTAACTCCTAGCAGCCAGTTTGAGCAGTTAATAATGAACACAGATGTACAGCGTAAATAGGCATTTTACTAAAGTTAATATTCTGTCCACAACAGTCCCCCTTTAAAATGACTATTTACAATTTAAAACAACTACCTACTATCCCTATCACATCTGTCTAACAGACCTCTCGAACACTTCCGCTGCGCTAGGACCAGTAGTGGCTTGCCCACTACCTCTCCCGCAACAGGCTTTGCCCGTAGAGACAGACGCTGTCCCTATGCTCTCCCTAAAGGGAAGTAGTTGTATATTTGGTATGGTGGGACTGTAGAGCTGTATGAGGTGTATCACAGTTTTCGTCATCAATCTCCTGGTGAAGGAAAGTTGGGGTGGTGCGGTCAATGGTCTGGTCAACTGTCTTCTGTAGGTATTTCTGAACACATGGTAGCACACAACAGACAAAGATAACAAAGAGAAGCATCACTGACAAAACAGCCATTCCTACCTGGAAGAGCACCTTCTGCCAACCATTCAACCATCCAAACCACCTGTCCCATGAATTAGTGACCCTTGAATTCCTTTTTAATTCTTCTGAGAGACTTTCCAATTTTTCAATTGCCATGGTTACCTTCCCATTGGGGCTTGTGTTGTCTGGGATGAAAATAAAGTGTGTCATGGTGTCCGGGAGTATTTTACACACTCCTTTTTCTGCCAGTATCATATGTAGGGCCATTCTATTTTGAAAGGTAATTTGGGAGGTAGCCTGCAACTGCTCTGCCAGGCCCTGGAGTGCATCTCTGGTATAGTTGACAAAGCGCTGCTAGTTATAATAGATGTAGCTGATCCAATTTACATTTTTATTAGCAGTGATGAGCGTAATCATGGATTCGAATCCTGCCGCAACTTCATCTCTTGCTTCAAATTAATTTGGCACCCCCCTGGCATCTATATATATGTGAGGGTCAAAGCTGCCCTTTACAGAAGTGTCTCTTTTTACTCTAAAATATGTGTGTGGTGAATCCAGAGCACCCTGGTGATTATCTGATATTATGTGTATGGGCATAATAATTTTGACCAAGGTACACTCTCCCCACCATAGGCCTGTCAATCTGGATCTGAGTTGCATGTCTCCACATAGCCAATAAATGTCTCCCAGGGATCTAACTTGATTTGTTAACAGGGCAACCAGAGGCTCTCGATAAGTAACACAATATCCAGAGGGGAATTTTCCCACAAATGTACCTGTGTCACTGTGCATGGTGTAGCAAGTGTAATTACCTGGATACACCGTGACTCCATCAGGTGGCTTGAGCGCTGCGGAATTTGATGGCGCTATATAAATATCATAATAATAATATCCTTTTGGGTTAGTGGGTATACCTTTTTCCATGATTTACATGCTGATGAATTGCTTTTTGACTGTACATAAAAACTTAGGAAACATATTTCAACGTCAGAAGGTAGGTTTAGAGGCACTGTACCCAGATGGGGTCTGGCCCCACCACAAACATAACAGTTTTATTATGAGAATTGGCATTATATCTCATCCATTCAAGCCATAGGTTAGTGTCTGAAAAGCCAGTCTCTACTACAATGTCTTCAAATGTAGGGTTAGTCATAACTACTAAGTCCTCAAGAGTCTTGCTATGCGGTTTGAGAGGGTTAACAGTCATGTGTCTTGTGTCTACCCACTCATGTGATTTGTACATGTCTTGTAAATAGAAAGTCCCTAATTTATTGTATGAACCACCCCCTCTCCAGTACATTCCCATTACGTACTCACCAGTGTCTTCAGGGCTAGGGTGTTCTATATTTAAGGTAAGCTTCACTGGAGTTGACCCTGTTGGTTTGCCTATAGTCATTCTGTGTAATAAGGATTTCCCATTTCTGTCCACCCTATTTAAGGCAGTCTGTGGTTTGTAGCCCCATAGTCGGCCTGTGTTCCAACCCGCCGCTTTCCAAGAACTACAGTGTTGTCCCCAATGGTCACCAGTCACACAAATGTATGGGTCCTTTTTATTAGGTATGTCTTTGTATATTGTTGATTGTAAAGATTGTGGAAATACACAAGAGACAATATCACAGTAATCAAATGTAAACGTGGCTACATGTGTGTTTGAAGAATTATACCAAAATGTGTAAACATGATTTTCTTTGGTAATTGCAACTTATTGGGCCTCTAATAGGCCTAGCAGCAGGGAAAGGTACAGGAAGCTCATGGCTCAGCAAAATTTGCTTTCTCTGGAGCTGGAACTTTCTTGCAGTGAGAGGCGTGTATCCGAGAATTCTTCCCGGCCAGTTTTACTGAGGTAGACGTGGTTAGGAGGACTTGAAATGGACCATCAAATCTCGGCTCAAGAGTGTGTTTCCTCAGGAATTTCTTAACCAGAACCCAATCACCAGGAAGTAACTTGTGGGTGCCTGTATCAGACTCTGGATCTGGAATGGAAGAAAACACTTGTGCATGGATTTTGGTCAAGGCTTGAGAGAGAGCAGTTACATAATCTACCATTGCATCTGACTGGAGTTGGAGCTGCTGAGGAAAGCAACAGCCTAGCCTGGGAGCTAAACCAAACAAAATCTCATATGGGGACAGGCTAAATCTCCCTCTTGGTGTATACCTCATGCTAAACAAAGCTATGGGAAGACTTTCTGGCCAGGACAGGTTAGTTTCTTGGGCCATCTTAAGCATTCTGGCTTTCAGAGTGCCATTTATGCGTTCTACCTTACCACTACTCTGTGGTGTGTGGAATGCAAGGGTCACCCCCAGTGCTGCCCAGATCTCTTTGGTCAGTAGTGCAGTGAAGGCTGTACCCTGGTCACTTTCTATCACCTCAGGAACTCCATATCTGCAGACGATTTCAGTGAGTAGACGTTTGGCTGTGGTCTTGGCAGTTATGTTGGTGACAGGGAAGGCTTCTGGCTATCCTGAGAACATGTCCACTATGACTAGTGCATATTCATACCGGCCACTCTTTGGCATTTGGATATGTTCAATTTGGATCCTTTGAAAAGCATAATGTGGCTTCGCCACGTGTTTCGGAGGAGATTTTATCATTTTCTCTGGGTTACATTTGGCACAAATAGTGCAGGAACTGCAATAATTCTTGGTCAGTGTAGTAATTCTGGGTGCTTCAAAATATTTGTCAGTCAGAGAGTTCATGAGGTGTTTGGACAAATGCGCTGCTCCATGGGCCCACTGGACCACTGCTGGGTGCATCTTCTTGGGTAGGGAGAATTTAAGAAGGCTGGTATATACTCCATTCTGAAGGGTTGCCCCGTTTTCTCTCCAACTTTGTTTCTCTTGTGGGGTGGTGGCTTTTTGTTGCTCCCTCAGGAATTTGAGGTCTGTGGGTAGAGTTTGCATAGTGTATATAGAAGTTTCTATCCACTTCCCTTGACTTACGTGCAGCATCCCTGGCGGCCTGGTCAGCTAAGTAGTTGCCATGTGCTTCTTCTGAATGAAATCTTCTGTGAGCCTTTACCTTCAGTATGGCCACTTCTTCAGGAAGTGGTAAGGCATCCATCAACATTTTGATAGCTGCACCATGTTTGACTGGTGTGCCAGTTGCTGTGAGGAAACCTCTTATTTTCCAGATTAAACCAAAATCATGTGCTACACCCAGCGCATATCTTGAGTCAGTGTAAATATTAGCATGCTTTCCTTCAGACATTTTGCATGCTACTGTGTGGGCTGTTAACTCAGCTTCTTGAGTAGACATGGATGAGGGGAGTGGAGATGCTTGAAGTACCTGATCTTCTGTAGTGACCGCAAATCCAGTATGGTACCTTCCCTTCTCATCCGCAAACCTAGAGCCATCCACGAACAGGGTGAAGTCAGGATCTGGCAGAGCAACTTCATGCACTGTTGGAAGATGTTTTGTCTCCATTTTCATCTGTTCAAAGCAATCATGTGGAGCATCTGGACCCTGCTCTGTAGAAGGGGTGTCTTCACTTATCTCTGTGTGATACTGAGGGTAGCTAACTGTTTTGCAATTCACAGTTCTCTTGGTGACTCCTTCCATTGAGAGTTGTTCTTGACTTGCAGTGCTCCATGTCTTTGCTAAAGGGCCAAGTACCCTTACTGAATGAAACATGAGAAACAGCCACCTCCCAGTGATGGTACATGTGTGTTATTTCAATGGGTAACTGGATCAGGATCACACTGTTTCCCTTAGAGTCACAAAACAGGTCTGTCATGATGAGCCGTACCTCCACCAGTCTGAATAGCCCCTCTTCAAAGTGTGGATCTGGTCCTGGGGTATTTCTGAACCACATGGTGCAATGTTTGTAGGGCAAAGGTTGTTCATCGTGTGGAACTGCTGGCTTCTTTACCTGTAGTTCAATGAAAACTTCAGTATCTATGTCAAGACTGTACCAATAGTGTGGCACTCCCCGCCGGAAAGTGGCAGGATAGTGGCCGGATTCAATGAGTAGCATCTTTGCAGAGTGAGTGACAGGCAGTCCCCCTGCTGGTGAAAAAAAGTTTTAAAAATAAATAAAGTAAAAAAAAAAAAATATATATATATATAAACAAAAATAAAAATCAAAATGCACTCACAGGTCTTCTACTTAATAGGAAAACTGGTGCTTTAATAAATCATCTGTGATGTACAAAAAAAATCAATCGACGTTTCGACCCTGCCGGGTCTTTTTCAAGATCATATAATACATGACAAGAAAGTGTTTATATATAAAATACAAATCTAAGTGAATAAACACTTACCCAATGGTGAAGTGAGGAGGAGTGTGTCTGCCCGTTAGAACCCGGAAGTGAATGGAAGCTGCACACAACGTCACGTGATCAGGGCATCGTACAGAGAAACAGTGGTTGCCAAGGCAACAATACACAAAGTAGAAAAATCCTATGCCGGGAGCAAGTAGATCAGTGTGAAGCAAGGAGTGGGTAGTGTAAACTACCAATACAAAGTGAATGATACAAAAGTCAGGAGAATCGAGTACATAAGCAGCAAGTGCTGTGAAGTGTCATGTGAAAACCTGAGTGATAAACGTGTGAGCACACAACAAACAAATATAATAAACTGTGAAAAACGAATACCTGACATCATAAATAAAATCAAAGCAAAAGAGCAGAGTATATACAAAAATACTGTATACAAAATTATACAATTATCTTATAAATAATATCCACTAAAGTGTATAATATGCAAAATTAGTAATATAATAATTTGATGCTAGACAATATGACATAAACACCAAGTGACACACGGGCTTTTTATAATGAAAAAACATCTAAACTAAATATATAGCCTAGAAACCTACGAGGGAGGCTGAGGAAACATAAAGAATCAGCTGCATCTTAAGTAATCCAAAAAACATGACAACGGAGAAATAGATACAGAGACCAGAGCTAATGAAAAAAATCCATAAATAAACAAAGCCAATAAATTGATCTAACGTGATCTCACAAATGGGACTGTAGCATATGATTTCTCCATACATATAAACCGCTAAAAAAATTGGCAATCTAATGCTAAAGAAAGCTACAAGTTAATCATAGAAGGATGCTGGACAAGTCTCTAAATATAGATGGTCTAAAAATAATATCTAACTTGTAGTATCAAGACAATAGCACAATGAAAAATAATTGCCAAGTGCGTAAAATAAGTTACAGTAAATAATAATAAAAGTTGAAATTCTTAGATAAATGGTATCTAACATGCAGTGTCAAGATAATAGCAAATGAGGACTCCCTACATACCAAGTGTTAAAATAGGATAAAGCACCAGCAATAATCAATAGACAACAAATCTAATAGTCTAAGTCAAATGGAAATATTGTAAAAATGTGGAAAATATATGTAATAAACAATAATGTGGGTAGCGTATGATTGCTACCTACAAAAAAAACAAAACAAAAAGTAGTTGCAGAATGGAACTGGTGCATACTGAAGTAGTAGGACAGAATATATCTGAACAACAACAAATAATTGGGCATAGAATACAAATAACTGGAAGTAATGAAAAATAATCATAAAAAAGAAACATGAAATCTACAGGTATCTTAATGGAGGAAATAAAAAATAACTGACTAATGGAACTATCTGAAGCTATGCTGGTGACAAAAAATGTAAAGATGTATATAATAATGCAATAATAGGCATCACCACAGGGTAGATATACTGTATATGGACATAAAATAAGAGTACACGAATAATCATAAGAACATGGAATAAATGATGTTTTCATTTAAACCTTTGGGTGTGACCGTGTCCAAGTGGTGGATCCAGTAAGCTTCTCTCTGTAGAAGCATTTTGGATCGGTCGCCACCTCGAACTAGAGGAGGTACATGATCAATGCCTATAAATTTGAGCGTAGGAAGGTGATGCTGCATAGCCAGAAAGTGTTTGGCTACTGGTTTCTCCGTGGTTTGGTCTCGATATGCCGTCATTATACCAGAGCGATGTCCCCTCATTCTGTCACGTAATGTGAGGTCTGTCTTCCCAACATACGATAGTCCGCATGGGCATGTCACCATGTAAATTACGTGATCCGTCGTGCAAGTGATGTAATGATTAATCGGTATCCTTTTACCCGTATGTGGGTGGGAAAAGGAGGTACTGGTCAGCATATGGCTACAAGTCACACAGCCCGTGCACTTAAAGCAGCCCTTCTTTTTGATCCATGTTTTCTTAGTATAGCATTGTGTAGGATCATTGCGAACTAGTAAGTCTCTCAGATTGCGGTTTCTTTTATAGCTGATCATAGGACGTTGTTGGAAGATCGGAGGAAGAATCTTATCGGCTTGCAGTACGTCCCAGTGTCTGTTTATAGTATTTTTTATTTTTGAAGTTGCTGTATGATAAGTCATAGGGAGGAATAATTGTGTCTTCGTGGTTTTAATATTCGTGCTGGATTCAAAACGGTCTCTAGCTCTTTGTTGAGCAATCTCCAGTGTATGGGGGGCATAGCCACTGTCAATAAACCGTTGTTTCATTTCAGCCAGCTGAGCGTTCATATTAGAGATATCGCTGTTGTAGCGAAAAACTCTAAGAAACTGTGAGATAGGTAAAGAGTCTTTAAGGTGTTGGGGGTGAAAGCTAGAGGCTGATAGAATAGTATTTCTGTCTGTATCTTTACGGTATAGAGTGTAGCCAATATCACCTGTTTTTTGTACAGTAAAACATCCAAAAAGTGGATTTGATCCTGATTGTGGTTGAGCGTAAATTTTATAGTTGTGGGTAACGTATTTAGTTGTTGAACCATTTCTTCCAATTCCTGATGTGTGGTAGTCCAAAGAAGAAGGATGTCATCGACAAACCTAAAATACTTCAGTATTTTGTTCGCATATGTGGAGAAAATGTATTCTTGTTCGAACCAGGACATGAAGATGTTAGCATATGATGGAGCCATGGCTGCCCCCATAGCAGTTCCGGATGTCTGCAAGTAAAAGTTGCCCTCAAATTTGAAATAATTGCAGGAGAGTGCAATATTATTATTTATAAAATATTTTACCAGGAAAGATACATTGAGATTTCTCTCGTTTTCAAGTATGTCCTGGGTCCACAAATCATTGCATTGTTACATTAGGTATGTGGGGATATTTATGGGATAATAATAGTAACAGTTGAGAATTGCCCACTATTTCAATTCTCAGATCCCAAAGAACGTTTATCGTGTTAAGTGGAATGTATTTCATATAATTAATATTCACAGTTTATATAAAAATAGATTTTTATTTATGATAACCAATAATTAATAATAATATATGTAACATGCATGACAATAATCAATGAATATTCAGTATAAAATTATATGCAATACAAAGGAATGGGTATTACGTTTCAATGGCTAAAACAGCATTATCTGTCAAGACTTATTTATTACCATCTTTAACACAGACTGAAAGTAAAACTTTTCACACAGAGAACAGAATTCCTCAGAGTGCAGCGTAAGGTCATAAAGTTTAGCAGACAGTTAGAATAACCCTTTCAATGCTGGCTAGATCTCCTAGGTAGTTAAGATCTATTCTTATGTATTTTAAATAAAATAACATTTAAACCAGTTCATTAGTCATTTTCTTAAAACCATCCATAAGAGAATTTACCATTATATAAGCAGATTTTAATTTGTCTAAAAGATATCTATCTTAATTTAGAGCAAATCAATACACCTGGATAAAAACAGCGGTATGCTAACACGTGATAATATCACATCAATATATAATTATTCTTAATTCCACCTGCAGAATGGAATGTTTATAACTATATATTCTTAGTTAACTAAGATTTCTTAATATGGAAATCTGACCGTGCTTTATCCAGTCATATATAATGCTATTAATATATTTTAATTAATTTAATTTAATTAAATGAAACCAGTATAATTACCAGTTGAGTAGATATTTCATCCGATTGGTAGTCTCTCTGCATGGAGGTGTTGGTTAGAAAGTCAGTAAATTCTAAGTGTTAGAGTTTTAGGAGTAGAATGTTAGTCTCAGATGTTGTCCGAGTTGGAATCCCCAAACTTCCAATTCCTCTCTTTTCTCTTTTGCATATCTTGCATCTGCCTCCTCTCCTGTATATTGTCTCTGTTCTCTATCTTCCCTTTGTCTTAACTTTTAAAGGGCCATACTCTCTGTACGTCATCAGTTGATAACCCAATAGAAGCACTAGAGGTGTGGTTATCTTCCAGATCGCAAATTAGTTATTTGGTCTGTAGAGGGCAGTCTTGTCCCACTAAACATACCTATCCAGGAAAGAGTTAACTTTTCCTGGTGGCTATTTTGACGTCATTTTGCGTTATCTTTATAGCGCCATAATTTAAAATTTCAAAGGGTTTCTTAAATTTTGTCCAGACTTAGCGTCTGCAATTCCTGCCATAATTTCTGATATGACAGATCATGAACTAAGTTTACCCTTTTCCATACAATGGTACCTTATATATATAGACAGTTAAATATTAAATTATTTAATCTTCTCTGTCACAATTGTCTGGGTTTAGATTTGATTATATTCCATTAGCATTTTAGACAGTCTATCCAACCCCCTTCCTTATCACTTGTTTGTATATACTATGCATTCCTCAGATCTGGGAAAGTGGTTAGCTTACAGATAGAAATATAGTGTCTTTTTGTTAACTTGAAATAACAAAATGGAGTCTGGTCTGTTCAGAGTGACTCAGAATATACACTTTTAGTTTCTATCATAGCACAAAATGTCTGCCGATATAAATACTCTGACATAACCCCCCTTTAGTGCATTTCATAGCCAAAATTAATTTAGCTTATGAATAAGCACTATAGAAGTTACCAGACATATTGTGCAATCACATCATTTCTAACATAGGCCCGTGCGTGGAATGAACATTTTTGTATATATTTGTACCTGTAAAAGTTTTGAACTTTACACTTAGTACAATCAACCATAATATCATTATTACATAGTACATTATTTTCATTTGAAAAATGTCTTTGGGAGTTACATATGGTATGGTCAATAAAAAGCAAATCTCCATACGTTCCGGATCAATTAAGAGAGGTATAGCGCTCCCCATCTCAAAGGCCAGATTTAATTGCATAGGCTCAATTGTCTCTCCATCCACATTGGCAAGCATCGCATGAACAATATCCTTGGATACAAAATACAGAGGTATGCGTCCCCCTGCCAATTCGATCATTCCAGTTTGCACTTCGTCGAGAAAAGCAAGTGTGTGGAACAATATTGGGTCATGCAGAAATAAAAGTTCACGCTTGAATAAGTCATGACTTTGGTGCAACTCAGTGGTTTTGGCAATTAACTCCGAATGCAAATTTGTTGTAACAACTGTGTCTTCCACAATAGTTAACACGTCTTGGAGAAGTGTTCTTTGCTGTTGTATCACCTGATGAATATCGTTAATGTGTTGCTTTAGCGCATAGATTTCCATATCCAGCTTTTGGACAGTAATAGAGTTGGCTGCAGACATTCCAGTTGCGACAACTGCACCGACAGTGGCACAAACTAATGCAACAATTATAGCGGTGAGGAACCTTTTGGGTCGGTTGCTCATCGGAATAGAACTGGATACAAATGGTTTCCGGGCTTGCTCCAAGATGTTTCGCACACGGTCCTGTGCTCTTTGGAGGTGCATCTGGTACCAAGTCTGTAACTCAGGAAGCTGCATCGATGAAATGTTGTATGCCTTCTCGATGGAAATCTTGGGGTCCAAGCTGACGAACACACGTCGGGTCAGGATCCTCTTCTCTGTTAAGATGAACCCTGGTGTCTCTTGAATCAGGATGCCGGAGGATGGTCCCATCCCTGCGATCGGGTCGGTCCGTAGCTCTTGGCACAGGAGCAGTACGATCCAGAAACACGCCACATCCTTCTTGGACATCTTTCGACAGTCACGGATCAGGAACTCGTTTCAGACTTATCTACTAATGATTCAAGGTTTGTTAAGCATACAAACTTATAACAGTGTGACATCACTTGGCCTAGGACAACACATTATTACGATTCATCAACATATGTATTCTGTCTAATTCTATTTTTATAACTTCATCCCTCACTACATTTATTACTGACTCTTCAGCAATTTGCCTATAGCAGTTAAACAAGCTAGTAACCTGCTTATAAAATGTAGTTATTGGATGGCAAGGAAATGGTTAATGACATGAACGTACATGAGATCATGGCACATCACAACATTTCACATCATACTATACCACGTGAATCAAGCATTCATCCAGGTTAGTCGTTCACCCTTCTGCGTCTGAATCCACACCTATAATCCTTAATTGAGATTTAGGATGACAAGCACGCAACTGGTTAATGTGAACCCACTTTTCAATAAAATCACCATCCTTAGGAATTTTTATCTTGTACGCTACTGGGGAAATTTTGTCAATGATGACATATGGCCCTTTCCAAGAAGGTAAAAATTTATTTTCCTTACTTGATTTCGCGCAAAGTTATACAGATAGACTTGATCTGTTATCTCATATTCCTTTTTCGTGGTTTTTAGATCGTAATAGGTCTTAACCCCTGTCGCTGCTTTTTCTAGATTCTTTTGGGCAAAAGCAAACGCATGCTGTAAATGCTTGCGCAAATCTTCGATATACTGATGCGTAGTGGCAGCATTGATCAAGTTATGATCCGAAGTACGATATAGTAAATGCTGTGGTAAAACCATCTTTCTTCCTGTCATCAATTCAAAAGGTGACAATTTGGTAGCAGTGCTAGGTGTAGCTCTAATCGCCATTAAAACTAGGGGCAATTTAATGTCCCAGTCTTTACCAGACTCCTTAACATATTTCTTCAGAATATTAACGATAGACTGGTTATATCGCTCTACCCCCCCGCTAGACGCAGCGCGGTATGCAATATGTAGCTTTCGTTTAACACCTAGAATGTTCCACATCTTAGCCATTACTTCGCTGGTAAAATGACTACCTCTGTCTGACTCAATTCTTTGAGGCAGACCGAACCTGGAAAAGACATGGTTAATCAACAAAGTGGCGCACACGGTACTCGTGTTCTCTTTACAAGGCAAACATTCTATCCACTTTGTGTACATACATGTAACGGTTAACATGTATTTGTTACCTCTTGAAGATCTTGTTACAGGACCTATAAAGTCAATTTGAATATCAGACCAGGGTAATGACACCCCCCTCTTCTGAAGTGGTGCACGATGGGTTGGACCATGGGGTTGATATTGCGGACAAATCAAGCATCCCTGACAGTATGTCTTAACATCCCTTAACATGTGTGGCCAATATGCATAATCACGCAATATCTCATATGTGATCTTATCACCACGATGCCCAGATGTAGGTGCATCATGTGCGTGTTGGAGCATTAACCCTCTGTATACAGTTGGGACTACCCATTGTTGTATACCATGTTTAGAAGTTCTGACCAGTAACCCATCCATGATACTAAATTGGACTTTATATCTCATCAAGATTCGTAAATCTTCATTATCTTTGCAATCCTCATCTGTGATGGGATTGGCAGTAGGGTCTTCTATATGTCTATAGAATATGCCTATGACGGGATCATTCTTTTGACTAGTAATCAGGTCCTCACTAGGAGCTTCTTGACTCCATTGCACGACGTTTAAGTCGGCATTATCTCTAGCCTGTCGTCTAGTTATGGCTTCAACATGAATTGAACCCATAAGATCATCAATGTTTAGGGTTTCACCATTGATGGCAGCTTGTTTTGCCAGTGAATCGGCTAAGTCATTACCATCCTTATCAATACCTTCTATTTTAGAATGGCCTTTGGTTTTCTTCCAATATATGGATAAACCATTTTCCTTAACCAGTTCATCGATTTTACAAAACAATTTCCCATGTTTAACAGGTTTGTTATTGCTTTTCAGCATTTGGTTACGTTTCCAGCTAGGCAGATATTCGACGAAACTGTTGCGAACATAGTTGGAATCAGTTATAATAACAAATTCTTTGATACCATATTCTATTGCCATTTGAATGGTCTTATATACTGCACAGAGTTCGGCTATCTGACTGCTTTTGGGACCAATATTGTATCCTATAGATACATTGGGATAATCACCTGTCCAGGCGATTCCGATACCTGCAACTAACTTCCGTTCAGCACCAACGACGTGGTGATATGAACAACCATCAATGTATACCCACGGTAGTGGTCGACAGTATTCCTCGTCATAAACTTTATAAGGAGATAGCAATTGCTCTTCTAGGAAGTCATCTCCGGTGTCATTATCATCCAGAGATGGAGCAGTACAGTCATGTAATTCTGCTAAACCTTGGGCAACTGGGCTTCTCTTATTATGTTTATAACGGACTTCTAACGGCCATCCCTGTAAGGATAGAGTCCATGCAGTAATCCGACTGTTAGAGAGATTACCGTCTCTAATTCTTTCACTCTGCAGATACTGTAGAGGTTGGTGAGCTGTTTCTACAATTATTTTCTCACCTTGGATATAGCTACGAAAATTTTGTAGTGCCCAGACAGTCGATAATAACGCCTTCTCACACGTGTTGAATTTAACTTCAACAGGTGACAAAGTCTTGCTAGCATATGCAATAACTTTGTTTAAACTGTCCTGCTTCTGATACAGAACAGCACTGATGCTTAAATCGGTATAACCTGTCTCCAGATAGAAGGGTTTACCCCCCTCTGGGTATGCTAAACAGGGTGCCTGAGTGAGCTTCCTCCTCAGTTCACTTACCGCTTGGTCCTGAGGCTCCCCCCAGTTCCAGGTAGTTTCCTTTTTAAGCAGGTGTAAGAGTGGTTTAGTTATTTCTGCATAGTTATCTATAAACTTACGGGAGTAGTTAGTCATACCAAGGAACGATCTTAATTCCCTGATGTTTGAAGGTGTTTTAGCCTTAATTACAGCTTCAACCTTCTTCCTCTGGGGATTTAATCCTTCAGAAGTTACCTCATGTCCGAGGAAATTGACATGGGTGCGACACCATTGCGCCTTTTGTAAAGACAGTTTAATCCCTGCCTCTCTTAACTGAGTGAGAACATGTCTAATCTCTAAGATATGCTTATCAAAGGAAGTGCTTTTCAGCAAGACATCGTCGACATATGATAACGTTCCTCTCTCGAGTGCGTCAGGCATAGCTTTATGCATGAACACAGCGAATTCATGACCAGAGTTTATATAACCGAAAGGCATACGGGTCCAGGTATACTGCTGCTTTCCAAATGTGAAGGCCAATTTGTATTGGTCTTCATTATGGACTGGTACAGTCCAATATCCCTGCGCACAGTCAATGGCAGTGAATATTTTGGATCCCTGCATTTGTACCAAACATTGGTCTATGTATGGTGTTGGCCAACCAGACATATAGACGCGTTTATTTAGCTGTCGTAAGTCAGCGCATAAACGCCATTGTCCATTAGGTTTCAGAATCCCCAAGATCGGATTATTATACGAACTGTGCACTGGACGTATAATGCCCCTTTCCTTTAAATTCTGAATGATGTCTTGTAGACCATCATATGACGCTAATGGGAGTCTATATTGTTTGATAAATACAGGTGGTAAATTTGGATCAGTTTGTATTCTGGCTACGTGGAGGTTAGTTAATCCACAGTCGTAGGAATCTTTGGCAAAAATATCTTGGAATTCCAAAAGGATTTCCTTTAGCTGTTGCCGCTCAGCATCGTTGGAGCAACCGTCAGCTAAAGATATTTGCTCTTCTAGCCTTCCCTGAAATCCTGGAAAGATTTCAGGCTGGCCTATCTCATAAGCTTCTTCAAGCCTAGAAGTTAGGTCAGTTCGTGTTGACTTACCTTTTCTCTTTGGTCGTGATACTCTTGTGATTCCTGCTCATTGAGCGGATGATCGAAGGTGATAGATGCTTCTTCGATTTTACACGAGCCTTCTTCAACATTGAAGGGATATACAGATAGGATAGTGAATAATCCTTCTGGGGAGGAATGGAATATTTGATCGACAATTTCTTCCTCAGTTAAGTATTCTTCAGGGATGAGGCCTATAATTTGGTTTTGGAAACCAAATGTATAGTACTCAGCATCCAATGCTAGACCTAATGATGTTCCTTTTGGTAAAGTAACACTATTCGGTGTAACATTGTTGACCATGATATAGGTGGGATTCTTACCAATACTTACCATTGGTGTATGTGTTACCACCATCCCTAATTGTTGTATCCTGTTGGATAAACAGATTAGGGCATCAGAGTTTTCTAATCTCTGACCCTCCTTGACCTGTAGGGGTAAAAGAAAATTACTTGTCCCCTGTGGAATGGTTATGTCATCAGGAACTTGGATACTTACCGCATATGGGAGTATTTGTCCTGATTTCAGGGCGTTTTCCTCGTGTAGGTATCCACAAGGATTACCTTTTAACCTTGTCCACAAGTTGGAATTAATCAGGTCAAGGTGTATGGCAAAGCGATGTATGACATCATTGCCGACGTAAACCTGATAGCGAGGTTCGTCTATCACTAAGAATAAATGTTTAACTGTCTTATTTCCGATGGAAATAGATAGTAAACATTTTGCTATCACATTGTGACTCTCTGATTCGCCATCCAGATTCTGGATCCACCTGTCATGTGGGGAAGCATACCTGATCATTTTAGGATTAGCTATCTGCTTTAACAGACTTCTGCTAATATAGCTGTTCTCACTCTGTAAGTCCAGCTTTGCATTCCTACTTCTTCCTAAGTCATGTATTTGAATAGGAAAGAATAAGTTGTTATTAACCCTTTCAATTCTGGCAAGGAATTGAGCATGACCTGCCAGATCTACAGATTCAACATAGTCCCTGTGGAGAGAAATGGTTAAAACATCACCTTCCAGAGAGACATTCTGGATCCTCTCTGGAGCAATTCTTACGGAATGCTCATCTACAGGTGCGATTGCATCATTCACCTGCAGGATAGTCACGTCAGGTGACTGACTATTCCTAAAATGTACCTCTATCGAGTCAGGTCTTTCTTCTATCACATGGCAGTTACGATCAGATTGAACATGTGATTTCTCATAGGTTATGG
Source organism: Pelobates cultripes (assembly GCA_933207985.1). Taxonomy (NCBI): domain Eukaryota; kingdom Metazoa; phylum Chordata; class Amphibia; order Anura; family Pelobatidae; genus Pelobates; species Pelobates cultripes. Next base: position 68,676,230 of record OW240914.1, on the reverse strand, counting down.
GAACCTTAGCTTGTGACCATACAATTCCATTTACACAGTCAATAATCGTGTTAAGTCTTCTGAGTATGTCTATACCCAGAATCAGTCGGTCATAGGGGAGATCTACCACTATCACCGGGTGTCTAAAGGTTTTGTTACCTATTTTAAACTTTAACCAGGTATTGCCAATAACATGAAGGGCATTTCCTCCTACACTCAACAGAGCATTGGGGAAACCTCTTAGCTTCGGCTTATCCGTTGCTAAGTCCATTACCTGCTGGAAGTAGGTATTGGATAAGATAGTGGCTTGTGAACCAGTATCTATTAACCCTTTAAAAGGCTGGGGTAGCGAATCCTGTATTTCTACAGACATGTAATACCTTCCTTCATGTTCTTCTAATTCACATAAGAATTTAGAATGTGTCAACATATTACTTGTTTTCCATACATTACCGGTCACAGCAGTAGTTTCTACCTGTACTGAGGAATGCTCAGTCTTACCCACAGGCCCATCCTTTTTAGGAATAACTTGATCTGTCAAGCGGGAACTAGTGGTCGGCATCTCATCAGTTAACCCTTTCAGGTCTGGATCCCGGAAACTAGTGGTTGCTGGGGCTACTTTAGCCTTTGGCTGAAATGAAAAAACAGAGGAACACGTCGCGCCTCCTTCACCCGGAAGTGAAGTGACGGTATAGGCAATAGGTTTTCTAACACAACTATAGTTTATTTGACTATGAGTACCTGGAAAGGAAACAGGGTTAGGCATTACATCTACTGATAACCTAGCCTGTTTAGTCACAGTGGCTACTATTGCTGCGGCACCTGTTGTTGTTGCTGCGGTTGCACAGGTAGTTCTGCAATTGGAGCTATCCCTAAAAAAGGATTTTTGGCAAAGACTTCGTTAATCTTTGTCATTCCCTCCATTAATTTGCCCATCTGGTCTGTCAATTGACCAACCTGACGACGCAAATTATTTCCCCCATTGCCGTTTTGTCTTTGCCCATTAGAATTTGGTTGGGATGGCTGAGACTGATGGGAGTTATTGGAAGCAGATTGGTTGTTTCTGTTTCCATATCTCCTATTTCCCTGAGGATTCCTTCTCCATTGGGAATTGCCTTGGTTCTTATTTACCCAGGGGCGTTTATTCCCATTGGCATTGGATTTTTCAGAGTTATTAGAGGAATTTGCAGAATTGCTTCCTGCGTTTTCCTGTTTCTGAGGTTTTGGTGTTTTCAAAACCTCGGAATAGGTCCTCTTTTTCTGTTGGGTTTCTAAACCTAACTGAATTTTAGTCTCTGACACCATTTTATCACCAGGTTTTTTAACCTTTGGCTGATTTTCGTCATGTGCATGGTGTATAGCGTACAACTTCATGCACTGACTGACTAGCCATTCTAATGGTAACTTACAATCGTAATCTCTTGCGAGATTCATTTGTATGTTTACTGGCATGGCATGAAAATACAGATCTTTGAAGTCTGTGCTTTCATACCTGGGTTTTCTTTGGGCCACGGAGTATGCATTTTTAAGAATTATTAAAAATTCTCTGGGGCTTTGATCTGGACGGCACTTTAAGTTATAAAGCGCCTTCTTAGCAGAAGCAATGGTTTTATACTTGCCATATTCCATGATTATTTCATATTTCATCTTGGACCAGGACATTAACTGTATAGCTTGAAGACTTTCTAGATAAACACGGCACATTGAATCAAAGGTCCATGTAATGAACCATTTCTTATGAATGTCATCATACATGCCCAATGAATTCATTGCTCTATCATAATTTTCCAGATGTTCAGATATGTTTCCTGAACCTCTAGAAAATTGTGGGACAGTCTCTTTAAGGAATTTGATGACCTTTGGCGTTTCATAAACAGGCGTCGTTGATTTAGGACCTCTGTTTCTGTGTTTGAGTAAACGTCTATGTGATCTGTCTGAAGAGGAATTAGACCCGTACAACAGTGCAGATGGTATATCAGTTACATGGCCTTCAGAGTGGACAGTGCAATCACTTTCACTCCCATCACTCTGAGCTTCTTGTTCACTGTCACAATTCTGATCTGCATCAGAATCCTGCCAGTGTACAGAACCATGTCTGTTTTCATTCCTATCACCTTGAATCTGATTCCTTCTGTCAAGCTTGGCCAGGACAGTCTTTTTAAACTGTTCTGCCCAAGATTGCCAAGAATCTACAGGTGTTTTCTCAGAATTACTCACATCTTTTCTTAGAGACTGTTTTATGAAAACCTGGTCTGGTGTGTGAATATCAGGAAATTGAAAAGAATCACTTGGGTCTTTTCCCAGTAATCCTTCACTTCCCTTTTGATATTCATCTAGCTGCATCTGTATCTGTTTTATCTGTTGATCATAATCATCCATCATTTTGCTCATTCTTTCCAGTTTATTAAAAAGGTCAGAGTTTAGAGCCCGAAGGAGATTATTTTCATCAGACAAAGTTTTGAACCTTCCTTGTTCGAGCACCAGGTCTTTCTGACACTCGTCCAATTTACGTTCTATCTCATTATGCTTTTTTAACATAATAGAATAACCCAATATGAAAAACGGGCATGATTTGGTAACAGATCGCATTGTAGACTCTTCATCTATATGGCTAAGATATTTAACCATAGGTGAATCAGCCAATCTATCATGAATCGAATCATCAACCTGTTTTTTTATTTGGAGTATCCACTCTGGATAATCAACTTTAATATTTAGATACTGATATAAGATGCTTAAGGGAAAACCTTGTATTTCCGCTAACTTCTTCCCATTCTCTGATTGAGATGAAGCGCTAGATTCAGCCATATTTCTATACAGTGATTTAATCTCAATACAAAACTCTTTTCTATATCAAGATTAAATTGCATGAATTACACCAATATTATTATATATATGAAATACAATTTCAACTTAAACGATCTCAGCACCGTGCCTCCAATATGTGGGGATATTTATGGGATAATAATAGTAAACAGTTGAGAATTGCCCACTAATTCAATTCTCAGATCCCAAAGAACGTTTATCGTGTTAAGTGGAATGCATTTCATATAATTAATATCACAATGTATAAAAATAGATTTTATTTATGATAAATTAATTAACAAATAATATTATGTAACATGCATGACAATAATCAATGAATATTCAGTATAAAATTATATGCAATACAAAGAAATGGGTATTTTCACGGTGCTTTAAATTGGCTAAAATAAAGTACTATCTGTCAAGTATCTCCTATTTATTACCATTCCTAACACAGACTACTGAAAGTAAAACTTTTCGGGCTACAGAGAAATAGAATTCCTCAGAGAGTGCAAGCTTTTAAGGTCGTGAAAGTTTAAAGGTGGTGACAGTTAGAATAACCCTTCTAAATAGCTGTGATTCCTAGGTAGTTAAGATCTATTCTTAAGTGTATTTAAATGTGCCAAATATTTAAAACCAGTTCTATTAAGTCATTTCTTAAAACATTCATAAGTAGAAAGAATTCCTTATCATTATATAAAGTGTGATTTTAATTTGTCTAAAAGATATCTATCTTAATTTAGAGCAAATCAATACACCTGGATAAAAACAGCGGTATGCTAACACGTGATAATACCACATCAATATATAATTATTCTTAATTCCACCTGCAGAATGGAATGTTTATAACTATATATTCTTAGTTAACTAAGATTTCTTAATATGGAAATCTGACTGTGCTTTATCCAGTCATATATAATGGTATTAATACATTTTAATTAATTTAATTTAATTAAATGAAACCAGTATAATTACCAGTTGAGTAGATATTTCATCCGATTGGTAGTCTCTCTGCATGGAGGTGTTGGTTAGAAAGTCAGTAAATTCTAAGTGTTAGAGTTTTAGGAGTAGAATGTTAGTCTCAGATGTTGTCCGAGTTGGAATCCCCAAACTTCCAATTCCTCTCTTTTCTCTTTTGCATATCTTGCATCTGCCTCCTCTCCTGTATCTATCTTCCCTTTGTCTTAACTTTTAAAGGGCCAGACTCCCTGTACGTCATCAGTCGATGACCCAATAGAAGCACTAGAGGTGTGGTTATCTTCCAGATCGCAAATTAGTTATTTGGTCTGTAGAGGGCAGTCTTGTCCCACTAAACATACCTATCCAGGAAAAAGTTAACTTTTCCTGGTGGCTATTTTGACGTCATTTTGGCCTATCTAGATAGTGGTCATAATTCAGATTTCAAAGGGTTTCTTAAAGTTTTGTCCAGACTTAGCGTCTGCAATTCCTGCCATAATTTCTGATATGACAGATCATGAACTAAGTTTACCCTTTTCCATACAATGGTACCTTATATATATAGACAGTTAAATATTAAATTATTTAATCTTCTCTGTCACAATTGTCTGGGTTTAGATTTGATTATATTCCATTAGCATTTTAGACAGTCTATCCAACCCCCTTCCTTATTACTTGTTTGTATATACTATGCATTCCTCAGATCTGGGAAAGTGGTTAGCTTACAGATAGAAATATAGTGTCTTTTTGTTAACTTGAAATAACAAAATGGAGTCTGGTCTGTTCAGAGTGACTCAGAATATACACTTTTAGTTTCTATCATAGCACAAAATGTCTGCCGATATAAATACTCTGACAGGTACAACAAAATACAAAAACAATATTAATACACAATATATACAAAAATTTAACATAGAACAGGCAGGAAATATATAATCAACCATGACACGTGCATTCTGTTTTGAGGTATGTAGAGAGGGATCTCTTAAAAGACTTTAGGCTTAGGGAAGATTTTAAAATTGTGCGGGAGGTCGTTCCACAATTGCGGTGCTCTGTAGGAGAAGGAGGATCAGGCCGCTTTCTTTTTGTATTGAGGTAGACTAAGTAAAGTGCTTGTACTGGATCGGAGGTTATAGAAAGTGGGAACAGCTGGGGAAAGCATTTTGTTCAGGTAGGGTGGGAGTTTCCCAGAAAAGCTCTTAAAAACAAGGCTGGAAAGATGAAGTGTGCGTCTGGATTCCAGCGACAGCCAGTTTAGTTCCTTTAGCATGTCACAATGATGGGTCCTGTAATTACATTGTAGCACAAATCGGCAGAACGAGTTATACAATGTGTTGAGTTTATTAATGTGGGATCGCGATGCAGACGCATATACTACATCCCCATAATCAATGATTGGCATCAGCATTTGTTGTACAATCTTTTCCTTTACTGTAGGGCTTAGGCAGGATTTGTTTCTGTACAGGGCACCTAATTTTGGATAAAGTTTAGATGCAAGCTTTTCTATGTGCAGGCCAAAAGATAGATTGGGGTCTAATATCATACCCAAGTATTTGAAAGAGTGGACTGCGGTCAGTGTGCCATTTGAATTTGTTTTGATGGATAGGTGGGGAGTGTGTAATTTGTGTAATTTAGGTACTGTTCCAAAGATCATTGTGACAGTTTTGTCAGTGTTCAGGAAGAGTTTGTTTTTTGCGATCCACTTTTCTACCTCTGTAAACTGGTCTTGGAGCAAAGCCTCAAGTTGAGGTAGATTGGATTTGCTCGCATAGATTACCGTGTCATCTGCGTACATGTGTACATTTGAGGATTGGCAGACATTAGGCAGATCATTTATAAATAATGTAAATTGAATGGAACCCTGGGGAACACCACACGTGACTGGGAGAGGGAGGGAGTCACTGTCAGAAATGGACACATAGTGAGTAGTTCCAAAATACATTCAATAGGGGGACCTTTATACGCTGTGCATTTGGACAAGGTGATACGAACAGCTTCAATACCTTCGGCTTGTGGTATTGCGGTGTATAAATTCTGAACGTCCAGAGTGGCAAATATGAATTCACGCTGAATATCATGTCCTAGTTCTCTAAGTTGGCTTAAAAGATCTTGGGTGTCTTTAAGACAGAATGGTAACTCTTTGACGCTGTCTTGTAGATGATAGTCCACGTATTTGGCAATGGGTTCTAACAGACCACCCCTTGCCGAGACTATGGGTCTGCCTGGGGGGTTATGGCTGGATTTGTGGATCTTGGGCAAGGTGTAAAGAACTGGATGTATAGGGTGAATCACCAAAAGATATTTAGCTGTGTTAGAATCAATATATCCAGCTTGGAGGCCCATATCAATAAGTTGTTGGATCTTGTTTTGAAATGCCAGCACAGGATCATAAGTGAGTTTTCGATACGTTGAATTGTCATTCAGCTGTCGCATAATTTCACACTTGTATTGCTGGTATGATTGAATCACAACGCCTCCGCCTTTATCAGCAGGGCGAATTACTATGTTCGCATCATCACGGAGATCCTGAAGTGCAGCCTTTTCATCCAAAGTTAAATTGGGTCTATGTTTCGGTGGAGTTTTTATGATCTTCAGCGCATCCTTATGTATGGTCTGTACATAGGTTTTAATGGTCATGTTATTTGATTTGATATCCTTTTTCTCCTTGGTAATAAAAGGGTTTGGTTGATATGTAGGATCTTCTTTCCTGTACTCATTGGCATATAGAGTGCGTTGTAACTTGTACATATCGATTTCAACTGAGAATGCCTGTGGTTTTTTAACAGGGATAAAAGTAAGACCCTTGCTTAAAAGGCTGAGATGGGCTTCTGTTAGTAGTTTATTAGATAGATTAAAGACTACTGACGTTTCCTCTGTGATGGAGGTTTGGCGGCGGTGTTGGCATATCTGGTGACCCTTTTTCCCTCGCCTGGGGGGTCTCTTTTTCTTAGTCCGCTGGATTCCATACCCATGCCCATACCTGGGGGGTCTTGATGATGAGTGCCAATATCTAAAAAAGGTTCAGTTCTGGACTGTGGTCTGGTATCTTTAGGTTCAGCATCCGAGGCTGATTCCCCCAAGCTGATGTCAATCGTGTGCGAGGAAGGTCTGGTAATGCGGGGTCTAAATCTAGGAAGAATATTCCTAGTGGTGGTATCCATACCGCTGAGCCATCTATACACTTGGTGGTGTGTATAATCATGATTAACCTTAGTTAATTTTTGTTTTTTAAAATGAATTAATTCGTTCTGATATTTCTGGATGTCGTCTTGTAATTTAA
>OW240914.1:68256213-68669109 GCA_933207985.1 Pelobates cultripes | reverse complement strand
AGGGCCCCCACCCACCGCGCAGGGGTGGGGGCCAGAAGTTCCCCCCCCCCATATCTTTATTTAGGGCCCCCACCCACCGCTCAGGGGTGGGGGTCAGGGGGACAGTAGGTCCCCCCCCATCTTTATTTCGGGCCCCCACGGGCATGGGGGGGGGGGTATTATTTTTTTTCTTTTTACAGTGAGCAGCTATATGCTGCTCACTGCTTACTACACATGCCCCTACTCGCGGTATAGCGAGTAGGGGCATATTACTTACTAATACTAAGTAATCTTTACTTAGTATTAGTAAATGTGGCTGAAAGACCAATTTAGGTCTTTCAGCCTTTTAGTAGATAGCTCCCTGATACCGTGGGAATTAGGGAGTTATCTACTAAGCGGCTGCAAGATGCAGCCACAGCAATGAATAGGATTAGAGTTTCATTCATTAGAATGAAATTCCGATCCGAATAAAGTGCCGAATTGCGTTCTAAGAGAAACGAACAGACTCTTCTCATTCAGTTAGAACGCAATTCGGCAGTTTTGTGGAAAGTGACAGGAAGCATTGTGGGAACACAGAGGGAAGGTAAGGATCATGGGAAAATTGCTCTGACCAGCGGAAATGAAGCACACTTTGCTCCTCCGCTGGTCAGAGCTGGTCAAGCGGAGGAATCCTCCATAAGGCAAAGAGTCCCTACTTTGTCTTATGATTTTAAAGAAAACTAAAGAAGACAGGAAGAAAAGAATAACAGATCCTGAGAGAGGGGGAGAAGAGGAAGAGATTGAGGAAAGGTAAGTTCGGCATGACAGTGCCGCTTTAAGCTTAAACAACAACTAGATGGCCAGCTCAGCAGCAAAGTTTATCCTGTCTAACCACATATTCAACTAGTCGGTTCTCATGTTATTTAAAGCATAATTCAGTTACATGCAGCGTCTATCTTCAGCCCCTACTCTTCAACACGTTGTTATACTATGTATCTATTTGGTCTACCTGCTGAAATTTGCAAAACACACAGATGTATAATTAATCAGGAGGGGTCAGGCTGTTTCCCACTATAAGCATGATACCCAGCATAGTTACCGTATTTACTTTGACTAAGCTTGTCATTATTGGTGGTAATCAATATCCGTGCCTACGAAATGTAATCGCTATAACAAAACCTGCTTCATTATCACTCCTAAGCACTGTATAGTTTTCATGATTTTTTTTTTTTTGTAAATAACATGGAAAAACAAAGTGCTGTACTGCTGACATTTTACAACAATCTTGATCTCACCCTTTTGTATTTTTTTACTTAAAATGTCACTGTGAGCATGTTAACTAACTTATGCACTACAAAAATAAAGAATAAAAATAAAAAATAGCCACGATAACAAGAACAATTCTCAATATCAGCTACTTTTTCCTGCTTTCCAATTCTGTTTTCAGTTTACTAAAATGTGATGTTCAGTAGTCAATGGATCCGCCGTTAAATGACCTGCAATTATGTTCTGTGGATAAGACAGGTATGCAGATATCTACATAGACAACTGAATTACCAGATGGTAAAACTGAAGCTGTATAAAAGATAGGGGGTGCTTTTACCCATAGTTGTCTTTGAGACATTCAGAGTATTGATTTTTTTTTTCTTTATCCCTTTCCTGCTAATTATTTATTGAACACTTTAGACTCTAAACGTTTAAAATCTTGGATCCTTCAAAAGAATGAATTTATTCTGGGGACAGAATGGCAAGTTCTTTTTAAGATTCTGTGCAAATGGTTGTGATCCATTGTCAGGTAATAGTTAGTGTGACAATTAGTAGTGTACCTGCAAGGACATATTTTTTTTTAACATCCAAGCAGCATAAACGTTTGCTTCGATTGAAGTTTAAAATTTTATTTTAGCAATCAAGACCTATTTGGTGCTTGTGTGATCAACTACATTCTCATAAATTGAGACTTTAAAGCTATTAAAAACTGCAATATATGAGTGGTTGTTTAAGATCTACAATATCATGTTTTCTTTAGAAAATAGTAAGATATTCTATAACAAATATCTTTGGAATCCAGTACATTAGTACATTTTGATAAATGTTGCAGTTACATTTTACGAGTTATCCCTAATAATTGTCATAAGCACAGCAAGAACTACTAATTAAGACTGTATATGAATTAAACCAACATCAGGTAAACATGTATAAATGATTTTTTAATATTCTAGCCGACTCATATGCAAAGCACTTGTAATTGATAACACTTGTAACCAACAGAACATCACTGAGAATTGAAAAAACTCCCACAGATTTGGAAATTTAAAGAAATATGAAAAATACTTAATTTAGTATTAGCATAACCTATATAGTCGGGGAACATGCTGAGATACCACTGCGGAATATATTTTCATTCTAAATTATCTCGTAAAATGATACCCAGCCTGCGAAATTGGCAAGAAGCAGCAAACTATAATTAACCAGCACATCATGAAAATTTCAGCAGGCTGCATATCAATGAATGAGCATTAAAGGAGACATTGCACCATAAAAATTACTCTGATGACTTAATTTTGCTTTATCTCTTGTTTACTATGAGCAATAAAGAGACACTATAGTCACCAGAACAACTACAGCTTATACTGTTTGTTCTGGTGAGTAGAATCATTCTCTTCAGGCTTTTTTCAGTAAACACTGTCTTTTCAGAAAAAAAATGCAGTGTTTACATTACAGCCTAGGGATAACTCCACTGGCCACTCAATGAAAACTCTTCAGAACCTCCGTAAAGACACCAATATATTGTTTGTCGTCTTGTATCAGTGTGTGTGTATGGAAAATGTTTATTCCCCCAAGTGCTAACATTAAAGGGATACTGTAGGCAAAGCTGTATTCCTGGCACTACAGATCCCTCCGCCTCCCCAGTAAATAAAGGCTTAAAAATCCTTTACTTACCTTATCCCAACACAGATGTCCCTCGGCGATGGGTCAAAGTTCTTCCCCCTCTTCCGTCCAGCGTCTAATGCGCAGCAAATGTTTTCCTATGGGGGGAAAAATCTGACGCTGGAGGTCCTTATGCAGAGCGTGGGGACGTCCAGCATCAGATAACGGACCAAAAGTCTGTTACGATTCTGGAAGGGCCTCCAGTGGCTGTCTGCTAGGCTTAGTGCTGCAGAAGGGACACAGCACCCAGACCACCTCAATGAGCTGAAGTGGTCTGGGTGCATACAGACCACCAATGCTTTGCCGAAAACAGAGCTCCTTTTTTGGTGGCCTACCACCTTGAACATTAAGATTTTCTTTAAACACTGTGAAGGAAGTCTTCCTAAAAAATGGTTTTATACATTTTTATTTTGTGGGCATTGTTCAGATCCACTTGGACAATGTAAACCTTTTTAAGAACTGTATATGATATCCTATCACAGGTCTCATGATAACGGATCAGAACAGAACTTGTATTTACTTTGTGGTGTGGTGCACAATGCACTACTAAATCTGCTTAGCATTCAGTAGGTCATTGGAGGGGTGGGAATCTAAATACTTTTCTGCAACAAAAACAAAAGTGCATATTACATGCTTCCTAGAGTTGCACTTAGAAAGACTGTGCTGCTACTGCTACAGTAAACATCACACCTCTCATACAGACTAGACCCACTAAAAGAATTTCTCAGCTATTGAAAAAACAAAACAAAAAAATGTACACAATTTAAGACAACAACAAAAAAAATTTTTATTTCTCAGACTTTCTACAGAAAAATAAACATAGGCTGACTGTGTACAAGTTTTTACTTTCGTTATATCCTTTCCAAAAACGTAAGGACATGAATTCAGAATACAGTTCCAAGTGCTGCTTAAAAGGTTTCCATAAAGCACCAGAATATGACACAAAGGCAAGCACTGCCAAGCAACATATGCGCTCAGGCATCGTCTTCCATATCCACATCCTTCTGCAATCTCTGAACCATTTTGTCTTCCAACTTCTTTGCCTTTCCTAGAAATAAAAATAAATAAAACTTAACGATAGGCTGGGACTGACAGGTTGTGATTAACTGGCTTGTACGATTTACACTCCCCCAATAAGTATGTTTAAAAGTTTAATACGGATCTCTAACCTGGATTAGTGAAATTAAAGTATACCAAATGTGAAGTATAACTGGGAAAGCGTTCACAAATTTCATTTGATGCATGTGCACGCATAAGTACAAGAAAGCTTTGAAATCTGCCTTGCAAGTGTAATGTCAATCAAATATGAGTCGACTAATGTGCCACATCACTTTGCGGTGTACTACAGAAGTTGTGTTATATATAGCTAGAAAAACGTATGGCAAATTATTTCAAGTTTAATGCATGTATTTTTAATGGTGACATTTTTACATCAGAACCTTTATATATATATAAAAAAAGTTGCCAGTATAGAGTGTGTTTGAATTAAATTGAAATTCCAACCCCAAAATAAGAGACAAACATAAGAAAGTAGGGACAGCATTACCTTACATGGCTTTGGCAATAATAAAACATGATGAAAGCAGAATACTAATTGATTTCTGACTAATAGATGCCTACTGTATCTTCATGTACTTGCACATGGTCTATCATATCATGCAAAATCTTCCATGGACTCATTGTTTAATTTTTTAATTTGTGCGACAGAATACATAGCCTTTTACTCTAAGTGCTCATGCAAATTTATGATCAATCTTATTGTCTGTATTCTGATTTAGCATCAGAAGCAGAGACACCATTGCCATGCCAGATGGTTACTGGATTTAATAACTATAAAAAAAATTTAAAAAAAAAATCAACTTACCTGCATGAGGAGCACGAATGAGGTGGATATTTTGTTTGACTTCTTTGATGTCCTGTGCTTTCTGCAGCTCTTTACCCTTTTTCAGTCTACAAGATAATTTTTGAAGAGTATTAATCTCTATTTGAAAAGGTCAGCGTTTCAAAACTCTGATGTGCATAAAAGAAATAATCAGATGCACTCACCTGTTCACGATAAACCGAGCCTGTCGCTTCCGTTTAATCTCTTCCACTCTCTTCATTGCCTCAACTGCAAACAATTCAAGGAAACAATCATGTTACTGCAAATAGGCATCATCTGTATACTAATGCATTGCACAAAACAAAGCTCTATTATGAATGGCCGGGAAAATACTGACAGCTGATTACAGCAACTTCAAATCAAAAGACCATCAATTACCACTCAACTATACTTGTAGGAATTAAAATCCAAGCGCACAATATAGAGGCACATAAAGGAAACAGGCAGATATATAAATGAAGAAAGGGTTAAAAATAGCCAGGCAATTTTATTTTAGTCCTATTGATATATAAACCAGCTATATCCAGCATAAGCAAACTTCGGCATTGAAGATGTTTTGGACTACACCTCACATGATGCTTTGCCAGCACAAACATGTGTTTTAGAGCATTATGGGGGACGTAGTCCACAACATCTGGAGTGGCGAAGGTTGCCTATCCCTGAGCTATACATTTAAATAGAATGCATTATAAGCAGTTCAAAGAATGGAAAGAATGCAGTTTGTTTATTTAAATGAAAGCTGCCACAGCATCCAAGCGTTATAACATATCTGTCATTTTACAGCATTTCTCAAAGATATATTCTTTATGAAATTCTGATCAAGACTGCATTGGAATGTCACTCAATCCATAAGATAAAACAGTGACTACTTTGTCTTATGGACAAGGCTGAGGTTGACAAAAAGCAGAGCTCCACCATAAACCTTTTTCCAATCTCAGAGGGATTCAAGTATTGCCTATGAAGGCTTAAATGGAGATTGCAAGTGGCATCCATTTTAACACATTATCTAAACTGCATAAACACAGTTGCATCTTGGAATTTGAGAGCCACTGGGTGAGTTAGGGATTTTTTTTTAGCAACAAGGAAGTATAAATTACTTCTCTGAAGTCTGTGGGAAACAGGAAGGTTTTATTGTTGCAGCAAATTTTGCAGATCCCTACAGTAACAAGCAACTGTGTGCAGGAAATGAGATGAGGACAATATTGCCAATAAGCATAGGCTATTATTGTGGTTAGAATATACCTTTAACTACAGTGAAGTACAATGCTAAAATGGTAATGCCTGCTATAACATCTATGAAGCATCAAGCTAAGCGGGTCAAAATAGCACATAATGTGAAACACTTGAGTGCAATTTAGCCCAAATGAACTTTTGTAATTGAAGAAACACTACAGTCACATTAATAAAGTGGTCTCGGTGCAGTGTTCCTGTCCTCTTAACTCTGCTATGTAAAACATTGACATACACATTTGAAAAACTGCAATGTTTACAGTGCAGGGTTAAGTCCACCTTTAGTGACTCCAGTACGATAAATTCTGTTTAACTACAAGAAGCTTGAATGCGAGTTAAGGGAGCTCTCCAAGCATTAGATGCCCAATGCGCATGGGATGACAAGCCTAATCAATGGTATCATTTAAATTTTAATGCACGTGGAGATATTCCAGGCAGATGTGTGTCAGGGGAGATCTTCAGATCCATAAGGGACATCATTTTTGATTCAGCATCACATTTGTGTATCACAAGCTGAAGCCACTCTCTTAACATGACTTGATAAAATCCAGTCCAGCTTTATCTGCCCATATATTGAAAAATATGAGAGTAAATATAGTAAATGCAAACTGCAACCCCATATTCCAACAAGTGTGGCAGCACACAACAATAACATCTACATCTAAGCATTTCATGAAAAACACATTATAGAGAGCTGAGGTGTTTAAGTGCTTAGTGAGGCAAAGTTTGTTGCATGACCAGATATGAGAGAGTTGTAACCGCACTTCAATTACAATAACGTGTTATACATAATGCATTTATAATGTAAAAAGTTTACCTGTCTTGCTCCACAACTCCCTCTGGTATTTAACAGGTTCATTTCTTCTTTTCTCAAATTCAAAAGCATTGTCCTGTTTCCAACAAAGAGAGAGAATACAATATAGTTGCATTTGTGAGAGTAGAATATTATCAACATTGCACTGAAACCTGTATGGAAGCTGAATGGCTATGAGCTCATATTTCCAATTCTAAGAATAAAATACATTCATTCATACAAGAAAAATGTGTTTCTATACTTTTCATAATGCTTAGAAACGTACTATTAATTCTCTTACTAGATTATATGACAGAACATTTGTGTTCAATTGTACAATGTGTTTTTAAAGTGCTACTGCAAGCAAAAACTAGTGTAATAAAATACTTATTTTGGTTTCTTGTTGACGGACGTCACTCCCCGTCGCCGGAGGGAGGACAGAAGTAGCAAGGAAAGTGGCAAGTGGCTGTAAGATGCCAATTCACACAGATTTACAAATGTAATTATCTTACCCACTAATTTGTTGATTGTATTATTGCACTGCTTATAAAATGTTTGTATTTTCTAGTGTGAAGTAGCTTGACAAAAACCCATTTGTGGGTGGAAACGTTGCAGTGTTTTCCTGATTCCAATCATTGTGCCTATAAAGCATTGGAGTGCCTGAATCTTCAGTTGGTATCTATATATTGCGGGGCTGGCCCATGGTCTAGTTAAGCACTCATTTGGCTTATGTGGATTGAGTGCAGTTCCTATTATTTCTTTGTGAAATTTACACAGAACTGACATTAGCCAGCCTGGAACTACGTTCTGGGCTGGCTCATGATGCTGGCGGAGGTGGAGTTACACCTCTGGCAACTAAAGGCTAAGGGTTTAATCTCTGTATGTGCAGCATTTCAAAAAGAAAATCTGCACATACAGACTCTAGACACCATGACCACTTCAAATCAAAGAAGTGGTTGTGGTGCTTGGAGTAACCCTTTAATTAGACGTGCCCCTTAGATTTAGAATATTTTTTTAAAAGCCATTAAACTTACCTTCATTTCAGTTTAAGAACAGTCTCCTCACTGCGGCAATCCTACTCCTGTGAAGTCATCAATACTGATGACTTCTGTTCAATCAGATGCTACTTATAATGAAACAGTGAAGACACATGGTGCATGCATGGCAATATCAATTTTCCACCAATACAGTGCTTCTCTATGTGGATATACAATGTCCAGTATATGCATACTTTGCTTGCAGACACCCGACGTCATATAGATTTCATAACCAAATTTGTCATCTGTTATCCCTAGCAGATGTCCAAGTGACATACACTAGCATGAATGGGGACTTTAAAATGTAACTGTGCCATTTCACACAAAAGGCACTTTGCATGGAACTAAGCAGCGAACCAGGCAATGTGTGAACTGGGCATCTGCAGAGAAACAGCAATGTTAACATTTTGCCATAACCATGCTAGTAGTAGCTGCCAGAGTGACAGACAATACAGATACTTCCTAGTGAAGACTAAGTCTTTACACTCAGCATGATGCTGCAGAACTCTGGGAATGTATCAATTTGTTTTGGTGTGGTGGTTTCCACACATGACATGTAGTACAAACCATTGTACTGAACTAGAGATCTCTAGAAGAGAAGAAGCAGCTGTGGAACAGAGACTGCCTAGCATTTGATAAAAATGAGTACATACTGCATTTTATATTTGATTTGGGGGAGGGGGCTCATAGTCTAAAACTACTAAGAAATAATAAAAATAAATGTTTATTTTTAATGTTATAATGTTGCTTATACTCACCACAGTCAACTCTTTGCCAGCTGACTTTCTAAAGGCTTTGGTCCATCTGACCTTTCTGGGGTTGCGCTTCTTCTTGAAATTCTTGTGGCATTTTGACCGGCAGAATCGGAACATCTAACAAGACATTGCAATCATCCAAAATAAGTTAAATCAAAACATTCAAGATAAAAATTAGGACATCATGCATGCAGAACTGAAACGGGAACATAGGAATTTAAAATTTAAAAAACATTCTAAACATGGAATTTTAATAAGAGATATTTTTAGCCAAATATTTGATATACACACACACACTAACCTATTGATAAGTGTAAATCCATACTGCAACCATTAGCAGCATTAAATATGCCTGTCAGTGTGTGTCAAATCATGTGACCACCCCCCTCCAAAGACTTGGGTAAGGCGCTTACTCACCATTTTCCCCACGCCGTGCCGGTCTCACCGCAGGCGATCCTGTCTCCGTGGCTGAGAATCACTTTTTTTATGATTTCTGCCAATCCAAAGCTCTCCCATATGAAAGCATTGGGAGGCTATTGCGCATGTGTGGCAAAACGCTGTGCTTCGCCAACCAGCATCTCCTCATTGAGATGCATTGAATTAATTCATCTCTATGTAGAGCATTAAGCGTTTCCATGCAGAGAGTGGAGATGTTGAACATAGGATGTACCTCTAAAGGCTGTCTGAGTGACTGTCACTATAAGTGCTACTAGGCAGCAATGTAAACACTGCCTATTCTCTGAAAAGGCTGTGTTTTCATTGAAAAGCATCCAGGGACAGGTTATAGATACCAGAACAACTACATTAAGCTGTAATGATTATGGTGACTCCTAACTGTTTTGATGGCTCCTATATTCTAAGCATGTTTGTCAAGACCTGGCTTATACTGTGCCTTTAAAGGAGGGTGGTTGTGCATACATCTTCTCACAGACATTTCTAGCCATCAACTTTGTTGTTTTTCCTGTACCAAGAAGCTTCGTTCCTCCGCAAATGTAAGTTATGAAGGCACAACTTTTGCCACAACTTGCTGTATTGCACTCACTGGTGTGTTATATTTTCCCAGACATGTCTCAACTGCTTGTTGAAATGCCATAGACACAGACAGGGGGTTTATAATCTGAACTCCAAATTGTAGTGAACTGAAATTCGAATGGCAGCATTTGTAGGCTAAATTTGACAAGTTCTGACAAAAGATGAGTTGGAGAATTGTTTCAAATCATTTGCTTTACCTTTCCAAGATTACAATTAAGTGAATTAACCACAATAAAAGCTTTCCCCTTATATACAAATATAAAATTTGTTGGCGCTTTATAATTATATAGAGAGAGACTTCCATGGATACTCAATCAGGTTTTATCTATAGAGCAAGTATAACTAGCAGTTGGCACACCAGAAGGTTTGGACTGCATTTCCCATGATGCTCAGGGACTGGTGTCTACGGCTAGCACTATAATAGAGTATGGATAATACGAGCTGTGTTACCTATAACATTATCAATAAATAGCGGTCTTTCTATCCCCGCCCTGTGTGTTCCTCTATGTATATCCCCCCCCAGGCCCCCGCCCGGTATCGGGGGGCCCTGTGCTCCCCCATCGGTATCGGGGGGCCCTGTGCTCCCCCCGCCCGGTATCGGGGGCCCTGTGCTCCCCCCCGGTATCGGGGCCCCGGCCCCCGCCCGGTATCGGGGGGCCCTGTGCTCCCCCCGCCCGGTATCGGGGGGCCCTGTGCTCCCCCCGCCCGGTATCGGGGCCCTGTGCTCGGGGGGCCTGTGCTCCCCTGCCCGGTATCGGGGCCCTGTGCTCCCCGCCCGGTATCGGGGCCTGTCTCCGCTCCTCCCCCGCCGGTATTAAGGGGCCCTGTGCTCCCCGCCCGGTATCAGGGAGGCCCAGTATCAGGGAGCCCCGGTCCTCCCCCCCCCGCCCGGTATCAGGGAGCCCCGGTCCGATATCGGGGGTCTCCGGTCCGGCCCTCACCTTGCTGTCATTCCTTACGAACATCATGCCGTGGCCCGGGTAGATGGGGGCCGAGCAGAAGTAACACTTCTCGACGCGCATGGTGGCGGCTCCCCCGGAGACAGACCGCAGCTGAGAGCACGCAGCCTGAAAGGAAGTGACACGCGCGGGATCACCGAGACTTCCGCCACAGACAGACCGACAGACAGAGAATGGATTAACAGCGCCATCTGCTGACCGGCGACTGCAGGCAAGCCCCGGAACGGCTGAAGATCTGCGCCATCTACTGGCAGATCACGGCAGTGCACTGCTGGAAATAGGTGTAGGGCAGTATAAACTGTCCATGGAATAAACAGAAAACTAATGTAATCCGCAAAGAGTTTGTGTCCTAAACGAAGAGATTTTTTATTTTTTTCTAAAATGCAGATGTTTAAGGGTTTATTACGTCTTTTAAACGTTCTGTGCGCCTTTTACTGTAACCACAGCAACTTAGAAACATAGAATGTGAGTGACGGCAGATAAGAACCAGTCGGCCCATCTAGTCTGCCCAATTTTCTAAATACTTTCATTAGTCCCTAGTCTTATCTTATAGTTAGGATAGCCTTATGCCTATCCCACGCATGCTTAAACTCATTACTGTGTTAACCTCTACCACTTCCAGCTCACTTCGAGCAGTTTGCGGGTTAATCCACATGAATTATTTAGTACAATTTACCTGCATAACAGCGGAACCTCATTGTCGATTCTAGTATTGTTATAGATGCCGGATGGCTCTAGGACACCTGTATATAGTTAATTTTACTTGTTTTTATTTTGGCTCATAAAGTTCATGCTACTTTCTTGCTTGTAAGTCATATGAACATTGATGATACATTGTATCTGCCACCTTCCTAGTGTGGGCAGCCATTTTGAGTGATTCAGGAGAAGATGAAATGGATCCTCGTAATTGTGAGATGAAAAGAGTTTTTTGTTTTTATTAGTTTCTCGGCCACAGTGGAGTGCAATATTTGCAGAGATATTTACTAAAGTGGGAATTCAAAGTTAATTTCAAATTTAAGGGCTACGTTGCCAAACTGAACGCATATCTGACTTAGAGAATGTTCCCAGTTTGGCTATTTTGACCTTAAGATTGAAATTCACTTTGAATTCTCACTTTAGTGAATAACCCAGTGATATGTTTGTTTTTTTCTTGTAGTAACTGAAAGCTGTCTGGCTGTATGCTGCGTGCTTATACATTCCCCACACCTTCTCCTTTAAAGCCATGCCACTATCTGCCTTTCCTGTCCCCAACATGACACTGACACACAGCTCCCGAAGCTTTGCTCTCAATCCATGAAGAGCAATAGCATTGAAGGAGGGTTTAACCCCTTAACGACACATGACATGTGTGACATGTCATGATTCCATTTTATTCCAGAAGTTAGGTCCTGAAGGGGTTAAGGTTCTATAGCATCATACGACCATACCGCTTATCCCTTTTCCTCCATAAAACATGTAAACTTGTGTTAAAATGGCCAAGTGGTTATGCTGCACAGAGTCTATAGAGTTCACGGCCGCTGTTTAATAATGTTTAAGAATGGTTTCACATAAATCAAGGGTCTTTCCGGTGCCAAGGGGTTGCAACCATCTGAGCCATATGGATAATTCTTAACACTTCACATTATCACTGACAATTCTGTCTAGCCAGGCTGAGAGTGCCCACTTTCATGGTTTCATAAGCTGAGGGACAGTTCCATCCTCTTTTTTTTTTTTACTGTTTATAGATTTTGTCATTGAACAGTACATTATCAATCAGCATCCAACAGTGACATGATATATATGGTACATGTGTGTAGTTACTCCATAATGATCTGGTGATGGGCATGTGCAATGCTTTTACAGCGTTACCCAGTTCTAAGTAGCTGAGGATCTTGGATGCATGGTGATGAAGTACATGTTATGAGAGGAACTTCACAAAATGAGTCAAACTTAAACGAAAATACAACCTAATCAAAAATCAACTTACGAAAAAACATGGTCCACATTATGTCTATATGGAAGCTTAACTCAGATTAAGGTGTATATGGGTGCTATACTTTCACTAACACGAAGAAGAAAACAAAAATTTCACATGTAATCTCAGGAACCCTTTTATCTTTAGAAGGAGTTTGGAAAAATGTGATCCAAGGTGGCTCTTCCACTGCTCTCAACTCTGGGCATTCTACCCACTACAGGCTCAGCCAACTGTAATCTCTGCATGAAACTGCAGTTGTATCCACTGTGTAATGTGTATGTGCTAGCTATGCGGATTTTCTTTTTTTATTCAATCGTTAGCAACTCTCTTCCCCATCAGCCACTCTGCCTCTCTCTGACAGCTTGTACTAAGATGTGCGATTCCTAGGTTTTTGTTGGACACATAAACTCAGCATTGTGTTGAATAAGGAAAGCTGCCCACTGAGCAAGATGTGCTATATGTCTGCTTCCCAGTGTAAATCAATTAATCATGGCCACAATATGAAAAGGCCTGTCTGTTATTATTAATCAATTTACATTGGGCACACATTTAGTCCACAATATGCAGGAAAGCATTTCCAATCCCTGCCCAACACAATTCAGAACTTGCACCAGGGCTGTGGAGTCAAACGTTTTGTGTATCGACTCCACGGAAATCTGTGCCCCACAAAAACTCTGACTGGCAACTCTTTCTTCTTCTGAATCAGCAGTGAAAGCCCATAATGGTCTCGGAATGTAGCTGAATTGTGCATAGCATATTCAAAATGTGAATCTAGACAGCCTTCCCTCCCAACGATAAAGGGCAGTGGGACAGTTGTGTGAGATATTTTGTTGCCAGATTGGCCTTAATGGAGCCCCAGCCTTGAACTTGTGGAGTTTAAGGTGCTGTGAGGATAATGATTTAGCTTTTATCCCACGTGTAGTCTGCCATAAGAACTTGCTGTATATTGCACTGTCACATTGTACCCTACATTCAGTTTCCTTTCATAGAACGTCTATAACACAGGACAGGTCTGTTTCAAAGGTTGAATTTGGAAGCAACAACTACCAATCAAAGTGCTTGTAGCCACCCAAAACATTTTAGTGACTCATTACAGAGAAACCCCAAATTTTTACTGTCAAGTACAGGGACTGCAATGCTTTTCTTGTTCTTTGCCCCTTGCGATCACTTCTTCAATTTGTTTTTCCTTTCCTATTAATCAATAGGAATTTTTTTTTTTTTTATCAGTTGTGGAAACAGGTTTTTTTTTTAAACCATGGAAGATACCTTCTATTTTAATCTGTACAATGTCCCTAAATAATAAATGCTGAAATGCTGGACAGTCCAATCAACATAACTTCATCTAAATTAAGTGGTTATGGTCAGTGGTGTATCCTGGTTTTGTGCTGCCCTAGGCAGGACAAAACTCAGGCGCCCCCCTCCCCCCGCCCCACCTTCTAAATACACACAGTCAGACACAAACACACACACACACACACACACACAGTCAGACAAACACACACACACGAACACACACACAGTCAGACACAAACACACACACACAGACACACACACACACATTAACTTTTTTTTTTAAATTTAAATGCCCCCCCCACCCTCCTTACCTTTGGGAGTGCTGGGGGGGGGGAGGTCTCTTTCTCCCTGGTGGTCCAGTGGCTGCCGGGCAGGCTGGGCGGCTCTGGCTGCTGTGCAGGCGGCTGACTAGGGAGCTCTTCCTCTGAGCTGACTGCTCAGCTCCCTCGCGCGCCGGCTGCAGAGTGAGGCTGGGAGCCGGAATATGACGTCATCTTCCGGCTCCCAGCCTCACTTTGCGGCGCGCGAGGGAGCTGAGCAGTCAGCTCAGAGGAAGAGCTCCCTCGTCAGCCGCCTGCACAGCAGCCAGAACCGCCCGCCTGCCCGCCCGCTCGGGATGTCAGTTAGCCGCAAGGCTAACTAGGCATTTGCCCTGGGCATTTGGGGGGCGGCGTTTTTTGCCACCCCCTGAAAAATGCCACCCAAGGCAAATGCCTTGTTCGCCTTGCGGCTAATACGTCCCTGGTTATGGTGCCAGGAGGCCCCTAGACACACTCTTACCTTAAGGGGTTAAAACCATTCTCAAACAGTTTGACCCCAAATGTTGCCTCCAGCACCAATATCCAGGTTCCCCAGGAGGCATTCAGCTTCTGAATCTCAGTTACAGGAAGCACAGAGTGTCGCTGGTTGGCTAGAGTCAGCTGATGATCTAAGCCAAGCATGTCAAACATGCGGCCCAGGGTCAGACTGGCCTACCGGGATTCCGTGACATTTCCCAGGATTACATGTTGTTTGCATGAGAATGATACAAGTAATTTTAGTTTGTGTTGTTCTAGTTTGAACTGTTTATTTGGCCCGTGTTAGCCTTTGAGATGGCATGCTTGATCTAAAGTAATCAGTAGCTCCCGGGCATAAAAACAAGGATTTGGACATTTTGGCAATGAATATGTGCTTTATTTTATAGATGTTTCGGGAGAGTTGTAAGAGAACTTGATTTGGAATATGATGTAATTGCATACATTTTTTATATAAACTTGAAGAAACAAAAACCCAGCAATGTGATGGAGCAGAACACTCTGGATTACATTGCACTGATTTTTTGTGTTTGCTTAACCCCTTAAAGGACCACTATAGTGCCAGGAAAACATACTCGTTTTCCTGGCACTATAGTGCCCTGAGGGTGCCCCCACCCTCAGGGTCCCCCTCCAGCCCGGCTCTGGAAGGGGGTAAAAACTTACCTTTTTACCTCTGAAACTGCTATGTTTATAAAAAAAAAGGGGTTAACCCTAGCTGGACCAGGCACCCAGACCACTTCATTAAGCTGAAGTGGTCTGGGTGCCTAGAGTGGTCCTTTAAGGACCAAACTTCTGGAATAAAAGGGAATCATGACATGTCACATGTGTCATGCGTGTTTAAGGGGTTAAAGGAACACTCCAAGCACCATAACCACTACAGTGTACTGAAGTGGTTATGGTGCCAGGAGAGCCCTCGTACCCCGCTATTGTAAGGAGTCACACCATTTTTTTAACAGTTTGACTTCTTACCTGGGGCCCTGATGGGCTCCACTACTGCTCTGTGAGTCTGGTTACTGAGCTAAGCTTTGTGGTGCGGGGCTTATCTCCAGTGTGCTAATGGAATCTTTATAACTTTTTTGACATGTGTTTTCCTGGATTTTTTGTTGTTGTTGTTCTGTCTCTCACTGTAAAAACACACCTACCATTAAAATTATAGACTGATTATTTCTTTGTCAGAGGACAAACGTTCAAAATCAGCAGAGGGGAAAATACTTTTTTCCCCCCTCACTGTACATGAGCTATAGTGCTTATGGCTCCCTACCCCCTGACGTGTTAAAAAGGAGTCAAACCAGTTTAGACCGGCTTAGTGATTTCTTACCTGGGGTCGGTGGGACATTTCTCTGTGCCTCCACTATTGCTCAGTGAGAGCGGAAGCTCCGACTCATGTGATTCCATTAGCACTCTGGAGATAAGCCCTGCACAGCAAAGCTTAGCTCAGTAACAAGAACTTCTCACAGAGCAGTAGTGGAGCCCATCAGGGCCCCAGGTAAAAAGTCAAACTTCACTTGTCAGTGGACAAATGTTCAAAATCAGCAGGGTATCGAATACTTTTTCCTTCGCTGTAGTTATGATGCTTGAAAAAAAAGTGATAAGATTAGACACAATTGTAGCAGACAGAGCTGTTTATACCTGGTAACATTGTGTTGTGGCAGCATAAAGTACATAATTACACACAGAGACAAAAAAAAAACAAAACAAGGCACTGCTAACAGCTTACATGGTTATACACTACGATAATAAATTACGCCGTGGTGTTATATAGTAAAGGATTACTCCAAACACTGAGCAGTTCAGAGATTTGAAGTGGTTATGGTGCCTGCAGTCTGTAAGTGCAGCATTTCATACCAAGTTTAACCACTTTGCTGCCGGAGATGTTACTCCACTTCTGATAGCCTTATTGAAAAGTCATTAGCCATTTCCATTCTAGGCTGGCTAATGCCAGCAATATATTTCTATGCAGACGCTCATTTATTGACCGAGAGTGATCTGCTGACACTCTCGGTTAATCAGTGGGCAGTAGGATCCCGCTTCTGCAGCAGCCAGATGTCGTAATTCTGCTGAACTGGAAACTCGGCTCACGGTTTTGACCTAGGTAAGAGGGCAAACTGTTGCAAAAATGGTTTGCTCCATTACTGGGAAATGGCACTGGAGTACTCCTTCCATCATTACCACTACAGTGGGCTATAGAGCTTACTATGGTTGGACTAACCCTGTAACAGTGTTGTTCACTAAATTGTGAATTGTCAGGAATTCAAAAAGTTAATTTTAATTTTTAGGCTTAAAC
Organism: Pelobates cultripes; assembly: GCA_933207985.1. Taxonomy (NCBI): domain Eukaryota; kingdom Metazoa; phylum Chordata; class Amphibia; order Anura; family Pelobatidae; genus Pelobates; species Pelobates cultripes. The sequence goes on along the minus strand of OW240914.1, from coordinate 68,652,210 downwards.
AGCCAAAAAAATAGATCGATATATCTATCTCACCGCTAGCCCTGTAATGTCAGAAATTAGAATATTGCCCAAATTGTTATGCAAATCATGAACATACATTTTACACACACACACACACACACTATATATTTCTACTTACATACACACACTATATATTTCTACTTACATACACACACTATATATTTATACATACACATATTTAAAAACAAGTAAAACACTTAAGTCAGAATATATTATATTTTTAATTATTCAATTAGTAGTAATACATCTTGTTAAAGATTTGGTTTTATACAAAGTCAAACATGAAAAATATGGCATTTATTTATTTGTTTACCTTAATTTCAAGCCATAAAAAAAAACAAAACCAAGAAAGAACAACCTTTTTCTTATAGTTAAAGTGTTAGGCTGTCCCAATTAAAAAGTTGGTCCTGTGCAAAATCTAACTAACCTTTACAGACACAGTGAAATCTTTTTAAATACTTCTTACACAGTGAAAGAAACACAAGATTACTCTTTGGACAGCTGGCCTATAAAGGCACTTGTCTATTTCACCTATTAGATGTATTACAGCAGACAGACTGCTGAAATTAACATCTCAGCAACGGCCGTCAATGGCCAAAAATTGGAAAGATGATCTTGGATGGCCATCCCTGCTTTACCACCTTATCAAAAATTCATTGTTTTTATTTAAAAAAAATAAATAAAATATGACTGATTCTATAACTCTTACACACATTTCAGTTTTTGCGATGAAAGTTAAGGTCTGGCAACTGCAGAAAAGAAAGATGCTGGCCGAGATTGGTGGTGTAACAGTCCATAGTAGCTGCAAGCCATGAAGTTATGTTTTTTGTTGGCACCTTGGATTTTGGATTACATTTTCTTATTTACCCATTACACAAGTCTATAGCAAGCTATAAAATACATTAATATGACTGAAGAATAGGGGACAGACCTACAATCATGAAGATGACATATGAAATGTGATACATTTGGAATACCACACTAACATCCAAATTAAGCTGTTTTAGTCTTTGGTATTTCTTCTCCACCAAATAAGGACACAAACGCCATCATCATCAATACGCACTACGAGTTTCTTAGATAAGTGATCTCATGTTTTAACCAATATAGAGAAGAGATATTTTACTCTGAACCATACAGTAATATCTGTCACATCAGTTCTGGAACATGATAAAGTAGTGTAAAACCTCTGATACCATACATCCTGTTGCTATTTCCTGCCTAAAAGACAGAGTTTATAGCATGTAGTCCTACAGCCTCTTAAGGCCAGTTCTACTGTGTGTGATTATCTGCCCTGGGGACCACAATCAAACTGTAGCCTCACAGAAAATAGCACTCATGCTAACCCAGTCTGGACAAACAGAGCTTTAAAAGCCACGGAGATGATAAAGTCTGTGGCCACTTAATTGACAGTAACATGCTATGTATGTGATCATAGGGAAGAATGTTGCTAAATATTTCCTGCAAAGTGTGGTTGGGGTTTGTTGTGTGAACACGGGCGTATTTAGGAAATGCCATGATGGTACGTTATATAGTGTTGGCATAGGAATTCTATAAACACAGCCTAGTGATTTTAGTAAAGGAGACTTTCTCTGCAAAACCACTTGATACAGTAATGCCATTTCTATACATCTGTGTAGGTTATTGCATTATATATAAATGTATATTTTTTTATTAAGTGTTAGGCCGCAGTGTAAAATTTTTGGATTATCTTTTCAAATGGTTCAATACTATGAAAACTATTGTAATATTTTTTATGTAGGATATACTTTATGCATATTTTAATATTTTGAGAAATTTTAAAAGTCTGTCCAAAAATATTCTATCATTTAAAAAAAGCGTGTCCAAAAATATTAAATCAAGGCTTACGTTTGTAATACTACGAACTACAGTGTTATAGAGAGGAAAAAAAAAAAATCAGAATTTATTGAACTCATGCAATATGTTGTTTAATTAATTTTACCTCTCATGTGCTAGATGAGTGGTGAGTGACCCATAATGTAATGGCCACTGATATTGAAAGGATAAAAAGACAAACCCACCACATTTTATTAAGGAACTTGTTTTGGCATTTTTTTTTTTTTTGTATTTATGTATCAACAAATGTGTCACAAATTTACGTTATTTCAAAGTTACAGATGGCAGGAAAAAAATAATCAAAAAATGAAAAGAAAGAAAACCAGAAACACCAATTTTAACACCAAAAGGAAGAAGCAGAAATAGCAACTGAAATCTTTATCCACTTAACATTTTCCAACCCAAGATTTAGAATTAGGCATCACGCAACATTGAGATCTGTGAAGCATGTCTCACCAGGACCAAAATGGAACTGCCTCTATCCAAAAAGAGTCCCAAAAAGCACACTTGGCACATACAATTTCATCGCTTAGCCCCAGCCCTGATGAAATTGTGCTGGTATTTATTCTGCCCTAAATTCCTGTTGAAACATAAGAAATTTTACATAAAATTTATGCATTAGTATATATGTGCACACATACATAAAAAAATGGGCTGGTTCTGGTTCATATAAGAATATTGGAACAGGGGATTAATATTTCCTATATTACAAGAGGCCAGTCTAACACTACCTCCAGAGATAAAATGCTATATTCCAACATCTCACAATGAGCTATTTTTTTTTTCTTTCCCAACAATTGATATGCCTATGAGTAAGGATGTGGAGGATTGTAATTGTGACGCATATAAAACGGATATTGCACATATTTCAGTATTGTAGTATTAACCTTTTTGAGTGCTGGAATAAGGCTGGCTCAATCACTCCTTAGGCTAAGTTCTGAAATAATGACCATTTAGTTTTTCATAAAACAGTACACGCTGTGTGCAAACAGACATTTAAACATGAGCGCATTTTGCAGAACTCATACAGAAAACTTTGACTGTACACTAAAAAAAAAAAGTGTACGTAAGGTAAGGGGTTATTGAATGGGGCATATTTATCAATTTTTATTAACATAGGGATGTCTCAGCAGCCACATTTCTCCTTTTCTTTGTCCTCAGTTAACTGCTCCGTAGAGCTGTGGCCATTGGACCGAACCACCCCTTGGGGAATCCAAGACTTGTCCACACACCGTTCCATGCGCTTCATGATCAGGTCCAGCAAAGTATCTACGGCTTTGTTGACATTAGTTCCATCAACGGCACTTGTTTCAAAATAAGCAATTCTGCAAAATAAAAAGAAAATACATTATGACGGGTAATTAGATTTAGATGGAGGAAAGAACTGTGTTAAATGGTACACACAGAGGCTTATTTCCTCATAATTCAACCTTAATCTTGAAAGTACCAAAAAGCCAGGTATTTAAATGTTAATTTTCTTCATATGAAAGGAGACCCATTAGTTAGGATTAATAAAATATTTATTAAAAACCAACATATTTGTTAAAAATGTTGAGAATTTTATTTCATTGGAAAGGTCTACTGAAGACCAAGTGCACACTTCATCCAAAAAATAAGTAAATACATAAAAAAAATATAAATTTTTACAGGCAGTGGAGAATTTAACAATCACAACTAGTTGTAAGATCTTGTGTGCATTTATTTATTACGGACATTAGCGATATGCAGCTGAAATCACTCATATTGTCCACAAGTATGGGGCACTTTGACATTGTTGACAAGTTACTTATGCACTGTATGTGCTGAGCAAGAAAAATACCATCTAGCATTAAAACTGGCAACAACGTTTCCTCTTGGTCTCCTATTTCTACATCATAGTTAGGAGAATGCCTATAGATGCCATGATAAAGGAGCAATTGTCCTCATATAATAAAACCAGTTCATTAAACCAGTGACATCTACTAGCATAATGTAACTGATGCATGCATTAGAACACAACAGTCCCTCTTTCATGACAGCTATAGCTCATGGTATATTGTGGTGGTCTGTGCTCTTCTAAGAAACAAAAATGTCATACCTTCAATCTGCCACAAGATGGCATTATACAAGAAATCATTAAATGATGCATCGCTGGGAAACTTGAAGTTAAATATATTTTGAAAGCAATAATGCTAAAACGCCAGTTTCTCTGCAGCAGAGTCGCGGGTAAAGATGTGACTGGACAAAAATTTTTATTTTGATATAAAGTACAGACACCTGCATCTTTCTGTTCCTTGAGCCAACCCTAGCAAATAAGCCACAGCAAAACGACAGTGAGAGTCCCAAAGTGCAGCCGCCAAGGCTATGTGCAGTTGCCAGTATACTCATATGTAAGCATTGATTTAACGCTTTGTAAGAGAAACGTTTCTAAAGTGACCGCTAGATGGTGACTGTGGCTTAACTGGTTGCAGTAGTAAACTACCATGGAGTATAACCCTCCTCTTTTCCTTCACACTGTGATAATAATGGAACATTCTATTCTCTTTTGTGCTTGCTGTCAAGTTTCATAAAGAAAGTCGATGCCAGTGTCTGTGGAGCGTTCAATTGATTTTAATGGGGGCTCTAGTTGTTACTGAACCTTGTAGCTCCCTGTAGAATATTCAGAAAATGTTCCGATGTTCAGGAGTGTTGCAAATTGGATAACTTCAATGATTAACCATACAATATATCCACGTTTTAGGAGACCCATGACTTTTCTGAAAAATCACATCAATGAATAAAACATCGAAAGACATAACTTGTGTTGACCAGTTATTCATGTATTGCTCCATTCCCTTTTAAACATTTTACAACTGACAGTTCAGTCAAACAGTAAAAACAACAGTAAGGTTTGCTATCTGAACCTTCTCTGTTATTTTACATAGTATGTTGAGAGTTTATAACAGTGATTCACAGGGAACTAAGATGGAGGCATTTAGTTTCAGGATAGATTGCTATGGAGACAAGAAAATTCCCCTTTATGAGGAGAGTGTGAAATATAAAATCCAAACCACTTGGAGTATTGTACACAGTACTGGAGACCGTATCTTCAGAAGGATATTGATACCTTAGAGAGGGTTCAGAGAAGGGCTACTAAACTGGTTCATGGATTGCGGGATAAAACTTACCAGGAAAGGTTAAAGGATCTTAACATGTATAGCTTGGAGGAAAGACGAGACAGGGGGGATATGATAGAAACATTTCAATATATAAAGGGAATCAACACAGTAAAGGAGGAGACTATATTTAAAAGAAGAAAAACTACCACAACAAGAGGACATAGTCTTAAATTAGAGGGACAAAGGTTTAAAAATAATATCAGGAAGTATTACTTTACTGAGAGGGTAGTGGATGCATGGATTAGCCTTCCAGCTGAAGTGGTAGAGGTTAACACAGTAAAGGAGTTTAAGCATGCGTGGGATAGGCATAAGGCTATCCTAACTATAAGATAAGACTAGGGACTAATGAAAGTATTTAGAAAATTGGGCAGACTAGATGGGCCGAATGGTTCTTATCTGCCGTCACATTCTATGTTTCTAGGTGTACTGTAAAAGGATAAACCCACTTCATCTTCATTTAACCAGAATATTGTGGCTTAAACTAATTACATGTGTTTGTTTTTCTTTCTTACTTGTCGCCTTACTTGTCTACTAACCTTTCATATTCATTTATGTGAAACTGGCACATTCACCTCGTTAAAGCCTGAGATTTAATGGTCCTCTCAGTGCCACAGAGCAGAGAAATAAAAACACACATTTCTGGCTCTCCTTCCCATATTAAATAAGGTCACTGCTGATTAATTGTTAACCCAGCTTTGAGGGTTTATTATATCAACCAGCAGCACCCACAGATAGAATACATAGCTATCTCATTCCACTTCTCTCATTCAAAAACGTTTGGTTGAAAAGTACCTACAATATACAAAAAAAGAAAAATGGTATTATGCTGTATTTTAATACTCTATCTGTGCATCACTGGGATAAGCACTGCTAACTCTCAATATGAATTATAATTACTCTAGAAAGCCATAACACATTCTATGGCGCTGGACCTTATTTTAGAATAGGTGAAGAGGGAAGAAATGTATATTTCATGAAGCTGAAATTAAGGTATTAAATAAATTAAAAACTATTTTAGGGGCAGTACAGTTAAAGGACCCCTAATGGCACTAAAACCACTTCATCTCATCTCTTCCAGTGTTTTCCTTGGATCATAATTAACTGAATAAGGGTACCACCCACTGCTAGTTTACCACTAGACTCACAGGAGAAACAAATCTGTTGCATCCTGCGACTTCTGTTACGGAACAATAGGAAGGCTTTCACGCATGGTATTTTTTATGCTCTCCATACTATACTATTATTAATCGAATACACAGTTACATAACACATACTTCACTGCTTAGACCGGCCGAAGGACGCTTTCTCTGCATGCATTGGCGAGTCATTTCTACTTCCTGTTGCCAATGTCCCTTAAGTTTAACATTTCCCAAAGGGGGGCACGTTACTCCTAGGTGGACATGCCAAGTCTACTGGGATCCTAGTTTATCCCTACTCTCTTCATTCTACCCACTCACCCCTGATCCTCTAGCTACTGCCTTCTTTAACTGCACCCTGTATGGGATACACTGAGTAATGGAGGAGTCCAAGATGTACCAATTTCTGTTGGGTTGTTTTACAAACCATTCTTTGGCCAAGAGATCCAGAGGGGTAATTCTGTTCCCTCACTGCATTATCAGCTGCACCCCACTCCTCTCTCAGGTAGTTACATTTCCAAATAAATATCTGTCACACCTATATCTTCACCCTTATCTCTTATGTCTACTTCCTGCAGTCACCTTCCCGAATAGCTGGGAGCTTAGTCGCACATTTCAGCTGTAAAACGGAGGCACAATTATGAGGCCTTAACTTCATGGTATACCATTATTAAGCAATGCGATTGATAACTAGCATTACTATGTCAAATATTAAGTTAATTGTTATTGATTCTGTGCTGAAATAGGATATGATGACTGTACGTTTTTTTTTCTACCTCTAAAACATTCATGTAATACACACAAATCCAAAAAATAAAAAAAAATTATCCCAAAGAAAATCTGAATGGAAAATTGATTCTAAAATAGCAGCTTTGGAAAAATTCATATAACAGCTAATTTGATCAAATTTTGAGTTTAATGAATATCCATGTGTATGTATTCTACATGCAGCATGTAGGTTTGTAGAGTAGTTTTGGAAAGAGCTTTGTCCTCTATATGACTTGACAGAGCAGGGGATAATATGAATATAATATATAACTCTGGCCGTGCAGAGGAGGTGTGTGCCAGGTTAAACAATACACAGGAGGAAATGGCTCACCCATATTTCTCTGCAAATTCCTTGGCCTCCTCTTCCTTTACCACTCTCTGATCTTCCAGATCACTTTTATTTCCGCACAGCACAATGTCTGGGTTCTCACAGTATGCATGGATTTGAAGCTGGCCTGAAAGAAAAAAAAAAATGAGTAATAGTATGTTTACGTTTGTTTCTTTTATGTTATTTATTTTATACTCTAGCAGATTTACCAAATACTAAGATAAAAAAAATAAAATTAAAGATATATAGATATAGAGAGAGAGAGGAAACATAGAATAGCAACAATTTAAGAAAAAATATATTATATTTATATATAAAAATTAAATTAAAAAATACAGTGATCACTTCAGTGATGTGATATGTGCAGCATTTTGCTTTGAAATGCTGCACATACCCAGATGAACCCCTTAACTGCTGTATGTGTAACTCCATCCTTGGTAGTATTTTTTTTTTTGAGACAATCTTTACTTTGATTCAAGAAATAAATATAAGGGACAAGAAGACAAAAAGAGAACATAGTCACAATAAATCAAGAGAAATGGTTGTGAACATAATATAGCAAACAAGACACCAGCTCATGTAAACTGTATTAATTATAACAGATAATCTCAACCTTGCCCATCTTAGTCATGATTAGGTACATTTTATAGTGACCTCAAGGAATGCGTACCAGAAAGAATAAAGAATATGACTGAAGAATAAAGTGAAGAACGCAAAGGAGGAAATTAGTGGGTAATGGGGAGAAAGGGCTGGGTATGAGGGGATCACCATCTAAGTCAGAGCACCTTAGGCTATCAGAGTATTCATAAGCTACGGGTGTGACAAATGGGGTTGCTCATCACAATAAGTAGGAAAACCAGGTCCTCCAGAGAAAAATCCTTACAGGGTTATTCCAAGCACCATGACCACTTCACTGGTGTTCTGAAAACTCTTTTTGTTGCATTATTCCTTTACACCAGGCTTCCCCAAACTCCAGCCCTACAGATGTTGCTGAACTACAACTCCCATGATTCTATGAATGAAATAGATAGGCTGAGAATAATGGGAGTTGTAGTTCAGCAACATCTGGAAGGCCGGAGTTTGGGGAAGCCTTATTTACATAGTGCACCGCCATCACATCATGAAACACACTTGCGTGGGTGAAACCAATGCAGGACATTTCAGCCTATGTTAGATCATTTCCCAGACTGTTTCACAAGCTCACAGCACTGCATGACATCTCGCCATATTTTATTATCTGCCAAACATGGCAATAAATAAACCATTGCTAATAAAACTTTCATTATTTATATAACAATTAGAAACAGAGGAGTGCAAATCCTCACAATGAAAAACCATGTCAAAAAGAATTTAAGCCGAAGAGGAGGATGGGTGCAGGCTAAGTAAGCAATGTAGGGATATGATGTAATTAGAATAATCCCAACCATTACCTACTTAAAGTACTAAAAACAGAAAACAAAAAACTAAAACTACAAAACCTACAGAAATGCTAAAAGCAACATTTGTGTCTCCTTTATATAAACCTCAATATACATTTTAATATTTAAAATTCCAACATTTTTGGAATTAAATAATATTTCCATTTGCTACTTGTTACATTAAATTGCAAAAACATTACTGGATATTATTTAGGAGTCGAAGAGCTTATCATCAATGCAGATTAAATATCTTTGATACCAAAGGTGGATCGGTTCCCTTGATCTACTCCTGCCTTTAACGTCTGCATGCTATAATATCTGCCTCCACTGGTACAGACCACCAATGAGTGTAAACTGGGGGTGGGGGGTAAAGTACATTATTCAGGGAGGGCTAATTCTTTACGCTACAATTTTTATTCCACTTAAAATCAAATTGCAACATTTAGACAAAAAGTGCGGATCTGAAAAAAAAAAAAAATAGAAATCTTCTATATTGTCACAGCTTGGGTATTTTAAAGCACATTTTGCAATTTGCCATTGGCAAACCATTTTGCCCTGTTACCTCGGTCCCCAACCCGGGACACTAGGTCTCCTCTGAAACCAGTGACACTTTGAGTAGAGGCAGTGCTCGGGATGATTACGGAGAATGTGTCGCATGCTGGGTGGAGAGTTCGTATAATTAAAGGATAGACATGGGTTAGGTGTCATGGGGAAAGTGTGTGTAATCCTTACTGTTTATCAATTTCTACTCCCGCTACAATATTGTCATGGGCACACAAAATGCCCCACTGCACTGACTCAAACATGCCTGTTTTTATACCCACTAAACATTGCTCTATATAAATTCATCAATAAAAACTATGGCTAGACCAGAGAGCCATGCACAAGATCTCATGTAGCGTGGGAGTGTTATGTAGGAATGGTTTAGGTAACAACCCATTCAATTTGAACCATGAGATTTGTGTTATTTTCAGAAGAGTGATAAGAAAAATACAATAAAACAATGAGAAAAATTTGTTAAGCCGTTCTGCTTGATTAAGGTGGCTATTCTGCTTGATTGAGGTGACTGGATGCTGTATTTTCCAGCAGGCAAGGTATTGTTTGCCTCCTTAGTGTACTGCTTCTCTCTCATATCTTACCTCATCTCACTATCAATCCTGCAGCTCTCTCATGAGGCACGATTATTATTATAATATCCACTGGCCATTTTTTAAGACCGATACCTATGAGCCTTTCATTTTATAGCATCATGAGGCACCCTATAAGACTTTATTTTAGTTTTACAGTTAGAACACGATTGTGTTTTTATTCTCTTTGTCTAAACTGAACTAAAATATTAGCTGTAGAATAAAACCATACTCACATTCTGTGAAGCAAATGAGGATTGCTCAATCCAATAGGCTTAGGTGTTTTTTTTGTCACCACCAAGGATCTAAGCGTTCATAAATCTAGCGGCGATCAGCATGGTCCCATAAAAAGTACAGTACTCTGCCGTAGGATTTTCATGTTCTGGAGATGTAATTCTGGATGCTTAGATCTTTGGTGGGGACAAAAAAAAACACCTACGCCTATTGGCTTGAGCAATCCTCATTTGCTCCACAGAGTGTGACTACAGTTTTATTCTACAGCTCAGATTTTAATTCTATAGATACACACTATTTTGGTTCTTTTTTCTCTTCTTTGTTTACACACAGAGAGGCCCAAGCACCTTTTATATCCTAGAGTGGGGATCATACCACTCCAAGCCATATCTGGAGAGCCGATGTTCTCTCCATAATGTGTGAGTGCACATCTTTTATCCTGTTTTACTCTTTTTTTTTGTTTGACATACTACACCATATTATTTATTTTTTTCTCCTACATATCTATGAGGATATTGTAAGAGGAAGACCATTTGCAGACCCATGGACCACAGCATATCCCTAGGCCGGGATTAATCCGCCCAAGCACAAAGGTTGGAGCTACACCCAGGCTCCCAAAAAGTTTGAGTGGATTATCTCCTTTTATCTTTTTATCATTGTATTTGACATACGACACCATCAGTTTTATTCTTTTATTTTACATATTTGCAAGGACATAGGAGTTACACCACCCTTGTATCTGAAATAGTAGATCAAAAGGTAAGAGGGACACTAGGCACCAAAACAACTTAAATTGTGGTTTTACTGCATTCATGCCTTTGTAGTCCCTCTCCATTTCCACCTATTTTCTCCAAGTAGTATCAAACAGATTTCATGGGATATAAAAACAGGATTCTTCTGGCACCTTCAACCAACTCATCTGTTGCAGCTCAGCGAATGCCAGAAGTAAACATATTTTCCAATTTTGGGATGATAGGTTTAGAACTCTGGAGACAGGTTAGTCCAGAGCTTTAAGTCCATCATTACCAACCAGAGTTGGATAGACTAATGCATCTCTACATCAGCAGAGTCACAGAAAAGGGTACAGGCTGTAGGTGCCAAGAGACCTCATTCTTTCCCCAAACCACTCCTAAATGGAAGCATGCAAACCAGGGTTATGGCGCAGACTCCTTTCACCATAATCACTATAACAAGCTCTAGCGCTTAGAGTGTATTGCAGAGTAAAATGGTACTTTGAACTATTCAACTGGTTCTAATTAAAAAAAAAAAAAAAAAAAAAGTAGTTTAACAACTCCACTTTCTCCTCTCGACTAGACATCATGGCACCTCCTATATTTAAATGCGGAAAGCGTTCCCAATTACAACCCTGGCACACCAAGCTTACCCGATATCTCCAAAAATGTTCAACAACTGCTGAATGCTGTTGGAGAAAGTCTCACTCTGCACCTGACTTCCTCCACTATAAATTTATGCTGCGCTCCTACACTCTGCAAAAGTAAATTACTTCAATACCCTGTTGCTCCCCTTAGTCCTTCTACCTTGTCCGCCTCAAACTTTGCAACTCACTTCACTGAGAAGATTTCTACAATCAAGGAAGAGATCTCATTTGCACCTACTACAACGGAAGAGGTTTCTGCCCTCGATCATATTCCCTCATGTCTCACCCGCACTGTCTCCCTCTCACTAAAATATTCCATCTCTCCTTTTCCTCCGGCATAACCCTAACACCTATTCTGAAAAAGCCCAACCTTGACTCAAACTCCCATCCAACTACCGCCCTATATCGCTACTGCCATTTGCCTACAAAATCCTTGAGAGAGTTTTGTATTAGAGATTGACAGACTTCCTTGAATCCAACTCTCTGCTTGACCCGCTTCAGTCTGGATTCCGTGCTCGTCATTCTGCTGAAACAGCTGTGACCAAAGTATCCAACGATTTAATCGCTGCAAAATCTCGCTATCCTAATTCTCCTTGATCTTTCTGCTGCCTTTGACACTGTTGATCATCAACAGCTTCTTCTCATTCTTCGTAATCTCAGTCTACGGGATACTGCTATCTCCTGGTGTTCCTCCCATCTCTCCCAGCGCTTTTTCAGTGTTTCATTCTCTGGCTCTTCATCTTCCTCCTTCCAAGTCAACAGCGCCACCATCACCTCTACCTCGCAGGCTCGCTGCCTAGGTGTTTGTTTTGACTCTGACCTCTCCTTCACCCCTCATGTCCAGTCGTTCTCCAAATCCTGCTGCTTCCATCTCAAAAACATAGCACGCATCCGCCTTTTTTAACACCAGACACAGCTAAGATGCTGATCCATGCCACTGTTCTTTCTCGCCTTGACTACTGCAATCCCCTTCTTAGTGGTCTTACGTGTTCCCAGATTGCACCGTTGCAATCTATAATGAGTGCAGTGGCAAGGCTCATTTTCCTGTCCGCCCGCACCTCCCACCTCGGTCAGTTCCTACATTGGCTTCCAGTTAGATATAGGGCTCAATTTAAGATTCTGGTGCTTGCTTACAAGTCCCTACATAATGCTGCTCCAACCTACCTATTCTCCATAATACACAAATATGTCCCGTCGAGGCCCCTGCTCTCTGCCGAAGAACGTCTATCCTCTGTCTGTACTCCCACATCTGATGCCCGCCTCCAACACTTTTCCAGGGTTGCACCTTTTCTGTAGAACTCCCTTCCCTTCTCAGTTTCACTTTCACCCAGTCTCCACACCTTCAAAAAAAATCTTTGAAAACTCACTTCTTCAGGAAAGCATATCATTTAAACTGCTAGCGGGTTTTCATCACCCCGACCCCCCCATGACTCCTCTCCTGCAACTGTCAAAAAAAGCCTACTAGGTTCTCAGTGAATACTTTTCTAGTAACCCATTTCATTACCCCTACTTATACCCTTTGAGTCACTATACCCCACTCCCTCTAGCATGTAAGCTCACTGAGCAGGGCCCTCAACCCCTCCATTCCTGTACGTCCATTTGTCTGGTTACAATTACCCATTGTACAGTGCTACCGAATTTGCTGGCACTTTATAAATTAAATAATAATAGCTACCACATTGCTTCAAAAATAAGCAAATAATAGCCTTCTATGTATACATACACCAATAAACTTGTATGAAGAACAAGGTATGTTTATTAGAAGATTCCATAGAACTTCCCCTTCCTGTCTTTCTAGTTCACACCATATTAGAACTCAACAAGCCTGGAGGGCCTGTCCTGACATGGACTTACAGCATATATACTCCAGAACAAAGCCTTAGGGGAGGATGTGAAATCTTTCTCAGCACATGAACACATTTTTCACATTATGCTGAAATTTCCCATAATATGAGGTTTATTGACCAGTTGGTAAAACAGTAAACACATTCAGGAACATCTGTAAACAGCCATTAAAGGGACACTCCAGGCACCCAGACCACTTCTGCCCATTGGAGTGGTCTGGGTTACAACTCCCACTACCCTTAACCATGCAAGTGTAATTATTGCAGTTTTCATAAACTGCAATATTTACCTTGAGGGTTAAGTCCTTTTCTAGTTCATTGAACACGAAAAGTGTGTTATAACGACGCTGGACGTCCTCACACTACGTGAGGACCTCCAGCGTCACCGTAATCCCCATAGGAAAGCATTGAAAGCATTATTCAATGCTTTCCTATCGGGAGGTGTAATGTGCGTGCGCGGCATTGCCGCGCATTAGGTCTCCCCCGCCGGACGCGCATGCTCAATAGGTCTCCCTTGCCGGCTCACGTCGGCGGGGAGGAACGTGGACGGAGCATGACCAAGCCTCGAGGGACATCGGCGCTAGATACAGGTAAGTCACTGAAGGGGTTTGAACCCCTTCAGCAACATGGGATGGGGTGGGAGGGACAGTGGACCTGCAGTGCCAGGAAAACAGTTTGTTTTCCTGGCACTGGAGAGTCCCTTTAAATTAAACACAGCTGGCTTATTTGAGAGGGCCACGTTAAATTGTTAAGTGTGTAAATACCCACACATTACATCATCAGTCTTTAACCACTCCAGAAAAAAGCTTGGCCAATCAGAAGCTTCTAATTTTCATTGAGAGAGTTGGGACAGTAGGACATGTTAGACTCATCACTGTAAGGTTTAAAATGCACCTATAGTAGCACCTCTATGGCACTGATAAGAGTAATAGCAGAATTTTGCAGGATTTAGTTTAGTATATGCAAGGATGTGGACTTTATAAAAACCCAATGTTGGGGACATGCAGTTCCGGGCGCTGTGCGATCAGGGGGTATTTTGTGAGGTGTAAAGATTGTCCGCTTCTCCTAAAACCAAATAGGGGTGCCAGCAGACTGCCAGTCATGGGTAGGTACAAGGACAGGAGCCACTTCTCGCGATGCACAGTGTTCATGGCCGCAGGGATGCAGCATGACATCATAACCCAGTGGCCAACACTCTGTGCATGGAGGACAGAAAAGTCAAGGGACCAAGCTGCACACTGAATGTAGGATAAAAGTTGCTGGTAATGAGACAGACGGAATTGGGCTGTACAGTATGTTCGTCAGATTTAGTTTGTGTTTAAATGGCTCAGTGTGTTAGTCTGTGTATGAGTATGGGTTAGAGAGTGTGTTTGTGGGTATGCGTTGCAGTGTGTCAGATTCAACCATTTTTATTTATTTATTTTTTACTTAAAGGGACACTGTAGTCACCAGAACAAAAACAGCCTATTGCATTTGTTCTGGTAAGTAGAATCATTCCCTTCAGGCTTTTTGCTGTAAACACTGTCTTTTCAGAGAAAATGCAGTGTTTACATTACAGCCTAGGGATAACTCCACTGGCCTCTCCATAGATGGCTACTAGAGGTGCTTCCTGGGACAGTCCTGCATTGTGTGCAGCACTGCCATTCAGTGTCTCCACCCTCTGTGTGCAGACACTGAACTTTCCTCATAGAGACAAATGGATTCAATTCCTCTCTGAGGAGATGCCGATTGGTCAGGGCTGTGTTTGACTTGTTCTATTCAGATTTAATTTTGAAAGTTATATTAAATTTAGTGCCAGGCCAAGGAGCCTGTCCTAATAAACAAGAATTTTTTTTATTTTTGTTTTTTTAAATATTCCACACCCCTGATATGTCAGATCACAATAAAAAAAATTGCAAAACAAATATTGTGTACATATTCATATAGCTCCAGCATATTCCGGAGCACTGTACAATAGGATAAAAACAAATAAATGTATTAAAGGTGACACAGCAAGTTCAAAGTACAGAGCAAGTTATCCGGGGATGTCATTGAACCAAACAAACGCAAGACACGCCAGATGGGAGTTCACTGGAAAATTGAGCTAGATTGAAATGATTGTGGAAAAGCAAGTTGTGTAAGGTAAGACGAGGAGAACAGGTGTAAAAACATACTATGTTAGGCATTCCAAATAAAAATAGTTGTCTGCATTATTTAAGTTCTTGACAATAAAAAAGGTTAAGGGTTATTCCTTTAGGGTTTACAGAATAGTGGCCAGTTCGCTTAGTTAGCTGTTTTAATAAACTAACGTCCTAAACTTTAACCCAACTTGCGATGTAGAATCGCTGCATTCCAGAACAAATGTGCAATATTTGATCTTGGGTGGGAATCAATACAGTTTCTGCTAGACAGCAAGATGTTTGCAGAAGAGAAGGGTGTTCCCCCTTAGCATTCACAAAAAGCCACAAAACAAGTTGAGCTTCCTTTAACAAACAAGATAAAGAGAAAGTGTTGATACAGTAGCCAATTGATAAGGTAGTTCTAACTCTTGAAAGAAATTGTGTAAAATTAAATACAGTATAAGAAGAATTTTATTGAGTGAATGGGCTGGATTTTGTATAGAAAATAAACAGACCTCCCCATGTCTAAAGGGGCATACATGAAGAAAATTGTCAGAATTTACCTATTTGTGATTTGTCAGAGGGGCTTTTAACTAATCCTAAATCTGTGCATTTATTCAATTCGGACTTGCAAATTATCCTAGTTTTTACATTTCCTGTTAATAGACAATGTAGATTCTATCAGGTGTTCTACAGCTATAGTAACAAAACATAAAAAAAATAAAAAAAAAATAGGAATTTTAGCTTAAAACGAAAAAGCACATTTTTGTTTGTTTCCTTTTCCATTTAATGGCCGATTAAAAGCCAAGTCAATTTGCTGGCTTCTTGGCAAGCCTTAGTCTGCAAACATAAGAGCTATTTTGTAATACAAGCACTAATTGAATAATAATTCTTTCCAAATAGACTATGACAGTTCAGTTATTACATAACATATCCATACAGAGAGGGACAAGGTAAAGCAGCGGAATCATAGAATTAAAAGCCAGATATATGTATTTTCATTACATTGCTCCTAAATGGGGTTTTAGTTTTCAAAATAAATAAAATAATATTTTTAAATTTTTTTTAAAAAGACATACTTATCCAATTTCTAACATTAAGGAAACTTTGTTCATTGGTTAAATCGAAAAGCAGAAGGAAACCCATTGCATCTCTGAAAAAGGCAGTTGTCAGACTGCGGAATCTGAAAGAATAAAGAAAAAAATGTAAAAAGGAAAGAAAGAAAGAATTAAAAATGTAATGTATTAAAATTGCATGCCAACAACATCTAATTATACTCTGGCTACTCATATAAACCTCCATGTGACAGGGGATATAGGCAAAATTGATTTTCTTTCCTGCCAAACTTCGACACCATAGATGTGAATTTATATAGTGCCTTTCTCCCAGTAGGACTTAAAGCGCTCTCGGGATTAACCAAATTGGCAGCTGAATAGTAATAGATGATATTACCCAATTGATGGTACTTATTTTATTGACCTCGGAAGGATGAAGGGCTGAGTTGAACCTGAGAACCTTGCATCCCTGACTACAGGCTTTGTAGTCAGGGAATTTACCAAGTGAGCTACTTCACCAGCTAACCTATAGGAATCAACAGTATATCTGCCAACCCCTTGGTGTAAATTTTTGGTTTTCATAGTGGGTTGGAGGAGCCTTAAAAGAAAAACTGGCATTTTGAGCACTGTACCAGGTATACATTTATTCCAAGCGACATGTGTAACACAAAGAGGACTGGACACGCCTTCACTGGTGAATGTTATCTTATTTTCCAGGCTAGCCAGGCTATATTTGGGTATCTATTATACTGTATGTGATGTATGATACCATAACATGCATACCATAAACACAGTAAAGCAGCTAGGATTTCTTATACCGGGAAATAATGTAAATGACAATGCATCCACGACTGTCTTTTATAATCGTTTAGTAACAGTTGTTTTAGCAACCTTTGTCACACCCTTAAAGGGGCACTATTGGTACCAAAACAACCTTGGCTTAATGAAACAGTTTTGGTGTTATTTACCATTCAGGAGTTAAATTACTTTGTTTATGCAGCCTTAGACACAACTACTTGCATGTGACTTGCACAGTCTTCCTAAACACTTCCTGTAAAGAGAGATCTAATGTTTATACTTGCTTTATTGCAAATTCTGTTTAATTTAAAATTTCTTATCTCCTGCTCGGTTAATAGCTTGCTAGACCTTGCAGGAGCCACCTGTGTATGATAAAAGTTCAATTTACAGAGCCGCAAAAAAACGGCTAAAGCAGGCTTCCTCAAACTCCGGCCCTCCAGATGTTGCTGAACTACAAATCCCATGATTCTATGAATGAAATAGATAGCCTGAGAATCACGGGAGTTGTAGTTCAGCAACATCTGGAGGGCCGGAGTTTGAGGAAGCCTGGTCTAAAGCAAATAAACATCTGGTTAAAAATGAAACAATTTTTTCATGCAGGCTTTGTCAGTGACAGCCATGACCGGTGAGGCTAGGGCTGCATAAGCAGGAAAAAAAAAAGTGATTTAACTCCTAAATTGCAGAAATTTGAGCAGTGAGACTTTAGAGGCATGATCTATACACTAAAACTGCTTCATTATGCTAAAGTTGTTTTGATGCCTATAGTGTCCCATGCAGATCCTAATGATCCTCAATATCTGCATGTTCCTGTTGTTCACTACCTTATTCTATGGTTGAAAGTGAATTGGATATTTATGAATCACTGCTATACTTATACTTATTGGCAGAGTACTATTTTAGGCACTTAGTGTCTGAGATATGATTCCAAGGTGATATCTTACAATATACTGACTTTTTTGCTACATGTTTGGACAGTGAGAACTGATGCACTATTGAGTTTATTTGAACACAAGTTTGGACATTTCATATAGAGACACACTTATTTATTTTGGAATTTCTTTATTATTGATTTTTATATACTCCTATTCATCCTGAGTTTTAACTCCTGGTTTGGTGTTCAGATGTATCCTGTTCATTTATTTTTTGTGACTTTATTTTAATTGGGTATTTTATGGTAGAACTTGTCCAGTTTAGAGCACTGCTTAGTTGATCTTCCCCATATCTACCCCTTTTTCTTTTCCTATAGCTTGTGATGAGAATACTAACTTGTGTATAGGACATATTCATGTAGTGAAAATGAATATTCTCCCCAGACGAACGTTCAGTCACTGCCGATCCCCATTACCAAAAAAGGCCTACAGATGGCTATAAATAATTTCATCTGGCAGAACAAACGACACAGTAGTGTGCATCATACAGTATAGACTCAGAATAGCCAGAGGACTAGGACCAATATTATGCACTTCTTGCCCAGCAATCTTAAAATTCCCCACGACTATGGGATGCTACCACAAATAGATTCTCACTGACCTTGACCCCATCATCTATGACTCCATACCTACGGCATAGGGCATTTCTCTTGGGTATGAGACCCAGAGACTACATTGAATATGCAGGACTGTAATAGCATTGAATATGCTGGACTACAATGGATCAGCCACCTATTTCAGGAAAACACTTTTATCCCATTCAAACACCAAAACAAAACCAGGTTATTTCCTAGAGATTATTTTAGATATCTACAACTAAGAGCCAACATTGGCGATACAAAAGAGGCAGCCAGGACCCTCATAACGTTATTTGAAAGGTTATGTACTTACAAGGCACCTCAGAAAGGATTAACATCACAGATCTACACACACCTGTGCACTCACTAAAACGAATGGGTAAACCTAAAATACACTGAGTTATGGGAACAAGATCTGGGACAGACTCGGGAGGGAGGGGAATTGGAAGAGATCTTGGAAGCTAATGCCAAAACCTTGATTTGTGTAACATTACAGTAACAGTGATTCAAAACTTTATTTCGTTGGAATACTACACTGCATGGGGAAAACAAGGACAGACAAATGTGGGAGATACTGAGGCAATAGGGGCGCTTACCACCACATGTGGGTGCCAAACAGTAGAGTTGTACTGGGTCGAGGTGACGGCTCTTGCCTCCAGTGTTCTACAAAGACCGACCCCCTATTAAAAGATGAGACACCCCCGATCTCGAGAGACTAAAACTAAAAATGAGGGACAATTGCTTAATGGAAAACTGAACGCACACATTAGAAATCACTCAATCAACAGTGTTTTAGAAAATGCGGGTTCTATGAGAATAGGACAATGGGGGCAACATATGATCGTGGTAGTTTCGGATGTTATCCCTACCCTGTCGGCAGCAGTCTCCCCTACCCGATTTTTCCTCATCTTATCCCCATCTTTGCTCTCTTCCAGCCTCCTCTCTCCTACTCCCAAAATTTCACTCCATGCAGGCATAAGAATGGCATGGTTAGTCCATAAAAAGCTTGTAAAATCAAAAAACATCTTCTGGTTCAAATGCAACAATACCTAGATCCCATTGTATGTATCAATGTGGAACTGTCAACCCTTATCTATGTATTGGGACTGGATGCGCTTCATGTACGGAACAAACACACGGGCTCCGTATGTAGTCTCAGCAGTGCCGGAACCAGCAGCATCGACCCAACATCATAAAACTCATGTTCTATTTATTTTTTTAAATGCTAGTAACATCAGGATAGGTTATACTTGTTTGAACACGGACAATAGAGAGCTTGTGCCCTCTCCAGCCGTCTTGCAAAATGTGGAATTGACACTTTGACATTATCAATATCAAGCCTTTCCAATCTTTAGGGAGGTAAGAACGTCTAATTGCACGTTTGCAGTAGCTCATATGCAACAACTTTAAACTCTAGCATGGAATTAAATCTTTACATAGAAATAATTAGTGATATATTCTGCAGATTCATTAGTGAAGTAGTAAATGTTAGATTTAAAGATCATATAAAAAGATAAAATAATCATCATGGAGAAAATGCAGAATGAATAGCCTCTGGCACTAAGCTAAAGTTAATTTAAAAAGCTTTAAAGGGTTAAGAAAAAAAGATCTATAGGAAAATTTGTGTTTATGCCCCGATAAAGACTCCATTTAAGAAGAATCAATGTGGTTGTTGATACAGTGGACTTTAAAGGGTCATTTCTAGCATGGCTGTGTGTCACTTTAACATGAAATGTAATCAATATTTAATGCTAGTCAAGTTTCCTCCATTGGGGCAGTGGTTCACAGACCTTTTTAAAACCAATTTTTTCTCCCATTTAAATTTAAATGGGAGAAAAAATTCAAAGGCACACAAGATATTCTCATCTTCATCAGCAGCTTATAGTCAAATTCCCTTGAAGGCTTACTAAAGACATATGAATACTTCTGGTCAAACAGAGTTATAAATGGCTTGTTAGATAGTATTGTATTTATTACCAGCAATCCCGCAATGACAGAAATTCCCCAGGCAATCAAGGTGTTAAAGCCGCAGGCAGTTTTAATGAAACAAAAAGGACAGCAACGTTTCGACCTGCGAAGAGGTATTTTTCAAGCTTGAAAAAGACCTCTTGACAGGTTTAAACATTGCTGTCCTTTTTGTTTCATTAAAACTGCCTGCGGCTTTAACACCTTGAGTGCTTGGGGAATTTCTTTCGTAGTATTGTATTTATTGTCATAGCACCCTGGTTAAAACCCACTGATTTGGTGCTCATACACAGCTGTTTTATCCAGTTGTGGTTGCCCCACTCTTGTGTAGGATGCCTTCAGTATGCAAACTTAAGGTTGCATATAATTTAATCTATACATTTGCTGTGCTTTTTGCAAGTAAAGCGTATACAATTTATCTACAACTCTCTGATCATGAACTAAAAAAAATAAATTTATTTTAAAAAGTGTCCTCTGTCTTGGGAAAAAATTATTTTGTTCAGGACACAACGTAATAGAAGTGTAGAGAATTTCACACTATATGTGGGCAAACCGTGCACAAGAAAGACGTGAGTTACCAACAGTCATACCCCTAAATACAATAGGGAAAGTATGAGTGAGCAACTTCTAATTCACTTTTGAACCACTAAAATATCAGCCAAGCATAACAAGAGTTGCAGTCCAACAGTATATGTACCGAATTACACAGTTTGCTCCCCAAAGAGATAAAACCGCTTCATTTAAGTTACAGAGGGGGGAAGAAGATTCTCAAACCACATCTATTTAACAGATCTTACCGTTCCTGCCCTGCAGTGTCCCACAGCTGCAGGTGAACCCTCTGGCCTCTGCCCGCAGTACCATCTGGGCCATTTGATCGGTACACCTGTGAAAAGAAAAACAGTGTTATACATAAACTAAACAGGTTTACAACCAGACAGACATTCTAAATGGTATATACAAGGGATATGTGTAACGTAAGCTCAATAGAACATCTCGCTCACCACTTGTTATTTGACTAGGATAAAAGGGGAGCTGAGATTACGCAGATAAAAGTTACACCAATGTTTATCCTCAGCATCCACATCATACCACAAGGAGTATCTCTATAAAAGCACTTTCTAGAATTGCCATTATTCACAGATTTGAGATCTCTTATAAAAATAACTAAAGGGAAGAATAGAAACCTGTAGTAATATTATGTCTTTTTATTTTCATCATATATTTGATCGTTGTGAGTTGAACACTACATTGTGTTATATATAAAAAAAAATAAAAAATAAAAATCTTTTGCGAGTTGTTTATTGGCCACTAATGGAACACTTTTAGGGTTATCTACTAAAAAATGAAAATTGTTAGTAAAAGTTAGTTTCAAATTTAAAGGGATCCTATAGTGCCAGGAAAACAAAGCCGTTTTCCTGGCACTATAGGGTTAATAGGTACCCCCCTCCCAAGAAGCCCCCTTCAGCCACTTAAGTGAATCCGGCGCAGATGGACATCAGGCTCCACCCACGCTCCTCCCCCGAGGCCTAATGCGCGGCAATGGTCGCACGCATTAGACCTCCCCCTAATAAAGCATTACTCAATGCTTTTCTGTATGGAAAAATCTGGCGCTGGAAGCCCGTGAGGATGTCCAGCATCAGATAATGGACCAAAAGTACGTTGGGATTTCTGAAGCGCCCCCAGTGGCTGTCTGGTAGACAGCCACTGGGGGCAGGTCGAAACGTTGCTGTCCTCTGCCACTGGGGGCAGACTTAGAGCTGCAATTTAAACATTACAGTTCTCTGGAACAGCAATGTTTAACATTGCAGAACTACGTGCAAAAGGGTCACAGCACCCAGACTACTTTAATGAGCTTAAGTGGTCTGGGTGTCTACCATGTCCCTTTAAGGCCAAAATAGTTAAACTGGAAGAATAGCTGACTTAGACAATATTTCCATTTTAGCTACTTTGGCCTTAAATTTGGCATTTCAATAATTCTCACTTTAGTAAATAAGCTGGTTTATTCTTTAACGCGAGTTACACGGTTGCATTTATTTCTTGTTTTATTACATCCCTATGTTCTGTCTGTGTGGGATGTACTGACAACTCAGCAGAAAAGACAACTTTAGACAAGACAGAAAATCTACATACAAGAATATAAATCTCTCTGCTATAATAAGCCATACATTTTATGGTTATAGGTCTAAAGTAATGAAGACATTCTAATATCAATGATACCATATAATTCCCTTTATTCAATACTTAATGAACAACTGTTGCCAAATATAGCGCAGACTTCAGACTATTTCATTCTCTGGGGATCAATCAGAGCTTGAATGGAGATTCTCTGTGTCACAGTCTAAACTAACTTCTGTTTAACTAATAAAGCAGCTGTGGAGAGATTATGTCTTTTTCAGTTATCGATAAGTTGTCAGTTGTTGGGAAGTACTGTAGTTTCAACGCTCAGAGCGTCAGAGATAATGCCAGCACATTGCAAAGCAACATAAATGGCATAGATGGCACTTAAAGGAAGACTCCAAGCCCCATACACATTGCAGCTCTCTTTAGCGGTTATGGTGCCTGAAGTGTCCTGCACCTCCCCTCCCTCCCCCAAATTTCCATCACACATTCTGAACGGAGTCAAACCATTTTAGAACGGTTTGACATTTTACCTGGGGTACGCAGGCGCCACTACACACTCAGTGCGAACGATGGAAATTCAGTAGCCCCTAAGAAGAAGCCATGCAGGGCTAGGTCATTGGCTGAGAGCATCAGCTGATCGCTCTCAACCCATGAGCTAAACCCTGCACTGCAGATCTTCTGGCTCTCCACTGTCAGCAGGCAAAAAGTCAAAACTGTTCTAAAACATTGGAGGGGGCTGACACAAGTTCTGGCATTTTAACCACTGAAAAGATTTATTGTGGTTATGGTGTTTGGAGTATTCACATAAAAGGACTAAGAGAGTCAAATATATTCAATAGTAAAATAGTTAAATCATAGTAGAGATTTAAAGAGGAGTTAAACTGTGTTAATCACAATGTTCAATGTATTAGGAAACCTTATGCTATGTACCAAACTGGGAACAGTTCCTTATACCTCATTGCTGGAGTTACATGTAATTCATAGGTGTAACCATAACTTACAAAACAGACTCTCACAGAATTGTGTGGAAGGATAATGATGCACCATTTCCACAGATAATAGATGACATGTATATGGCAGATGTATGACTCTAATACCAATCAATCTCTGCTTATCAGAGGACAGCTGCAATGTCCCCCAAGTATCCAGCGGTAGACTATACGCCTACATGTAAGCACCTTTCACACACAGCTGATGTTGGACAACAACGCCTCTTAAGATAAGCCAGGCACTTGCTGGCTGTCAGTGATATGAGTAGCAGTGCATTCTCAACTAACACCATAAATCTGCCTTCCCTAGCTTCACACTATTAAAAAGGTCATTACATCCTGCACAGGCTATAATAGGCATCGTCAGAACCATAGCACAGGACTCTCTGCATCAGTACACCTACTAAACCTGTACAACCCGTAGATAATGAAATGATCGGAAAATGTCAAAGAATACAATGAGGCAATGTTTTTTCTCTTCAAAGAGGAATAAAAAATACAAATAAGCATTAAAGTATGTTGTATATTCATTCATGTGTAAAAGAACAGCTTTTATAATAAGGCATTTTTAAAGAAAAACTTGAAATTCCACCCCTACAGAGACTTTGCACAATATACCTTCTCTCACTGATTTTCTGTGGGTGGAATACTTTTTTCACAATTCAATATTACAGCAGAACAAGTATAGAAAAAAATATATATAAAGACAAAGATCTTTCCATCTGATTGAGCATAATTCTTGTATTTTTTAATTCTCCCCCCCCCGCGCTTCTTGTTACCATGCACGCGTTTTCCAAATGAGGGCAAGTGTCTATAGGGTTAGTGGATTCTATGAAAGTGTTACTTCATGTGCCATGACCATTTCAGTTAATTTTAGTGGTCATGGTGTCTGGAGTCTGCATGTGCAGCATTTCTCTATGGAACGCTGCACATACAGAGATTAACCCCACTGCTGCCAGAGGTGTAACTTCACACTCAGCAGCAATGTTGGGACATCATTAGCCAGCCCAGAACAGTTCCAGGCTGTCTAATGTCAATTCTGTGCAGATTTCTATGCACAAATGCTCATTTATTGGGTGATGGAATGAATAGTTAATTGGCAGGACTGGGATCCTGCTTATACAGCTCTATTATCATCATCATCATCATCATCGGTATTTATATAGCGCCAGTAATTCCGCAGCACTTTATAATATTATGAAATTGGGAAAGTTTACAATAAATGAGACAATTACACAGTGACACAGGAACAATTGGTAGATGAGGGCGCTGCTCAAATGAGCAGTCTAGAGGAGATGGGGTACAAATACAGAACAGGACAGCAATGGTGACAGCCACCAAACAAGGTGGAAAAGTAGCAGAACTGGGGGAAGAGTGGAGTATGGCTCTTTAGGACAGCAGCAGACCAATATGGAAAAGAATAGATAAGTTACTCTGGGAATCCACTCTACAGAAGCTGCATGTCATAAACCTGCATACAGTGGAGATCCAACACCAGGTGGGACCAAGGTAACAGGGCTAATAATGGCAAAACATGTGCCATTACCAGGAAATGGTGCTGGGGTTACTTCTAGCATCATAACCACTATAGCTGACTGTGCTATGATTGTCCGAGTGACCCTTTAATTCAGGTCACTGAGACTATATAAATATTAGACAATTGATCGCAATGTCGTTGGCACATGCTATACTCAAACGAGGTATGGTTTTGTATGGTGAGAAGATGGGTTACACGACAGCAAGGATCCAATCCCAGTTTGTAAACTTCCCAGAACTTTACCGAGGAGTCGCACATAACGTTGCAAGTGCTTGCTGACATTCCAGTGTATCTTGCACCACTCAATGGTAGCAGGAATTCTAACCTTTCGCAGGGTAGAAATCCCCTCCCCTCTTTCAGGTTGTCATCAGTGTACACACAAACTGGCTCCCATCCCCCTCAGTCCATTTTGCTTTTTTTAATCCACCTTAACCCCAAAATCCTGGCACATGTGGTGGATACTTGGTTGGTACTCTTACTGGTTCCCACCAGGTCACTGCAGTTTCCCATGTTGTCGCAGCATAGTTTTCTTGTTTGTCCAACTTTTATTTGACACATTGACACCTGTTCAATAAACCAGTTGTCTTGTTCCTTCACTAAGAATTGCCTAGTGGTTGGGTTTGAGGTTAGGAGCGCTACATCCAGTGGCTGGTTGTTGGTTGGGCGATGTCAGTGAAGAAACTCAGGCTGCGAGTAGAGGTACCAGGTTGATGCGGTAGCTCCTGGAGGTTCCAAGGGGGACGGAGAAGGGAGGCATGCAGCATCATTCCTGACTTTGGTTCTAAACAAACCACATACTTTTTTCTGTGTAACTTTTCAAGTAGACTCATTCATGGGCTTTCACAAGTCAAAAAGACATGACCACACTGCTGGCCTGTAAAAGTCCATTTGGAGTAGTGTAGCATACACATGACATGGCAGCACATAGTGTACAAGGCATTGGCAAGGTCAAAAATAGGGGGAATTGCGCAAATCACAAAAAGGGGAATGCCTAGTTTCCTAGAAAGGCATTTTGTGCTGTTCAGAGTGAGATTGAAAAACGTTTTACGTGCAGAAGGGTACTAAAACAACCCCCTTCTGCCTTAGAACACAAAAGAAAAAAAACTCAGCAGAACAGAACTGTACCAAAACGTAGGAGTCAGGCCAGCCATATTCTTCTATATTCACAATATCTGGGAGGTAACCCCTAAGATATAACTTCTTTCAGGTATATTGAGCTAGAAACATCAGCAATAGGACTATGTCAGAAGAGAAATCTAGCACCACAGAAAAGCAAAAAATAGGCATCAACCAACATAATTAAATGACACTTAATATGCAAGTACACTATCTGTTTAAAAAATAAATTCATCAATTAACATTCATTCTGTTGCTTTTACCTATAACACAATTAACAGAGTAGAAAACAGCCTCATGTTTTCCCATGTGAAATTTTACTCATCAACCCTAGTGTATTGGCTGATTGGCTTCGTAATGGTTTCAGCCATAACAGATCAGATCTGAAACACAAACCGTGAGATAAGGGTACTTACCACTCTCTTTTCCCGAAAGTCAATGCCCACTGTCGTGATGAACTTGGAGTTAAATTTTCCATCTGTATACTGATAGAGGAAACTAGTCTTTCCAACGCCAGAGTCTCCCAACGCTAGAAATTTGATGAGGTAATCATAATCCCCATCAAACATTGTGGAATTTGAAAAGTGACCTGCAAAACACAACAGACAAAAATCATAAAGCAATTAATGCATATTCTGTAGTTCTATAGTTAGAGGAAACCATGACATGAAATATGCACTCATTTCAATTATACTGTAAAAAAACTGCAACATTATAAATATGTTAAATGCAAAAAATTACAAACGGCCAGCACAAAAAATATTATATTAACTTTGAATTCTCAGTTTAGTTTAGCTCCGATTGCTTCTGTGTCTGCTCTCCCACTTCCCATATTCAGTGACAGAAAAACGCAATGATGGTCAGGGTGATAAAATGGAGTTAACTCCGTAACAGGATAGAAGTGAATAAATAAATATGCATTTCAATGTTAAATTGTATTTTTCAGATCTAGCTAAACATATTTACTTAAGGAACACTATAGAGTCAGGAATGCAATTATGCAATGTTACAACAGGTGCAATAAAGTGAAAACTGCTAGATAGTGGCTACGTTTTAGCACCCACAGGGTTTCACTTCATACAACCAAAGGAAAAAATGGTGTAAAATAGCAGCCCACGGATAGCTGAGTATATGTAAATGTTGCACTAACTGGTCTATTAACTATACTGTGAATAATTCCATCTTAACAACACATGCCTCCAGGCAATGGTAGTAGAATTAAGGTGTATCTGCTGGGAGTAAACAGAAGCATTGCAACTTTAAGCATTGAGAAAGCTTTCCTATGGACTGGCTCAATGCGCGCGGCTCTTGCCGCACATGCGCATTTAGCCGATGACGACCAAAGGAGGAGGAGAGTCCCCAGCACCGAGGGAGCCCACTGCTGGAGAAAGGTGAGTGTTTAACTCTCTTCCTCCCCCTTAAGCGGGGCGGGAGTGGGACCCTGAGGGTGGGGGCACCCTTAGGGCACTATAGTGCCAGGAAAACGAGTTTGTTTTCCTGGAACTATAGTGGTCCTTTAAAGGTTTTCTGTTTTGTTGAGTGTTTACATTTTGGAAAGGGTTGGTTTAGGTTTTGGGAGAGGTTAAATTTAGAGTCGGGAAAAAATGAGTTGTTTTGGACATGTGGAGTTTGAAGGGTGCATCACTCTGTGGTGTCCCTGATCTTCCTGTAAGGCACTCCCTGTGTGAGAGGCTGTTAGTGGGCAGATGGGAAGTGATTCCCTTCCACTTCCTGTCCAGCCTCACACACAGACACTGGAGGAGCTGGTAGAGCACCTCTAAAACTGCCCCTGATAGCAGCTCTGCTATTAAGCATAGGAGTCTGACTGGACTACACAGGGCACTGGCCAAGGCTCAGGGTACTTATCTTCCCACAGTAGCCCACCAAACATCCAACACGTACATTGTGCGTGCTGAATACAGGCGCCCCTACAAGACATGTGCCTGTGGGTGGGTGCCAACTCTGCATAATGTGAAAACTGGCCTTGAGCTTCTGATTAGTAGAAATTCTGCTGGGGGTTGAGCTACATATGCTCTAGACACCTGCTTGGTCTGTTCTCACAGTGAAAGGGTTCTGATTTGCTGGGCCTCTATTCTAAATTGCTCTAAAGGTCTGGAGTGTCCCTTTAATGTGTGAGTCCAGATTTCATAACATGTTTGAGTTTCTGACTTTGTCTCATCTTTATTTTGTGTGTATCATTTACAGCTGTCTCAACCTTTAACAGAATACCATGATGTCTATACATCCAACATAAATTATAATCATGTTCTTTGTCACATCATCATTAAAGCTAATGTCTGGCATAGGAAATATGCTATTAAACACAGATATTGAGAGGCGATCAGGGAACAGACATGCAAACCTCATTTCCCATAAATAAAACTTAAACCACAACAGAACTCAATTATGCATGGTTGAAATGAGACCGAGAGACACATCTGTACCTCAGATCTCCAAATGGAATATAAAATGCATCTTAATACACACAAATAAAATACTTTCCATTAGGTGAGCACAAGCCTTATGTAACTGAACTTCACTAAAAATAATAGTAAATGGGAAGACAAATACAATCTTCATATGGCCTCACAGACAAAACATGTGGAGCAGTTTTTACAACAAACAAAGCACCTTCCATGGAAGACCCAGATCTGTAGAGAATTACTGCACGGTATGGTGTTGTACACTGAATATTTTATTATTTTTATATTGTTTTCAATTTGATTCACCAGTGGGGCTTTGTGAAGATTTGAAAACATTAAAAGGAACACTCCAAATACCATAAACACTACACCGCACTGTAGTAATTATGGTGCCTGGAGTGTTCTGGCGCCATCCTAGAGTAAAATGTCACACCATTTTAACAACTTACCTGGGTCCCGTTGGGTGACCGTGCTGCATTCAGTCTTCTCTAGGAGAATCATTTGAGCTCTCTCAGCCCATGAATTCGATATGCTTTGCTCTAAAGGGACAACTGCTTTCTCCTGCTGGACCAGTGGTAAGGATTACCTCCAACCTCCATGACCACTTCTGCTTTTAAAAGTTGTCACGGTGGTAGGAATCTAGTTGTGCAGAGTATATGCTTGAAATGCTGCACCTCCGGAGTTATTTGCAATTGTGTGCTAGGGACTAGTTACAACCCCCACAAATGACTTTGGGAGCCTGGAACTCTGCTCCAGGCTACAGAATGTAAATTCTGTGTATAATTTACTTCTGTCGTCAAAGCGCACGGCACACTGGCAACAAACGTTCTCTGCCTCTGCAGGGGAAGCATTTCCCTCCATCCTTTAATGCTCCTCTCCCTGCTTCATCATGCCGTCCACTATTTTTTCCCCTTCTTCTCCCACCCTACCTCCCTCTTCCTTTGCTGTCTCCAAGCGCGCACATGCGCTTCAAGCTCGTTAAATGGTCCACTCAAAGGCTGCTCTATGAGAAGCCTTTGATTGGACCTCTGCATGACTCATGACAACACTCATGTGTGGTGCGCAGCGTCGGAAGCTTCACCGGGCACTGGATACAAGTAAAGACATTGTAATTTTTTTTTTTTTTTTTTTAAAGAACAATAGGGAGTTATTAGAAGAAAAATTAATAAAAAGTTGGCGTTATTGGTCAAACAGTGCTAAAATGGTTTGACAGCTTACTATTGGATAGCAACAGTGCACTCCTGTCACCATAACCACTACAGCAGACTCCAATTCTCTACTTATCATTTGTGGGAAATCTATTTCTACAAACCCTGTGTAGCCCTTCCACTAAACATGATCAAGCACAGCATAGTAGAATTCCATAGCCTGTCTATGCCCACAACACTAGGATGGCCCCATCTCAAAGAGTGCCAGATGGATGCCCAACCCAACAGGATTTTCAATAGAAAAGGTGAACCATCACAGAAATTAAAATTAAACCAGTAGTGCAGTACGTAGCAGGATAAAATACCACAGTCTCATAATTATATGGTTAATAGTTAACTATGAGTCACAAAACAAGTTAAGCAACAATCTAAGAGCCTTAAGTGGAGCTTAGAAATGTCTTCTAAATACTTTGAAGTTAGAGACTCTATACTGTTGTTAGCTTTGCTTTTAAGTTACATGTATGTCACTAATGTAAAGCATTGGTTCAACTAATGTCAGTGGAAGCACCACAGTAAGTGTTCTGGCAAAGTAACTATGAGAAACCCAGCAAAAAGGCATTCTGACCACCTAAATGATGTAATTGTAATAAAGTGACGTTTAGACTGATGCTTCTACCACAGGCTTGATGTTGAAAACATTGCTGTTTTTGGGAAATGGCACAGTTTACATTTTGCAATAACCATGCCTCTGCAGACTGTCGAGCAGATGCACACTACAAGCTTTGGACCGAAATAGATTCAAATGAAATCTATTTTTACGTCCACTGCTGCTGTGCGTGTGTTCACTAGTGTGTCGTAGAGAAGCACTGAATTGGAGGATTGCAGCGAATACCACACATGAACCATATGTCTGCAATTGCTTTACGCAGTTAGACAGTTCTCAAGATCTCAATCAGGCTGCAGGAGGGAGTCTGTTTCAGCACCCCATATATTTATATTTTTAATTAGTGTTCCTTTAATATGCTTGAGCAGTGAAATAAATGAGATATCTGCCCTCCTTATCTTGAGTATAAATAGAACAGGCATTACTTTTTGTAAAATAATGATTAGAAAGCCACAGAGATCCGGGATAGTGGTCAATAAGTAAAAGCAGCACCTACAAGAACACATACTCTGGTGCCCATAAAAAAAGATTCCCGACACTACAACTCCCATGATGCTTTGCCAGCCTACATCCTACAAAATGTTTTAGGCCAAAATATAGGGATTTGAAATCTTCCGGTCAAAAACAAAAGAACAGGAATTTAGCAAAGTATTGCCTTTAGAGCCTGTACGACTATGCAAAGATGGCAGCTATCTTTGTGTGAGGGTGGGGCAGGATGTATAGAGGGCCCACACACTGTCGCACTCTAGATAAGCTGCTGGGCCTTCTCTTGGTGTTTTGTCCTTAGTCCATGACTGAGAGCCCAACAGGCAAGTCTGCCCGAACTTCTACAAATCAAAATGTATTGAATAAAGCACTACTGGGTCAATTATCTACATCGGTCTGCATAACTACAGCTATATTAACACCATTAGAGCCCAGTGACAGAATGCCATCATGGTCCATTGCTATAGCGACAGAAAGGATGTACAGAACTCTCAGTGCTGAAAGAAGGATGTGCCATGCTGGCTCACAGACTTCAGGAGTCATTTTGTGATGACAGCATGACATTTAGCTACCTAGGATCATGGCAAAGGCCGCTACAACATTGGACAGAGCTGGATCTTTTCAATGCTTCTTCCACACACGTCGAATTTACCATCAGTTTTATTCACTAAGGGTAGAATTGTCGGGAACTGAATTTCAAGTACAAAATAGGAGACTTTGGAGAATTTTTCCAGTTGAGCTATTTTTCTAGTTTATCTACTTTGGCCTTAAATAAAACTTCCTGAGAATTCCTGATATTTTAGTAAATAACCCTGTGCATGTCAAATTAGGAGAGGAAGAAAATAGGGAAATAGACCGGGTTATTCACTAAAGTGAGTATTCAAGGTGAATTCAAAGGGAACAGAGGAGACCCAGAGGAGATCATTCTGCTCTCCACCCACAGCATATGCACTGTGGTTGCTATGGAAACTTGGGTAGAGAGTATAGGAAAGCAGTAACGTCACCACGTTGCGACTCCACAACGCTGGAGATGAAGCCTGCATGCTAACTTAACGTTAACAAGAACAGAGGTGGAGAACAGACAGAGAAAAGTACAGCCAGGAGGTGGGTGTTAAATGAAGAATAACACCCACGAAGAGGCACAGGAATGGAAAAAAGTAAGTAAATCTTCCGATTTCACACTGAATACACCATTTACTTTTATGATGTATGGTGTTTTTAATGTATTTGGAAGCGGTTTAGAGCAAGTTTTTTTTTTTCAGTTACAGGTTCACTTTAAAGGTCAAAATAGCAAAATTGGAAAAATTCTCACAAAAAATTAAATGAAAAGTCAGCTATGCTTTAAGTTTGGCTACTCTGGCCTTAAATTTGAAATTTACTCTGAATTCTCAGTCTAGTAAATGGTGTGATTTGGGCTTCTGGTGTATAAACCGGACTATAAACAGATGAAACCTTTACCAAACAGACTGAGAATGCAAAACATGGCCAGTATTGTTCACAGAGAAGCAGGTTTTATTCAAGGATTATTATTATTAGCGCTAACATTCCATAGCGCTTTACAATAGAATGGATATATTTGACAAGTAATTCACATTCAGGATAGTAAAAGAGACAAGAGGTGAACTAGTCCTTGCTCAAACAAGCTTACAATCTAGATATCTGCATCACTGGGGAGCTAGCCAAAGGTTAAACATGGGCTGAGCTACTTGTAATTTTATTTATTTTTTAAAATCTGGACCCATTTTAATTTAATTTGCATTTTATTTCTGGCTGCTGTGACAGTCTAAGTATTCCATATACATTAATACCCGCAATGCCATGTACAAGGACAACACTAGGACTTGCAGCCCACCCAGAGCATCATGAAGTAACAATGTTACCATGGAAACAGAATGCTGCAAGGCAAGAGCAGGGATGTTTCTAGGGTGGGGTAACATGAATTAGAGCAATTTGTAGGCTGCTAAAAAGCTCTAGATATTATTTTAACGTCTAACATCTCCTGAAAATCTATAATTTGAGTTGTTATAGTGCTCTCAAAATTACACTTAAATACCTCTAATTGCAGATTTGCCAATGACCACATTCTACTGATCCTCTGTTATTTAATCACAAATTATTTAAGTACTGATGATTTAGCGCAAAAGAAGCATAGTTTTAAATAGCAAACAAATTTAGGTAGTAGAAAGGGCCATACAATTTACCAATTTTCCTGGTCTTGTTAGCACATAGAAACACACCTAGGTAAGGGTTGTTTTTTGTTTTTAAACCAACAACTACTGCACTACACACTACAGTAAAAACATAGCATTTATGGGGGTGAAGGAATGAAAAATCTCTAATTTTTGCTTTTTAAAGGAATGTCCATTGAATTACAGGATATTTGAAAAAATACAAAACAAACAGCAATCCTTCCGATCGTACTTTCCAGTACCCTAGGCCTGACTTTCAGTCGATATGCAGGTGTATACTTTTCAGGAAATACCCCGCCCACATCAAAAAATATGCCCATGTCAATATCTCTGGTGTGTCAAGGACTGGCAGATTGCTATTTTTCCTACACATAGTAATTGCTTCAGGAGGAAATTCAATTAATGGAACACCGGAGACACACAAAGCAATTCTGCAGTCTGTCATATTCCTGACTGTTTATAGAATTGCAAATTTCCACATAAATCAGCACTTTTATATTTTGGGGCAGGACCACCAGGAAGGGTTTCTTCCAATTCCCTTCGTTCCACAGAGCCAACAGAAGCAGGAAGCTTACTAAGCTAGAGTGCTTTTGCCTTCCCCTTTTTTTCTTAAGAACATGGGAAAGTAATGAGGAGCCACTGATCTGTGTATTCCCTGGAACAAACTGAATGCCTGTGTGTGGGCTTTAGAAGGCTGCAAACTGCAGGTCTGCAGCTTTTGCAGGCTGTTTTTCATGGACCCCACAAAAACAAGCATAAAGAAAAAAAAAAAAACATACATGCAGAGGCGTAGCGTGAGGGGTGCAGGGGGGGCCGGCCGCACCGGGCGCAACATCTGGGGGGGCGCGCTCAGGGGCGGCCCCCCCATGCTGCAGCCGCCTGAGCGCTCTGTAGAGAGCCTCAGGCGGCTGCAGCTTTGCCCGGGCGGTGCCCGGGCGCAACCTGAGGAGAGGGGCTGACAGGAGGGAAACGCTCAGCGCTCCCTCCTGTCACTCCCTCTGTAGCAGCGTGGCCGAGCCCTGCAGCATGCTGGTCCGACGGGTACAGGGAGCATCTGTCTCCTGTACCCAGCCGGACTAACAGGAAGTGCACACTCAGTGTGCACTTCTTGTTAGTCCGGCCGGGTACAGGAAACAAAAGCAACCTGTACCCGCGGACCATCATGCTGCAGGGCTCGGCCACGCTACAACAAAGGTGGGGGGGAGGAGAAAGAAATTGGGAGGGAAGGGGGGAGAAGAAATGGGGAGGGTGGGAGAAGAAATTGTCAGTGGAGGGGGTAAGGAG
The DNA here is from genome assembly GCA_933207985.1 of Pelobates cultripes. Lineage (NCBI taxonomy): Eukaryota > Metazoa > Chordata > Amphibia > Anura > Pelobatidae > Pelobates > Pelobates cultripes. The sequence goes on along the minus strand of OW240914.1, from coordinate 68,617,581 downwards.
AAATTGGGATGGGAGGGGGGGAGAAGAAATTGGGATGGGAGGGGGGGAGAAGAAATTGGGAGGGGGGAAGAAGAAATTGGCATGGGGAGGGTGGGAGAAGAAGAAATTGGCAGGGGAGGGGGGAGAAGAAGAAATTGGTAGGGGAGGGGGGAGAAGAAGAAATGGGGAGGGGAGGGGGGGAGAAGAAGAAATTGGTAGGGGAGGGGGAGAAGAAGAAATTGGTAGGGGAGGGGGGAGAAGAAGAAATTGGTGGTGGGGGGTGAGAGTTACAGGGGAGGAAGGGGCAATGAGAGTGGGAAGGGGGAGGGGAGAAGAGAGTGACAAGGGAGGGAGAGGGGGGAGAAGAGAGTAACAAGGGAGGGGGGAGAGATTGACATCCATCACACACACATGCAATGCACCCCTTGCACACAGAAAAACACACAATGCATTACACACACACACACACACAAACAATGTAACCCTTACACACAATGCATCCCTTACACACACAGAAACACACAATGCATTCCTTACACACACTCAATGCACCCCTTACACACGCACACACTGCATCCTGTACATACACAGAAACACACCTTGCAGCCCTTACACATACAAACACAGATTCACACAATGCATTCCTTACACACATATCAGGACATCCCCTACACACTCCACCCCCTGTGAACAAACTCATTGGTGGAACATGAAGGTGGACCCTGGGACCCAGACCTTGAGCTGTGTAAAGGGCCCCCCAAAAATGGAGCTGCTTCCTGTTCTCCTAGTATATTGATTTTTGTGACCACAGTTACAAACAGCCTCCAGAGAGCCTGTTCTACACCAGACCAGTGGAGCCAGACTGCAGCTAGAGCCCATCATCATCCTCATCTCGTTGTAAGTAGGCAATCTAGTATATTATTTGTGGCACTAATCTCTAATTTACCTCACATTAAAGAAACACTATTCCGTTGTTGAAAAATTTGCACTAATTAAAAGCAGGCGAATTTAAATTAATCTGTATATTATATACAGATTGATATCTTGCACTTCTATTAAAGAATTACAATTAGAGGTACAGGATTGAGGAAGTTGGCTCCATCTAGCCCAGTCTTGGATCATCTCCAGGGTATGGTTCCATTTTGATGTTTAGTTTTTGTTCTTGATATTTTTTGTCGTTTACGATGGTTGTGAGACGACATATAATAGCATGGCCCATGCTAGGTTACTACATTTGTATATTTGTATTCATAGACCTGCTGAAAATGTGGAGAATGTGTGTAATGCATGTTCGCACTCAATAAAGTGTTGGAAAATAAACTTGTATTTAGATGCATTTTACTTTAATTACATAAGTATTTTCATAACAAACAATACATGTGCTTGGGGGGTAAGGGTTTCTTTAACTAATCTAGTGGAAGAGACTCGAGTGCTAAAATCCACGGGTTAGGGGGCGCAAATTACTTGCCTTGCCCCGGGTGCTGACAACCCACGCTACGCCACTGCATACATGCATGCTTTCTTTGGGAGTTTGTCTACTAAAATAAATTAGTTGCATGTTCCTTTAAGGCAGTTACTTTGTATTCCACCATATCCCTTCTGTAGCACACGAATGCTACACACTCCTGTTCTTCTCACAATATAGGTGTCCAGGAATGCATAGCTGACCTGGTAACCATTAGCATATCTGTGAAATAGTGAGTCCCTATAGCTCTTCTCTGAGAGGACTACATATCATTAAGAACTTAAAAAAAAAAAAAAAAATTATAAAAAAAAAGTATAGTATAGACAGTTTACTTTTAATTGTGTAATAAATGTGTATGAGATCTTCAACAAACTTTTTAAATTAGGGATGGGGAAGTCAGTGTTCGTGTAGAACTATAAGTTCCATGATGTTCAACAAAAGCTGGGAACTATTTTTAGATTAGTCCTCTGCTTTCAAACCCCTCTACATCTAAACTATCCCCTCCCCAACCCAATGGGAGGTCAGAATTGGTTTAAAATCACCTGATGTATGGGACAATATTTCTATTATGGAAATAAAACCCATAACAATGAATATATAACCCCTCCTTGCACAAATAAAGAAATCTTCTCCACCCAATGCAGTCTTTACATGAATCATGAATTATATTCGTTTTGTTTATATCTAGTTATTTCACACACCCAGGCTATTCCTAGCATTCTTCCATTTAACACCTTAAGTGCCAGGATTGTGTACCAGTTATTTTGCATCTGGGGGAGTGTGAGCAACTATGAACTAAGGCTTTATACCTAAAAATATCCCAAAATGACAGAACCTTGCCTTGGTATGCATACCATTTACACAAGACTCATACATGTAGCACACATTCCTGATCCAAATACGAATAGTTCCATTTAACCTAGCATCCATTTACAAGGTTCAGCAGGTTTGCTATATCACAAAGAAGAAAAGACATACACATGGTTACCCACTAAAGTGAAAATTTTAGGTAAAAAACAGCCGAACTGGAAAAATTCTCCAAGGTCTGCTATGCTTTCAGTGCGGCTACTCTGGCCTTAAAATTTTTAAAAAATTCACTTTGAATACTCACTTTAGCAAATAACTCCGTCATGGTAACAAGTGTGATAAAGTCCATCTGTCAATTTAACGTTTACGCAGCCAGATCTATCCTTGTTTTAACACAAGCATCACTTCTGTAGGCTGATGAGCACATGAAAAGTACTGTCCTGTAGCATTTATATTCTACACAATTCCTTTTTTGATTAATGAATTTATTTTCGGACAGCAGCTTTGGAGTTCTACATCCTACATGGCAATAGAACTTGGGAGAGCAGGATGGATTATCCGGCAACCTATTAAGAATGGCTAATTTGAAATTCACTGCCTGTTCATCTCAAGCCATTGCTGGACTTGTTAAATCCATGATTTTTTGGTTTTTAAACCATTGATTTATGAAGGTGTGAAAAACTTCTATTTGGAAGGGAAAATTAAATGTTTAATGCTATACAGTAGTTAATTTACCCACAGCAGGTTATTGGCAAGTCATGAAAGAAATGGCATTCCAAAATAACATGCCTTGTGCTAGCTTAGTTGATGATTGAAGACACCTATCATTGTGTTGATGTGTGATAACCGAAGAGAGTTGTTCTATAATATGTAGAATTAAATTGCTGCTGCAGAAAAGAAACTGTTAAAAGGACAGCCTAAGCAACCTAACCATTAGATTACGGTTGTGGTGGTTATGGTGCTAATAGGCTTTGAATATTGTAACCAGGGTCGAAAGGTTTTCATTCGGACGTGCTTAACCAATCCAGAACCTGACTAGTTCACCATACAACACAGTGAAGCATATACTCGAGAAAACCCATGTTGTACCTGACAAACCTAGGGCCAGGAGACATTGGCTAAATGTATATAATTAGAGACGACTGTTTGGGTGTTTTGTTTTTTCCGATCTTCTTCTTTGGCTCACTGTCATATTACAGCAGGCTATCCCAAACATCAGTCCTCAAGAAACAAAAAAATGTAATGTACTAATGCAGAGTGCTATCAAGGAGTAATATTTTTTAAACAAACACCACAAACGATTGAAGTATGCAATAGATACAGACACATTCTTGCCTGCTGGGTACAAAAAACCAGGCTCAGACAAACATTGAAATAGATTTGTACAATCAAAATGCTACCCTGCCCATGACTTCACAATCACAGAATTTGAATGCTACATACTGCAGGGCAGTACTTTTTAAGTGCTGCCCATCAATATGTAAAAAAAAGTTATGTGCCGCACTAAAACACTGCGGATGTGGCAATTCTAGACTACAGGTAGGCAGTAAGTAAATGCTGATTGCCAGCGTTCTATCCATCCTTGGATAAGTGAACATGTCCTTATTCAGAACTGTTTGCACAGTTCACTCAAGCACATCACACTCTGCAAAGACTGTGGACTGGCCAGACTAAAAAATATGCATATATGTTAAACACATCAAGACAAGGGTTTAGAATCACAGTGTAATATCCGCAGTTTGCTCTGAACCCCCACAGACTCCAAGGACATTCCACAAATTGACAGTTAAACCAAACACAATGTAAGCAGTTTTCTATTAAGCAATCTTTGGAACTTACCTCCACTAAGGAAACCAGCAGGTAAATCCCAGCTGGGCTGTAATCTAAGGTGGATGTTTTAGTTAGACGTGCTTACTTGCTCCACCTGTTTAGCACACATTCGGCCAGCCTACGTGTCACCTGCTTGTACAAATGACAGTGTCTGTACAGCTAGCTGTAGGTGTGCCTAATGCCTGTAAAATTGTACTGGTCCATAAATGGGTAGTTCCTTTCCCTTTTAAGTGGAAACGTCACCCTCCCTACAAATAGACAGGGTTATTCTTACACCAGGAACAACGATCATTTAAATGCATTCTCTGCAGCCACGTTGATGTGTTTTAACATATTTTTATTTTTTATTGCAAAACTTTGTAGCCATTTAAAGCAGCCACAATATACACAAATGCTTGGCTCTTTGCAATGCAGTTTAATTGTCTGGCTGACACGCCAATCAGAGAGAGGTTCGTAAGTAGAATTGTGCAAAAATCTGTTTCAGGTGGTGCAAGCAAATCAAATTCCTAAACTATGCCAGAACGTATTGATCCGTCTGACATTTACCTCTGGATACTTATTCATCGTGGTATAATTTTTTTTTCCTTATTTTTTTTGGGGGGGGGGGAAGATTACAGGGTCTGTTCAATAAATTAGAAATTGTGGAAAACTAACAAGAGAAATGTATGTTTCTTTTTGGACTACTCTGGCTTCCAATTTACAGTTCTCAGTTTAAATAATAAGCCCCTTATATATTTCCATCCACAGCTAATGAAACTGTAAAAGCGTGGCGTAGGTGTGTTTCAAGGCGTTGGACTTGCTATAAAACCAGGAGAAAGCTGCATCATGCTATGATGTTTATTTCTGCAAGTATTTTTGCCATATAGGACGTACATAAAATGTTTAGTAAGGTCACGCTTGCTGCTTTGGTAAATTCCACTCCAGCTGATTCACGCATCAAGTGACGTAGCAGAAGGAATCGGAGGCTGGGAACATGAATAAACATCGTAAAGGGTAACTGAGCACCATAACCACAACAGCTCAATGCAGTGACAATGGTTTTAATGTGGTTTTGTCAACTTCTGGGGTCTTTGCATATTTTGCCAACACCGGTCTGCGGTGGCCTGGGGGATGTAGCAGAAGTGAGTTGTACTTACCTGATACTGTTCCCTGACATCTTCAGTCTCAAGCTCCTGGTGCTTCACGTCATTGCTGTACTTTTGCACATGCCTGAGAGTACAACACTGGTGTCTACAGCAGGAACCTCCATAGATAATATTTTGCGATAAGCGAGACAATGCCTTATTTCCACAACAAGGCGGAGCTACTGCTGAAGTGAAAAAACTCAATGGCAGTAGCTCTGCCTTTTGTCGCGTTTTGCAAGGAAAGATTTTACCACAAGACAAAGTAGCCCCTTAAATTTGTTATATGATATCTTTCAATGATATTCCAAGCAGTCTTTATGAGCATTTCATAAAGTTCTTTTTCTTAACGACATGCTCAAGTTTTGGGGTTGAGTAGGTGGGTGGTGACTGGGCTGCTGTAAGATAGCCACAGCAAATGTTTATATTTCCTCAATGCTATCTCAGTTTGAAGGCTGCAGACTGTACATCACTGGAAATGTAATTAAAATATATCTGCAGTGCCGTGGTTTGCCATTGCTATCTGTACAAAGGCAGAAAACATGCTTTCAAAATACAATTTTATGGTATTCTTAAAAGAGACAGGAAGAAACAGATAATTAAAAAAAAAAAAAAAAAATAGTCTCAATCAACTGTTCCTTTTAATGCATTCTCTACCACGCACTAAAAAAAGGGAACGTGTGGGAGTATCCATTTATTTTGGGGATAAATTGGGGGGGGATAATAAATGAAGAAAAGGAATGGATACTCTCTAAAACTGTCACTTTAAAATCAGAGTCCATGCAAAGAGCAGTGCAGTAGCCAAGGTTACGTGTAAACAACTTGTTATACTACTGTCTGGAGACAGATTATTACCAGATCAATACATATAAGACTGAATCTATATACAATGTAATTGAGTACCACACATATATTTATAGCAGAAGCAAAAAACAATGTAAACACAAAATACTCCTATAGTTTGAAACAAGATCCTAACAAATCGATACAAATCTTACCATGCGAGCACAGCCTCCCTAATTACAAGGACAGACACTGAAAACCTATCATTTTGAAAGGTCACAGAGCAGCCTTTGCTCCAATTGTTCTATAATTATCGTCACCTGCTCCGGTAACTGGAAAGAAACTGATGTTCTGATAAGCTAATACTGACAGCAGCTGGTCTGACAACCATCAGCTAAAAGAAACAACTGAGCGAATCGGTTGCTTTAAGTAATGTTGTTACAAAGACACTCCGGGCAGAATTTGACACTTTTAAAAATGTATTGTATAGATAGTGCAGTAAAATGAAAGCAAAAACAATGCGTTCAAATAAAAAAAAAAATAATAATAATCACACTTGCGGCAAATCGCCAAGATTTGTACCATCTGAAATTAAATCTCACAAATCAGGTGGTGATGCTCAATTTACTTCCCATAGACTAATGAGTGTACATAAAAAGCAGTGTAGGAAAGTGCACAACAAGGGTTATTGGGAGTTGTAGTTCATTTATCAGATTTCAAATACAGTAGAAAAAAAAAATCTAGACAGAAAGGCTGGCCAAAAGCAATTATTTAAAAAAAAATAAAAAAATTGTAACCTAACCTACACATTGTGCACCCAACGTGTGGGTCCCTGTAGTGCCCTATTCACAGAATTTGGCACATGGCCACTTAGTGCAACTTTCAATCAATGTATCATTAGCTGCTGTCAAGATCCTCTGAAAAAAAAGAACAAATTAAATGGCAAGGGTGTAAAATCTAAAACTAGCAGTCACAATAATTGACAGTTATATCAATTTCTATTCTATGTTTTATGTATCTACTTTGTCTGATATGCTTTAACTCTTTATATGTTTTATTATATATGAATTTATAATTAAAAAAAAAAATGTTTAAATCTTTGAAGTTATAAGGACCAGCTTTTAGTTAAATATATTTTTATTGCATTTAAGTCGCCATTAATAATTATATGCATTCATAAAAATGTGCCCAATTATTTTCTCACAAGGCTACTTACTAAAGTGTGACTATTTGGGAATTCCAAATCGAATGCCAAAGTAACTAAACTAAAAGCACTGCTAGGAAGGACAATGGTGAACCCCCAGAACTAATGTATGGGTTTTGTTATCTTTTATCAATGAGTTAAGAGTTAAATTACATGGGACTGAAAAACCATGAGCTTTGCCACCATGCGTGTAACTCCTCCAGCTGGGAAACCTGGTCAAGGCGTCTGGTGTTAGAATGCTGTCTGTGCTAAGACCAGTTGCATATGTAGGGAACAAAGAGGAAGGAAGTAGGAAAAATGTATTTGAACCAAATGACAAGCAGCAACGTTTCGACCTATAAGGTCTTTCTCATTTGGTTCAAATAAAGGTGCCTTCTTGGACCTTGGAGTGCCTAAACCTTTTTGTGCATATTGTGCCTGAGACCTGGTGCTGGGTCCAGGTTTAGTTGCACCCTGGTTCAGAGGGATGGCATTGAGTGCAGTTTCTCGTTTATTTCAGAACCAGATGCATATGTAGCACAAAACGGATAATAAAAGCCCATGGAGTAAGCCCTAAATAAATAAGATAGAATAATAAAAAGGAGGTAAGAGCTGCGCCAAAGTCTAGTAACAATAGGTATACAATAAGAAACAGACCAAAAAGGTCTAGATCAGGGGTAGGCAACCTTTTAGCAGCACTGTGCCGATATAGGATTGTGATGTCCCGTAGCGTGCCGGTCCTATATTTTTAATTTGAGGTGTGTATGCTGCCGTATTCTGCTTGTGTTATTTTTACTGCAGTTGCTTTGCAGCGTTGTATTTGTGCGTATATTAGCTATTATATTGTATATGTTCATTAGTAGTTTATGGTATTGTGTATGATACATATGAATGTGGGCTGTGTATGAGGGCTGCTTGTGGAATTGTGTGTGGATGGATATGTCACAGTGTGTGTTTGGTAGTGTGTGTGGGCTGTTTGGGGTATTGCATGTGGGGTTGTGTGCATGTATGTGGATTGTTAGCGGGTTATGTTTGTGTGTGGGCTGTTCGTATTATTTGTATAAGGGGAGGGTTATTCTTCATTTCTGTGTTATGAATGTAAATTAGTGATAGTAAAATGTCAATTTACTGTGTATACCTGTATTCAATATCTACTCAAAATGGCTGCTAGAGCACCCCCTCCCACCGACTAACTACCTTGTGTAACAAGATGGCGCCTACATCCGGAGTAAAATCCCGGGATGATGGTGACATCACGCCTCGTAGGATGTGCATTAGATAAGACACTTAACACCTAACCAATTAAAGATGTATTCTCTCTGTTATCTACATTTTTGCATTTGATGTATTTTTGCCTTTATAAGGGGCTTGCCGTCCCCTGAATAAACATTCCGAAGTTTTTCATTAACCTGATACCTGTGTCTCAGTGTAATTTACTTCAGAGCGTGCACACATTTATTTATTTTAACAATTTGGAAAGGAGCAGATACTCAGATAAACACTTGGTTTGATCCACAATATCTGTGTATATTTAGCAGTATGGTTGGCTTCCCTGGGTTCCAGTGGGGACCAGGCTGGCCTAGTACAGGTCAAAGACAGGAGCTGCAACTGCAGCTGCAGGCTGCTCTACTACGTTGTGGATTCCCATTCACAAGTGCTTGGAGGAAGTGATCTGAGATCATTTCCTCTATGTGCGGCAATGCTTAAATTGAGGATTGTCCTTCACCATCTTTTCGTATTAGCAGATATTTTAAGTTTTACTGGGACTCCTGATAGGCCAGAGCCTGTTTGGCTCTAGCAGCCTTGAGTGCCGTGCAAAGACACCTCGAGTGCAGTGCATGGCACTAGTGCCGTAGGTTGCCTACCCCTGGTCTAGATGATAATACAACAATAAGTAAGGCTGTGCCAATAGAGAGAATGGTGAAAAATAAAAGTCTCACTAAAATAGCAGGATAAAATGGGGGTGCAATCCTCAGGAGTTGATCCGTCCAGATGGTTAAAAAAATCTGTATATGTGGAGAGACAAAGGGGAGATACGACAAACAGCCAGTAATGTAATAAGCCATATAACCAGCTCTGGAGTGAAGGGCGTGTAGCAGTATAATCCCTGCATAAGGGATATAATGAAGAGGTGCATCCGTCAATCCAGTCTGAGTATCCAAAGCTCCAAGGTATAATAGAAAGACAATAATAGTGCTCTCAATTTGTAAAGAATGAGATATAAAATATATAAAATTATACTCACAAGTGTAGAGCAGAAAGTACTGCTCTATTGGTAAAGCGTTGGTAGAATGATCCCCTAAATAAATAAAAGAAAGGTATTTTTCTCTCCGGAACACATCATTTGTAAAAGAAAAGGCTGCAAGGAGAAGGTCTTTGTACCATAACCTCCTCAGTAGATAAAGTGGTTATGGTGCTTAGAGAGATATCTCTTTAGAACTGGTTAACTACACTACCTCCAATGTAAGCCGGTCTTCTTCCTCCATTCCTCTTTTGAAAATAGCAAAGCATCATGAAAGTTGTTCTAAAACATTTTGAAATGTACCTGTGGGAACACCTCGATACAATGTGTGAAGAAACAGGAAGTTTGACAGATTTATAGGTGTGAGTTATCTCAAGTGTAAGCTAGTAACTGTGACTTTTCTACACTCTGCTAAGAAGGCTAGCATCCAGTCTACACTTAAACCCTCGCCGTGCTGGGTGAAACAAGTTAACTTTATCTCTATTACTTATTTTTGCATATTTTGTAAATACATTATCTATATAATAGGTTTTAAAAAGGAATGGTTCAATTCTAGCCTGCAGTGCCTTTTAAATAAATAAACATACATGTAACATAACAGGAAATTAGATCACAACGTTGCATCAGGACATGTAACCATAGTAATATGTACATGTGAAAAGCTGGTTAAATTATTTCGTTGTTTACTTCACAGTGCATCAGGAACTGTTACCGTAGTAATAGATCAACGTAAATATTTGCATACATTGTTTTGGGTTTTTTTTTATGCATTTAAAGGGACACTATAGTCAGCAAAACAACCTTAGCTCTATTTAATGGTTTTGGTGTATAGATCATGCACCTGCAGTCTCACTGCTGAATTCCCTGCCATTGAGGAGTAAAATCCCTTTGTTTTTGCTGCATTAGTTACATCTTCCCTTTATGTCACTTACACAGACTCCCTACATATTTCTGTAAGGAGAGATCGAACGCTCAATGCACCATAACCACGGCAACCCACTGCAATTATTATGGGGCCAGGAGTGCCTCAGCTCCCTCCTATGGTAAGTAGCCAAAATGTTTGCAAACACCCATTGTCTGCTGGGCACTGATCACAGCCTCCTGTGGATCCAAAAGAAGTGTTCCTTTAAAGGACCACTATAGGCATCCAGACTACTTCAGCTTAATGAAGTGGTCTGGGTGCCTGGTCCATCTAGGGTTAACCCTTTTTTCTATAAACATAGCAGTTTCAGAGAAACTGCTATGTTTATGTTAGGGTTAACCCAGCCTCTAGTGCCTGTCTCATTGACAGCCGCTAGAGGCGCTTCCGCGCTTCTCACTGTGAAAAACACAGTGAGAAGACGCCAGCGTCCATAGGAAAGCATTGCGAATGCTTTCCTATGGACTGGCTGAATGCACGCGCGGCTCCTGCCGCAAATGCGCATTCAGCTGAATAGGAGGAATAGAGCTCCCCGCCCGGCGCTGGAGAAAGAGGTAAGTTTAACCCCTTCCTCTCCCCAGAGCCTGTCGGGAGGGGGACCCTGAGGGTGGGGGCACCCTCAGGGCACTATAGTGCCAGAAAAACAAGTATGTTTTCCTGGCACTATAGTGGTCCTTTAAGTTACTATAAATTATAAAAAAAAAAAAAAAAAATTCTGAAACATTACACACACAAAAACCCATAATGGAAAAAGAGAAGTAATTTCAAAGACAAATTTTTATAAAAATAACGAATTAAAACCAACACCTGTTATGGAGGTGTGGTAGGTTCAAACTATTTATATAATTTTGCTCAGCAGAATGTCAGATAATGTGCTGTATAAATTGATTGTATCCTTTTGTAATCACACATCAATGGTGATCGTCTTTGCTGGAGGGGTCATCAGTTTTTAATGCAGGGTAATTAAACTTTTAAATGCCACTGGATGGGTCATGCCCTTCAGTTACCCACAGGGCTAATAATTAGACTTTTTTTCACTCTGTCAATTATTGTGGTTCTTTTTTCCATCACTTAATGGAGAAGGAGGGGGTGAAACGCTTTCATCCTCCAGCCCCCACTCAGAATTGCTTTCAGGCGTTAACATATTTCAGAAAAACACCAAATTACACATTTGTAATAGGGACACATGATCATCAGTTTCAAATCTGGTCAGTATATCTAAAACATGTCAGTCTGACACAAATAGGATCTCCAGCTGCGTTACTGTTGTAGAACTTTGTTACTAACAGGCTTCATGCCTTACTACAACATAGATAACCTTTAACCCACTTCAATGTTCTTAAAGAAACCGTTACCAGCAACCTCAACACAACTTTATATTAAAGGATACTGTAGGCACCCAGACCACTTCAGCTCATTGAAGTGGTCTTGGTGCAGTGTCCCTATACGTTTAACCCTGCAATGGTAATTATAGCAGTTAGTGATAAACTGCAATAATTACTTTGCAGGGTTAACTCCACCTCTAGTGGCTGTCTGTCTACCAGACAGCCACTGGAGGCGATTAAGGGTCGATAGGCGGCTTTTAGTTGTCTGGAGCTGGACGTCCTATGCATGAGGACATCCAGGGTCAGCTAAAATCCGATAGGAAAGCATTGATTCAATGCTCTCCTAAGATTAATTAATGGGTTGCCTATATGCACACACAATATATATATATATATATATATATATATATTACACAAGATCCAGCGCACTCACCTATCCACTAAACAGCAACTTCAATGTTGAAAGATTTTATTTGTTTTTTTAAAAACACCTAATCCAGGCAAAAATAATGGGGGTTTAGTTACATTATATGATCATACATTGTATAAGCCTGCCACAACGTCAATGTACCCCATCTTTGGCAGGTCCTACACTAACAGCCTAATGTCTGCTCTTATGAGATTAACCTACTTGGGGAAAAAAATTCCATCTGGGGCTCTCTGCAGTACAAGGCTAAATAGGGCCCTGGGATGAGGCACCTGTGACAGGGAGGGGTGCAAAACCTGTATACATTAATATAAAAATACACTTAGTATGACATATATAAGATATATAGACATATATTATATACATATACACAATGGCCATTGGAGTAACTAAATTACCTCCATTTGTTTAAATATACATAGGAGAGAGCGCAGGTAACTTTTTCTTTTGTTTTTTACTGAATGTATTGCGGTTGATGTACTGTGGTCGTTGCTGCTACCCAGGAGTGATGGGAGTGAGCGCAGTACTTATCTTTTTGTGTGTATATATATATATATATATATATATATATATATATATATATATATATACACACACACACACACACACAATTATATTTTATTTATTAACAATTTTTAATTCGGGGCCTAATTCACTGAGGGGGACTGCCCAGGCTGTCAGGCAGTCCCCCCAGACCGGGAGCAACGCCAATCGTATAAGTAAATATTACCGTTATGACGGTTAAGGATCGTCATCGGTCCTCAAGGAGTTTAACCACTTCAGTCAACACTGATTCTGATAAGAATATATATGCTGTATAATATTGTTTTAGTTCAATTTAAGTTGTTCTCCAAGTATTACTTTACTGAGAGGGTAGTGGATGCATGGAATAACCTTCCAGCTGAAGTGGTAGAGGTTAACACAGTAAAGGAGTTTAAGCATGCGTGTGATAGGCATAAGGCTATCCTAACTATAAGATAAGGCCAGGGACTAATGAAAGTATTTAGAAAATTGGGCAGACTAGATGGGCCGAATAGTTCTTATCTGCCGTCACATTCTATTTTTCTATATGAGCGACTAACCTAATAAACTGAAGATAATTCATTTTGCAATAATTTCTTCTTTATTTATGTATTATATCGTACATAACAAAATCAGTTTTGATATTACGGTTTAACTAATCTCAAACATTATTATCCTATATATGGAATCTTCATCTGGTTTAAAATGTTAAAATTATACCAGCCAGCAACAATGAGTCTGTTTAAAATAAAAACAAATTATTTAAATCATGCAATTTAAGATTTATGCTGCTTTTATTAAGATAATATAAATAGTTTTTTGAGCCATTACCGATTAAATTAAGGTCAAAGGTCACCCAAATAAATGGTATATTTGCTTTTTAATTTAATAATGTGGATTGCAAAGTGCGCAGGGTTTGATCAAATTTGACTACAACAGTCAAAACACGTGGAACTGGACCGTTTTGTTAGTGCAGCAAGCATTTGTGCCGTTAAAATCTTTGACATCGATTTCGCCCCAAATTAAATGCTACACATTTAGTAGTCCTTAGAAGGGGACAAAATATGCTTTAAAATAAGCACTTAAATTGGAATCTAAATAGTTTATTTTTTTTACTTTGAAACATGAAAAATGAAATAAGTGTCAATTAAAAAATTACAGATTTGTTAATGCTCAATGATATGATGCCATTTGTGATCATCTTTACATACTTTCATTGCTAAAGTTGCCAGTGACACAATAAAAAACATGTAATATGGTAAAAAAAATATATTATACTGTTCCACTCAGTCATTTTACAGAAGCAAAAGCACCTCTCTGTAGAACTCATAAAACCACTTACAAAACAGGAATATATTTTACAAACAAATATTAATGTGTCAATTAAAAAAAAGATCCATTTTATCAAGGACTATCCGTGATGATCAATTTTCTCGCTTTGACTACATGTTTAAGAACGTATACTATAATGATTTTAAGTTTACTTACATTGTAAAGAAAGGATGAGCACATCCTGTACCAAGAAACCACATTTTATTAGAATATTCTATATCAATGCACAAATAAGCAAATCTATACATCCACTATGTATCAGACTTAATGGAATAACAAGGACAATATGCGATACATGAATCAAAGTCCTAGTATATATACAAAGAACACAAGATATGCAGAAAAAAAGACCAAAAAAATAAGATAAGGCCAAATTCTACATAAAAAAAAAAAATATATATAGACATAAAATAATAAATATAAATATTCAGACAACAAAATGCAGTCTAAATACATACCACAAAGAACACGGAAAATACAAGAATACAAGATGATGGTGTGAGAGAGATAAGGGACACCAAAGCAAAAGGAAATAAAGAAATACCAACGTTTTGGCAAAACTGCCTTTGTCAAGGGAACAGCATGTCAACAGAGCACGTGTACACTGACTGATGGTCTGTAACGCCGGATGTCACATCAGTTTTAGTGCTCGGACTTATGAGCCTTATGTTGGAACGCATTTGTGTTCCAGAACGCCAGGACATACTTAAAAAACGAGAGAAATCTCAATGTATCTTTCCTGGTAAAATATTTTATAAATAATAAATAAATAAATAATACAGGATCTAAAGGTCAGCCTGCCTTTTTGAACATTGAGTCCATTTGAGACATGGAGATTTTTACAGGTAGCTCTTTGAAACTTCATTCATTATGCATATTAATTTTGATTACTTTTATTCCCAAAATTTGTTTTTGGCATATCTTGTGTTCTTTGTATATACACTAGGACTTCAATTCATGTATAGCATATTGTTTGTTATTCCATTCAGTCTGATACATCTAGGATCTATGCCTATTTGTGTACTGATATAGATTATTCTATTATTCTACTCTGCGTGTTTGTTTTTTGTACTTTCATTAGTAGCATTGGGATCTATGAATTCTTGGTTGAGGTATAGATTTGCCTACTTGTATATTAAAATGTATATTATTCTAATAAAATTTGGTTTCTTGTTATGGGCTGTCCTTTTCTTTCTCTAGACTACAATCTAAGTAAACTTGAAATCATTATAGTATTAGTTCTTAAAAATATACTCAAAGCTAGAAAATCAATCATCACTGAGAGTCATTGATAAAAATGCTTTTTTTTTATTTTACACCATTTTTTTCTGCATATCTAAATGAATGAAGAGAATAAAAGTATACAATAGCATAGAGCCATTGTGTCAGCATCCCTGTAGTAGCTTGGGTTTGCTTCCATTGTGTTTATAGTGTGCCCTCCTTGCTAACTATTTTTTTCCATTTACCGGTACTTACATTGTAAAATACACATGTTGGCCTTTAACCCCTTATGGACACATGACAAACATTCTGTCATGATTCCCTTTTATTTCTGAAGTTGTGTCCTTAAAGGGTTAGAGGAGGCTACCCCAAGCATGCTGAAGCGTTAGATGTCGCCACATGGGCAAAGAACACACACAGAGTTTCACTAAAGATGGCGAACACTGCAAGTGTAGAGGGTCTCGCCGACGCTGCACATGACATCCTGACAAAATTGAACAAACACTTTAAGATGTTCTGGAGGAAGCTGGGGCACAGGCTACATCCGACTGCCCCACTACACATTACTAACCTCTCTGGGCAGAAGCCACATATATACCGTCAGCAAGCAGCCCGGCATCATGACAGCCGACCAGCACCCACCACTACACGACCGAGGCCTCAAAGGTGGCTAAGACTGCAGCAGGGGGCCTTGAAGCGCAAACTACGTAAAGTACCACCAAACACTCATGGAGCCTGTCACTGTAGTTTACCCCTACACGCAGGATTTAGTTCAACAATCGACAGATAGAGCAGATACGACTTACCGGACCTTAGAATGGCCGGACTCGCCGTATAGCAGAGAATAGACAGAGTCAAGAACAAGCCGAGGTCAAGGGAACAAAGAGACAGCGAGAACAAAAACTAGCCAAGGTCTGGTACACAGTAGACAGTAAGCCGGCAAACAAGACAAAACAGGGATAGAGAGATAAACGGAGTCAGATACAAAGCCAAGGTCAAGCACGAAAATCACAACTGAACACAAAAAGCGCTAAAGGGAACTGAAACAGAAACCACGATAGGGCAGGGAGTTAAGGGAGAGGTAAGTATAAATACCCTAAACTTTACTTTGATTGGCCCCTGTCATATCCACGCCACCAAAATGTGAGTGTCTGGGGAATGTGGGATGACAGGGGCCAATGGGAGCACATTTCATTTTTTGGCTCCCACTGCCCCTTTAAGAGCTAGGCGGAACACGTGACCGCATCTCGCGGTCCGTGCCCGCCTTCATTTGGGAGCTGCGCGCGGCGGGAAGTGAGGACCTCGGCCGGCCCCCATGTAAGGTAAGTACCGCTACAGAGCCAACGAAACCTTCTGGATGAAGATCGCCGACCGCCCATGCAGACGTGAGTCACATAGGCTACTGGTTCTAGTAACTCGACCGCACCCGCTGAGCTATCGGCGAATGAGGGCAGCTCGGGGCCCAAGACGGACCAGACAACAGCAGAGACGCCCAGGTCACTTTAAGAATGCAGGGTACAGACGCAACATACCATTGATCCGACACAAGCGGTCCTATCCTGCTCCTTCACAACTGCCTGCAGTGTCTTGCGGTTGTCCGAAGCTAGCACATAGCCCATCTCCACACTTCAGCCTGATGTTCCATAGGTCCACATCAGGGCGACCAGGCCTGGCAGCTGCTACACCGAAGCAGAACTAGGGAATTGGGTAACCGGAATCTTTGACTCTTACTGCCAGATTCTCATTCCTCCTATCTTTAACTTTTATTTCCTACTTTTCTTTAATTTTATTTGCCAAAGCTAATTTTCTGGTTCTGAGATTGTTACATATGTCCCAGCCAGGAGATTAATACCTGAAAGGGGGCCTCTTGGGTGTATTGTTACTGTTAATCCCATTGTCAGATGGTTTAAAGGGACACTCCAGGCACCCAGACCACTTCAGCTAATTGAAGTAGTCAGGGTGCTGTGACCCATTTGCACTTAGTGCTGCAATGTAAAACATTGCAGTTCCAGAGAATCTAAACAGACTGACGCTGGATGTCCTTTCTTATGGGGAGGTCTAAAGAGCGCGCAGCCATTGTGTGGACGGAGCTTGATCCAGCGCCGAGTGACATCGGCGCTGGATTTAGGTAAGTGGCTGAAGCCTGTGGGAGGGAGGCCTAATAACCCTATATAACGGCTTTATATTCCTGGCACCATGGGATCCCTTTAACTTGACTAACTTATTCACTCCAGTCTAGCCTAACTCTACTGTTCCCTCCACTAACATAATTACTATCTTGCATTCTTGTCTTATAATCTACATTACTCATATGTAGGCATCTAGATAATTCTAGAGCAACTCAATATAATTGACATACTAGCCTTATTAGAAAACGTTGTTTGACTAACAATTTTACTTTCATAAAATTGTGCAGTTTCTTTGAATACCAGGCCAATGTTTTCCTTTGAATTTGTGATGCTTGCACTTACTGTTGTGGTACTGCAAGCTTCATTGTACTTATATGCACAGTAAAAGTAAAGAATAAAAAAAAAAAAAAAACAAGCAGTACAAAGAAAAATGTTAACGGCACAAACACAGCACTAACCAACTAGCCCAGTTTTATGTGTTTTGGCTGTTGTAGGGGGACTGTGACGTTTATTTTAAAATCGGTAATATTGTAAAATACGATTGCTATTATCATAATAAAAGCAACAGAAATTTTTATTTTTACAGCACAAAACACAAATGTAGCACTAACACAGTGGATGTTTTATTTGTTCCAATTAAAGGGGCGGGGGGCAGCTTCACACAGCCAAACGAAGACTCTGGATGAAATCGGTCTACAAGAATTCCTAATCGTAAAGTTGCATAAGTAGTCCCATTCCTATATTTCAATAACAAATTAGAAAGAAGTTTAATTTAAAACCAGTGTGTAACAAACAGACAGAGGCTGAATAAGGTTTTCTTTGAAACATGTTTGTATATATGTTTTGCTGCCAAAGATCAGTCATTAGTTTCCATCCCGCTATTTAACGAGTTATACACCAAAGAAAAAGCCTTGCTTCAACTGGGTAATGATCCAGGCATAATAGAACAGTCCATGTGTAGGAGTCTAGATCCCACATTAGGTCACACTGTGCTTCCCACATTACAGCCCTCTGCTAGCCCTTTTCCACAGCACGATCCTGTGATCTGGAAACTCAGACGTCAGGGACTGAAGACTGGAAGATTCATGTGGAAAAATACAGAAATACGCAAAACAGTAACAAAACAAAAAGCAGACTATGGATGTTTTTCCTTGCGCTTGCAATAGACCAAACGGATATTTATCATAGGGAGAATTATTATGAATTCAATTTAGTTTTCACAGGCAGGTTGCAAATCAGTAGAGACCAAGGGTCATGCTTTAAATAAAAGCACAATAGCATACAATTTAAAACTATTAAGGTTTTTCATTCAGATGTGTAATTAAAGAGAACTGTCATTTCTCTAACAGTGACAGTCTCTCATTATTCACCCAGTAAATGCTATAATATTGACTGGAGGAGAACAGCAAACAAGTATAAAAACTGACCCACGTTAAAGGATTACTCCAGATCATTGCAAAGAAACTTTTATTTTTTTTTTACACAATGTTCTATTGGGCATTTGTAATTACTAAGCCACTTGCTGGTTTTCACAGTACTGTATGACGTCACTGCTTCCTTCTCTGTCGTCCAATCAAATGCTTGTCATAGAGAAACATTTTATTAGACTGTTCTCACGAGCTCAGAGCGCATTTGTGCATTATGGAATATATATACACACACACAAATATAAATATTTTTACAAAAAAAAATTGCCTGCAAAAACCTGATTCACAAAAAGACAAACAAATCAAAAACACTAGTAAGGCAACCATCCAGAGTATTGCAACATGCAGATATTTAGAGAATAATACGCGTTATGAAAAAAAAAAAAGATATTTTCACAACCAGGTTTTGCGAACATTGAAGCATACACTGAATAATATATTTTTTTTTTTTCACGGGTTCTGTGAATATATCTAACTACCAACTGATATAAATATTACCTGTTGCTAGAATTAACAACCTGGGCATAGTATGCCTATACACGAATACATCACAATATACTCTGCTCAAGTGCTTGTCTACTTCCCATACAATAATTAACTACTAAACAGTTTAGCCCCTTAGCTGCAGATAACTGTGTCTGCATACGAACAGTATAAGAGGAGGAATTGAACATTATACCGATTAATACGACCCCTGACATGTGTAATTTTTCTGGCACCATCATCTCTGTGCCATTGCTCTGCCACTCTGAGCAATCTCTCTGCCCTTAGCCTCTTTGTGCCATCTCTCTGCCACCAGCAATAAATGCATAAACCTTATATATCATGCCCATGAGCAGCAAATGCATAAACTAGTTTTATCATGCCAATGAAGCAATAAATACATTAACTTGGTATATCATGCCAATGAGTAGTAAATGCACACATCCTGAATATCATGCCAAAGAGCAGTAAATTCTTAAACTCTGTATATCATGCCAATGAGCCACGTGTGGCTCCAAAATGTCTGCTAGTGCCATGTGCCTCAAAACAATCTGCCAGTACCAACTCTCTGCTCCGGGCCACTCTGTGCCATCTCTCTGTGCCATTTGTCTGCCACCAGCATCTGTGCCATTGCTCTGCCCTCAGCCACTCTGTGCCATTTGCCTCCCTGTGCCATCTCTCTGCCCTTTGCCTCCCTGTGCCATTTGCCTCCCTGTGCCATCTCTCTGCCCTTTGCCTCCCTGTGCCATCTCTCTGCCACCAGCCCCCTGTGCCATCTCTGCCACCAGCCCCCCTGTGCCATCTCTGTCACCAGCCCCCCTGTGCCATCTCTGTCACCAGCCCCCCTGTGCCATCTCTGTCACCAGCCCCCCTGTGCCATCTCTGTCACCAGCCTCCCCGTGCCATCTCTGTCACCAGCCTCCCCGTGCCATCTCTGTCACCAGCCTCCCCGTGCCATCTCTCTGCCTCCAGTGATGGCGACAGAGTGTGTGGGGAATGTGACAGCATGAGGGGGACAGTGTGTTGAATAGATAATTTGTGTGGGTGATAGGGTTTGTTGGATGGTGACAGTATGTGTGGGAGGGCGACAGTATGTGAATGGTGACAATATGAAAGGTGGTGAGTGTGGGGTGATGGTGACAGTGTGGGAGGTGGTGACAGTGGGAGGGATGACAGTGAGGGTGATGGTAGCATGAGGGGATGGTAGTGTGTGTGAATGGTGGCAGTGTGAAGGTATGGTGACAGTGTGGGGAGTTATAATGTGAGGGGATGGTGACAGTGTGTGTGCGAGGGTGACAGTGAGTAAATGGTGATAGTGTGGCAGGGGGCCAGTGTGTGGGTGATAGTAGGGCGGATGGTGACAGTGTTTGTGGGAGGTGGTGAAAGTGTGGGAAGTGGTGACAGTGAGGGGGAAGTGCTGACAGTGGTGGTGGTGGTGACAATGGGGGGGGATGGTGACTGTGTTTGAGGTGTGGACAATGGGGGGTGGTGACTGGGGGGGTGGTGACTGTGTTTGAGGTGTGGACAATGGGGGATGGTGACAGGGAGGGAATGGTGACAGTGGCAAACACTTGAGCAGAGTATATTGTGATGTATTCGTGTATAGGCATACTATGCCCAGGTTGTTAATTCTAGCAACAGGTAATATTTATATCAGTTGGAAGTTAGATATATTCACAGAACCCGTGAAAAAAAATAAAAAATAAAACATTTATGTGATGGTGGTGACAATGGGGGGATGGTGACTGTGTTGGAAGTGGTGACAATGGGGGATATGGTGACACAGCTGGAAGCAGGTAGTGTGAGGGAATGGTGGGGGGGTATCATGTGGGGAGGCTGTGGCTTAGTTAAATACCTTTTTTTTTTTTTTTTAATGTGTTATCCATTCCCTGGTGGACCAGTGGTCTCCACCTCCCTGGTGGTCCAGTGGTCTTCTCCTCCTCCCTGGTGATCCAGTGGGGTAGGTAGACAGTCCGCCAGAGCCTCCCTGTCTGCAGCTCCACCGGATAGTGAGATCTCTGCTCCATGGTCTGCAGCTCTGCAGACCACACGGAGGGGCCCTGCAACCGGCCGCATACAGGGCAAGCCGCCGGGCCCCCTCCTGTTGTTGGCCCTCGGTCCTCTGTCGGCTAGGTTAATCACTGGTTCGGCAAACTTGTTACATTTTAGTAATAGGTTCACACGAACTGGTGAGAAGCAGCGGTGAATCCCACCACTGCCTATGGACCAGAATAAGAGGCTACTAATTGAGGAGCATCGTTCTGATCAGGGATGGGTCTGTCTGCTACTGACACTTCTCAGTAGCATTATTAACTTTAAAAGTCAAATTTACCTTGTTTTTTATTGTGTATTTATTTTTAAGAGACAATAGAGCACCAACATCACTAATTTATTGGATATGTTATGGCCTCATTATTATGCTGTATTTGTTTGCATGCTGTAAATGTTTTGCAGAATGCTGCACCATTAACCTGCCTGCCTAATAATCCACACCCAGTCATGCCAGAAAATAATTCCTTATTAGAGGGACACTCTACTGCCCAAATACAAAAAAAAAGAAAAGCCTCAAATGAAAACATGCATGCATTCAATTATGCATTTTTACATTGGATTATATCCAAGAATAGTTCTCTTGTCCGCAGCCTTTGCAAGCCCACCCCTTTATCTCCGCCTAGACAGTCTGTGGCTGTCCAATCACAGACTCCCTATGCAGCTCTATGAGAAGTCTTTATAAGGCAGGTGCTCTGGGCAAGCCTTCGCATACACTACCCCACTGATGTTTTTTTCATAAATTAAGCTAAAGTTCAGGTCACGTGGACGCAAAACGGCAGAACAGCA
Source organism: Pelobates cultripes (assembly GCA_933207985.1). NCBI lineage: Eukaryota > Metazoa > Chordata > Amphibia > Anura > Pelobatidae > Pelobates > Pelobates cultripes. Next base: position 68,595,548 of record OW240914.1, on the reverse strand, counting down.
TCTGTCAAACATACTAAGAGAAAGCCTATCCGATGAGATAAAGACTTGTATGGGTATGGGCACAGTTTCTCTCGGTGATGTATTTGGGTGAGTGGACACCTGAAAGCTACAGGGAGTTTTGACAACTGTCAATTATAAGCAAAAGAGGGAATCGAGAGGGGTGCTCCAAAGAGCATGGGTTGTTCTGGCCCTTAGACATGTTCCCTTAAAGGGAACATGACAAGCACCATATCCACTTCAGACTGATGTAGTGGTTATTGTGCTAGACACTGTCCCAGTATAATGGAACATATTAGTACAGTTCGATTCTTATCTGGGTCTCATCGGACGCCCACGCTGCATCTGGTGTTTTAAATTTCGAAGAATCTAGATCATGGGTAGGAATGGCTAGAAAATATAGTTAAGTTTTTTTACCCTCAACTTGGCTAGTCTAGACTAACACTTTAACTTTACTTTGCATTCCCAGCAATTCACACATTGTGAATAAACTACTGTAAAGAAAAGCCACTTTTTCCCCTATAGATTCTAATGTCCCACAAAAAAAACCCCCCAAAAACCCAGATTTTAAGTTAAGTTTTAAGTTTAAGTTGGCACCTAATATACTGAATCATAGTAAAAATACTATTTATATTATAAAGCTCATAATTACAAAGTAAAATGACAAGTATTAAAAGGTATAATGTATGACTTTGCAAAAACATTCACATCTGGTAGTCCTAATTAATAGAAACGTATTTTCAAATGAATGCTATTTTTCAGTCCGTTTATTCTTCTAATTTCAGATGTAAATATATATTTGAAAACCAAATTGCATAATTTTGGGCAAAATAGCCGACTTAGAAAATTCCTACTTCTAGTCCCACCTCGGCCACTTTAACCTGAATTTTTACATTTGATTTTCAATGCGGTACAATTCGGTGTTTAGAGAACAAACAGGAGAAAATGTCCACATAAGCATAAAGCAATCTACACACAAATGTTAGTCTAACCGGGATAAGCAAATCGTACCTGGGTACACAAAGGAGGATACTGTTCCTGGGGTCCTTGGCTTCAGTACATAAAACCGTAGGCAAGTCAGTATTCACAGGACATGTCCTTTGCAGAAATGGGATCTTCTCTGTTCCTAGTAGGAGATGTGCAAATGATACATCACAAATAAAGCATCTGATTTAGGAGTTTGCAGGAAATCGCAGAAAATGAAAATGCACAGAAGTAATTCTTTCTTGCTACAAAGTCCATCTAATTCTCCTCAGCTGGTTGTCATGTGGTTTGATGACTGGTCAAATGATTCTCCTTTCACAGGCTTAGCAATGCAATTCATTCCCTCTGTGGAATGCATTCTGAATGACAAAACATGAAATTGCTTCTCCCTAAGTGCCCCAAATAAAATCATACATGCACACACATTCCAGTCTGCAGAGTTTTCTAAAATTACTACTAGTTTTTTTTGTCTTGTAACTGTGATTCACCTGTTATTTTTGTACATTAGAAAGCGGGCAGTTGAATATGACCCACAATAAGCCATTATGTGACCATATACAGGGTTATTAACCAAAGAGAAAAAATTCTAAGTGAATTTCAAATTTAAAAGGTTACAATAGCCAAAATGGAAAAATTATCCAAGTTTTCCATTCAGCTCGTTTGGACATAAAAAGTTTGGCCTTTGAAATTCAATTTGAATCCGTCTTGAATTCTCACTTCACTGAATAGCATTCGTTGTGGAATAATCTCAGCAGTGCTATAGAGAAAATGAAAATTGAGTCATAACTCAATTATCTGTAGAGTTAACTACGGATTCTGCAAAGCCTGTGTTTCTGCATCAAACACAAGTATCTTTTTAGTTAAAATTTAGTTCATATTTTTAGAAACCCTCTAAACTAAACCTAAACTATATACACAGTGACGTTGTGAGAAAGTAAATGATTCTTTGGCCTGATCTGTAGAGATCTATTACACACGTCTTCTATTTTCCTATAAAAAGCAAAGGGTTCAAATTAATCGAGTCTAGAAATGTAAATGTAAATCATATCCAGAATACTATACAGAGTTTCTGAATGTAACTCTATTGAACGGATGTTGCTAAGTGACAAAGACACCTCATTGTGATGACGTCAGTGGAGACAGAACCAAGGTCAATGGACCTTGGTGCTGGAATCGGGTAAATGCCCTTAATTACCACGGTGGGGGAGGAGGCAGAGGGACACTGTAGTGTTAGGAATACAGCTTTGTATTCCTAACACTACAGGGTTCCTTTAACCCCTTGAGGACACATGACATGTGTGACATGTCATGATTCCCTTTTATGCCAGAAGTTTGGTCCTTAAGGGGTTAAACTTCCACCCACTACACAAACATTTCCACACTGTACTGAAGATTTAGCTCCAAATGATGAATTCAAGGGGCTCCGTTACAAATGATGTAACTGGAGATGTTGTATTACAAGAGACTTGGGACTAAGAATGAATGGATGTCTTAATCAGACCCGAACAAGCATCAGCTAAGATCAGTCCTACTAATGCCCGTTTATTGAGTTTATCTCGCCTCTTTCTTTACTTGTGAGTCGGGGAAATGCATGAAAACGTCAGAATATGTGCTCAGAGCATGCTTTCTGACTCACTGCATTCATTCACTGAATTCATGACCACAGGTTGGAGGAGAAATTAAAAAGGTGCTCAAAATGTAAATTACACAGAAATTAGAAATAAAAAGGAATGAAATCATGATTTGCTCCGATTTTAAATAATCAGAACATAAATGTAATCACCTGCCTTAAAAGTTATTGGTCAGAGCAAATAGAATGATATAAAGCTTTACACTTTTTTTTTTTTTAAACTGAGCGCTCTGGCCAACTGGCAAGCAAATGAACATGGTATTCACACAAGAGTGAAATGTCAGGAATTCAAAATAAATTAACAAAATTCAAGCAAAACTATCCAAACTGGAACAGAGCACTCTCACAAGTGAATGAGCCTCCTAAAAGAATTTACATTAGCCAGCCTAGAAGTCTTGCTGGTTAATGAAAGTCGCTGAAGGTGGAGTTAGAAAATATTTCATACTGAAAACAGTGGAGCAGTCATGGTGCTTGGAGTAACCATTTATAGAAATGCTCTAGGCACTATGACTACTACGGTTAAAGGACCACTATAGTGCCAGGAAATCAAACTCGTTTTCCTGGCACTAGAGTGCCCTGAGGGTTCTCCCACCCTCAGGGTCCCACTCCCGCTGCGCTGAAGGGGGAGGAAGGGGGTTTATTCCTTACCTTTCTCCAGCGCCGGGCTCCCTCGGCGCTGGGACTCTCCTCCCTCTTCTTCCGTCATCGGCTGAATGCACATGCGTGGCGAGAGCCGCGCGCGCATTCAGCCAGTCCATAGGAAAGCATTCTCAATGCTTTCCTATGGACGCTGGCATCTTCTCACTGTGAAAATCACAGTGAGAAGCGCGGAAGCGCCTCTAGCGGCTGTCAATGAGACAGCCACTAGAGGCTGGATTAACCCATAGGTAAACATAGCAGTTTCTGTGAAACTGCTATGCTTACAGCAAAAAGGGTTAACCCTAGATGGACCTGGTACCCAGACCACTTCATTAAGCTAAAGTGGTCTGGGTGCCTATAGTGGTCATTTAAGGACTGGTTACTTTGCAGGGGCTGTCCCTTTTGTTTTTTTCCAAATAGTTCTTAAGTGGTTTTACAAAAACTGGAGGATTTTTTTTTCCAGCACCCGAAGCCCAACCCCTTAGATTGGAACATCATATGACACTTATGAAGTTCTGAATAGCTGCATGTCTTTTAGGACTGCCAAACCGCCATTAACCCTTCCAGTGGTGCTGGAACATACTCTGGTTTTCATCATACTGCTTGGAAAAAGGGGGGAAAAAACTGTTTGACAAAACCAAATGGACTCCGTTCACAGCCTGCTAGCACCATAACCTTTACAATAGGTTTTACTGTTTATGCCACTTTAAGATTCATTCATATTTTAGGAAATGTTACCAGAATATGTAACCTATTAATACATTCATTTTAGAATGTTCCAGTCACATGGTTCTGTTCAGGGGATGGAGGGGTTAATTTAGATCGCTCAAGCAAATAGCGTGGGAAAAGTCCTGCCATGTCCCCACACTGTGCACCTTCCTTGTCTACCAGAATAAATGTAGGTGTGGTGTGCCAATGCTGGATTCAGCACCTTGTGCAAATACTTCCCACGTCTGGATCAAAGTAATCGTGTTTATGTAAGCATACGTTTTCTAGTAAGCTTGAAGGGACGGCCAGAGGAAACCTTAAAATAGTGAGAGAGACAGTAAAGAAAAATGTTGTGCTTACTTTAAAGACTGTTGAAAAAAAACACTATGTTATTATTTTGACCACACTACTGTCATGTTAATAGTGGGAAATCGCTGTTTATCCATGTTTTATCCATGTTGATAAAAGTATCTATATAGATTTGAAACTTGTTCAGGATCACTCTAGGATTTTAGGATTTTTATCCATCCTCACTTCTAGCCAATGCAAAGATTTTTTTAAAGCACATCATAGGGTCAAGAACATGTATTACTGACGTCTAGTGTTAAAAAATAAAAAAATGAATAAAAAAAAAGTAAGGTGCTTGGGCCCTCCTTAAAACATAAACACAAAAAGAATTCAGCGCTAGTAATCACAAAATTAGTCAAGGTAGGCAGCAACCCAAATGAAGGAAAACCCCTCGGGTCCTTCGGTGGATAGATACAAAAAGATATGGAAGGGCTGCGCCAAATAAGGGTAGATAGTCCAGTAAAGTATTGCTAGGGTGCCAATAGATGGTCTAGGATACTTGATAGAGTTCCTCTGTGGATGCGTCTAGTGTAGACCGTTCCGTATATGTAAATACAAGAGAGGTAGAGGCGACTAATGGTATAGTATGAAAGATCAGGGTGTGATAGGTAACAAAAAGTAAAGAACTCACATTCAAGAGAGCTATGGCCAGCTCTGGTGTGGATTGCGTACAGCGGTATAATCCCCGCTTATGGGATATGTAGGGAGGGGGTCTCCGTCAACACCGTCTGGTAGTCCAGAACTCGGAAAAGAAAGACAGAAAGCAACAATAGTGCTCTCAATTTTGATGTGGTTCAATGTGCAGATAAGAAGAGGTAAAAAACTCACATTTGAGGGAGCTATGGCCAGCTCTGGTGTGGATAGCGTACAGCGGTATAATCCCCGCTTATAGGATATGTAGCGGCGATACGTCCGTCAGCACCGTCTGGTGATCCAAGGCTCCAATATAGAAGAATAAAAAGCAGCAATAGTGCTCTCAATTGTGATAGGTTAAGAGAGTAGTAGAGAAAATAAAATAATACTCACAAAGATAGAGCAGAGGTACTGCTCTATGGATAGGCGCTGGTGGTATGATCCCCACCTAGGATTTCTTGGAGTACTGAAACTTTAAAATTGCCAGTGGAAGTAAAAGTAACCAGGAAAGGTTAAAATGCCAGGAATAGGTAAACAAAAGTTGTTTAAAGTGCATAAAGAGTACAATAAAAAGAGGATTGGTACAATAAAGTAGCCAAAAAACTTTTATTGATCTAAAATACACAGTAAAATACAGAATTAATAACCATAAACGCGTTTCACCATAAGTGGCTTCTTCAGAATGGGATAAAAGTAGTAACCTGGCAGGGGTTGTTTAAATAGGGCTATGTTAATTTGAAAATTGCGCCAAAAGTGTAATTGGCCAATCAGAGACAATTTTTAAAATCACTTTTCAAAATTAGGATTCAAGAGTATGGGAGTGATGTTATCCATTTAAGTCCATTTAAATTATTTAAATGTGAAAACGAGGGTGAGAAAGTTGTTTTTTAAAGAGAAAAAAAAAAAAAAAAAAAGTTGTTTGATTAAAGCGCAGCCCTCCTTAAAACATACCTTTTTCCAGCACAGTGTGGGTCCACCAGTGCTGGCTCCACCCCCTTGGCTGAGATCACAGCCAATACAATGCTTTCCCATAGGAAAGCACTGGGAGGTTATCGCGCATGCGCAGAAAAATGCCGAGCTGCGCCAATCAGCATCTCTTTATAAAGATGCATTGACTCAATACTTTATGGGGAAAGTTCAGAACCTTCATGCAAAGCCTGGAGACGCTGAACATTGTGCAGCACTGACCAAGCAAGCAGCTCTAGCGGCCATCTGAGTGACTGTCTTTTCTCTTGGAAAGTTTATCTTTACATTGTACTCTGGTGGATTTATGACCCGTCTGTACTATTCTTTTTAAACAGGCACAGCTAGGAATGCTTTTCTTTATGTCTTAATGCATCCACCTGCTGCATTAATGATGCGGCGTACATACTTTATTTCTTCTATTTTACTGATTTCAGGAATTGAAACACCAGCACTGGGGATTTGACCAGGTGTTGGAGTCTTCAAAGTAAGTGAATAATTAAGTATAAATAGATCATTTAGAAAGTTACATCTTCCTGATACATTGTTAATACTGGGGCATCGGCATAGAAAATCTTTAGACCCTAATTTGTCTCGGTTTATGTCTTTTGACGGGGTTGGATCCCAACACAGTCAATATGAGTGTTGCAGGGGTGTTGAGGGGGAGGGGTGTCAGTGTCACTTTACGTTATCGCAATATATTTCATTTAAAGACAAGTTCACAGAAGAAACACATATCTAGAGGTTCACACGGGGATTACGCATTCCTCCAAAATATAAAGCATCAGCACAAGTCCTGCTGGAGGTTCCAACCCGGACACCGATTTGGCATAACTGATGGAAAAGGACTATTGCGGGCACAGTAGGGCGGAAAGAGGTCAAATGCCGCCCTATCCCTAACTAACTTCAAACTGTACACTGGGTGTAGGGGTATGTTACTCTTTAACCTGCTGTTTATAAGTGAGGAAAATTTGAGATAATCAAGTGACGTTTTAAACCCCTCATTAGCCCCACATATGCCAACAGTACAAGACATGGGGAAAATAACTGGTTGGGCAACCAGACGCCCACAAGTTCACACTATTGACTCCTCTACGCATATTGGATAAAGGCAAAGCCGGACTGATACAGAAATTTGGCCATGGGCCCCCCGAATATACAAATACCCCCCCTGAATGGCAAAGAACACTTACAACAGTTAGAAACACGTAATATGCATCTACATTGTCATATTTTATTTTGTTTGCGAAAGGCATCAACGACCATTTTTCACAATTTGTTCTCCTAAAGCCAGCCACCTAACATTAGTAACAATATAAATAGTGCATTAATAAATCAAATAAAGTGTGTGGGGGTGGGAGGGGGTTACATAATCTTCTTCTGGTTTTTACCACAAAAAGATAGACACAAAATGATGGCAATACAATATGTAAAGCTGTTTAAGCAAGAAGGATTATGTAATATTTGGTGGTAAAAACTCACACCATATATGTATCACAAATTCAAGAAACAGATTGAAGAATTGCATGCAGAGTGCATCATCTTAACAGAAATTCGATAACTGCAACTATTGAGAATTTTGTATTTCTTCTACAGAAGTAGATTCATTTGTGTAGTTACTTTTTTGTAGGAGAAGGTGTTACGTATATGAGATTTATCCCATGGACATAACATGTGGATGAACAATTCAATACAAGAAGCACAAGAAGATCTTTAAAGGATTACTCCAACCACCATGACCACTTCTGCTTTTTTAAGAACTCATGGTGGTAAGAGTCTCTATGTGCGGTGTTTCTATTTGAGTAATTATTCCAGAGTAATTACCATTTGTGTGCTGAGACAAGTTGCATCCTGAGCACATGTTACATTGGCAGCCCAGAACTTTGTTCCGTTTTGTGTTTTGTTTTTTTAAAAACCTGCCTCCCTACGTGTTCTGAGCCCACAACTAGTTCAATCGTGGGCTTCTCCGGCGCTGGATTCCAGGGAAATAAACTTTTTTTTTTACAGGTTTGAGAGCGACAGAAGCAGGATGACGATGTTGATAGTGACCAAACTGTCCCCCAGCTCTAGTGGGTTAAAGTAATCCTTTAACTATTGCTCTCAGTATATCACAGTTTGCTTTTCAGTTCAACACAATTGACTGTTAGAGGCCCAATTATCTGACTGCACATGCGCAACATTCTAAAGGAGACAGAACATAAGGCTGTTTATTCACTAAACTGAAAAACAACCTGAGAAATTTAGAGAGAACACAAGGACAAAGTTGGACAAGCAGCTTAATTGTACAATGTATAGTGCCGCTACCTTGGCTTAAATTTTGCAATTCACTGTTTACATTTCAGATCAATTCACTGTTTACAGAATCCCCCTCAATATGTTTTTGGTATATTTCATTGTATTAAGGCATCTATGGGTTTACCTTTTTACTTTCATGTTTAGTTTTTTTTAATTCTTATTAATTTTTTATATAGCGCCATCAGATTCTGTAGCGCTGTACAATGGGATGATTTGTTTTAATATACATATACAATATATAAAACATATTTTTCTTAGAAACCTAAAAGTCCTTTTGCACACAACTGCATATAAAATTGTATTCAGTATTTCAAACCACTGTGGTACTTACTATCTGAAAACACACACTGATATAGACTACAAAGTATTTCAAACGCAAGGGAGTATTTTGTGCCCCTGCAAATAAAACAAGTTAACTTAAAATATAATTCTTTGAAGTGACCAGTAACAGGATACAGCTATAATCCTTACCCAGCTAACAAAGTGTTTTGACATGCCCTCCATCCCCCAAAACCCTGAAAGTCAGTTACAATAATGACAAGCACTACAGATCACTTGATGGCAGCCGCTAAGTTTTATCTATGGAAAGTCAAGCACAAGGCTGTAGTTCTGCACCACAGCATCCTGTTACGTCACAGGCGGTTTGAATTAATAACGCTCTGGGTCTTTAACTCATTTTGCAAAGCTGATTAGAACATCTGATTTGTTAATATTTAAGCAACTGTCAGAGGCTAGTAATGCAAAAAAGCCTTTGCCTGTGAGCAAACAGCTGGAATGCTGTATTAATCATTTGCAATAAGACATCGGTTGCCAGAATTTACGCCTACCAGCTCTTCTAGGACTACAACTCTCATAAAACTTTGCCAACAAACTTTTTTTAAAGGACATCTTCAAAACTGCACATTAATATGCATCTTATCGATTCTATCTGAGCTATGGGTTTATCGGAAAAAAATATATATTTAAAAAAAAAATTATGCTATTTAATTAGTAGTAATAAAATAATAAGTCCCAATGTGCTTTAGCATAAACTTATGGAATCAACCACATCTCTTATTAGAATCTGGTATATTTCCGTATTCGTCACACCAATATCAAAAATCAAGTAGGATAAAAATTGATGGCACTCTCTGCAAATTCTGGTAGGTATTTCTTATTGTTTCAGCCCTATGCAGAAATTCTACCGTTTTACCATTCTGGACCACTACGTCACTGAACTTGTGTGCATTTGGCAAGTGCATATTTACCCAGCATGCAAACTCAAGAGGTTTCTTTATTAAGTAAATACCAAATATTGGTTCACATTTTATAAGCATTTGGCAATTCATGCTGCGAATGACCCGTTGGACCTCAAAGCATTTGAGCTTTCAGGTCCAATGGGTCCTTCCCAGCATGAATTTATAGGGATTTCAGGTCTTAGGCCAAAATACAATGGAATATATAATTTTTCCAATTAGGAAATCATAGTCAAGATTTTCGAATTCCCAACAAATTCCCTTTAAGGTGAACTATCGCATAAAGTAACTTGGTTATTATTATTGGTATTTATATAGCGCCAACTTATTCCGCAGCACATTACAATATTCTGAATGGGGGGAGATTTAACAATAAATGAGACAGTTCCAATATGATAGCGGAACAAGAGGTAGATTAGGACCCTGCTTAAACAAGCTCATAGTCTTGATGTTGGACCCTATATTTATACTCAATAAAATGGCAATTGGGAAAAATGAATTAGGTAGCAGCAAGTTTTAGTCAAAAATAGCTGAACGGAGCAACAATTTCATCATCTCTGCTATTTTAGTCTGAAGAATTCATTTCCAACAAGGGTTATTTCAGTGTATTTTCAGATGTAAATCCAGTTTTGGCTGTTTATAAGTCTTGCAGAACATTCTGATTTTACAAGCAGAAAAGAATTGTTGATGTAGATGTATAAAAAAAAAACAAAAAAAAACTTGAAAATGAAAAGAAAATACCAAATTGCTTCCACCTAGTAGCAGCCGGCATAACCACTATTAGTGTAAACAGATCCAACTGGCCAGTAAACTCACATTCGCTGGTTAAAAGAACCCAGACCACTTCATCTCAATAAAGCAGTTTAGGTGCAGTGGCTTTTTAGTTGTATCCATAAAGGTAAAGATAATTCAAATTCACCTTTTAAACCACAGGGGGAGGGGGCCGACACCAAAATAGTTAGGGTTTGGAATACATGTTTTCATTCCTAATGCTATAGTGTTCCTTTAATAGTCGGGTTTGCAAGTTGTGAGAGATTTATCTTCTAGCTAGACAAGTGTGTCAAACCCACGGCCCTGAACAGCTACTAATGCGGCCCAGTTGCAGTCCGGCTAGGGATTCAGGAAGCCCATTACCTTTTGTGCTATTTCTGCACAGCTCCCTCTCTCACGCGCCCTGCATTGAGCCAGCAGGCGACGGTATTCTGGCACCACCACTACTGGTTCGCAAGGCACCTGTGCAGGAAGATCACAGTGATCCCATCACAACAGCACCCACTGGCCACCAGAGCAATTTAGGGAGCCTGGGTGGTCCTCTTAATCACTAAAGGTGTGTGTATGCCAGTAATCATGTCTGTATGTGTTTGGGTCTGTGATTGTGTATTAGGGGTCGACCAATATTGTTTTTGTAGAGCCGATACCGATAATCTGTGAACTTTCAGGCCGATAACTTGCTGATATTCTGTACATTTACCATTTTGGTGGTCATTGCTGCCGCCCAGGAGTGATGGGAGTGAGAGCAGGACTTCTCTTTTTGTATTCACTTTTTGTATCACACAGCTAGGTTACAATGCTGCCGCCCATCCCATGTGTTCCCTATCAAGGGCTAACAAGTATATAGGGGTATATATAAAATACCCCTTTCTGTGTCATTAGAGATTTTGGCCAAGAAGCTCAAGGAAGCAAGGTAAAGGGTCAGAGTAGGACCCGTCTAGGGGGGTCTGCCTTGACGTTGGCAGGCAGGCATTCCCTCCAGTGGCCATTGGAGCAACTAAATGACCTCCATTTGTTTAAATATACATAGGGATTAAGGAGAGGGCGCAGGTAACTTTTTTTCCCTTTGTTTTTTACTATAAGGCTATCCTAGTTATAAGATAAGACCAGGGACTAATGAAAGTATTTAGAAAATTGGGCAGACTAGATGGGTCGAATTGTTCTTATCTGCCGTCACATTCTATGTTTCCTCATATACATGCAGTCCTAAACATGTTCTTGGATCCCCTCTAGTACATGCAGTCCTAAAAGCACTGTGGCATCACCCCACATACATGCAGTCCAAACCACACTTTATAATCCACTCATTTACCTGCAGCACTAAAGACACACTGGAAACCGCTCATATATATATATGCATCCTCAAAACAGATTGCGAGATCCTTTTCTGTACCAGAAGCACTAAGCTCACTCCAGGTACAGATTTTTTGCGTTCACATTTACACATTACTTTAGAAGCAAAAAGATAAATGTTGAAGATTACGTTCAAAATAATCTTTCACCTATGCATTTGTAAGCAACTGAACATGACACAATGTATGTAATAAACCTTTCAATTTGCCACAGTAATTTTTGCATAACAGCTGCACTTTAAAAAATGGTTTGAGTTTCAGGGCAAATGTGGTGCTGTAAAACTGATTAACATTTTATATAACCAATCTATTCATTTCAATGCGTCATCTTCCATCTTCCTTGTGTATTGATGTTGCCCTCTGAAGTGGGTTGCGTTTTAGATTTTGTGGGAGATGAATACTTTCTATAATGTCTTACATAAAACGCTTTCCTTTTGAGATGCAAAAAACCACACACTACATTCAAAGCCAGCGTTAAAGTTTATCAAGTGTATGAAGTTCCAGGTTTTAGGGAAAATAATAGGGATTTAGTTACAAAATATGGTGATAGCTACACAAGTCTACCACAACTGCACATTATCAGATTTCGACAGGTTCCATTCTGTCCTAACCCAACAAGTGGTATTGTCGCTTTTAGTTTTTTTCATGAAGATAAGATTTTTATCATTTAAAAGATCTGCAAGATACAAAGTACTGTAGGGACACTGCAGCAATTTGCAGAGCATTCACCAACACATTGCACCATAGTCTTACAGCCTTTACCAGAAATCCTGCCAGTGACAACTTATGGAATCAGAAATGTTTTTGTACAAAGTGTGTCAATAGCATCTTATTGTGCATATGGCAATATTACATGTGGATGATCAAACAGACTCACAGGATGCAATAGGAGTACAGCTTTAAATGAACACAAAAGGCACCAAGACCACTTCAGCTCATTGAAGTGGTCTGTGTACAGTGTCCCTATTGCACTTAGTGCTGCATTGTTGAAAACTGCCGTTCCAGAGAATCTGCCATGTTTACATTGCAGCACTAAGTCTGCTTCCAGTCGCTGGCTACCAGGCCAATGGAGGCACTTCCTGGATAGAAATGGACCTTTGGTCCGGTATCTGATGCTGGACGTACACACCATCTGCATGAGGACAATCAGCATCAGACTTTTCCTCATAGGAAAGCATTAATTTGTTGTGAGACGTCGAAGGGGGCGGAGCATCTACCCAGTGCTGGGATAGGGTAAGTAAATAAATGGTTTTTAATCGTTCATTTTAAAAGGGGGCAGCGTGAGCGATAGTGCCAAGAATACAGCTTTTTATTCCAGTCACTATAGTATCCCTTTAACTCTATAGGTCCTGTTACAACGGTGAAAGTATTCCACAGACTGGTTTAATTTCAGAGACGGGGCAAAATAAACATTGTTATAGCCAAAAACCTGCTACTTAGAAGTAAGGGCTGGCCTACACGTTGTATGAGCATAGTTTGTAATCGAATCTCCAGTTGTTACCCAAGATAGTTTATTTCGGATATTCTGGTTTGTGTAAAAAAGAGATGTATTAGCAAATCTCCAAAGGGGTAATAAGTCTATAAAAACAGCCAGAGGGGGGCTACTTGTTGGCCATCTCTGCCCCACAGAGATGCAAGGGGGAACCTCAATATCTAAAATCCAGGAAGACCTACAAAAAGTCAGAACTAACACAATCATATTAATATCGATATATGTAGTATACCAAACCAACAAGCTTTGGTATACCTTCAGTCGTCTAGCCATCACTATTTCGCCCTCTTCAATGTCACTCAGATCTTTTTGCTTGCCCATGTTTCCTGCTTCCAACACATGAAATGCAAGAACTGACAGTTCACTTGCTGCCTTTTATATCCCGCCCATTGACAGGTGCCATTGTAACGATATAATCCATGTTATTCACTTTACCTGGATTTAGTGTAGTTGCTAATCAGTGTATGTGTGTGTCTGTGTGTATCACACCTTTCAGAAAATCATATAAAAGCTGTATAAGTTTATCTTTCCCAATCTATTGTGGTAACAATAGAATGTTTGGTTCTTTATTGAGTAATAAGTTTAATAATAATGAGCTCGAATTGCAAACATATGAGAAACAATGTAAAGTGGTTTGTGGGTGAGTGAACAGACAGCTGATTTAAAGCACTAAAGGAGAACATACATTTATTTGCCCTAAAGCTTCTCTTTTGCAAGAACAAAATGTTGCAGAAACAGTGTACACATAACCATTATCATTTCACGCACGCTATTTAAGGAAGTCGTGTTATCATAACACATTTTGGGCTTTATTTAAAACAGGACTAAAAACTGCACTAAAAGTTTTATTAATTATTCTGATATAAATGTTTTTAGGAATGAATCTGCTCAATTCCAGCAATATTAAAGTGGTACTCCAAGCACCATAACCACAACAGCTTGTTGTGGTGTTCATGAACTGGGAGGTTATGGGTGTAGTCTCTACGGTGTTTGAAAACGGTTTACAAAAAACTTGAAATGTACAGAGTTATGTAGCAAAATGTAAATGGTCAGGAATTCAAAGTAAATTAAAAATTTAACGCCAAAATAGCGGAATTGTTTTGTCATAATCGTAAGAAATGTCCCAGGAACAAAATATGCTAGGCATTTTCATTACTGCACTCCATCATTAACCTTGCTGTTGTGGCTATTGTGGAACAAAGCAATTTAACATTAAAGGAGTTCATAAATACTCATAAAGACAGTTTTGGAATTTAACTGAAATAGGGACTACTTTGTCTTGTATAGATTTCCTTTGTTTAAGAAAACTTGACAAAAAGTGGAGCTACCACTGTTAAGATTTGTCATTTCCCCAGCCATTACAGTGACAGCTGTGGGAAAAGGCATTGTCTCACTCATTGCGAGACAACATCCATAGAGACTCCCGCGGTCTCGCTGAATCCTCCATAGACATCTCACACGCGGATGAAGCACCAGGAACTGAAGAAAAAAAGATGACGGCACCTGCGTGGGATAGCATCCGGTAAGTACATCTCCCCTTCACTGCACCGACAGGCCACCCAGCATCTGAGGACTTTGCAAATCATGACAAAAAGTGACAGGGCCTCTTTAATTGAAGACCTGTGGCGGTATTAATTCTCAGTAAGAGATCCCGCCATTGTTTTCAACTTTAATGGTAATTTAGCCTCACCAAAAATCCTCCTCTACAACAGGTGCTAAAAGGTCTGCATTTAACAGCAAAAGCACGAGAAGTGTGCTCAAGTCATCACAAAAAAAAATCTGAAAATATAGAGGGTAACCACAGTAGTGAGATAGTGCAGTCCATTGCTTGTTTTCCATACAAACAATTGGACCTCTAATAAGCACTGAAACGTAACCACAATAGGATGTAATGGGCACAGAGTTTGGAGAGCCCCTTTAATATACATTTTACACATGATTGTCATACATGATGTACATTTTATTTATATATGATTATTTTTTATTTCTGCTACTAAAAAATGGAACTCGGCAGTGTTGCGGTTAAGAAAGAGAACTGACAAAGCCAAACACTTTGCAGTCTGTTTCATAATGTAATTAATGTCCCAACATTTGTATTTCTTAATGCAAATGGCTAAGATGCAGTTTTAACTACGTAGAGTGTTGAAAGTCATGTAGGACAGGAAAACCATATTATACACATGTGTCAATAGCACTGGACTGCTTTTTGTGACATCCTGCTACGCCTAGCACCGGTCTGGCCTACTCATACAGCCGGCCAGAGAAGAACTCAAGTGGGCTAAAAGCTAGGCCTGTCAAATCTAACATGGATTTTCTGTACACATGAACCCCTTAAGGACACATGACATGTGTGACATGTCAGGATTCCCTTTTATTCCAGAAGTTTGGTCCTTAAGGGATTAAAAACTCTTTCAGGGTGATTGGCAGTACATGAAAAGAGCTGCATTTTATTATGTAGAATTCTTATACAGCAGAAAAATATTACTACTTAATTAAGGCAGTGCCTTTGGGAATTACTTTAATTAGTGAATCGTGTTCATATATGATGCTGCATGCTACAGGTCAGCATATTTATCTTGCTGGCTGAAAATGCGATGAAGTAATATTTACCCAGGAAAGCTTTGCCAGTCTGGCAACAATTGCAAAAGTTGTGTTAAGGTCTACAGATATAAATATATCCGTGCTTTCTCTGGTCCAGTACCTGGTCCGGTAATTAATACAACAGTTAGCCAACAAGACATGTAGTGCAGGCTATATAAATCATGTATCTAGGGATTGTCAGTTGTATTTCAATAAACTAATTCAATAAGATTAAAATTAAAATTAAACCTTGAACAGATAAATGGGATACTAAAATTATAAAAGTGGTGTGCCATGTAAGGAGATTATATCTTAACTCCCTACAGTTCCTGATTCCGATTTAGGGCTAATATCTTTTCAATCTGACCTAGTTACCTTTTCCCCCCGTTATAGAGAAACTAAACACCAGATTCAAAGAAAATGCAGTGTGTTTTTGTGTTGCACGGTCACCTTTAGAATCCCCTTTTTTACAGAGCGCACTCCGAGTCAACTATCCATTGTGGTCAACCTACCCCACCTGCACTGAATCAGTATGTTAAACGCTTTTGGTAACCAAATACACAGGGAATAATAATAATAATAGGTGGTAGTAGCCTATGGTACTGTTACATTAAAAAAAGCAAAAACAAATTCTCCAAATCAGCTGTTTTTCCCAAACTGGTTATTCTGCTCAGCCCTTGTGCTCTGTGTAGTATGCTGGGGCCAGAATGACGTTATATTCTAGTTCCTGACATCACTGCGGGGCGCACGAGGGCGCAGAGAAGGAAGATTACAGTTCTGTCATCACCTCCACATTCCCCATGAGCTGCCTGCAAGCCTGCCTTCGATCTCAGGCAGCCAGTCACCTCGGGGGCTGAGAGGGCCCACAATCCCAGGTGCCAGGCCAAACTTCCAAGTCGACATGGTGACCTGCCGAGCCCTGATTTATATAATGCGATAAAGGAACACTATAGGGTCAGGAACACAAACCTGTATTCCTGACACTATTTGTTAAAACCACCATCTGCCCCCCCTTATTTCCCTAAATACAGTAAAATTTTACTTGTACTCAAGTCTGCAGTTTCTGCCTCTGCCCCTGAACTGCCTCTGACCTGCCTGCTGTCTACTGATATCATCAGAAGTGGTGGTCCGAGCAAATCACAATGCTTCCCCATAGGATTGGCTGAGACTGACAAAGAGGCAGATCAGGGGCAGAGCCAGCATGATTCGAACACAGCCCTGGCCAATCAGCTTCTCCTCATAGAAATTAATTGAATCAGTGTCTCTCTATGAGGAAAGTTAAGTGTCTGCATGCAGAGGGAGGATACACTTAATGGCATTACTGCACACTAGGCAGCACCTCTTGTAGCCATATGAGGAGTGGCCCGTAAAGTTATCACTAGGCTGTAATGTAAACACGGCATTTGCTCTGAAAAGACAGTGTTTACAGCAAAAAGCCTGAAGGTAATGATTCTAATCACCAGAACAAATTCAATAAGCTGTAGTTGTTCTGGTGACTTTAGTGTTCCTTTAAAAAATATGCTGAGGATCTCTTTCTGCACATTGCACTCCGTTCATATATGTATTTAGTTTCTAGCCAGATATCAGATATACAACATTACCTACAGAACCCTTTACCTCTGTTAGTCCAACTACAGTATTGGTAAGTTAGAGTGAATATAATTCTAAACAGGTCAATTATTTTCTTACTGTAGAAATAATCACACCACATGACTCAAAAAGTTTTTCCTTAATGGGCTAGTCAGGGGTGCTGACAATCGGAGTGTTACTTAACTAATCCTACCAACTAGAAAATCTATACACCAAGGGCCAGTGAATGACAAATACCCTACTTTTTCATTCCACTACATTGATGGCCTGTGCTCAGGGTGTTTCCAATATTAAAATAAACTGCACTCTTCTCCCTCCCTAGTTCAGCCACGATATAATGATATATCCACGTAAATCCCTACAGGCTTTTATCTAAAATTTAATTATTATCAGGGAGGGGCCTTCTGAAGAAAACCAAATATATAAATTTGATTATATTTACATTTTCGATCATGGTTTTGGAGCATTTTTGTGCCACTGAAAATTGGCTTCAGTAAATAAAAATGTTATTTAGGGGAAAAAAGAATTTAGCAGTAGCTATGTGTGCCTGTTTTATCTGTCGAAATAGCAAAAGCACACAAATATAACTTAATTTTGAAATTGCTCATTTAAACTATTTGATCTTAAAGGGGCAGTCTATGCACCATAGTCACCATGGACTATTGCAGTGTTTATGGTGCTATGAGTGCTTGATTGCAGTTTTTCCCCCAAACCATGAATTTCAAATAAAACTCAAGCTTGGTTTACTTTCTGGCTTATCTTATAAAAGTGCCAATTTCAAGAGAAATTGGAACTTTTAGAAATCCCCATAGTAAGATCTCCTGGATGTCAAACAGACAGCTGGTGGTGTTTGCTGCCTAACTTGCTTTGAACTGTAGTTCAGAGTGGAGGAATGTGCTAATTGCTGCGCATGTTCCGTTCTGCGCATGTTCCATTCCAATCTTTCTCTATAGCAAGCCACAGATTTGACACAAGTAAATAGTAATGATAATTGAGCAGAGACTGCATGGGCATGATCTATACACCAAAACTACTTCGTTTCGATGCTTATAGTGTCCCTTTAAACCCTTAAGGACACATGGCATGTGTGACGTCATGATTCCCTTTTATTCCAGATGTTTGGTCCTTAAGGGGTTAACACAGCCCTTTACTATGCAGTGATAAATCTGAATCAGTTTGCTGATCAGTTCCACTCATCAAGTGATGCATAAAACTGCTCATGGGTAAAAACAATTCATCACATAATCTCCTGCTGTGCAGAAACTACAGGAAAGGTTCTATTATGGTGAAACTGGAGGGAGACCCAAAAAACACTATAAGATGCAAACTTTAATGGCAGGTACCTCTTTTTGCATTTAAAATAAGAGCTAGTTTCTTTCACAGTTACCCATAAATGTCCCATTTCATCACCAGATTTTAAATATGTCCATTTCTGATTAATATCTGAAAATAATTAAATTTGTCCACTGGTTTACTTGTAGTATTAGTTCTTCTCCGTTACAGTTATTCATTAAACTTCCAGTTAATTATTATTATTATTGGCATTTATATAGCGCCCATTTATTCCGAATAGCAAATGTGAGACTGAAAAAGCTAAGCTTGAACATAGCAGAGCTGGGAAATTTCAACAGATTTATAGTTTTTGAGAATAAATATTTTTAGTTTCCCCCCAATTTCCCTAGGGTCTAAAAGCTGGAATCTCTGATATGTTTCTGCTTTCTTAGATGATATACAGACTTATCGTTTCCAGTACCAAAAACATACTCGGAACACAGCTGTAAAAACTTGTTCGGCACAGTGTATGTGAGCAGTATTCCAGGATTTCTTTTAAGGACATGCTGGACCCCTTCAATTAAGCAGATTACCCACCTGCTGTTTAAAGGGGAAGTGTTACTTTTCTGGAATTTACACTCCTGAATAAAACATTGGAAATTACCTATAACTTACATTATGTGATCATTCCTTTCTAAATTTATATAGCTATCAGCGTTCTGACAAAGTGACTGCCAGCGTTTCTAGGACTGAGTGATATTTTATCTTTTTTGAGAGTTATTATAAAGATAGGTATAGATATAGAAATTAGGGGGGGGGGGGGTTTGTTTTGTTTTTTTAATTAGTTTGATTTTGAACTTTACCCCTACAATTTAGAAATGTAAATAAATTGTATTAGATGGCAAGCCTGGGGTGTGACATGAATTTGGATATAAACTACTAAGTATTATCTCTCTCTCAATGGTTTAGGGCTAGAGCGATACCAACCTTGACAGATGTTTTTCCATTTCTAAATGAGTAACTGGTTTGAAAGGAGGTGTTACTTTATAATGGCTCAGTGTGTGTACACTCTCTCTCTCTCTCGATTAAGCAATTCGGCTTCTCTTAATGGTTTTTTTTTGTCTAGGATCAGGGAGGGCTGCAGATGTCCAGCTCAGGGATATTAGGTAATGATCCTGTCAACCCCCCATCCCATGCCCAGTACCAGTATCTCTGTGCCCCAATCTCCATGCCTAGTATCAGTTTATCTGTGCCCCCATGCTGCCCAGTATCAGTTTCTCTGTGCCCCCCCCATGCCCAGTATCAGTTCTCTGTGCCCCCCATGCCCAGTATCAGTTTCTCTGTGTCCCCATGCTGCCCAGTATCAGTTTATCTGTGCCCCCATGCTGCCCAGTATCAGTTTATCTGTGCCCCCCTATGCCCAGTATCAGTTTCTCTGTGCCCCCATGCTGCCCAGTATCAGTTTCTCTGTGCCCCCCTATGCCCAGTATCAGTTTCTCTGTGCCCCCCTATGCCCAGTATCAGTTTCTCTGTGGCCCCCCTATGCCCAGTATCAGTTTCTCTGTGCCCCCCCTATGCCCAGTATCAGTTTCTCTGTGCCCCCCCTATGCCCAGTATCAGTTTCTCTGTGCCCCCATGCTGCCCAGTATCAGTGTCTCTGTGCCCCCCCATGCCCTGTAGCAGGGTCTCTGTGCCACCCCCATGCCCAGTATCGGTTTCCCATCCCATGCCCAGTATCATGGTCCCAGACAGAAAGTTAGGCTGTAGAGGGAGAGGAAGCTGTCCGCTCCTATCTCCCGCTCTCGCTTACCTCCAGTCGTGCCCCCTCCTCCCAGCCGCTGAGCTCTTGCCTTTTTTGGGTTGACTCACAGGGTCTCGCATCCCGTGGACATCATTTCCCGAGCCGGCGCCAAGCCCCGCCTTGTATGGGCGTGTCCATCAGAAATACCTTCCTAACCCCGCCCGTTGTCACAGAAGCCCCGCCCATGCAACAGGTCTTCCATGTAGATTCCATGTAAACACTGAGCAGGTACGGGATCAGCATGCCTGGCCAATAGGGAGATTCCTAGACATTCTACATTAGAACGCACAGCACTGGGGCTGGCAGTGCATCATGGGACTTGTAACTCTATAAAGATATTCCTTCTTGGTTACAGCAGGTATGAAGAATACAACAATCTCTTAGTGAGGTGAGGGGTTCTCAGAGATTCTCCTTATAAGTGCGACATCCCCAGTGTTTAAAAACCACAGACACAGTAATTAAAAAGAAATACAGATAGGGTGCGCTCTAAAGCATTTTGTGTGATACCGAGAGTATAACAAATATAATACCTATTGATACTTGTTCTTCATATCACATATGCTCCACCTAAATATAAAAGATAATGCATAGCATAATACTGATTAATGCAGTCACTCTATTGGTGGTTTTAAAATTGCCAACTCACAATTTACAGAGCCAGGTATAGCTCTGACTATAACAGCATATTCAGATTTCCTTTTGGATGCACATCCACTCCTTCCGCTAATGCAATTTTCCCGACTGGTACCAGGAGTCAGCAGAATAATAATATGCAGATCCGGAGTTCCAAGATATAAAAAATAGGTTTAATCAAACTCAATAAAAAATAAATGTAACAATAAAAAGGTAGCAATAACACTAACGCGTTTCGACCCGATGGTCTTTTTCAAAGTGTGGCTTGTAATTGTCCATACATTCTTTAAATGATCAGGCCAGCTTTCCTTTAGGTTTAAACTGTTCCAGGACATTTTAAACCCAAAGCTTTCTGCTTCTCTGAGATTCTTTATACAGGAAGCCTAGGACTTCCAGGGAAAGGGAGCTGCTGATTGGCTGAGAGTGTCAAAATCAGGAGCCAGTGGCAGACTAACCAGGGAGTCAGCTTGCCCGAAGGAAGTGGGCCCTATGGGCCACTGATGACGTGAGCCCCCTTAAACAACGATTAAAAAAAAGGTCTTCTTTAACGTGGCAGCGGGGTAAAAGGCCTGCACCAATTTCTGAAAGCATCTTGTGCGTTAGTTTTTTATTACACTATGCGACGATCGGCATCGCCTCATAGTGTTGGACTTGCTCCTACCCTGCGGCTGTAGTGTGACTGTGACGTCTCACGCATAGACGGAGTCACGCTAGGGTCAAACCACAACAGAAGAAAGACAGTCTCCTCCTAGGCATAGCAGGCGGTGCAAGTCAATCACGAGCTGTGACAAAGGTTTCCTTTGGAAGGTGGGTAATTGTGGAGGTCTCTCTCTCTCACTTGAGCTGTCCCCACAAGCCATAGCTCACCCTCAAAATGTGCAGCCACATATACAGTGCCCTCATCCAGGTATCCAGCTTTTTTTTCTGTTCTTTTATTCTATTTAGGGGGACCAATAAATCTTAATAGTGAGTAGGACTTTATAACACAGCCATGTATACTCACCATCCCCAAATTGCTACTCTATGGAGAAGCATACAATTTATTATGTCATTACTGTCATTCTAAATAGTAAAACACCAACATTAGGAATACGTGTTTACATTCTTAGTAGAGTGTTCCTTGAATGCCCTCCATACTTACCATTCTTTTCCTGTACACACTATAGGCAAACCTTACCTCCATGTGTCATACAATAGAATGACAGGACGTGGTGATATTATCGATAACGCATTGTATACGTGTATTAAACATGAGAAAGTAGAGCCTGTAGGAAAATATTGGAGGAAGACTGCGAGAGTAGTGCCTATCCATAAAAGTGGTGACACTACTTTGGTTTCTAACTATCGCCCAATATCATTGCTACCGGTATTGTCGAAAATCTTAGAAAAATGTGTCCATACACAACTTTGTGAGTACTACCAACAATTAAACTATCTGACCCCTGATCAATCGGGTTTTCGCCAGAATCACTACACTACAACTGCCCTCCTAAAAGTTTGCAATGACATCCAAACTGGTATGGAACAAGGAGCCCTAACTGGAGCTATTTTCCTTGATTTTGCTAAGGCCTTTGACACAGTAGACCACGACATTCTACTGCACAAACTCGAAAACTCAGGTATTGGGGATCATTCTTTAAACTGGTTTCGATCGTATGTATCGGATCGCTCGCAATATGTGTCCATTTCTGACAGTGACTCCCTCCCTCTCCCAGTCACGTGTGGTGTTCCCCAGGGTTCCATTCTCGGCCCCCTACTATTTACATTATTTATAAATGATCTGCCTAATGTCTGCCAATCCTCAAATGTACACATGTACGCAGATGACACGGTAATCTATGCGAGCAAATCCAATCTACCGCAACTTGAACACTGACAAAACTGTCACAATGATCTTTGGAACAGTACCTAAATTACACAAATTACACAATCCCCACCTATCCATCAAAACAAATTCAAATGGCACACTGACCGCAGTCCACTCTTTCAAATACTTGGGTATGATATTAGACCCCAATCTATCTTTTGGCCTGCACATAGAAAAGCTTGCATCTAAACTTTATCCAAAATTAGGTGCCCTGTACAGAAACAAAGCCTGCCTAAGCCCTACAGTAAAGGAAAAGATTGTACAGCAAATGCTGATGCCAATCATTGATTATGGGGATGTAGTATATGCGTCTGCATCGCAATCCCACATTAATAAACTCAACACATTGTATAACTCGTTCTGCCGATTTGTGCTACAATGTAATTACAGGACCCATCATTGTGACATGCTAAAGGAACTAAACTGGCTGTCGCTGGAATCCAGACGCACCCTTCATCTTTCCAGCCTTGTTTTTAAGAGCTTTTCTGGGAAACTCCCACCCTACCTGAACAAAATGCTTTCCCCAGCTGTTCCCACTTTCTATAACCTCCGATCCAGTACAAGCACTTTACTTAGTCTACCTCAATACAAAAAGAAAGCAGCCCGATCCTCCTTCTCCTACAGAGCGCCGCAATTGTGGAATGGCCTCCCGCACAATTTAAAATCTTCCCTAAGCCTAAAGTCATTTAAGAGATCCCTCTCTACATACCTCAAAACAGAATGCACGTGTCATGGTTGATTATATATTTCCTGCCTGTTCTATGTTAAATTTTGTATATATTGTGTATTAATATTGTTTTTGTATTTTGTTGTACCCTAATGTAACAATGCAATGATTTGTGGACCCAGGCCATACTTGAAAACGAGAGAAATCTCAATGTATCTTTCCTGGTAAAATATTTTATAAATAAGTGTCCCTTTTACATCAGGAACAGATTGATTTTATAATTGAAGCAATTATGTTAATTTTAAAACAAATACATGTTTTTATTATTTTTTTTTTATTATTTTTTTTATTTAAATCGCCAATTTTATCTTTAGAAGATTGGTAATGCTAACTTCTTTATGGCAAAATGGGAAAAAATCTTCAACTGGAAGCAACATAGCTGGAGTGAGAAACTCACCACATGTGAACAAAACAAAAATTTTGAAAAAGGTGGCATAGAAATGTATAATATTTTAACAGCGAGACCAGCCATTTATTTAGGGTGGTGAGGAACATCAGTTTAAAATTTACTCAAAGTATGCTCCCAGTTTTCTTAATATGAAGGGCTTTTTTTAGAGATGCCGCAAGTGTACAGTTTGCAAATAAGTTGCAGGGAATGAGAAAAGGATATTCACTTATAGGTCCAATAACATCGGAGAGGAATATAAGACCACAGATTTATCTCTTAGAGTACCCATGTGCACTACAGTATATGGGAAGGACTAGCAGACCCAGACCACAAAGAAAATTAGATTACATCTGACATATACATATTTTGCACAATGTCATAATAAATACCCTAGCAGATTAATATTCAGTGGTAGGATCAGATTAAGGAAAGACGAGAGAAGGGTGATATGAGTAAATTATAAGCAAGCTTGGAGATGGAATGGATATTTAAGATGGAATTGCTGATCCCGAACGGTCTGAATATAGAAATGTATATGTGCACATTCTCTTGGGATACCAAGGATTGACAAATGAGGGAATGACGTAAACAGAGAATTGTGAATTCTGGATTTTTATACATATTTTGTGAATTGAATAAATAAGTTAATTATATAGACTGGGTTGCATCCTGTGTTATTCTATGGGGCAGAGTGCATGTCCACACAAAAGGCGAGAATGTCTAGACTGGTGGTGGCCCCTGTTACTATATTACACTATTGCAAGCTGTAATTACAGGTTACATCAGAGGAAAAAGAGAAGAAATGTACTGTTTGAGAAATTATACTTTGGGACAAGAGTGATTGTTCCATGAACCGGTGAGAGCAATAAGCACCAGGGGGAAGGTTTACCAGGTCATCCTATTTTGAACATATTGGTGGTACAAGTTATTTGGCAATCATACTGCTGAGTGACTTCTTGCAACTATATTGCATATTACGGAGTATTCAGTGTAATATTGCATATTATGGCGTGTTTTTTGCAATTGCTTATTACTAGGTGCATTTAATTACATATGAGAAACTGCACCTTTGTTCATTACTTTGACTTCATTTTATTCTTCACATAAAACATACCTATGATGACTAGATTCACACCACAAAGGCATAGGTCAAATATACCTTTTGAAGTCATGAAATCTATGGTCTATTTTGTCTTTCCAATTTCTGAATCCCTATACCTTACCCTCTGTTCATTTGTATGTTTTTCTATCAGTCTCTCTCCCTCTACATTCAGAGTATCAGATCCATGCATTTATATCCATTCCTTGCATGGAATATACCTATAAGCAAGGTATTTGACCATTTTCATTTATATAAAAATTGCATTTTTGCTTTTATACTAACCCTTTGCAGGCAATAACAAATGAGTGCTTGTGGGCCATGAGAGTGTAAAGATTGCCGTAAAGGGACACTGAAAGCAAACGAACCATCAAAGTTCTGTGTAGTGGTTATTTGGCCAAGACTCTCTGGGTGCCATTTAATTATTTTAAGTTAAACCATTAAGAAGCAGTCTGACAAAAAACAAAAGGACAGCACTAAATATACACTTGGCAGCATAACTACTACACCAAGATGAATTGGCTATGGTGTATAGGGTTCTATTAATCATCTATGTTCTGTGATGATCATGCATAAGGAAGACTCCTTGACATATTGAGCCAAAAAAAAAAAAAAAAAGTTGTCCTAAATTCTACTTCTCCAGACAAGATTATTTTTTAATAAAAGTCTCAATTTAAATGAAATTTTGACCATCTGAAAATTAAGTTTTACTTTAAGTATAACAATTATTGATTAAAATGGACATGCTATATATTCAATTTTAAATACGGCTTTTAAAGGGCAGTTCTAAGCACCACAACACTGTAGATTTACTTTATGGTGCAGAGGCTCTAATGTCTGGAGTATCCATTCAATCAGATCAGGCCATACCCCATTGAAGAAAAAAAAAAAAAAATAGGGTATTTTAGTCATCAAATTAAAATCTAGAAAATATAATTACCCACTGCAGGGTATCAAAACAATGCATTTGAATCTTTATATTCAGCCACTGAAATTATAAAAAAAAAAAATTAAAGTAGGGTAGCTGGGGTAAAAAAGAAAACTCTACAAACTAAAGACTAAAAGTTTGCAGCCAGATTACCTGTATGAAATATTATATTACTGCTTTAATGCTGGGGATTTAGATACCAATATTGTGATTTGACATAACTCACTGAGGCAGGAGTGTGGAACATTATTAGCTGGAATGTCCCAGACAATCGCATTATCTTGTAGCGGTGACACAGAGTTAAAGCCCCAATGTGACTTCTTCATAAATTTAAGTCTAGGCCTATTCTTGAAGGCATTGGTTGCATGTTATAAAGCTCATCAGCTACCTAGTGAGAGTACATGAGAAAACCGTTGCAAACTCCTGGATAGAATCTTGGCAAGTTTATTTCTCCTATATGCATCTGGGAGAAGCAACCAAATGCTGCATAAGAAGTAGACTCTAGAAAAGGATTTTGCTGCCATCTGCAGGCCAGTACACAAATGTATCAAGCTACATAAAATACTTTGCCAGTTTTATACAGCAATGTGCCAAGCAGGGGTTAATCCATACTTGTTGATAGACGAAGTTCTTTACAAATATATGTAATATATCGTATGCTAAACAAAATATAGTACATTTCTATTCTGTGTAGTTGATAGTGAATATTAAGGCTTTGCCGCTTCCCAGGTGAGCTCAGCGCAAACCAGACTGTGACTTAACTACTCATGTTTCTAAGCTGACCTGAGTTTACGAGAAATAAAATGGGGCCAGCTTGTAGTAAGCCATTCTTTTAAAAGCTACAGCTTCAATAATCAATTTACTGAAAAATAAAAAAGTTTAAAAGTGTTGCAACGCAGCCTTCTCACCAGCCTTCGTAGAACAAATAAAAATATGAAAGTAATACCATCCAGCTTAAGTTTTGCTATCGATACTGCTTCAATAAACTATTCTATTTTGATGTTCAACCTCTCAACACACACTTATGTCAAAAGAAACAACATACTCCATAACAAAAGTAAGATTTCTCAGTATTTTTAAAGAACAGAGTCATTTTGCAAAGTGTAGTTATTACTCACCGAAACCTGTTGCCGTAATCGTGGCAGAACCCTGCAATCGATACATTCACATCCCACTCGGTAAGACCCCATGTTTCATTCATCACGTCATATTGAAAGTTGTCAAGTAATTTTATTTTCCCATTGGTTTCAGAATAAAATCAGACTGGTCTACACATCTATGAACCCTATAAGGACGATTGGTGCTCTACTGTGTCATAATCTGTTTCCAAAATGGAAAGGCTCACTCAGAGGCGGCTGTAGACTTTATGAGGCCTTAGGCGAAACTCAAACAGGAGGCCCCACTAACAAAAAAGTGTCACATATACACATCGATGCACAGTTTACCTGTGTATGTGCCTGAGAGTGTGTCTGACACAGAGTATCCTTGTGTGTAAATGTATTTCTCTGTGAGCATGTTTGCGTTTTTGTCTGAGACCCTATGTGTATGGGGTAGCTGCTTGAAGTGTGTCGTGTGTATGGGGGGGTGATGGTGAGAGGCGGGTGACGGTGAGTAGGGGGTGATGGTGAGAGGGAGAGGGGGTGATGGTAATGTGAGAGTGAGAGGGGGGGGTAATGTGAGAAGGAGGGGGGTTGATGGTGAGGGAGGGTGATGCTGAGGCCTTAGGCGGCCTGCCTAAACCGCCTAATTAGAGAGCCGCCTCTGGGCTCACTCATTTAATTACTGCATATAATAGTCAATGTTCAATTACTAGAGCAATTCATTCTGGCATGTATTTAGGGACAATATGCTAATGTTATCAAAATTTAATATTTGGTCTTTAAGGAGTTAATATTTGTTTACAACATTACTAAATCAGTAGTGGCTCATGCTGGCAGCAAAGATATTCCTAACCAGGTTTCCCTTGATTCTCAGCCATCCCTAAATAAAATTATTAGAACACTTAAAGGGACACTCTGGGAACCATAACCATTTCATCTCAATGTGGTTATGGTTCCTGGAGGAACCCGGCATCATCTTACCTTTGAAGTTGAAAAATGAATGAACAGTTTAATCCCTTAGACATCTCGACAACACCCATCTTTCTGGTCTTTATGCCTCTGGGCCCAAATTAAATGCAAGAGCCTTCCCACAAGCTAAGAGCATCAGCTCACTAGCCTCCCACTGGCTAAAATGCAATTGAAAGATACATACAAAAGTATTCGCAGGTAATACAAGGCAGGGTATCTTGTTTTTCTGTTTAACAAAGATGTACATCTTTGTTAAACTGGAAATTTTTGGAGATTAAATGTAAGCGTCTCCCAAATTTAAAATTTGACACAGAATGAAATCAGTAAAATCTTTAATTTACAATTCTAAATCTGCAAGATTATAAAGCAAACAAAAACATCTGATATTGTTGATGTAACAGTAAGTCTTTGAGCACTTGTTGCATGTAGATTGTCAAGGATGGCCCAAATCCAGCCTGATTGTTTGCAAAGTATTCAAACTCCATGATTAGGCTGAGTTAACTGCGATCAAAAATATTTCACTCTCACAATGCTGCAACATATAATAAAAGATGCTTTTTTTTGTGGTGTACAACGTAGTAAAAAAATAAAAAATCCCTAATTATTCTATTCATTCTTTTTTTCAACAGTGTCAACGGTGTTTACATCTGCCTTCAGCCGTTTCTGTTCCCAGTAGTATTGTTCATAGATTGGCTTGTATATATAGACACCTGCACCAACTCCCAGAAACGTTGCAAGAAATAACTGAGGAAAAGAAAGTCCCCTGAACATCTTCAAATTAGTTCTATTTTGCAGATATCTGTATAAAAAAAAAAAGGCAATAAATACAAGTATATATTTATATTAAAATACATTATTATTCTTACAGTAACTAATATTTCTGAGCTTTGACAGCCAGATCGTGGGCTTATCGTAAAAGGTTCAGAGTAACAAAAAAACAAACATGCTATAGTAGCATTTTTAAAGGGACAGTGAAGGGTGATTTTAACTGCTCTCCTCTCTTTTTTGGCTGCTTTGTGAAAAACAAAATACATTAAACAACAACTGTCACCTAAAACATTATTTTAATATAATAATCCTTTCATCGAGTTTTGAAAGGAAATAACATTTTTAATAAAGTGTAGATAGAAAAAGGAGAAAAATTATTTCCTCCCTTTAGTATATGACAGGTCCCTTTCCTGTTTTTTGAAGACTCTGAATCATTTATGTTTCATTGCTAATTTATCAGGAGGCCTCCTTGATTCTTTAAGGGTGAGATCCGACCAGACCCTAACACAGAAAGTTTTTTCTTTTTTTTTTCTTGTTTTTTGCTTATTTTGTCGATTATATTTTTTCCCCATGTTTTTTTTCTCCTTTTTTTGCTTTTTCATCAGAAATTTTTGTTGGGGATCTGCAGTTACATATAACAAGTTGGGACAATTTAATAGACTTCTAGATCACTCTTCGTGAACTTTGATTGCACAGATTACTGATTTCTGTGTGCCCTCCATTTTTTGCCCATAGATTTAGCTTTTTACAAAGGATCATTGGCAGGCAAATTTAATAGAGCATCTAATTTCAAAAAACAAAGAAAAGATTCAGTTTTTTAAAAAAGGGATCATCAGGAATATAACCAGGACACAAATTTACAAAAAAAGGAGAGATCACTAAGAAAAATTATCCCAAATACAATTCCCCGAGATGGCAGGTCCAAAGGAGAAATGGACATCACTCTAATCTTAGATATCAAAAAGAATCTAATAATATTTCAGTAAGCAACAGATTTCAACCACTCCCTAATCTGGAAAATAGGAATAACCCTTCCTCGCCTTTATTACATAAAAGAAGGAGGATAATGAGTCAACAATCTCCTCCTTTTCAAAACAAAAGATTCAGGAGGAAAGAGAGAGAGGAAAGAGAGGCGGTAAGAGAATGACTAGGAGTTAATTACAAAGATTAAACCAATAGGAATTTTTTAATTTGGAAGAGGCGTATATACTCCTCGGAGATCAGGTAACATATAAAAAAAAATTAAATTCCGACCCTTCCCCTCCATGATAAAAGAGAAATTTAAAGTATAATTTCCAAAGGTTTCCTAGATGGCATCTTAAATAAAACGGAGAACGAATATATGGTACCAAGATATCAAAGGGAACCAATTTTACACTTTCTGCCAAAAATACACAAGAGTGTGACACAACCACCTGGTAGACCCATCATTTCGGGCATTGATGCTATTTCACGTAGACTATCTGAGTATTGGTCCAAAACCGCCCATCATACCTAAAGGATACTAACCGTGTACTAAAAACCTTAGAAGGTTTAAAATGGCAGGATGATTTTCTTTTGGTGTCTGCAGACATCTCCTCCCTATATACTAGCATTAGACACCATCCAAGACTAAATGCAGTCATGCAGTCAGACATATTTTAGAAACCTTTTCCTTTTACCCCCAGAGCCAGATTAATTTCATCCTGGAATCAATCCAATTTATATTGGAAAAAATTTTTTGGTTCCAGGGCGTCTACTACCTTCAAAAGTGTGGTAATACGATGGGCACCAAGTTTGCCTCCAGCTACGCCAATCTTTTCATGGCGCATTGGGAATCGCTCTATATGGGCGAAAACAGTGGCTGGGTTGCAAACTTGATGCTATACAAATGTTATATAGACCATTTAATTATGGTTTGGAAAGGAACTTTTAGTCCGTGGCTAAATAACATACCTAAATGCCAACTAACTAGGTTGAATAGAAACTGCGCAGAAACAAGTGTTTTTATCCAACAAAGTTAAAAACTGATCCAAGATTTTAAAGATCAAGGTTATAGTGAAAAGATTTTAAATACTGCGACTAAAGATGTACAAGATAAGGATAGAATAGAATTATTAAATATAGAAAAAAGGCTGAAAAATAATTTATTAATGTAACACCATTTATATGCCAATACTCTGGAGGACATAATGAAAAGGTGAGACAGATCATAAATAACTATTGGCAGATACTATTGGATGATCCAATCCTAAAAGATATCCTACTTCCGAGACCAAAGATAGTACATAGAGGAGTATCCAATCTCACAGATGGTATTTTAGAAGCCCCAGGAGAAAACTTAAAGAACATTTTTTTTTAAATGTGGCAACTGTAACGCCTGCTCAAAAACTGCGGGAAAGAAAGAAATGTTACAATAAATTTGAAGCTAATTGCTGTTCATATGATATTAGAGATGATATGACTTGCAGTTCCCGTAATGTCATATACATGCTCACGTGCCCGTGTGGACTTAATTACAGGCCGCATAACAAGAATGTTACACACAAGAACCTGTGAGCACGTGTATAACATCAAAAGGAAGTGTGCACTACACCAAGTGTCTATGCACTTTAGAGACTATCATGATGCAGACCCAACAAAGCTGAAATTTATGGGAATTCAAAAAATAATGGGGGTGGTTGGAGGGGGGGTGACTTTAACCAGAAAATAGGACAGGCAAAAATGAAGTGGATCTATGCACTGAACACCATGGTTCCGAATGGCTTGAGCAATGATTTTGAAATGTGCCATTTTTAAAAATGATTAGCCATTTTTAAAAATGTTTTTTAACTATTTATGAGATTTTTACATAATATTTTTATATAATTATTTATTGTTAACTACAAGCCACCTTTTTTGAGTATTTTTAAACATCTGTCCACTCTGCCAGTCCACTCCTAGCACCTTTTTTTTTTCTGCATGGTCCAATACGATTCTGTGGATAAACTGTATGCATGTAATTACATATGCGCTGCTGTGTAAAATTGCTTTCCTTTTCTTGTTAATGTTTACAGGTACTTTATTCCAGACAATGAAAGCACAAGTCAAATCCCTGAATATGCACCTATTCACTTTATTAGGATACATGTTTTATTAAAAAATATTTTTAACTAACTCGCATTTTAAATATGTATTGTAATTTGTATATATTTTTTCCCCCTTTCTTCCTATAATAGGTATTAAATGTATGTATATGTTTTATTTTATTACTAATTTTATAAGGGATCGACCGATTATCGGTATGGACGATATTATCGGACGATATTCAGTATTCTCTGCAATCTCGGTATCGGCCAATAAAGATACCGATATTGCCAATCAGGACCGCCGGGCCCATGACAAGCCAGACGGTCCTGGGGGCCCAGCAAGATCTTCCCTTCCCAGCAGCTCCCTTCAGCTCCCCTGTCTAAATCTCGCAAGTCCCGTGGCTGTCAGAGCGTTGCCACCGGTTACCATGGCAACACTCCGCGCGGCAGGCAGGCCACAAGAGTTAGAGTTAGAAAATGCTCCAGTGTTCAATAATTTCATCAAATGTACGTTTTTTTTGTTTGTTTTTTCAAATTTTACTCAACATCTAAAAGGAAATTACAGTATAACAGATTCTCTTTTTAGCTAACAGACATCATGTTCTGTTTATTCTTGGTAGCTCCTTAAAGGACAACTGTCACCTCAACAATATTATTTAAAATACCTTCACCAAGTTTTCAAACAAAATAGATTCTTTTTTAAATAAAATATATATAAAAAAAAATAAAAAAATAGAAAAACTCTTTGATATGATCAAACGGACTGTCGGCTTGCAAACAATGTCTGACCCAAGATGCATGTTGTCGAAAGTCTGGGTTTGAGGCTCTGTACATACCCCAAAATAGCTTCACAGAATCACTTCGTTTCGGCTGGTGATATAAATTTCCCGCCTAAACCACGCAGCCAATCAGGAAAAAGGGCGCAAACCAATTTGCACCAATCGGCGATCAGGGAGGGAAGGTGTTTCGCCAGACAAATCGGGAGAAAGGATGCAAAACCAGTTTGAATGGTGGCCCTTCTCCTATTGGCTGGACAGACTTCCAAGCGGCCAGCGGGACCCTGTGGCTGTGAAGCCGAGTCATAGTTCCATAGGGCTCACCTCTCTCTGCGGTGGATATCTCCACGTGGGTAGCACCGAACAGAGCGCACTTTGGCGATTAGCCCATCACACTGAACCTATATTGTTAAAACCACCGTCTAGCACCCCTGGTCTCCCTATTTATAGGGAAACTGTACTTGTATTCAAATCTGCAGCTGCTGCCTCTGCCCCTGATCTGCCTGCTTACAGCTGACATTATCAGAAGTGATTCTGTAAGCCACAGTGCTTCCCCATAGGTTTGGCTGAGACGGTCAAGGAGGCAGATTAGAGCCAGCACAAGTCAAACACAGCCCTAGCCAAACAGCATTAACTATCTAAGATATTTATAGTGTATATAGTGTAACTGTACTATTTTATTGAGTTTATGAAATGTGTTGGTGTTTAAACAACGCATGCCAGAAAAAACACAAAATCCTGCCGTGTCTGATCCTTTGCACCACTGTACGTTTTTGGTACTGAATATCACCCCTCAATCAAAATCTAGACCATAAAAGGGAAACAGAATGAAAAAAAATCTTGATAAAGATTTCATTTATTTACAGAAAGTTATGCAATATCAATTGTCTTCTTGTGACAAATGATTTCAGCTGAAACTCAAAAACAGTTTAACTACCTATTAGAACCACAGAACAATTACATCTATGGCTGTTCAACCGTAAACTTATTGTTTCATGTTCTGACACATTATCTCTACGATATTGTGATAATTGTGATAAAATCCAATTAACTAATTAAGAATGATTGATTGATCACTAATGAGCAAATTAATCTATCATAGATAGTTAAGATGGCACTTGGCTTAAACTGTGTCGCACTAAGAAATTCAACTTGTGCCGCACTAAGAAATTCAGCTTGTGTCGCACTAAGAAATTCAGCTTGTGTCGCACTAAGAAATTCAGCTTGTGTCGCACTAAGAAATTCAGCTTGTGTCGCACCAAGAAATTCAGCTTGTGTCGCACCAAGAAATTCAGCTATGATGACATTGCATAAAATGCTTAAACTGTGTCGCACTAAGAAATTCAACATTGCCTGGAATATTCCATAGCATGTCTGGACAATATCCAAAAAGGCCTACGTGATGAACAGAGGGAATTGGTGCCAACAAATGTATGGAGAGATAAGAGTAGGGACATAGAGAGAATAAGATACCGCACGTATCTGGCATGAGCCTTGGGTGGTCACGACTGGCCTGATCAACCATACTGATGACCTAATGCGCATGACAAGATACATGCTGGGCTGCACTGATAAGAAATCTTGGAAAAGTTACAAACTTGCTAAAAGGTATAAAAGACAGAGAAACTTGGCACTCACTGGGAGAACTACCCACCTGTAATGCGGACGCGTGTTGCTGGTCTCTGCTGTTCCCAGAGAGGGTCCCTCCAAGCTGACTGCCAGAGTTCCCCCAGTCACGTGCAGTGAGGACACAACCAAGCCCACTTTCTCTTTTTTGCATGATGTTGATGGGTGAGAGGGGTCCCCAATAGAGTGTTGTAGCCTAACCTCACCTGATATTATCAATATTTAAGCGCCTCTATCATACAGGTTTTGTGTGTGTATATATATATATATATATATATATATATATATATATATATATATATATATATATATATACACACATATATATATATATACACACACACACACACACACACACACACACACACACACACATACACACACACTCTCTGTTTAATAGTGAAATGATTCCTATACAGACTCCAGGCACCATGACCACTTCAAATCTCTGACGAAGTCATGGTGCTTGGGGTAGCCGTTTAATTGTGCTAAATGCAAAAAATGTCTTTACCACAAAGGGCAAGAAAATGGAATCATCTCTTCCATGTAATTAAATGTGAAGAGCTTTCTACAATACTCAATAAGTAACACATGGCCAGCATGTGATGATCAAGAAATACCTTACCCAAACAATGTAAGTCGTTAATAAAGCTTACTCAGACAAAGAATATAGAAACGGCTATAAGAATCATATCACCTTCCAATTCTACTACTCTGTGAAAATCTATCCATGGAAAGTCTGCAAATACTGTTAAACCTCCCAAAACTGCATACTCAATTACCTTGGTGTAAAAAAAAGCTAATGCTTTTATAAGTTTATGACTTTTACTGTATGCAGATTAAAAGATACAAATAAGTTTAACCGCAACTGGGTGTCAGTCATTCATGCCATTTAGAGGGATCATTCCCTTTCTCTCACCTGAACTTAGTATTCAGCATCTTACGCCTGTCTGGTATCAATCACTATAAAGTCATCATAATTTTGCAGGCCAAACTAAAACATGCTCTGGCTCAAAAAGTGCTATCAATAAGTAATCCAATTACTTACTTTGATTTTCAGCTCCTGGCATGTCTTCTGCCAGGAGATCACGTCATTGCGGTACTTTCATACATGTGTGAGAGTACAACTCTTATGTCTATGGAGGATCCCAATATAGCCTCCACAGATATTATCTCACAATGAGTAAGATAATGCCTCACTCCCACATCCATTAGCGATGGCTGTAGAACGTGACAAAACTTGATATCGGTAGCTCCACGATTTGTCAACTTGAGAATTTGCCATAAGACAAAGTAGTCCCTGCTTTGTTCTATCTTTTGACTGCGTTGGAATGTTTCTTAAATTCCAACAGTCCTCTATGAGCATTTCACAAATATTTTATTTTTATGAAATGCTTCATTGGAGGGGGATACAGAGCCAATTTGAGATGAATCACATCCACTAATAAGCACACTCATTTTCACTATCCTATATTACTGTACTCAAAAAAACATGACGGGTTACTCCAAACAAAAAACAGTGTTTTATAAAACATTGTCTTTGGTTAGAGTAACCCTTCCTATCATTGTCCCTTAATTAAAAAAAAAAGTTAACATACCTCCCTGCAGCACCAAAGCCAAGTTTACCAGCAACCCAATCTTCCTCTGTTGACGTCATTGCCCCTAGCCGCAAGGAAGGGATTTCAGGGATGACGAGCTAAGAGGAGGACTTGGTGGTAGGGAGAGGTAGCTCATGTCCATTGGACACCTGTTATACGTTCTGATGACAGGTGTCCAAAGTGCAAAAAAAACTGACCTTAGCCAGCTAATGAAGTTTTGTTCTGTAGTGTTAAATGATGTCCTAGTAACGCTGCTCGAGGTGGAGTTACACCTCTTGCAGGGTGCCAGAGGTGGAGTTACACCTATGGTAGGGTGTGTGCAGGGTTTCAAAGGAAAACCAACACCAGGAACCATTACCACTTCAAATCACTAAAATACACTAAGATACACTGAGATACTAAATCAGCGCTTGAAATCTTAGGTCCTGTTAGGTCTCTGAAACCAGTAACAGTCTACTGTACTGGGTTATTGACTGAAGTGCGCATTGTTGGATATTCACTCACAATTCCCATCAATACACATTCTGGCGAATAGCTACTTCATCTGCAATTTCCACTTCTCTATCTTTACAAAGTAATCTGTAAATTCTCACATATTAGCAGTGTTTGTCGCTGAAGTGTGACCTATTGGGAATTCAGGGTGAATTTCATATTGTCGCAGATTTGACAGCGCTCATTCCTGGCACCATAACCATTACCTCTTAATGAAGTAGCTATGGTATCTGAAGTCCCCAGGCACCATCTTAACCATCCAGTCTTAGATCATTCTCTTCTGAGACCTTTTGCTATTTTGACCTAATATTTAAATTCACTTCGAATTCTTAACAATTCCCACTTTAGTAAATAACTCTCTATAGATGGGCTAACTTGATCAAAATCCCTTCCTTAGCCTTACCTTGATGTATTAATACAGTGTAACTGGCTATGAATGTGAGGCTGGTGGGGAGTATAACTGGGAGGTAGGAGCACTTGCAATGCTCAGTTCTTTGCTAGTTCAGTAAGGTCACCCAGGACTCACCAGAGCTGCTGCACCATCAGAAGCATAGGGCCTCCAGCTGCTTTAACACATGCACTGTTTTTTTTTTGCTACTTCTACGGGATGCGCGCTGGCTCAAACTACTACACGCGCAGCAGTCTACCAGATGACGTTCCTGGTCTCGCGTGCAAAGTTCCTTCCAGACTATTAAGAGTCAAAGTGGGCAGCCAGCAGCTGAACGTCGTGCGTGCGTGCGTGCGTGCGTGGCTACGTCATACGCGGAAGTGCTGCATGCTGGCTGGGCAGTGGGCTGGGGATCCTATGACAACAGTGGGGGTGGGGGTCTGCTCAGCATGGAGGCGATAAGGAATAGGATCATGTCCTATCGGGGGTCTGGCAAACAGGGAGCTGTGCAGCTGAGGAGGCGGAAATCCAAACTGTACAGCAAGGAGGGGGGCAGTGCAGGGTATAGAGCAGGTACTGCATGGGGTAAGGGCAGGACACAGCCTTATATAGGGCATGGCTGTCTCTTAAAGGGGCAATACAATCAGCATAGGTTAATGAAGTGGTTATGGTGCTAGGAGGGTATGGGGTGGGTGGTGCCACTCTGGTTTTTGTCAAACTATTCAAGTGATTTAAGAGAATTGGATGGCTTCCTGGTACTCATTGCCTGATCCACTATAAGGAGCAGTGACATTTCTTCATTACCTGTAGCAATATTTGGATGGTGTGACACCCATGGCTTGCCCACACGCTGTGATTATTTGATGTCTGTGCTGGGCCCTAGCAGGAAGTGGCATTCAGAATTTTACAACCCCCTTTACGTCAACCATAATGTTAGGGTACAAAAAGGGCTGCAGCAATTTTTGGTACAGTTAGTACTGCAATCTAGTACAGTATTCATGCACAATGTATGGCGCAATGAAAGGATTGCAAGAGCGCACATATAGCGTTATGGAAGGAATGCCCAAGCTTGTAATGGCTTGCTTGTGGCATTACGGGGCAGTGACATCAGTCTGAAACAAGTTCTGTAGAGTTATTTCTGTTTTCACTGCCCTTTACACTTTTAGTAAACACTTTAATAGCATTTAGTTAGGTTAGGGAACAATTTAGTTCCTACATAATAATTCTTGTGGTTTTTGCACTCACTGCTATCCTGATATAAAAATCCCATAAAGCTGTGTAGGACAACGTGTGTACTGGTTTTAAGAGATTGTTTATAATTTTTCTAGGTGCAACGTCACAATAGTATCTGACAGCACAACATATACTATTAACCCCTTAAGGACCAAACTTCTGGAATAAAAGGGAACCATGACATGTCACACATGTCATGTGTCCTTAAGGGGTTAAACATTTTGCCAATTAAAATATGCCACAGGCTCTAAAAAATGTAAGCAGCACTATGCACAGCACATGTTAAACTGAAACTAAATAATTGACAATATTTATTAAGCAAACTCTAAATGGGGTAAATAGTCTTCATAACCAATTTAAGTATCAACAAGATGCAAACAAAGCATTTAATCTTAGACTTGGTACTTAGATTTGAAATGTAAAGTTATGGTTCCACCACTTGCTATTATGACTAAACAAAAATGAAGTAACTAATATTTTTTTTTTATTATTCCTTGAGATCTCTTTGGAGAATATGGTTGTCTGGTCTTGTTCACCATTGCATTCCGGGTCCTTAACTGCTTCATGGTCCAAACAAGCTTTGTCCCAGATGAATACTGGCAATCTCTTGAAGTTGCACACAATATGACATTTAAATATCCTTTTATTTACAACTACTTAGTTATTTAGAACAATGTGTATTACAGGTGTGCAATATTGGATTATTACAGAGCTTGGGTAGTCAGCAGGTAGCATTACTAATGCGGTGTACTTACAAGTCTCCATGGTGCTGAATCCTAAATAAAATCATGTCTACGGTTGACTAAGCATCACAGGTTTGAAGCCTCACAGCAAGTGGAGTGGTTCATGTTTGCTGTCACATCTATGAGAAAATAAGGGTTTGGCTGCACTCACCTACACATGCTAAATTAGGGTGCTGCTGGGGGCCAATAAGTACAGTAAAAATGAAAATCCAGCGCACTCGCTTATCTACTAAACAGTCATTTTAATGCTGAACAATTTTCAGTTTTATTAAAAACACCTAATCTAGGCAAAAAAATATAATGGGGGTTTAGTTACAGTATATGATCATACATTGCATAAGCCTCCACAACGTGGCAATGTACCCCATCCTGCCAAAGATGGGGTACATTGACGTTGTGGCAGGCTTATGCAATGTATGATCATATACTGTAACTAAACCCCCATTATATTTTTTTGCCTAGATTAGGTGTTTTTAATAAAACTGAAAATTGTTCAGCATTAAAATGACTGTTTAGTTGATAAGCGAGTGCGCTGGATTTTCATTTTTGCTATCACATCTATGACATAACCCATTATTTCATATTTATCAAGACTTGTAATTTTAGTGTAACAGGGCTTGACCCAAGATTGTGAAAGATGGCTCGCGAAAATGTTACCAATCAATATTAAAGTATTGACATTTTAAGTATTTATAGAAGACTCATTTAGATGCATTTCTGTTTAGCTCTTGCATTCAGCAGACATTTTTCATTATTAAACGTTGCAGTAATTATGTAAAGTTGCTCATCTGATTGTGATTTTGTCACCATATTAATTAGACAAGTTATCCAGTATTCATTAAGCAACCCGAGATTGTGCTTTTATTTCTGTTTACGTCTGTTAAAACCTTAACATTGATACTTATGGCTATTTAACTTGGGAATGGAATGAAGGTTTGAGAGGCTTCTCATATCCATTGGTGTTTGGAGGCATCTACAAAATATTATACTGGATTGGAAAGGATGATGTTTGGTTCCTAGTGAGTACATTACTAACCTGTGATTATAGTGAATTTAATCCAAGTGGCAAATTTGAATTTAAATTTGCTGATCTGGAAACATTCCATAAGTCTGTTATACAATTTTTCTATTTCTGGCTCATTTTTGCCATTTGTCTTTAATTCACTAAAATTCAAAGAGATTACATTTTAAGACCATTCCTGGTACATCAACTTGTAGATGGAGGAAAACTAGTTCTGTTGAAAAATAATACAAATAGAGATCTTTATTTATTTTTATCTTCATTAATTAAAAAAATAATAAACATAGGTATGGGTTCAATGACTACACTCAATATTGCTTGTTTATGCATTGTATTATTATTCTACCAATACTGTTGACTTTTTTTTTCTTTTCTTTTTTTATAGATCTGGATTCCTAGACTTGCTCAGTCCATCTTTTCAAGCCTTGCAGATGTAAGACTATACATCTTAATGCGGAAACTAGAAAATGCTGAGTTGGCAAAGTGGGTGGTATGTATGACTTTTATATCAATTACAAATCACATTACACAAAGAAAGAAAAAACCCCAATATAAACTACAGCAAGAAACTCGGGTCACTTATTAATAAATGTATGGATATAGATTGAATTGTGCAAATGTAGATTAAGCTGCATTTAAAGTTTTTACCACATAAATTGCAGTTATATTATAGTTATACATTTATTTGCATTTTTATAAATCTATATATTGTCAGCTGATACTCTAAACTGAACTGAACATTTCCACTTTAAAATCATCACAGAAGACTCGAAGTACTGAAGATGCAGTAAGGTTTGACTCCTTACTATGGGACAGTGCCAAGGGACTCCTAACACTGTAAGCACTACAGGTCTAAAGTGGTTATTGTGCATAAAGTGCCCCTTTAACCCCTTAAGGACCAAACTTCTGAAATAAAAGGAAATCATGACATGTCACACATGTCATGTGTCCTTAAGGGGTTAAAGGACCACTCTAGGCACCCAGACCACTTCAGCTTAATGAAGTGGTCTGGGTGCCTGGTCCAGCTAGGGTTAACCCATTTTTTTTTATAAACATAGCAGTTTCAGAGAAAATGCTATGTTTATAAATAGGTTAATCCAGCCTCTAAAGCCTCTAGTGGCTGTCTCATTGACAGCCACTAGAGGCGTTTGCGTGCTTCTCACTGTGAAAATCATTATGAATGCTTTCCTATGAGACTGGCTGAATGCGCGCGCAGCTCCTGCCGCGCATGCGCATTCAGCCGAAGAGGAGGAGAGCTCCCCGCCCGGTGCTGGAGAAAGGTGAGTGTTTAACCCCTTCCTCTCCCCAGAGCCCGGCGGGAGGGGGACCCTGAGGGTGGGGGAACCCTCAGGGCACTATAGTGCCAGGAAAACGAGTATGTTTTCCTGGCACTATAGTGGTCCTTTAAGAAAAAAATGGAAACAATATATATGAGATTGGCCACTCTAAGTTGATTATGCCTCTTTGAATGCATGGTTAAGAAATGTAAGTTTAGTGTCTGTTACATTAATATGAATCTATTTTTATGAATCTATTTTTCAGTACTTTTGCCAGATGTGTTCATGGTTCACTTGGTTCTGTGCCACTCGAACGTTAACAAACACAATGGAAGCTGTACTTGGCACTTTTGCTTTGTATTATTACCCTTTAGAAGGTTCACGCACAAAGAACAGGTAACAGGTATTAATTATCTAAGCAACATCTCAAGTTCGTTTTGTGTGCCCTTTTCTCAAACATTGCCCTTTTCTTGTTTTATAGCACCAAATATCTAATTTTTGTTGCCCTGGGATTCATCATCCGACCAACAGCTGTCATTCTTTGGATTCCTTTAGTTTTCTGCCAATTTCTAAAAGAGAAGAAAAAAATAGACTTGCTTGTTCAGCAATGCCTACCTGTTGGGTAAGTGTGTATGTTTTAAGACTATAAACTGTCTTCAAGGATTACTTTGATGGGCAACCATCATATTTCTTGAAACTCCAACAGTTAATATATTCCACAACACTTTCAAATTATGCAGTTTTTTTTTAATCCTAACTGTAAGTAATTGACAGACACAAGAGGTTTAGAGGGCCCTGCCCAAACAAGCGTGCTATCTCGATTCAGTGAGAAAAAGGTAGAGCTTATAACAGTGACTGGGAGGGAGCCAAGATAGTGGCACTTGGTTTTAGGTAGAGTGATGTCTATACCTGCATGTAATATTATATTTCAGACCTCACAAACACATATTTGTTAGCTTCTCAACCAGAGATAACCCTACAGTATGTTGACGTCCCGGCCTGCTGGGTAAAAATTTTATTTGTCTTGGGTATTTTTTTGTTTGTTTATTTGTTTGTTTATAATACAGCTTCAAATTTTAATTATCATTTTACTTCTGATTTACATACAGTGTGAGGCTGTCAAGACACAGCTTGGCACATGATGCAAATCACTAGTA
This sequence comes from Pelobates cultripes, assembly GCA_933207985.1. Lineage (NCBI taxonomy): Eukaryota > Metazoa > Chordata > Amphibia > Anura > Pelobatidae > Pelobates > Pelobates cultripes. Next base: position 68,553,421 of record OW240914.1, on the reverse strand, counting down.
TCCCATGAAGCTGTGTGCATGCACATACACCATAATGAAAAGCATATACCCAGCATGAATGCAGGTACACAGCATTGGGGGGGAAAAGATACGCCCAAGAGGAACAATAGGATAGTGTCTGCACTTGTGTTTGGAAGTGTATGTTATGGTAACTTAAGATATGTATTCCAATATTACTGGTGTAAGCCTGTTTGAAATGGTTATCAATAAAAAATATTGTTTCCACTTTAAAAGTTTATACATTTTTATTATGTATGCTGTAAAGTAGCTAAAGTATTTCCTAGGTTACTTCTAACCTAGCTGAGTTTGGGATGTCATTTCTCATGCTAATGAGTGACTCCAACTCTATTAAAATGTCCAAGGTATAGCTGTAGAATATCAGTACTAAATTATACATCTTTATATTTCACTAGATTATTCACTTTTGGGATATCATTTGTAATCGACCGTGTATTTTATGGCAAAGTAAGTAATTATAATCCCTTTTGTGGTTAAATTATGTAGAAAATAAACAATGTGGCTGCAATACCAGATTGACTGTATATCTGACTGACTAACGGTATCCACATTAGTAGGTAGATCTGTTTAATAGAAATAACAAAACCCTGTGAATCGTGTCTACATATTGACACATGAAGCATGCAGATATGATCAAGCATTTTAATGATGTATGACCAGACATTGGATTTTGGAGGACAGGTTATCTAAGTGAATTTTGATGTATAGTGATAGTAAATGCTACATGTGACAGTCCTTACAACCGACTTGGGGTATTCAGACATTCGGCAGCATTTACAAAGGTTAGTGCAATATAAAATATTCAGTGTGTGTCTATTCTACACACAAAAGAGCACCTTATTACCTAGGTCAGAGAATTGTTTGGATCATTCATCATGACAATTCTAAACTACTCATCTACTCCTTAATGTGTAATATGCAAAATTCTTACAATGCGTCACATGGTCATTAAACCTGGGGGATTGGTCACCTGATGCCCAGAGTGTTATGAGTCGATATGTTGAGTATAGGGTACATGTGTCCTTGAGCTTGCATGTGCTACAATGTAATGTCAGGGCTGCTGGATCCAGGAAGTAAACTTTGCAGTCCCCCTGCTTATTAACGGCACAAAAGCCAGTAAACCTACTATGACATAAATTATGCCTAATTTAGTACTCCAATAATGTTTCCAATAGAACCAGCTATGTAGAACATTTCAAGCAATGGAAAATTACTATTACTAAAATAGGTACTTTAAAAAAATGCTTGAGAACTTACCTTTCCAATAACAATGTGCTAAATAAAAATAAGATATTAAAGTGCATAAATGTAAAAAAAATGCTGAAGTTCATTTCATAAATTCGTTGGTGTTTTGCTGCAGTCGGATTGATTTGCTCTATAAATGGTATCCACTTCTGGCATTTATCAAACTGAGCTACCCCTTCATTAAGTGATAGTACCCTGAAAAGACAGATATGTTTATTCTCTAAACTGTTAATTGTGAAGAATTTACAAGATGATTGCACATTTTACATCAAAGTATCCAAGCTGGAAAAGGTTCTCCAGCTCATCTATTTTTTCCAGCACAGATATTTTATGTAGAAACTTGCATTCCCCTTGTCAGTGCCCCACAATTCCCATTCTAATGAATAAACCCCATAGCGTGGCTGTATAAATGTTAACTGGCTACTTTATTAAAATTATCTAAACTATAATACAATATTTTAAGGAAATAAATTAAATAAATTGTAGACAATTCTAAATAATAAATGTGATGTTCTCATTATTATTATTATAAGAATCACATTGGAATATCTGCATTTCCTTTTAGTGGACCTTTGTTCAGTGGAACTTCCTGAAGTTTAATGTTCTTCAGAACATGGGAGCATTCTATGGGTCTCACCCTTGGCACTGGTACATCACCCAGGGGTTTCCTGTCATCATCAGTACCCACTTCCCATTTTTTATTCATGGCAGCATATTGGCACCCAGAAGATATCGAATTCTCCTTGTAGCTGTCATTTGGACTGTTTTTGTTTATAGGTAAGTAAGCTTAGGATTCGTACTTTTACAGTCTCTCTATGATTAAAGAACAACTGTCATACAAATTTTCATGTCTTGTTTTGTAAAGGTTTATTATATTAAATGACATGTGACTTTTGTTTTTTAAATTATGTAGTTTGATTTATATATATATATATTTTTTTTTTTTATTTTTATTTTTTTTTTATTATTATTTTTTTTAGAGAAAATCTCATGTATTTATGTGGCCGAGTAGCCATGTTGGGTCAGACTGTTATCTGACTTGCCTGTAGCTATGATGCCTCTGTTTGAAACTGCAGCAGGCAAGTTAGGTAAAGCAGCAGACCAGCAGCAACATGGCTACTCAGCCAGTAGAAAAATTGTGAAACTTAAAAAAATAATAATAATTCCAAGTTTCAATAAATGTAAAGAAACTTTTTTTTTTTTTTTTTAAAGTGAAAGTTTGTTGAGTTGTCCCTTAATAAATGTGTTATATGTTCGTTAAGAGGATGGTTTCAAACATGAACACTGTGCACTTTGTGTGCTAATGCCTTGGCCCTAGTGGTAGGTTTGCCCAAACAGTAGTACTTCATTTAATCTTTCACTTTTTTCTTATCATTATATGCTGGCTGTGTAGTGACAGTGAAAACTGGTAGCAGTAGGTGAATTGGATTTTTTTTTTTTTTTTTTTTTTAAATATAGGGCAAAACCTTATAATCCTATTGTCAATAGGTGCAGTGTTAGGTTCTTTCTTTCCCACTCCTGACGGATGGTAAATAATGCAGAGAGCACCTACAATGCGCCAGTTAGTGAAGGAGGCACCTGGGTATTCAGTAACTATCCCTCCCTATAGTCTAATTGGGATTCTGCTTCAGTACTGGTTTAGGAATGGGCCGAAAGGAATATATCCTATGGCTGGCCTCTGCCTTTTCATCCAGTCAACCACATCACTTGGGAACAGAGTAGCTTGTGGATAAACGTTACAGATCCCTGTGTCCTGTCTTATTCTTCTAGCATGCTGAGCCATAAAGAGTTTCGCTTCATCTACCCAGTGCTGCCTCTCTGCATGGTATTTTGTGGTAAGTGCATGTATATGTCTGGTTTAGCATCTGTCTGTTGAGATTATTTCTGACCATTCTGATTCCTTACTCAATGTTTAGGAAGTATTAAAATACACTTATTTTACCAAACCTGATATGACTACACCTATATGTTGTAGCCAAATTGCTACAGGTTATATTTCTTTTTCACTAGACATTTTTGACCTTCATACAGTTCACCCCTAAGCCATCATAGTGTTAAAGAATGGAAATGCAGACGGTATGAGCGTCCTGTGACACAGCATTATCCCAGAGCCTCTGGCAAAACTGGAGATGTTGTATGCCTTTTACATCATGGTGTGAGGTAGATGTGTAGGCTTCATCCTGAAACATGGCATCCTGGGGTGATCTTTTAATTTCTAATGGATCTCATGATATTTACAGATAAATGTATTAGTTCCCTGTTACAGTGAGCATTTGGAATGATTTTTTTTTTTTTTAATATTCTATAGTTATTCACTTAAATGTGAGCTGGTAGAAATTCAAAATAAATTCATAATTTTAGACGGAAGTAACTGAACTGATAGGATAATTTCACTTTAAATATACCCTTTCCCCCCCACCCTCCCAATACACCCCGTAGTAAGTAACCTTGTATAGAGTGTTGTAACCAATATGTAGCTCTCCAGCTGCTGTTGAACAACCCCTTTTGTTGCAGTTCCTTTCACCCACTGACACATTTATTAAATTCAAGATGATTGCTGAGCATCATGGGATTTTTTCCATCACATTTGGGGATCTACCTGCTGATTACCGCCTATTCAGTGAATGTAAACTTACCATCACGATAAAATGTTCGCTCTCAGTGGCACCTCTTTCAAGCAATGAGTTGTAATTAAGTATGCACTGCACATTATTTATAACTATTAATGTTTGTGTCTTCTGGGAAACTACTTTACCTGGAATAGGGTTTTCTATTACAAGATTGAAATGGTGGAAGAAACCAGCTGTGGGCTTCCTGATAATATCCAATCTGCTCCCAGCGCTCTACACTGGACTAATTCACCAGCGAGGAGCACTTGACATTATGTCCTATATCCAGCAGCAGTGCAAAGCGGAGAATATGTCAACATCCCTTCTTGTTCTGATGCCCTGTCACTCTATTCCTTATTACAGGTAGGTGGATCCAGCGGCTGCATGTCTTGAAAACCACAGCCTCACTAATAAGAACACTTGTGTAATTCACTGTTTATAATCAAACATTGCAACCTGTTAATAAATGTAAGGGTTTTATTCACTGGAAGCCAAGTTGTAGTGTAGTACTGGAATACAAATTGCTGCATTGAAAGAAATACTCTAAGCATCAGAACAACTTTAGCTTAACGGCTCTGTCACCCCCATATCAAAAATGATTATTTCTTATTAATGATACAGTCTTTATGAAATACTCATAGTGACTGTGCTGGAATTTCACTGAATTCCAACCCAGTCAAAAGATTTACAGAAGACAATGTCGGGGCTACTTTGTTTCAGTATTTTTCCTACACTATACAAAAAGTCAGAGCTACTGCTTGTTGTTTCCCCCAAGCCTAGGGAGCCTCGCTGTACAAAAATATCAGAATGAGTAAACTGTAGTAAATATATCACCCTTGACACCAATCACAAATAAACACCTAAGGAGGTATTGGCAGCTGCGTACAATTGTAGTAATCAGAGAGTAACACCATCTGTAGGCAGGAGAAATACAGGAGATTGGGGCATTGAGGGTATACAAAAAGACCAGACGTATGTTTGAATTAAAGAGGTAGTAACCCTCTGTGTAAGCCAATGCTGCCTCCTTTTGGTGAAGTTAATCAGCTATTAGTGAAACACACATAAAGCCAGATAACCTGGCCTTCACTATCCCTGTCAATTCCCTTCTAGGTTATAATAATCATCATTTAAAAAGGAGGCAAAACTGTGCTAAAACATGAAATAAACAGTGGGCCAATGCAAATTTCAGTACATCAAAAAGCACCTTTGTTAGGGTACTGAAATATATTGAGGTATGTTTTGTTTCACAGTTTATAAAGGTGCCATTTCATATAGAGACACTTTTATAACTGTGTGCAGATACATCCACTCGCTGTCAGACAGCCAGGAAGGTTTTCCTGAACTTTTATTGCACCATTCTAGACCACACCTGCCTTCCCCCCAATCTTATAATGAACTCTACTACAGCCTATTTTGGAAGCATTGAAAAGCAGTGTGCATACGTGGCTCTAACACAGAGGCTTCTCACTGAAAGGCCTCTGATTGCTCAATTTCCCGACAAAGCCTGTGCCAGCAGCTATTGCACACGTTTCTTCCTCAAAGACCCTAAAATAAAACATACAGAAAAAAGAAATCTATCAAATACTTAAAATTGTAATGGAGTGTTCCTTTAGCAGGAGGGCTGTTATGTCATGTATTGCTGTTAGGCAGTGCAGTGTAAATATTATAATTGGTTGCCTGCTCTAAACACTGTTGCGTAGCAACACATGTACACGTGATTTGCTTGTTTGGTCTATATAGAATTTAGACTCCGGTGTTAGGTTAGCTAAATACTGACACATGTGCTTCTAGTTATTTGGCAAACCATGCCCTCAGGTTCAATGAGCAAATGTGATTTACTTTTGTTTCACTCCCCCTAAACTAAACATATGTATTGTATTGTTTTTTTGTTTCTTTTTTGACAGAAGTAGCTCGTTTGCAGACAGTCTCCAACTTTGATCTAAACCTAGGTTTGCCATTTTAGCCTACATTTTGCTGTTTATGATATCTGACCAACTGCCCTCAGATGTGATTATTTACAATTGCCACCAAGACAGGCAGACTGCAGTACATACCGTAGCATCATGTTTAAAGGATAATAGCATCTTGAGACTTGGACTTCAGTGTGCATCTTTTACATTAAACATTGCAGAGAAAGAGGCAAATATTGCTTTACTTTATCAGTGTAAATAAATGACTTCTCGTGGGGCATATTCACAACAAGCCAAGACAGTGTGTTACGGGAGCATTTAAATTATGTGCACTGTGCATTCTACTCAATCGGTAATTGTGCAGTCGTATTCTCACACACTCTTACTTGTGCATTTTGCACAACTTTTCAGAGATATAATACAAGAAACAAAAATTAGACGTGATCCAATGTATATAACGTGTTAGATGTCTTACCCAAGCCTCTTGATGACCTTTTAATGTATATCAGCCTACCTCAAATCCTCTTACATTTAAACTCGTTTGAGCTGGGCTTTCTTCACTTTCAAATTATCCCCATTTTATAATTGTAAAGCACAATGTAATCTGTTGTTGCAGTATAAATGCGGATAACTAAAATAGATTAAAAGGTTTACCGTTTTGCAGTTATTCAAAGCTGCATTAACATAGATAGGGGTTAGTGTTCCAGACCTGATTTAATACGAACTCTTGGAAGATAAAAGTAAAGTGTGTTAAATGCATTTTTAAAAGGTTATGTTGTAGACTTAAAACACAGTGGAGGAAAGGGATAACTAACAAGGAACACTGTTAATCTATATATAATTCTATTTTTTCCCAGTCATGTGCACTGTCGTATAAAAATGAATTTTCTGGAGTGCCCTCCTGACCTTTCAGACCATGACAGTTATGTTGATGAGGCCGACCTGTTCTATGTGAGCCCAATGGCTTGGCTGAATGCAGAGTTTTACAATACAACACAGCTACCAACACACCTGGTCATGTTTAGTGTTTTAGAACAGGTTGGTATCCCATTAAAAGCTTCTTGATGCAAATAAATCAATGAAACATTTCATGTCATTCAGAGTGAGGATTAAACACACATGGGTTTTTGCCTGATACAAACCACCATAATGGGTTATGGGCTCATTTAAGGTAGGGTTGGGGAGAGAGGGGCTGTGTGATGTAAAATTGGGAGTGCTGCAAATCTCCATGATATTTTAGTTCTAGTTCTAATAATTTCTTACCAGCTTGTTTTACTTCTATTTTATTTTTTTAAACTTAGGAAATCCTTCCATTTTTAACTGCACACCATTATATGAAGACGGCATCTGTATTCCATACTCAATTACCAGAAGGTCGAGTTGGAAGCCATATCTATATGTATGAACAGAAAACATGATTTTTTTTTAAAAAATCAACATTTTATGAAATGGTACATAAACATTTCCATGAAAGTGAACTTTATTTTATTTCCCTCTAAGAGGTGGCAGCAAACCGGAGTAATTACACTGAAATAGGTAAAAAAAAAAAAAATAAAAAATAAAAAAATTAAGACAAAATCAGGAAATACCGGTGGTCTGTAAAATGCATGTACATTTAGTGTTTTCATTTAAAAATGGACTGTACAAATTTTTGGGAATAAAAGGTTTATTTGTCCAGTTTGTCTTTATTTTTCTGCAAACATTGAGAATTGTAACAAATTTCCTTAGAGAACCAGCAAGCTCATTTGTATGCAACTACGTCTTCCTACAGAATTTTGTTTTGTTTTTTTTAACCACAAAACAGAGAAGTCAAATAAGCTAGCGGTAAGCAGACCCTGAACCATCCCTCCCCAAAATTCAAAGAGAAAATTAAAAAAGTCAACACTGCACTTAGAATTAGCACGACAAACGTAGACAATTCAGTTGAGTGATTCAGACTGCCAAAAAGAGTGGACTCACACCCATGCTTCTACATGCTGTTACCGCCCACTGACCAGAAATTCGATTCATTAAATCATATCCACAAACTCGGAAACCCAAAGCAGCAAACTATGGTTAGAACAGGACCTCACAAACAGTCTCAACTGTTGACGAACTACTGGGAAGTAACAGGTTATCAACCGTTTGAGAGACCCAGGCTCGATACCCTTGTGTTAGGACGCCTTGCACATGTAACCTTCAGCATCCAGTACAGGACATTGTTAATCAAGGTAATTATCTAGTTCTAATAACCACACTACATGAATGCAAGTGATCCCAAGTTTAATATTTTGGGTCGAATGGTAACTGCCCCAGATCTATTTCAACATTTGCCATGTGTCTTCCATTAGCACGTCCATGTCGGTTCCATTTACCTTCCCTTCTGTAATGGTTTCTTTCAGGTTTCTGCTCCTGTTTTCTGTGTCCGGGACTTTCAGGGTCCTTATATGGTGGCATTTTCTCAGGTTTCCTTAAAGAAAATAAAAGCCTAACGTTAATACAGCTTACTTTTTTTTTTTTTTTTTTTACACTGAAATGTTCCTTTTATATTTTAGAAATAGACCCTGAATCCAACACTCTTTTCTCTTTTATGAAAGGCACTCACTTCTGCTTTGACCTATTGGTAAGTGAGATAAGAAATCTTCCCAGCTCTGCCTAAAGGAACATGCAGTTAAAACAAAGTACTTCAGGCTAAAGTACTTTAACTTGCTGATATGCTTTGTGTGTGAAGATTGCGTCCTATTATTTTTTTTTTTTTTTTTTTTTAAACTGCAAAAAGTTCAGATTTAAATAGAAACTGTCACTTTTGTAAATTAACCTGGTTACACTCCCTGGCATTCAAGCAGACATCTGGATCTGATACTTCCTGGTTTGGTTAGCTCAGTGGAACTAAAGTCAAGAGACAGGAAATTGTCCAGAGCACCTGACTTGCAAAGACTTCTTATTGAGCTGCATTGGGATGTCTGTGATTGGACAGTCACATAAAGTCTCAGCAGGGTTAGGAGAGCGTTTGCAAAGGCAGCAGACAAGAAAACTGCAGGTTTTTTTTTTTTTGAACTAAGTTAACGAAGGTGATCCCCCAGCTACATAACTGTACAGATTTTGTACAAAATATAATTCTGCTGCAGTATAAAGTTGTTGTTTTTTTTGTTTTTTTACACAGGGTAGATTTATTATATTTTCTCGCTTTTCTTTTTAAAGGTTTGTTTCACGCTTTAGGGTTAACTCCACATCTATAAATTGTGAATAAAATGAAATAATACTGATGGATCAGATTTCAGTACTGCAACCCCAAACTAGAAAGACAAACGTGTAGGCAATAATAAAGGCATATCTGTGATCGTAAAGGAACACTCTGGACACCATAACCACTTAATCAAAATTACGTTGTTAAGGTGCCACGAGTACCCTGGCACTGGCTCACCATAAAGGGTTAAACCGTTCTCGAATGTAGGCTACAATAGATGAACTGGATTAATTCTTCAAGTCAGCTTGGTTTTCAATTTGGAAATTCTGACCTACAATTTGAAACTCACTTTGCATTTCCAACACACAAGTTAGTTAGTTTGTAACACCAACCACTGAGCCACCAAGCAATTATTTGCAAAGGGAATATTTCACTTTTAAAACATTTCACCATGTAAAACAATCATGAGCCAACCTTGGTCCATATGGGGTGGTGTAAGCATTGCCAAAGAAATGGCCGTACACAAATTCATCAAGATCTTCAAATACTCCAGAATCATTAGTTGTATATTCTTTCATATGCTCAAGATAATCTTCAACATCGTTAACAAAATCCGTGAAAAGCATTTGATCGTGAATGAAAACACCATTGTGGAAAAATCTATTAATGAACTGAAATAGTTCCTTCCAGTGCCTGAAATTATCTACTTGATCCTGGACATATACCTGGATCAACTGGTTAAACTCTTCCATGCGCACAGGGTCCAACACTTTGTTAAAAAGACTGAACGATTCTTGGTGAGCACATTCAAACACTCCTGAGCACCCCTTTTTATATGTGCACTGCTCACTGTTGGTCTTTTTCCCATGGTTTGGCCAGGCACTTTCATCTTTAATGTCAGAATTCTCATACTTTAAGTTACCGTACTCATTTTGATTTTCTGCTGCCTTACTTGCATCCTGATCCTCAGAATCTTGTTTGTACTCCCGACGCACAGTGTGTGCTTCCTTGGTCTCTTCCCGCCTTCTTTCTGCGTATTTTTTATAGTGGGTTTTGTCAAACATATTCTTGGTGGAGTCCTTAAACTGTCGAAAAGTAGTTTTTACGGAATCTGAGAACTTTTTCAGATTTTCTTTTACAGCCTCTTTGGCTTGTTTAATCTTTTCTTTGTGATGTCTAACAAATGCTTTTGTTGAGTTCTTCATTGCGTCAAATGTGTCTTTAACAGAATTAAAGAAGGTATCCCTTTTCTTTTTACCTCTACTTTTAGATCGTTCCTTCTCTTGAGAATTGTTTGGATTTCCACTTTCTAGTTTTTCATTCTGCTCTTTTGCTTCAATGTACAGTCGTTCCCATAAATCTGATCTCTGTTGCTCAAAATTTAACTTTTTTTCGAGCTCAGAAAGTCGTTCTCTCATTTGTTCAAACTCTTGACTACTCTCAGCCGTATCCTGGTTAATATTAGGTGCCCTCCTGTTGCTCATCTCCTCCAATTCAACCTTTAAAGACTCCGTAATCTGACGCTCGTTATCCAATTCTTTTCTTAGGGTTTGTGCTTCAGCCAGGAGAGTTTCCTTCTGAGTCAGGAAGCTCCTAAGCTTTTGTCTTTCTTCTTTCAAATATGTCCTCAGCTTCTGATTTTCAGATTTTATCACATCGCCATTTCCTTTTTCTTCCAGGTTTCTAATTTGTTCTCGCAGCTTTCTAAGCTCATCCTGCAGTAAGGAAAACACTTCTTCTCCCTTCTTTAGAGAAGTCCTTAAATGCTGGTTTTCCAGTGCAAGGTTGTTTTTTTTCTCGTCAGTTTTAAATGTTGTTGAGAGGTCATCTGTTTCTACCTGAAAAAAAAAAAAAAAAAAAACCACAGTGAAAACTAGAATGTATACAATAGAAAAGACATGTTCTAAACACCTGAGCAAACTTGACAGAACATTCCCACTAAAAATAAAACGGTAGTTTGTCAGTGACGACACACACGGCACCCACAATAAATCATCTTTAAGGAGTTAATACAAACATAACCAGCATAGTTGGTGCATTGCGCAAATTGCTGCTCAATGGTGTGGTTATAAAGAGATATATGTTAAACGGTCATCACTACTCTATAGGAAAGGACAGTGAATTAATGGTTTTCCTTTCTAACATGATCAACCCATTTGACACTGGCCTTCTGTTCCACTGTAGCTACCTGGTCCATCTGACACTGAAAGAGATCTTCCTTCATATCGTTTAGTTCGTTTTCATGAATCATTTCAACATGTTTCTGTCGCTCCAAGATCTGAATAGTACCTTAAAAAAAAAAAAATTTAAATAAGAAACTGATCAGTCATAATAAAGGACAATGGTCAAATAAATTTTGTTTTGATTGTTTATTCAATTTAATGAAAATTATATTTTTAAATAATTTATATTTTTTGTGAGAATTTTACTTTGTCCGGCTAATCTGTCATGTTCAGTCAGATTCCCCTGTTATCAGACTAACCGCTGCTCAACCCAACTTGCCTGCTGCTAGAATTGATTTGTGTGATCCTGCAGCAGAAGGAAAGCTAGGCTGAGCAGCAACTTTAATGACTGCTATCTTTTAAATCAAATATACAAATGAAGATTGATTAGCATGCTCACTTAGGTGTATATCAAATCACACAAAATAAAAAAATTTGTTAAAATATTATTGTTCGATTCTTACCTTGTTAGATTGTGGATTGCACCAATCTCATTATGCATTATATAGATTTTTTTTTTTTTTTTAAATAAGTTTCATAGCAGTTACTTGATTAAATGATTGCTCCCTTAGGGGAACACTATAGTGTCAGGGAGACACATATGAATTCCTGACACTATAGTGGTTAAATCACTATTTAGGTACCTAGCCACCTTTGAAAAGGGTATTTTATTTACCTTTTTTCCAGTGCCGCGCCGGTATGGCCGTGACTGGCCCTGCCTTGCTCCGCCTCCATGGCATGGCAAACTTGATGATCTCAGCCAATCCAATGCTTTTCCAGATGAAAGTTTTGGGAGACTATTGCACCGCGCTGCCCCAATCAGCATGTCGTCATAGAGATGCCTTGAATAAATGCATCTCTATGGAAAGCGTTCAACAGCTCCACGCTCTAAACGCCAATGATGAAAGCAGTCTGAGTGACTGCCACTAGAGGTACTAGGCATTAATGTAAACAGTACCTTTTCTCTGAAAAGGCAGTGTTTACATTAAAAAGCCTTTAGGGACTGGATAAAGACACCAGAGCAACTACATTAAGCTGTATTCCCTTTAAGTCTGTATTCCAAATCAACCTGACCACTTTACAAATATCACTAAATACACTATATAACTTTGAGGTAGGAACTTACAAGCACAAAAACATTTACCTAGAAGTCAGCCACAAAAGATATCAAATACATAAAATAAATTAAAAACAAAAAACAGAAAAGATTAACTCCTTTGTAAATGTTTGGGTGTAAATAAGGAAGTATTTCTATCCAGGGCTGAGAGGTCCCCATTTTTTATTTTTTATTTTTTTTTACAAACAAATCCAAACAGCACTCAGCTTCTCTCAGGAAGAAGGAGGATGTCTCAATCCGTGTATACATTTTAAAATATATGCGTTATTTTTTTTTATTTTAAATATGGTATAACACACCAAGGGGGGTCTAATAGGTTTTGTGCAAAGGTAGCACTTCCTCAGAGAGGTCTCTGAGAATTAAGACTTCATACTCCTTAAGAGAAGCTAACTGCTGCTGGGTTTTTATTGATTTTAATGCAGTATTGGGCTCTGCACATGGCCCTACACTGTGTTTAAATTCATTTATTTCTCACTTAATAGGTGAAAAGTTTTTTTTAATGCAAAGCGTGAGGACGTTCAGTGTCGTTTCACAGAGCTAAACTCTGTATAAATGCAGGAAGCCACTAGAAGCAGTCTTAACCCTGTAATATAAAGATTGCAGATTCTCTGAAACATAGCAGAACTAAAGAGACATAGCAGAACTAAAGAGACAGGGACACTGCACCCAGACCACTTCAATTAGCTAAAGTGATCTGGGTGCCTACAGTGTCCCTTTAACAGGGCAGGAGATAAAAAATTCAAAATGAAACATACTGTGCAATAAAAGAAGTTACAACATTAGATCATTACATGAAGTGTTTAAGAAGGCTATGCAAGTACCCTGCAGCGTTGTGTGACTAGGGCAATAAAAACAAAGTGATTTATCTCCTAAATGGCACAGGATTATGTAGTGCGACTGCAGAGGCATGATCAATACACCAAAACCACTCCATTAAGTTGTTTTGGCTCCTATAGCTCCCATAGACTGTTTTTGGTCAAAGTAACCCTTACTTACCTGGTCCTCATCCCCCATTAAAGGGAAACGATAGTGCCAGGAAAACGAACCCCCCCCCCACGGTGCAGAAGGGTTAATAAACCCTTCTGACACTTACCTGGGTCCAGCGCCAATGTAACTTGGAGCTGGCTCAGCTCCGCTCCTCCCCCGCCACCAGCGGGGTGGAGACCTAATGTGCATGCGCAGCAATAGCAGCACTCGCATTAGGATGTTGCCATAGGAAAGCATTATTCAATGCTTTCCTATGGGGATTTCAGTGACGCTGGAAGTCCTCATGCAGTGCCTGAGAACGTCCAGTGTCGTTTAGTCAACCAAAAGTATCCACCCGAAAGTTCCTCTAGTGGCTGTCTGGTAGACAGCCACTAGAGGAGGAGTTAACCCCCCTAGCAGATAATTACATGCTCCGGGTTAAGGGTGATGGGAGTTTACACCCAGACCACTTCAATGAGCTGAAATGGTCTGGCTGCCTACAGTGTCCCTTTAAATAAATAAAGCAATAACCAATCTCTGTTAGTGCCATGGCCAGGTTCTAACTCCAGTCTATTTTCTAGACAGAAATGCAGGTTTAAAACTAAAGGCCCACTGCATCCAGAGCACTTAATTGGGATGAAGTGGTTTGGGTGCCTTTAGTAGTCCTTTAATTGGAAGTAGAGCAGGAGTTGACATCACATGGTTGGGTTACATTACAATACTAAAATATTTACAGAAGAATACAGAGAGCAAGACCAATTCCAAGCGTACCCATTCAAGGGGACCTACGAGACACTTCCCCTTCCACCTGTAGTAATATTCAGAAAATCTGTATCTTTAAGAAACTATCAAGAATGCAGTAAAAGTGCCTATATTTCTACTATAATGTCCAGCTCTACAAATTGGAACCAGGCATTGGGAAGAGAATCACTGGATTACATACAATATGCAAAAATACAAAAATGACAGACATAATACTTGTTAACAAATTCTTACAGCTAGATAAGATTAACAAAATTAATTCATCCAGACGTACCATAGAAATGTCCAAAACCCATACTTATTGCAATGATCAGAGCCAGTATAATACATTTATTCAGGCCATGTCCCCGACAACCCAATGTTCTAGGTTTAGATGCAATAGGATGGTCTGCAGGAGCTTTAGTTTCAGATTCTGAGACAGACACAGACAATTTCTTTGAACGCCGTTGTCGGACAGTCGGACGAGAATCATCGCTTGCTTCATCACTGCTGGACTCGTCGGCACTGTGCTGAGGTGGAAAAACTAACACAGGAGTTCATATATTAAATGCATTATTATAATAACCAATACATGCATTATTAACTACTGGAGGAACTCAATTTAATAATCAAATACTTATCTGTGGGCCAAAACAGAGAATATTTTCCAAGTTTATGGTAAAATGAACAAATACTGCAGATATTGCTATCTGAAAATGCCAAGCTAAGCTGTTCTATAATATATGTTTTTGTATACAAAAGGTGTCAAGGCAAACAGTCAAGCCATACAGTTATAATAATTATTGGCCAGGGGCAATTTATTTAATGTTATTTTATGCATTTTAACAGAAAAAAAAAATATTCTGACAAGTAATGATTTTGTTAAAACATGCAGACAGCTGTATACCATTCCAAAAATATATTGCTTATGATTAGTATGGCACAAGTTAAAGAAGCTTGTGTAAAATGTAACGGATATAAATCCACACGTTGACACCATCAAGTTTAACAAGAACAAAAAAGCACCCTGTTCTCCATTCACTGATTCATGCCCTTACATTGGTAAGCATCTTCCTTATTCGTCCACAAGATCCCCTTTGTGCAGAGCACAAAAAGGAGAGGATGTAAAACACAAAGAGAAAAACATAACTCAAAATACAATATCAAAGAGTGACAGCAGCACCACAAAAATGACAAACAGCATGTATGATGGCAGAGCCAGATTGCCCATTAGGTGACCAAGATGGACTCAGAGAGCCCAGTCTGAACAGGCCCACATAGAGCCAGCAGAGAGATCAAAAGATCGCCCTGCATGGCCTGTGCCACAGTCCATCAATAAAACATTGTGGTGTGCACCAATATCATGTCTAGACCACTTTAAGAGTGCCCTGGTGGTCCCCTGGCACTTCCTGATAACTCTGTTGTTGATCAAGTGCCAGAACCAGGAGGGAGCTCTTAAAGTGGTCTGTACTTGATATTGGTGCAGATGATGAAGCTTCCCCAACGTTCAAACAGAGACCATCTCACCCTCCACTAAACTAGCAGGGACCCTGCTCACCCACAACTTGATAACCATGGAAATTGGAGACGGTGAGGGGGACACACAAGGGACGCACATGACAAACAACACTCAATGACACGTTCAGACTCCACTCCTCCTTCCCCCACATACAACTCTTACCTCGCTCCTCTACACACACACACACACACACAAAATCAACAGAGACATCACAAAGGGCTCTAGAAGAGGGAGGTAGGGGGGGGACACACCTTAATCTGGCTTTGGATGATGGATATCTGGCTGATGACTACATACTTATATATGGAGTTTAAATTCGATTATTTACAAAAATAAATTGAGGGACTTGCAAAAGGGCATTTTACCACTTTCCGTGTGAAATAAGCTTGATCATGTAAAAAGGCCTGCAATCATGGTGCTCTTAGATGGCAGCCTTATGGTATTCCTGCATGATATGATAGCATGACATGCCTAAACCCATATCTTGACGGGAGGGGGTTAATGCTTACCAAGCTCAGGTTTGCTGAAAGTATACTGACTACTAGAGGAAGAGCTCATGTTAATGTCTCCAGTGTCTGCCACTTCGTCCTCCAAGGGCCCAATATCATCAACTCTGGGCGTTTCCAAGGTAACAATGTCAGAGTCCTCACTGGCAGCCTCACCCACGCTGTCAGCAGCCAAAGTTCTCTTCTCTTGGCAAAGTAATTCATCTGGAAGGGTGGCTGCTGCTGTAGGAGAGAGGCTGTAAGATGACACATCCTGTAGTAGACAAAGATCATTAAAGTTAGAGACAGTGTCACTATTGGCTGAAATAATTAAATGAACTAGAAATGAATCTTGTCGGGTTTCCCTGCGGCAGTTGAAATGCTAACTCATCATGGCATTATGTATAGACCAGCCATGGATACTTTATACCTACAGGGTTATTCACTAAGGTCAGACTTTACTAAACCGTTGGGAATTTAGAGCAAATGTAAAGGGATATTATAGTGCTAGGAATACCCCACGCCAATCACTGTAAAAGGGGGGCGCTAATGCACATGTGCACCAAGCGCATTAGGTTCTCCCCATAGAAAAGCATTGCTGCAATGCTTTCCTATGGAGATTTTTAAGGTTGCTGGATGTCCTCTTGCAGAGCAGGAGGACATCTAAGGTCAGTTAGGCGACCAAAAGTCACTAGAGGCAGTCTTAACCCTGCAATACAATGATTGCATTTTCTGAGAAATTGCATTTATTAACATTTCAGGTTTAAGGGGACAGGGACATTGCACCACAATGAGATGAAGTTGTCTGGGTGCCTAGTGTCAGGTTAAAATTTTAGGAGAAAATAGCCACATTTATAAAGTCATATTTTTGAAACTAGAAAGTCAAACTTTAATGAATAACCCTGATACCAGATTCCAAGAACATTCTTCCATTAATTAACAAATACAGAATATGGCCTTTACATGTTTAGAAGGTATACAGAAAACAAAGTTAACTAATTAATATGTAACACAGTGGGCATAGTCACACAGCAAAAGAAAATGCCTCACATAGTAAGATTTTTCCTTTAAAGTTTTTTAAAATTCTCAAATACATATAAGAACATTTTCAGGCCACGGTGGGAACTCAGGCCAGGAACGGAAGCCCTATGTATTCGTTTTATGCTATAACAAAACTGTTTTATATAGGACACACATTACCTTTATGCTGCTTACTTACCTCAGAAGCAAGATGAGATTCTTCTGAAGCCTGCAGAATAATCCCTATGGTGGAAGCAGAGTGCTCACTGTTGTAAAGATCTGTAACATGCACAATGAGATCAGTTAATCACCGCGTTTCAGAACACATGCTGCTACCATGCACACTGTTATTACGTTACCTGGCTCATCTTCCGCTTCTGCGGGCTGTAATTCTTGCACAAACTCATCCCTTTGCTCTGAAGCAAAATCAGCACACACATCCCCATTTTCAGAGTTTATGGTCTCTATATCGGAACCCTGTTGAGGAAAACCACCGAAGATGTTAAAATATGAGAATAGTTACTATAAAGGTATTCTATGTCACAGCACAAGTGACAATTTACAGCAGGGTGTTCATCTCTTGAACTCTATAGAAGTCTCTGGGTAAACAAATACTCAGTGCAGCATTTGATTTACGATATTCAAGTGCCTCCCCAATAGATCTTTTTCCTAAAAGGAACACTATAGGGTCAGTGACACAAACATGTATTCCTGACCCTATAATGTTAAAACCACCATCAGCCCCCTCCACATATAGTAAAATCTTACCTTTATTGCAGTCTGCCTCTGATCTGCCTGGTTCGCTAACATCAAAAGAAGTGGTGACCACAGCTAATAACAATGCTTTCCCATAGGAAATCATTGGATTGGCTGAACTTGTCAGGGGCAGAGCCAGCACAAGCCAAACACAGCAATGGCCAATCAGCATCTCCTCATAGAGATACATTAAATCAATGCATCTCCTATGAGGAAAGTTCAGAGTAGGGATAGGCAACCTTCGACACTCCAGATGTTGTGGACTACATCCCCCATAATGCTCTTACACCCATAATGCTGGCAAAGCATCATGGGAGGTGTAGTCCAAAACATCTGGAGTGCTGAAGGTTGCCTATGCCTGGTTCAAAGTCTCCATGCAGAGGGTACTGTGCAGCACTGCCACAGGAAGCACCTCTAGTAGCCATCTGAGGGGTGGCCAGTGGAGGTATCCCTAGGCTGTAATGTAAACACTGTCTTTTCTCTGAAAAGACAGTGTTTACTGAAAAAAGCCTGAAGGGAAAGATTATGCTCACCAGAATAAATACAATAAGCTGTAATTGTTCTGGTGACTATAGTGTCCCTTTAATGGAACTTCGCATTTGAAATCTCCATAGCTAAACTGAAGGATCTGTCCCAGGCCTCACATGTTGGCCTTGAGTAATAATTGTGGAGCAGATGAGGACTAAATCTAGAATGCACGGTTCTGTAGACAATCACTCTCTAGCATTTACCTTTTAGTCACGAATGCACATGTAAAATTAAAGATATGCCTGGTTTCTGACAGTGTGATTGTTTGAGGACGTGTTACCATCACCAAGAAAATGCACTGTCAGAAAAGATAAAAGTCCGAACACATACACCCCAGTAGGAAAAGTCAGCATTGGCTGATTGGTCCTTGACCATTGGTGGGTCAGGGCCAATTTGTTTTGTTTTTGTTTTTTTATTGTGATTCTGCAATGTCTGCACTCGATGTCAGGGCCTTTATCAAGTCATGACAGAAAGAAGGGTCATATGATAAAGCAGTCCCTGGTTTATTTTAGCAATAATATTAAAACAAATAGCCAGTTTTTAATCATTTGATTATGCAAACAGGAAAAAAAAAAAAGGAAAAACCTATTTAACCCCTTAAGGACACATGACATGTGACATGTCATGATTCCCTTTTATTCCAGAAGTTTGGTCCTTAAGGGGTTAAAGGATCACAAATTCATTGCCATCAGAAACTTATCAGAACTTGTCAGTAAAAACAAGACGCTAATGAAATCATGTGTGAGACAGGAATTAGCATCTGTTCTGCACTTAAATTAATGATTATCCAATGGTAGAGAGATAATGGATAGTGCACAAGTATCCACTTCATGTATTTACAATGCTGGCTGTGATCCAGCATGGAACAGGTGTCAGGTAATTGCCTGGGTAGGTGCTCTCTCCCATCTACATTGCTGTAACAGTGACAGCTTGCATCCTGCCTAATGGAGCCCTAATGTATGATGGATGGGGGAGAAACACTAGGCAGGAGTTCTGTCATTCTGTCTGTACCGAAAAAGCTTCACATGATTTAGTCACAAAATATGATCACACACTGTACTGACCTGCCACTCCTTCAAATGTGTCATTTTATTTTGGCATGTCAAGTTACCCAATATAGGCAGTTTTATTAAATGTATGGGTTATCGTATAAATATGATGTCATAAACATAATGCACAGCCAATTATAACTATCTTAGTTGTCAATGAGTCAACTTAAAGGGAAACTATAGTACCAAGAAAACAAACTTGTTTTCCTGGCACTAAAACCCCTTCTGTCACTTAGCTGGGTCCAGTGCCCAATTCACCTTCGCTTCTCCACTGCCCATGTGAGCCGGCGGGGCAGACCTAATACGTATGAGCAGCATTGGGTGATGCTGGACATCCCCTTTCATAATGTTAGGATGTCCAGCGCCAGCTTCTAACAGGAGTCCCTCTAGTGGCTGTCTAGTAGACAGCCACTAAAGGTGGAGTTAAAGGACCACTACACCTCAATGATGTGGTCAGGGTGCCAGGTCCATCTAGGGTTAACCCTGCCTGCTGTAAACCAGGACACAAGGCAACATAACTACTACAGCAAGCTGTAGTGACTATCTCTCAGAGTGTCCCTTTAATAACTTTGAGCTAAAGTCATAAATAGCCAAAATTTAAAAGATTTGTAAAAACAGAATTTTATTAACATTCAAACATTAAACATACCCTTAAATATCTGCCCGCTTAGAAATAGGTCTAGTAAGGCTCCAGATCAATATATCCATTAGTTGAACTTGCCAACCTGCACTCCTGTCTAACTAGCAAAGCCTGGCTGAACCATGTTTTAATATCAATTACATTTTCTAGCCTTTAGTATTGGTAAAGCCGTACTATTTGTTGGGTAATAGATTTACTTTCACACTGAAGGTGGAAGCTCCATACCTCATGATTAATAATCGTCCAGCCACAAGAAGACTCGCTGTCACTGGAGTTTTCAGACATTTTTCACGTTACTGGAAAATAAACCATATGGAAAGATGTCAATAGAATACTTTATATAATCCATGTCTTAAGAAATTATTTTCAAGACAAAAAGTATCCTGTCCTGACAGGTGGCTGGCAGTACTGTGATGCCCTAAATTGGGGGTGGGCAAACTGTAGATCTTCAGATGTTGTACAACTGCAACTTCCAAGAGATTTTGACATTCTAAAGACTGGTAAAGCAAAATGTCCATTGTAGTTCCATAATATCCAGAGATCTACACTTTGTCCATCCATGCTTTAAAGGGATTTGCCCAAGCCAATGATGGCTCACTATGCCAGAATTAAGGAAACATCTATGGTGCCAACCAATATTAGGTATGCAGTTGTGAGAGGGAGGAAAGGGGGAAAAGAGGAAAGAAGAGAGAGACCCTGTATCCTAGATTGATGTATCCTGTTATTTGTATGCAAATTTTACATTGAGAACAAACACTGTTTTTCAGACTCTATAAAGTCTAGAGAGTCACTGTACAAAGTGACACGGCATTAAGTCTGCATGACATGTGCACTGTACAAGAACATGTTTCCTAAATGTTTATTTTTACACAGCCCCATTGGGGTTAAATGAAATTACAAGGTATGGGGTCTAACTGTGCATAGAAACCACATACAGGATAGAAATTATAAATAAAATACATTTACCGTAAAAAATAAATAAATCCCAGACATGACAGCGACAAAGGAGTCGGGCTGATCAGTGTGGAATTCATAAAGAAAAAATGAAACTTGGAGAAATGCTATTAATTCTTCTACTTGTTGAAACATATGTAACACTGGCTAGGTAAGCAGGGCTTGTCAATTCGAACCTCTGTAAGTGAATGGCTCAGCCGAACATAAAATATCAAGAATAGCACAGTGTGTCATTATTTAACACACTACTCCAATTTTAAATAAATATGTGCAGAACCAAAAATATAATTCAATGTAAATATTACTCAAACAATGTAAATGTGTCTTACAGAGATTCCTGCATGTTACACATTGTTGAAACACAGTACTGATATAACACAGTCCTGAGGTTTTAAGTATGGGTAAATTATTACAGCGATCTTCGAATGATAAACACCTGACTCTGTTTATCCATTACTAATGTGAGGACTCCATCCAGTGAAAACTGGTCAGGCTTTAACCCTATGTGTGCCAACAGCCCCTTGGCTTTCTGTTAAAGTGACAGTCATACTAAATGTGTGTGTGTTGTAAAGCTACCCTATTTAACATATAGGAATTAAGCATGGAAACCAATAAAAAAAAAAAAACTGGGCAGACGTCTGAAAGGAACTCAGAACTGCTTTTTCTTATTTAACCTCACGATTTATTTAAGAGCTCCATTGTTTTAGCAGGATATACAGAGTGCAATATGTCTGTCATTTATAGACATGTTGCTTACAAAGGATCACGTAGACTATGTAGGTATTGGAAAGCCAATAAATCTTCCTATTTTCTGAGGTGGAAGATAGAGGGGAACGTCATACAAATCATACCTAAAAACTCTTGGCATTGGATTACAGGTGGTCTAAAGCAGTTTTTCCTTTTTTTAATTGTAAAATGGGAGGTGGCTGAATCAATCTAAAAAAATAAACCCAGCGGTGCAAGTAACAAAAAAAATATTCATAACCTTAGAGACCTATTTTAAGGCAATCCCACGTGAAAACAGAAATAATAAATATACCTATCGACCTCAAAGCCTTAATTCATCACACTACAGTTTAATTATTGGGGTCCCTGCCTACTCTCAGGCGAAAGCTCAGCTTAGCTCACTAGCTAAGAGTGATCAGTTGTCGCTCTTGGCCCATGAGCTGGCCCTGCACAGCTTAGCTCAGGTGTTTATGGCTCTCCTGAAAGCTGAGAGGAGCGGAGCCTAGCAAACCCCACATAGGAAGTCAAATTATTACTAAACAGCTGGACTACTTACACAGGGTGTGGCAGGGCACTCCTGGAACCATAAGCCCTACAATGTAGTGCTTATAGTATTCCTTAAACTTTGTATGTGATTTGTTATGTATACTAAGTGCACACAGGCAGATCAAGCATTGTGTACAAAACAACCTTCCGGTAACACAGGCGTGTGATTATTATGAAGGAAGTGACAACACTACCTGTGGTTACACTTCCTTTATTTGTTTTAAAAGATTTATGAAAACATACATAGTTCATTATAAAAAGGAAGAAATGTTTCTAAATACAATTCTGTAAATTCTAACATAACTTAGAACAGAATGACACATTAGGTTAAATAACAGCACAAATAAAGGGGAACCTTCTTCCGAGAGTGGGTTTTATTAACATATTCATTTAGATGGAACAGAACGTTACTCTGGCAGCTTGTTTGGATTTCTGGGAATTGTAGTCACCAATGTTCCTGTGTTTGACACACAGAGTGCAATATCCAGCCTAGCTCAGCACAAATGAAAGCAAGTCTGCCACCTTGTTCCAAAAAAAAAAAAAAAAAAATCTGATAGCAAGAGGCATTTGTTTTACAGCATGCTCTTTATTACAGTTAATTTACTACACTATAAACTTTACCAAATGAATGTTAGGTTTCAAAATATAGAACTTACCTAAAAAAAAATTTTTTTTTTTTTCCCAGAACCATTGTGAAGTAAGGGGGCATTCTAAGCACAACAGATATCGCAGCTTTTTGGTTCAGACTCTCATTTTACAGTAGGGGTTATGATACATGGAGACTATGGCAAATTATTTTTGTACATTTTGACCAAAAAAGGAGCAATTTTTGCCCACTGTATATCAGCTTGGGGGGGGAATGGAAGGAAATAGTAACAGAGATTATTGCTGTGATTCCTGATTGTGACCAATGTGGGATGTTGTGTTACTGTTGTGCTGCATGTATGACCTTTGGTGTAGTATTGGTTCAAAGGCAATACTGATTTAGCCAAAGTAAATAATGATAAATCAGAAGCAAATGGCCCATTAGACATCTCAGACTTGGTTTGATTGTGCTGCAAATACTTCATAGGGGGTCAAATGTTACTTGATCGACTATTCTGGTGAGAAAATATTCAAGAAGTTTGAAACCACTTGTAGAAGTGCCTGACTGTGTCTGTGAGATATGTTCTGTAATGAGTAAGTTATTTCTTAAAATAAAGTAGCATTATTAGATTTCCGTTTTAATTATAAATGATGAAACCAATAAATGAGGGTGAGTGGACAGGTGGTTTTGCACAAGTGTCCTGATGATTTATCTCTGCACATTCAGTTCAACCTACAGTATAGCAGCTGACACTTTCTTTCGTTGTGGTCAAAGGTCACCACCTGCAGCCACAGCACACCGCTTTAAAAAACTAGCATCCGACCAGGTAAACTGCCCTTTACTAAAATCTCACTCAGAGGAGCAACACATGCACAGTGACGGCTACTGTGAACAAACCTGTTTTTTTGCAACCTGTACTTTTTGTGATATTGGTTCCTATGGAATAACTCTTTACATTAATTATTAAACCAAGAATTTAGTTTTTTGCCAAAATGGCCAAGCTGGGAAAATAATGGAACTTGAAAAAGTGTTTGCAGTAAATCAGACAAATTGAGTTTATTCAGTAAACATCAAATGTTTGCAATCCTTAATGCAAAATGTAGCCAGTAACAGCAGGATGCAAAATGTAAAGTGCTGCACTACTAAACAGGCCCACAAATTACTTACTGTCACAACAACCAATTTTTGCAATTCAATTCTCCCCAATTAGTGATTAAAACCTAAATAAGTTATTTTAGTTGTTTTGCTGTGTCAGATACATTATGATATATTTAGAAGACAAAAATAAATATATATTTGAAAAAAATTACATAAATGTATCACTCTCAAACACAGCACAAACTAACTGAGTAATCAGGAACAAAAAAGAAAAAAAAAAGAAAAAAAGAAAAACAAGGCTTGTCACATCCCCTGCATTAAGGGGCAGTGCCTAAAAGTCACAAGATCAAGAAGGACCAGGGAGGAGTAAATGTCATCTACAGCTTGTGTTTCAGTCTGCAGAGAGATAATGCAGGCCTATTGATCTGAACTAATGCTATAACTAGACTAACTTGAACTTAACCCCTTAACCCCCTCATGATTCCCTTTTATTCCAGAAGTTTGGTCCTTAAGGGGTTAAACTGTCACTAGACCACCTATTATACTGAGACATCCTGACCTGAGAACACACCAATAAAGAACAGGCAGGAACCATGCATTGGCACACAGGGGTAACAGCTGCTCTGTTTTCTACTTAAAACATGGCAATGGAAGGATCCTCAAAATATAAGATTTATAATAAACTTAACTGAGGCAGATTCTGGAGGTCTAAAGACTTACAAATCATCATGATCATATTAACATATAAATAACACACATGTAAGATCCTATACAGGTGCAGCAATTGTTAAACAAAAGGGAAAAAAACAATATATTAAAATGTGTTCTGACAGTGGACAAGGAATGATGTCAAAGCAATGATAAACAAAATCCAACATGATGCAATCCCTGTGTAAGGGCTCAGTACCAGGAGAGCCACCAAAACAAAGGCGTTATAGCAGCAGCCAGCCAGGTCTGTCCCCCAGAGGGTGCTTGCTTTGGGGGACCTGGACACATGGCTGAGGCTTGGAAAGGTATGGGCGACACTGGTGTACCAAAGGCTGGCTGAGGGTGATGAGAAATGTAGTCCACAACATCTGGAGTGCCCAAGCTTACACATTCCCATCCAGGGGATATGCTGACAGTATATAAACATGGATGACACATAAACTGGACATATAACAGGGATTAGATAATTAACCCGCTGAGTGCCAGTCAGCCCTATTATCCAGCCTGGCAGAGCTGGTATTCACATAATTAACCCGCCGAGTGCCAGGGCCAGCCAGACTGCCATGATTAGGTCACTGTGGGGCCCCTGGGAGCAGTCTGCCATGATTGGGCCCCTGTGGGTACACGGCCAGTGTGGGGCCCCTGGGACCAGTCTGCCATGATTGGGCCCCTGTGGGTACACGGCCAGTGTGGGGCCCCTGGGAGCAGTCTGCCATGATTGGGCCCCTGTGGGTATTCGGCTAGTGTGGGGCCCCTGGGAGCAGTCTGCCATGATTGGGCCCCTGTGGGTACACGGCCAGTGTTGGGCCCCTGGGAGCAGTCTGCCATGATTGGGCCCCTGTGGGTACACGGACAGTGTGGGGCCCCTGGGAGCAGACTGCCATGATTGGGCCCCTGTGGGTACACGGCCAGTGTGGGGCCCCTGGGAGCAGTCTGCCATGATTGGGCCCCTGTGGGTACACGGCCAGTGTGGGGCCCCTGTGAGCAGTCTGCCATGATTGGGGCCCCTGGGAGCAGACTGCCATGATTGGGCCCCTGGGAGCAGTCTGCCATGATTGGGCCCCTGTGGGTACACGGCCAGTGTGGGGCCCCTGGGAGCAGACTGCCATGATTGGGCCCCTGTGGGTACACGGCCAGTGTGGGGCCCCTGGGAGCAGTCTGCCATGATTGGGCCCCTGTGGGTACACGGCCAGTGTGGGGCCCCTGGGAGCAGACTGCCATGATTGGGCCCCTGTGGGTACACGGCCAGTGTGGGGCCCCTGGGACCAGTCTGCCATGATTGGGCCCCTGTGGGTACACGGCCAGTGTGGGGCCCCTGGGACCAGTCTGCCATGATTGGGCCCCTGTGGGTACACGGCCAGTGTGGGGCCCCTGGGAGCAGGCTGCCATGATTGGGCCCCTGTGGGTACACGGCCAGTGTGGGGCCCCTGGGAGCAGTCTGCCATGATTGGGCCCCTGTGGGGCCCCTGGTAGCAGACTGCCATGATTGGGCCCCTGTGGGTACACGGCCAGTGTGGGGCCCCTGGGAGCAGGCTGCCATGTTATATATAGAGCTCCCGGGGGCCCCAGCCTGCTGTCACACAGCGGACAATGCGATGTCAGCCCTAGCTCTCCCCTCCCCCGGTACCTCGGTGGGAATGGCGGGCTCCCGCCTGCAGCGCTCGGTCACGGTGAGTGAGTCAGGCCCCGGTGACCCCGCGGTAGGTGTTTACATGTCTGTCCCCTCCGCCCGCTGATCGGTAACTGTCAGCCGGTGACGCGTTCCGAAAACAATCAGTCTCCCTCCCACAGCCAGCGCGAGGGGGCGTGGCCAGGCCGCGGAGCACGCCGGGAGTTACAGTGCGGGACGCTGCTTTACCGCCAGCAAAGAGCCGACTGGAAATACATTTCCCGTGCAGCCTCGGGGCAAAGGGCGTGACGTGTTCCCAAAATGGGCGCGGCTAACTAGACAAAGAGGCCGGCCGGCTGGTTGTCATGGTTACCGCAGGGCGCACACAACACAGATCCCGGATCAGCCCTGCACTGCACGTTACGGACTGCTCACAGCGCATGCCGCACTCCGCGGGCCAGGAACGGGTAATGAGGCTGGAGGGGAGAGAGATTATCTGGGTACCTATAACATGGTCATGCTGAGGAGGGCAGTGCGTGAAAAGTGCTGCCCTGCAGTATGGAGCACTCATGTACTGCAGTATGGGGCAATCGTGTACTGCAGTATGGGGCAATCGTGTACTGCAGTATGGGGCAATCGTGTACTGCAGTATGGGGCAATAGTGTACTGCAGTATGGAGCAATCATGTACTGCAGTATGGGGCACTCATGTACTGCAGTATGGAGCACTCGTGTACTGCAGTATGGAGCAATCGTGTACTGCAGTATGGAGCAATCGTGTACTGCAGTATGGAGCAATCATGTACTGCAGTATGGAGCAATCATGTACTGCAGCAGGGAGTCACAGCTTTTCCTTAATGATTTAATGCTGGATACTGAACTGATTGTGCCCCATCATATGAATTCTACATACTGCAGGGCAGTACCTTTCATGTAGCAGCCATTAGATGGAGGTAGTGGCAGGGGTCCTGGAGGACCAGGTTTAGCATGATGGCCATGTTGAAAGAGGGGGTTGTCGAAATGAAGGGCAGACATTTAAAGGAATACTATAACTTTAAATATTAACATGTGATTTTTGATGTTAGATGTGTTCCTTTGCTAATTTAGATTGAGGCTCCCCTTTAAATCCCCCTGTAATCCAGCAGCGGGGACGCACTCAACAGCCATGGTGCCTCTTCTGAGATCATCAATACAGGCAATTTCTGCCCAGTCCAGTGTGTCTCAGAGAGAAGTTTTGGGGACCTACAACATATTCGGCTCTCCGACGCTGCATAGAGACAAAAATGTAATCCAGTACTTCTCGTAGAGAAGCATTAGTAGCATTTGGCATTGTCATGCTGATGACACCGAACATGAAGGGTCAACAAGGAAGAATTAAAGGTGTTAAAGGAAGAAGCGTCTTTAGCGAATCTCAGTCAGACCGCCATTATAGTAGGGGTTTACACAAAATGTAAACATTACCGTTTCTCTGAAATCGCAATGTTTTACATTGTCACAAAAAAAGGTATGTGCCAAAATCACTTCAATAAGATAAACTTGTTTTAGTGAATGTCCCTTTAAAACACACATATCATGGAAGTCATCGGGTAAGTCATATAGTGCCCTGAGGGTGCCCCCACCCTCAGGGTCCCCCTCCCGTGGCGCTGAAGGGACTTACTTTAATCCAGCGCCAGGCTCCCTCGGCGCTGGTGACCTCTCCTCCCCCGTCTGACGTCAGTTGAGCCACATGCGCGGCAAGTGCTGCGTGTGCATTCAAAGTGTCCATAGGAAAGCATTTCTCAATGCTTTCCTATGGACGCTCTGCGGGATGGATGTGAAATTTGCATCCAGCGTCGGAGATGCGCCTCTAATGGCTGTCAGGAAGACAGCCACTAGAGGCTGAATTAACCCCAAATGTAAACATAGCAGTTTCTCTGAAACTGCTATGTTTACATCTGAAGGGTTAAAACCTGAGGGACGTGGCACCCAGACCACTTCATTGAGCCGAAGTGGTCTGGGTGACAATAGTGTCCCTTTAAAGTCACACCCCAGTCCATAATGGCCAAACATCTTTGCTCATATTGGATTTCTAACAGATGCTCTAGTCTCTTATTTCCTACATTTGCAAAGTAAGACTGGAACTGAGTCTAATCCGTGGTGTGCACTGGTGGGCAAGCATCTCTCTATGCACGTTTGCACTGATATCTGGAATTGCTACCCCACACACTTGCATGTTTTCTACTAATGTAGGAGTGACACCATATCCTAACCTCATTACAGAGCACAAATGGCTACAAATGAGCTGTTCAGCATATCTGCATGTACACTGCCCTACTCTCTGAGGAGATTCTAAGGGCCAGTATGCAGGTATGAGTTTTGCAAAATAATGTCAGGCTGGTAAAAGCAGGGCCAGATTAAGAGCCCAGTGGGCCTGGTGCTGACAATTATGACGGGCCTAATTACAGAATCATATCGACCAAAAACAGTAAAACACTCCCAAGCATCATGTATCTGATGGAGATGGTGCTGGAGAGAAAGAAAACAGCAGCTATAAGAAAGCACATACCCTAGGCTAATCTCTCACTAATTTATGTTTTCATCTTTCAAGTAAATCCATAACCCCTAACAGCAGTGTCCAGTCAAGTAGGAAGTCAATGGGCATGGTAAAAGGGTGTGCCACTGACACAAATCACATAACCTGCCAAAAGGGGCGAACATGCCCAAAAAGAGGACATGTCTGCTCAAAGAATTAGAAGACCAGCCTGGCATGTCAGGCTGCCTGCCAATCATGCAGCTGGCCAACTAAGGGCATACTATGCAGACAGCACCCTGAGCTTGGCATAAATGCATCTAATGATGCGCTCACTCAACGCTTTCTAAGGACTGTCCCCTAGCACTCGCTGGTCCACTTGTCTCCTTACCTTCTTACTAGCAGGCAGAAGCTCCTGGTATATGGTCCGGGACAGAGAAAAGCTGTATGTAGTGAGTGTAGAAGAAAGGGAACATGCCACCCTGTTAGAGAGACCAAAGTCAGCATTACCACAAGCATGAATTCATGACCCTATAGTGTTAACACCACCATCTAGCCCCCCTGGGCCCCTCATGCCTCCATAAATATAGCAAAATCCTACTATATTCAAGCCTGAAGCTTTAACCCCTTAAAACCGGAGGACGTACAATTACGCCCTCTAATAGGCGGCTCTAAACGCCGCCGGGCGTAATTGTACGCCCTCCGGTTTTTGTTAACTTACCCGGTCGCCGGCGGTCCCACGCCGGCGATCGCGGTTGGGGGGACTCCCAGGGAGCCCCCCGCGGCACCTCCGTCCTCCTGGAAGCCCCCCGGCCATGTGAGAGTGGGGTCCTAGCGAGGACCCCACAATCACATGGCCGGGGATAGCTGGCTTCTGTATTGCCGGCAGGGGGGCTGCCTGTAATTACAGGTGGTCCCCCTGCTGGCTGGAAATAAAAATAAAATAAGTTAATGGTGTAAAAAAAAAAAATTATATATACTTAGATCATATATATATATTATATATATATGATCAAAGTATATATATACACATATACATACACACATGTACACCGTCTAGGTGTATTTTACTATTAATATATATATAATTATATATATATATTAATATCAAATTACACGTAGACTGATACTGATTAAATATATATATAATTATTGTTATATATATATTTATATATAATATAAAAAAAATAAAATGTAAATACGTTAAAAAATAAAATTAAAAAAATAATTAAAAATAAATAATTAAAAATATATAGATGTGTGTTATTTCGTTCTAACTGTATTGTGAAATTAATATATATATATATATATATATATATATATATATATAAAAATACACGTAGAACGAAATAATATATATATCTATACACATAAATATATACGTATATATCACTATATATATACCTATATATAAATAAAAATATTTTAAAAAATTATATAGATATATACATATATATACACATACGTATATATATACATATATTAATTCTACATATATATTTATGTAATATTTTTACATAATTAGGTATCTTAATTAATTACAATTAGCAGGACCTGCATGACAACCCATGCCGAAAGTAAAGGGAATTTAATTTGCTAGCACTATATTTAACCCTATAACTTTCCGAGACACCATAAAACCTGTACATGGGGGGTACTGTTCTACTCGGGAGACTTCGCTGAACACAAATATTAGTGTTTCAAAACATTAAAATGTATTACAACGATGATATCGCCAGTAAAAGTGACGTTTTTTGCATTTTTCACGCACAAACAGCATTAAACGGACAATATTATTGCTATGATACTTTTTACTGTTTTGAAACACAAATATTTGTGTTCAGTGAAGTCTCCCGAGTACAACAGTACCCCTCATGTACAGGTTTTATGGTGTTTTCAAAAGTTACAGCGTCAAATATAAGGCTTGCGTTTCATTTCTTTCACATTAAAATTCGCCAGATTGGTTACGTTGCCTTTGAGACCCTATGGTAGCCCAAGAATGAAAATTACCCCTATGATGGCATACCATTTGCAATAGTAGACAACCCAAGGTATTGCAAACGGGGTATGTCCAGTCTTTTTTAGTAGCCACTTAGTCACAAACACTGGCCAAAATTGGCATTTTTTGCATTTTCACACACAAACAAATACTAACGCTAACTTTGGCCAGTGTTTGTGACCAAATGGCTACTAAAAAAGACTGGACATACCCCATTTGCAATACCTTGGGTTGTCTACTATTGCAAATGGTATGCCATTATAGGTGTAAATTTCATTCCTGGGCTACTATACAGTCTCAAAGGCAACGTAACCAATCTGGCGAATTTCAATTTCAAATGTAACGTTCTATATTTGACCCTGTAACTTCCCAAAACGCCATAAAACCTGTACATAGGAGGTACTGTCTTACACGTGAGACTTTACTGAATATAAATATGTGTATTTTGTTGCAGTAAAAGCAAACAGTATTATGACACTGACCGTTAAAATATAATGTAGAACTAAAAAAATCCAAAAAAAACGTATTTTCTCCCATTTTTTTCATATTAAATTATGTTTCATAGCTAAATATTTGATATTAAATGAAAGCCCTGTTTCCCCTGAATAAAATGATATATAATAAGGGTGGGTGCATTTACTATGAAAGAGTATTACGGTTGGACAGACATGTAGCGCAAATGCCAGGTTTTGTTTACATTTTGTTTTGTTCACAATGTGTACATTTGGCTCCGTCCTTAAGGGGTTAACTCTGCATGCTGTTAGACTCATAAAAACAAGCAGTCTGCTGACATCATTAGAAGTGGTGGCCTGATCCAATCACAGTGCTTCCCCATAGGATTGGCTGAGACTGACAAAGAGGCAGATCAGGGGCAGAGCCAGCATGATTCAAACACAGCCCTGGCCAATCAGCATCTCCTTATATAGATGAATTTAATTAATGAATCTCTATGAGGAAAGTTCAGTGTCTACATGCAGAGGGAGGAGACTCTGAATGTTTGGATGCATTTTAGGCAGCCATGACCCAGGAAGGATCTCTAACAGTCACCTAAGGAGTGGCCAGTGAAGTTATCACTAGGATGTAATGTAAACACAGCATTTTCTCTGAAAAGACCATGCTTACAGCAAACAGCCTGATGGTAATGATTCTACTCACCAGAACAAATTCAATAAGCTGTAGTTGTTCTGCTGACTATAGTGTCCCTTTAACTATATTCATTGTCAGCTAGTCCACACAAGTTTACATCCCTCTTAAGTTTCCATACTTAAGTAAGAGTATGTGAAAAGTAGTTAGGGTTGCCACCTTTCTTGGAAAAACAATTTGCATAATTAAATATGTAAAACAAGGAGTGACATAAGAGAAAATGCTGTAAAATCACCAAAAAACTATTTAGTTTAAATCTGCTGTAAAGATGGATTCCTCCCAGTGCCCCCATATGTCGATTACTCCAGTCCTCAGTGTTCCTATGTATCAGTGTCTCAGTGCCCCATGTCTCCCAGTGTCCCAAGTGTCGTGTCCCCAGGCCTCCTTTTTTGCCTTCCCTATGTATCAGTGTCTCAATGCCCTATGTCTCCCTGTGTCCCCATGTATCCCAGGGTCCCCATGTCACTAGGACACTAGGAAGACGGGGAGACCTGGGGACACGGGGAGACCTAGAGACACGGAGACACCAGTGACACTGGGAGACTAGGGGACTCTGGCTGGGACACATGGGGACAATGGGAAAATAGGGGACACTTGAAGACATGGGGACACAGACACCAGGGACAAAGATACTAGAGACACTGGCTGGGGGACATGGGGACATTGAGACATGGGGGCACTGGGAGACATGGGGACACAGACACCAGGGCCACAGACACTAGGGACACTAGCTTGGTGACATTGTGACACTTGAGGCACTGAGAGACATGGAGGCACTAGGAGACATGGGGACAGTGAGACACTGGCAGACTGGGGGCACTGGGAGACTAGGGGTCACTGGAAGACTAGAGGCACTGAGACACCAGGAACACTGGCTGGGAGACATGGGGACATTGTGTCCCCATGTGTCTGTGTCATAATGTCTCCCAATGTCCCTTAGTGTCTCAGTGTCTGCCATAATGTCTCCCAATGTCCCTTAGTGTCTCAGTGTATGTCTCCTTGCAGCCTTTCCCCATCCCTTACTTCCCTGAGCTGTAGGCTGTCTCTGCAGGGTGGGAGTTGCTGTCTGGACTCTCTGTAGCTGCACCCCTGCAGATCAGTGAGTATAGATAGGCAGGGAGGGATATGCTGGAACTTCCTATACCTGCCTGTCTCCACATGCAGCGACCCCTACTGGCCAGTGCTGGTATTGCATAGTAATTTCCATTTATACTGAGAAAAATACCAGCATTTATATTGCCAGTATCACTGCAATATTGGCACCAGCCAGGCAGCCTCAAATACTGGCTGTGCCAATAAAATAAAAGCCAGGTGGAATCCCTAAGAGTAGTGTGTGAAAAAAAAAATGTAAAAAAATTATTATTATTTTTTTTTTTTTTTAAATCAATGGGCCTATTCCATGGGCCTGGGCCTGGAGCTGCAGCTCCATCAGCCCCTATGTTAATCCGGCCCTGGGTAAAAGGGGATATCAAACATCTAGATTGCCTTGTGGCTCTATATGAAATTTACATGGGCAGTCAGAGGAGCAGCAGTTGAATATTCTTTTTAAACATAATCTATTTTACAGAAGCATTAGCAGAGTTCAGTGTCATTATGCAGTGCACAGTGATGCACAAACTTCCTCTTAAGGAAGTGGCAGGCACCAGATACATGTTGTAAACATCAGATATAGGGACTTCTATGTACTAAACCATTACATTAAAATGTAGTGATTTTGGTGCTCGGAGTCTTGTCGTAGGCCAAAACACATCACTTGTTAGTTGTATCTGCACGGCACGCATGTTACAGCCACATATACATTTTGTATACAACAATCAGAATTTCTGTGTGTGTTTAAAATCCATTTTGCATTGAAATGTTGATGGTTCATAATAAATATTTATATTTTCTCTCCAAGGCATATCTTTTGAAGGATCATCTCCAGATCTAGGCACAAATAACAAATGGCTAACATGGGGCAGCCTTGTCACAACATTGGCAATCCTGTGTGTTCCTGCGTGGGGAATCCAAACCTTTCTCCCAACAATATATTCCAAGCCAAGCAGCAAAACATTCTGTTTAAAACTTCAGCTAGTGAATATGGAGCCCTGCGACCTTCCCCTGAAATGGCACCGTGCTCACACCATCCAATATCTCAACAATTCTCCGAACCATTGGGCACCTGTGGAATGTATCGCAACAACTCTTTAAACACTGCCGTTGACAGAAGCAGGGTGCATGACTGGATAAACCTACAACATACATTATAATCTTCCAGAATTCTGCAACTGTGGTATTTAGAATATGGTATTTCATACCACTATATAAATTTAGTTTGTGTTGCTAGATCACTGGAATTGTACAAAATGCCTGGAGAAACTTTCATAAGATGTGATTTATTAAATGTCGTCTCCCATAAAAAAAAAAAAATAGTTTGCTCTGTTTTTCCTGTAACTGTCACACAGGTTTTCTTCAGGGACATTTTGTTGTAGACATTGTGATTTGCATTCAAGCTGTATCCTGCATTGCTCTGCATGACAATTAAATGCAGTTTTCTATAAAATAGTACAGGACAATGGGATGTATCAAATTATTAACTCTAATGAGAATTGGAAGGAATTCAAAGTGAATTTCCAATTGAAGGCCAAAGTAGCTAAATGGTTTCAGGATAGATACATTTAAAAAAAAAACATATTCACACTTTCTGAGCACTATGGTTTCTACTTTCTAAAATCCCCACAAAGTTTCAAAGCATTTTAGCACAGTCTTCCAAAAATAGTACATTAAAAAAAAAGTACATTGAGTTGAGCAAAACCATAGAGACTCCATATTGTACTTTTTTATGAAACAAAGTAGGCATCCATTTTGGATGTCTTATACAGTCCTCCTTCTGATGCCAAATATTTTCCAAATCATGAACAGACAGTTGCAAAATGGTAAACATTTGGTCAAATGACTAGTAATGCAAATGAATGTGAATAAAGAAAGTGGTTAAAAAGAGGAAGTAGGAAAGGTAGGTAAGGGATTTACTTATATAATTTCAATATACATTAATTAAAAAAATAAAAATAGTCTCCACTGACTATGTACAGCTTTCTCCTCAAAGTAAGGAGACTGAAACAGTTTGGTTTAGGACATTAAGTTCTGCAACAATTTCACTTTATTTATTTACATAGGTTCCAATGGGAAGTGATTAGATTAGCAATCACATATTTGCTCACAATAGCCTTAGAACAACATTTGGTGTTGGGAACACATTTGAATCTGTCCAGCAATCCTCAGATGGCACTCTGCACCACAGAGAATGAAGTTCCTGAGCATTCTTGATTAATGTGTAATATTATGATTAAAAGAACACTCCACAGACATAAAGTGGTTAAACTTTGTGTGTGTGATGTGCTGATTTTCTTTGCAGTTTACAAAAGTCCTGGTTTCTATTTAAATTTGTCACTTTTATAGATAATTGCAGAAACACCTCACGGCTGTCAGACAGTCAGGGAGGTTATTTTCCAGATTATGTTAGCTACACAGAGTTCTGGAGTGTCTCTGTCTTCTCCACCAAGTTGCAATGTTCCTGTGAGCATGCATGGGTCAACAGACTTTATTTCACTGTTGTGTCCTCATGCAATTCAGGGCTCAAAATCAGAGGCTTCTTCATTGATAATAATAAATATAAAAAAAAAAAAAAAAAATTAAAAAGGGCTGGGATTGCAAAGACTGCTTGCAAGAGATCTGCAGCATTTGTAAGCTGTTTTCAGATAATAAATATCTGTTTAATGTCAAACAATTATCACTTCATAATAAATATTCATAAATGCTTTCTAAATTACTCATGGCTGATGTAATGTAATTATATTATTTAAGGCAAATCTAGTTCTAGTAAATTAATTAAATTATAAAATATTAGCATTTCTCCTTTTCATCCTGAAGAAACAACATTAACTCTTTCATTGTTTAAAGTATAAATCATGTAATATGTGTCGAGCACTTAGGGCCACCCAATGGGCATCGCCCTTTACAGTGCGACCGGGCCCTTATAATATGGCAAATGCTGGGAGGAAGTGGCAGCCGATCTTCTTACAGAGCACACCGTACAGGAGGGAAGAGGTGGCGGCAGCACAAGTAGCAGTAGGGGGATAAGGGAAGGCACAAGTAGCAGCAGATACTTTCGACCCTCGACAAGAAGCAGGTAGCAAGCCACCCTCTTGGAAACCAAAGGTATGCAAACAGGAGGGTGGCTGCAAATATAACAAATATTTGCTACAACGTATGTAAAGTATGTCACATTGTGTGTGTGTGTGTATCTATGTTAAGTTGTGTGTGTGTCAGTGTGAGTATCTGATTGTGTATGTGCCTCTGTGTGTCAAGGTGTGTATAGGTCACTGTGTATGTGCCTCTGTGTGTCAAGGTGTGTATAGGTCACTGTGTATGTGCCTCTGTGTGTCAAGGTGTGTATATGTCACTGTGTATATCTGTATGTCAGTGTATGTGCATTTGTGTATGTGTATATGTAAGTGTGTGTATCTGTGTGTCAGGGTGTATGTATGTACATCCAAGCAAACACCAACAAAACATGCAAACACACCCCTGCAATCTAACACAAATATTACATACAAACACGTCTGTTCATTCAAACTCCAAAACTATATACAAACACACCCCTTCACTCAAACACCAACACTACACAAATGTACATTCAGGGCCGTCTTTAAGGAGGGGCAGCTGCCCTGGGCCCAGTTACTCCTGGGGGCCCTAAGGCAGCTGCCCCATGGGCCCCCTGCGGCACCTGAGGTAATCAGGGGCCACAGCCCTTTAATACTGCTCTGGACCGGCCCAGGCCCCTGTTATATGGGGGGTGGCTGACTACATACTCACAGCTAGCCCCCTCACATACTGCCCTGTGAGTCTCTTTGTTTCCTGGGCATGCTGGGAGGAAGTGGGGTCAGATTGCTTCCTTCCAGTAAGAACTGATCACTTCCTCCTCAGTGCCGCTAGGGAGGAGGCACACACCACATGGAGGAGGATGCAAGCATTGTGGGGGAGACTCCCATCAGCCTGGGCCAGCAAGCTCTCACTGGACACCAGGGAAGCCACCTTTCTGTACCCAAAAGGTAAGGAGACAGGAGGGTAGCTAAATATGTTTTGTTTTTTGTTTTGCTAATTTCTGATATCACTTTTATTTAAGTGTGTTGGTGTTTGTAATGTAACACACAGGGAATAAGTACATGTTAAAAATCCTAGAAGAACCTGACAGTTCCCTATTAAATATAAATTTAAAAAGTATTTATTTTAACATATTGCATCAAGTGTTATCAAAGGCTGTATACCATTTTCAGATGTCACTTTTGCCAAATTCTGGACCAGGGTATGTAAGAATAGAGTTGAGACATTATATTGGCCAAGGTTGCTGTCCAAGAGCTGCTAGAAGGCAGAGATTAAAATATGTAAATGTACACATATATATGTGTGTATCTGGCTGTGTTTATGTCCTTGTGTGTATCTGGCTGTGTTTGTCTGTGTGTCAGTGTTTCTGTGTGTATGTATACCTCATACACCTGTATGTGCACCTGTGTGTGTGTTTCGGTGTGTGTGTAAGTGTGCATCTGAGTGTGTGGTAATGCATACATCCCAGCATTTTAATGCCAACACAAATACACTCCTACATTCCATCTCTAGCACTGTACACATATACACCCCTGCATTTATACCTGAGTGTGTGTATTATGTATGTGTGTGTGTGTGTGTGTATGTGCCAGTGTGTGTATATCAAAGTGCTTGTATCTGTGTGTCAAAGGGTGTGTATCTGAGTGTGTGTGTATGTGTATGTGCCAGTATGTGTCAAGGTGTGAGCATGTGTGTATCTGCATGTTAATGTGTATGTGTATGTGTATATGTGTTATAGAAATCTTACAACATGCAAACAGACCCCTGCAAACACAAACATTACAAACACACCAGTTTGCTGAAACACTAATACTACACACAAATGTACACATGTATTTAAAAGACAACACTACATCCAAACACCCCCCTGCATGCAAATACAAACATTACATGCAAACACATTCCTGTATTAAAACGCTAAAATTATATACAAACAGCAACTCTACACACAAAAGTACACCTGCATTAAAAAGCCAACACTACAAACAATCACACATCCCTGCATTAAAATGCAAACACTACACACAAGTACACCACTGCATTCCAATGGTAACAGTACATACAAATATACTCCTACATGCACACATACACTCTATACAATAACATGCTGACATTCATTTGCACAAACACTGCTCAAAAATACAACCCTGAAGGATGGTAGATCCCCAGCTGGCATAGCATCGCAGGAGTTGTATGACAGATGGGGATCTATCTTTTCTTTACTCTTGTGCTACAGGGCAGGCCTGAATTTTTTTTTGTTGCAACAAGGCACTCTCTACATTAGTTTCGCCTCTACGTTGGGGTGGAGGGAGTGATTGCATGCCCAGGGGGCCCAAACAGATGCTTGCCCAGGGTCCAATCAATATTAAAGACGGCCCTGTGTACATTGACATTTAAAACCCAGGATTACATACAAACACAACCCTGCAATCAAATGCAAATATTACATGCAAACACACCCCTGTATTAAAACCTTAAATAAAATAAAAGTAATGATATATAAATCTATATGAACTATTACAACTAATAGTACAACTAATTGTACTGGATGTGTAAAAATGATTATAAACAAAAATATGTAAATAAAATGTCCCCCCCCCCCCATTTTATAAATTTTATTCACATTTAATGTTGTGTTAGTTATACATATAGAATATTAAATGAAAACCCTTTCTGTCCTGTCCTGTAAAAAAAAAGTTAAACAACTTGTATGGGGGCACTTAAGAGACCTGTTACTATTAAGAGAGACCATTAAATTACAGTGGAACAAACCTATAGTTCAAATTCAAGGTTTTGTTTTGGTTCAGAATGTGGACAACTGTCTCTGTCCTTAAACAGGCTAAAGGACCACTATAGGCACCCAGACCACTTCAGCTTAATGAAGTGGTCTGGGTGCCAGGTCCAGCTAGGATTCACCCTTTTTTTCTGTAAACATAGCAGTTTCAGAGAAACTGCTATGTTTATAAAAGGGTTAATCCAGCCTCTAGTGGCTGTCTCATTGACAGCCGCTAGAGGGCTTCCGCGCTTCTCACTGTGATTTTCACAGTGAGCCAGCGTCCAAAGGAAAGCATTGATAATGCTTTCCTATGGACTGGCTGAATGCGTGCACGGCTCTTGCCACGCATGCGCATTCAGCCGGTGACGGAAGCTGGAGAAAGAGGTAAGTTTAACCCCTTCCAACCCCACATTCACATACTGGATTGATGCTTTATTGGCACTGTGCTTCCCCTTCCCTCCCTCCCTCCTTACAGTCCTACCAGACCCCTAGGCTTTCAACACACTCGTGAATGAACAAAATAGTCCCAAAATATATAAAAAGGGTCTATTAAGCTGAGCAATTGGACTCCATATTTTTCTGGTTTTAATCATTAAAATAGTTATCCGTTTTTGACAGCTTCCATCAGGTTAATACAATGAAAAGATCAGAATTATAATAAAGGGACCAGAATTTCTATACTTTTTTTTTTTATTTAGTGCTAATATTATCTAATAAATACAAATGTGAAAATTCCTTTCCAGCTTTTCACGTATGATGTATTTTTGAATAGAAACCTATATTGAGTGCATTGATCAAAGGATCAATAAATGCAGCTTGTAGGTTAAAATGATTTGTAATTTCCCCGAATGATAAATATTACAGTTCAGTATACATTGTAGATCTATACAATGGTGTTTAGGGATTTGTTTATATATGAGAAATTGCTTTAGCTGTGTGCCATTGAGAGATGCCACCTTCATTATTTGCCATCGGATGTCTAACTTATTAAAATGTTCCCATGCTGTATATGAAGAAAAATCTTTTAAAACCACACAGGAAAATTAAAGCTTAAGCCATCGCCCAAAGCAGTTTAGGTTAAAGTCTACTTTAACTGTAAAGATCACATGTTGTAACAGCACCAGTCCTCTTGTGCTGTGTGTAGCCCTGGGCTAGTATCTCATTACACTGAAGGACAAACCCATTCATCTAGTGTGGGAACAGAAAGGCAATATGTACATGCTGGCTGTGGTGGTTGTGCATTACATGTATGTGTTGATTATAAAGATCCTTCATTTAGGACAAAATTAAAGGATCACTACAGTGTCAGGAAAACAAACCCGTTTTCCTTACACTATATAACCCTTTGGTCCCCCCTCCCTGAGGGTCCCCCTCCCGCTGGGATGAAGGGGCTAAAACCCCTTCAGCCACTTGCCTTAATCCAGCGCCGGGCTCCCTCGGCGCTGGTGACCTCTCCTCCCCTGCTGACGTCAGCTTCCGAGTGGAGCGGAATGCGCATGCACGGCAAGAGCCGTGCGCGCATTCAAACAGTCCATAGGAAAGCATTTCTCAATGCTTTCCTATGGACGTTCTGAATGCTGGATGCAATTTTCGTATTGAGCGTTGCGGAAGCGCCTCTAGCCGCAGTCAGGAAGACAGCCACTAGAGGCTGGATTAACCCTGCAATGTAAACATGAAGGGTTAAAACCTGGGGGACCTGGCACCCAGACCACTTCATTGAACGGATTGCATATCTATTTAACTATATAACTGGTATCACAATAACAGATAAATGTATTATAACATTCACTGTAGCTTAAGCCCAGAATACTTCCAGTGACCTATTACTATTAGTACTGTGTAATACCCATGTCGATGACATGAAAAGTTTGTTGCATAGCTAATACTAAATAAAGATATGTTTAGGACATTTAACACAAGAAGAGTATTGGATGGCACAGGATCACTGCACGATCACTTTGAACTCGCTTAGGACATGGCAAAGGATTAATGAGTGGACTGAAAAGTGGGGTGATTGCTGCCAAGTATAAAAATGCAGGTCTACAACTCCCCCCGACACAGAAGTAGAAAGGTAGAGGTAACAAACAGGCATGCATTTTACTTACTGTGCATCTGTGACCAGCTAGAGACCCTGTTCAGATATTATGGGAGAAGAAGATTCAATGTTCTGGCACGTCTCCTTAATTTACTGACTTCTAACCCTGATGAGGTGAGTCAACAAAAGCTACAGACGTAAAAGCAACACACCTGAATCTCTTCTGCCACCAGTCTCAAATGCCCTAA
This sequence comes from Pelobates cultripes, assembly GCA_933207985.1. Lineage (NCBI taxonomy): Eukaryota > Metazoa > Chordata > Amphibia > Anura > Pelobatidae > Pelobates > Pelobates cultripes. Next base: position 68,512,351 of record OW240914.1, on the reverse strand, counting down.
TGAAAAGTAAATTGGTGATGTTACAAATCTCTTTAGGAGAAGACTGAGCATGTGTAAGGTCTATACTCAAAAGGGGCTTGGCTTTAAAGGGACATTATAGTCACCTGAACAACTTTAGCTTAACAAAGCAGTTTTGGTGTATAGAACATGCCCCTGCAGCCTCACTGCTCAATCCTCTGCCATTTAGGAGTTAAATCCCTTTGTTTATGAACCCTAGTCACACCTCCCTGCATATGACTTGCACAGCCTTCCATAAACACTTCCTGTAAAGAGAGCCCTATTTAGCCTTTCTTTATTGCAAGTTCTGTTTAATTAAGATTTTCTTATCCCCTGCTATGTTAATAGCTTGCTAGACCCTGCAAGAGCCTCCTATTTGTGATTAATGTTCAATTTAGAGATTGAGATACAATTATTTAAGGTAAATTACATCTGTTTGAAAGTGAAACCAGTTTTTTTTTTTCATGCAGGCTCTGTCAATCATAGCCAGGGGAGGTGTGGCTAGGGCCGCATAAACAGAAACAAAGTGATTTAACTCCTAAATGATAGTGAATTGAGCAGTGAAATTGCAGGGGAATGATCTATACACTAAAACTGCTTTATTTAGCTAAAGTAATTTAGGTGACTATAGTGTTCCTTTAATGTATACAACCTCAGCTTAGGTACCAAGTTTTAAATCATCTTCAATTGTAATGACATTTATGTAGCAGACTCCATTCCCTTGTGTTCGGTTGCCCGTACCCCCTTGTCTCCCGAATGACTGGTGTGTGGTCCCCCTTGTTATGCCCCAGTGAACACCGACCTCCTCTGGCTGTTAACAACAAATTAACGATTTGACACATTAGTTTGAGTGCTTTCCCCGTCCATTTTGTCTCCCGAACACAGGCAGCGGTACATGGTTGTCGAACGCCTGGAACTATTTTCGGCCACACGAGACCACAAATCCGTGCTGACTTCGTACTGCTGCCAGTTCAACTTCCCGATTATCGAGACGAACGACATTCAGGAGCATTCACTCTAAAGCAGCTAGGAGGAGCGTTCGTCAGTGTTCACATAGGTCGATCAAAACTTTATGCGAACAGAACTTTTGTTGTACCAAACCGATTTGAGCACTTTTTGGATATGCTCTGCGCTCAGATCTGGGCTTTTCGGGAATATGAATTTTGTGGGGTTCCTGTATTCCTTTCGTGTATTTTGGGGGTATTGTAAAATATGCATGTAAGTTTCTGTATTTGAGAGATAATTGAGTTATCCTAATTGGAGCTCAATTATCTCTCAAACACAAAGGCTCTTGGGAATAAAACCCCTGTGTTCTTGATATGGAAACCACATGCTAGGGCCAGTGCATAAAAGCCATGTGTGGCAGAATAAACTTAAGCTGTACTCCCACAACTGTGTGCCGTCCAGAAAATGGGGAGAAGGTGGACTATTTACTTGGCAATTTCTTGTTCCCTATTTCTACTCTTGGTGATCCAGCGGAGGAGGTCCTGGACAGGACTAGGGCTCCGCTACAATTTACAATCATGTTTGCAAAACACCTTAATTCAACACTTTCAAAGGAGTCTAGAATGCATTATTTTATTACAGGCAGTTATCTGGGACCTAGTGAGTGATGTACACGTTTTATCCAATGGTGCACCAGTGAAAATGGTATCAGATATCAATCCAGTTATTAAAGAAATATTAAATTTATTGCCTATACATCGAAGGCCATGTCATTATGAGAAAATAGAATATCTTTGCCAACGTATTGACAATTTACAGGTATCTATTGTAAAATATAATAATTGTGTAATAGCGTGCACTTGTTTTTGTAAAAGTGTATATATATATATATATAGATTTTTTTTTAAAACAGTACTCTGAGTACCATAACCACTACAGAATACTATAATGGTTATGGTGCAAGGATCGCACTGGCTCTCACCCATTGTAAATAGTCAAACCGGTCACCTCCTCCATTGAGAGCTAGAAGCGCACTGCTCTGAGCTAGCCTGGCGGTGCAGGGCTTAGCACTTTGGTTGAGAGTGATCAACTATCAGCCGTTGAGCTCGCCCTGCAGTACAAGGCTTAGTTCAGGAGAGATAACAAAAACTCCCTGCAACATCATCCGATTCTCAATGGAGTTGACCAGCACCTAACGGACCCCAGGTTAGCAAACGGTTTAAATACTTACATTCCGAGGACACCAGGGCACTGGTGACACTATAACCACTACAGCACAATGTAATGGTTATGGTGCTTCGCGTGTACCGTTAAGTAATCATACTATTAAAACCATGTCCATGCAAAGGAAATGGGAGAAATGGAAATACCGGTATATGCAACAAACACCCTTTATAGAAGGGTATTTTATCACCTTTAAAAGAAACACAAGGTAATTTGTCAGCAATTTAAACTTGCCCTTGACTGAAAAGTGATAGTTATTCTTTAAACAGACTTAATGTCCCAGAGTGTGGAAAGATACTACTTTTGTCACATAGTGAGAATTAAATGTGAATTCAAAGTAAATTTCAAATTGAAGGTTAAAATAGCTGAACTAGAAACATTGTCATAGGCAGCTATGCTTCTTTGGCCTACTATTTGAAATTCGCTATGCATTCTTATTTTAAAGGGATACTACAGTGCTAGAAATAGAAATCTGTATTCCGAGCACTATAGTTCGCAGGAACTCAAGAGACAGAATCCTAAATAGTGACTAAAATACTATAAAATTAAATTTGCAGCCACAGGAAGTAAAACACACACAATTCATATAAAATAATGCTTGCATCATCTGTTCCTTTTTATTCAATATCACGAAAAGGAAACCACATGCAATTAACATTACTTATAACATCCTAAAATTTAGAAAAAAAACTGACTGGTCAGTGTTATATGAAATATGACAGAAATCTGACCAGCTAATCTAACTATTTTCGCTATATATATATATTAGACTTTGTTAAAGGCACATGTTAGCAGCATGCAGTATTTCTGCAATGCTCTGACATGTGCAGGGGGTCTGTGTGGCAGCCTGGCAAGTTGCATTTCAGCTTAGCTCACATATCCCGAGTTGCACTCAGCTTTTCAACAACCCATTCATCTCCTTAACTAGACCAGTCTCGGAATTTGCACACTCGAGATGCTAGGCCCTACAGAAATCAGCACAATGTAGTGTACCACGTGAGCAAGACATTGTTTGAATATGAGAGACAGCCGCAGTGTTCCCAGAAATGTAAATACAGCCCAAATGGCAGCAAGCTCTGTATATAAAATAACACATAGGGGTACATCATAAGCCAGATTCAGAAAAGGTCTCGGATTTTCGCTTGGAATCAAGATCATTTTCAAAGTCATCAATATTCAAAAGTTAGTGACCATATTATTGCCAGTAATGCTGCCAATGTCAGAAATAGTTATTGAATTAGAACTGGGCCTAAATTCATTCTTAATCTCCCTATACCAAGCTTGATAGGCATTTATTACGAGTTTAATGACAAAAGCAAAAATCTTAGCATGGTTACAGACAGTCAAGTGCATTGATGATGCACATAGTTGACAGGTGTATAACTGGCTTACATGCACACTGCAGTGTGTATGTGTTCAACCCCTTAAGGACCAAACTTCTGGAATAAAAGGGAATCATGACATGTCTCACATGTCATGTGTCCTTAAGGGGTTAAAGTGAACCTGTTATGGAAAATAAAAAAAATACCTACCTTAAATTGCTCCCATATACATTGAATACACTTTATATCGCACAGATACATGGTGTATCCAATAAAAAAAATATAAAGATTTATTCACTTTTCCTCCATTCCAGTGCTTCCTGCCCGTCCTCCGTCTCTGAGCTGAGCTTCTTGCCGGCATAGAAACGGATGACATTACGTCAGCTAGGGAGTTTCCACAGCCGCCGCAGCACATGCGCTACGGTTGCTATGGGTGGGGAGCAGAAGGATCTCCTGTGGGAGGTCTTTTCTGCTCTCCCTTGTCAGTCACCACAGCATTGACTGACAGCTTGGAAAAAAATATTTTTAAATAGTTTTTTCTCCTACTCTATAAATTTACTAGCAAGAGCACTAGCACGATGTATAGATACAATTTTACACTCAATCTAATGAGCATAATTTTTTGAGGCATGACAGGTGTCCTTTAAGGTATCTCTAAATTGACTTTTCAGGTAGTGAACATGCATGGAGTTATTGATCTCCATGTTAATTCATTGCTACAGTATTTATCTGTGTTTTAATTGGTTTAACTGATTAATGAGAAATCATTAGTTAAGGTTAGTTCATATTGCTTGTACATGTGCAGTGTTCTGCTCCTACACCAGAGCCGGACTTGGGAAAAAGTTCGGCCCGGGCTTTTTTTAATCACAGCGGCCCACTGAAAAGCGGGCAGGACCAGATAAGGTGTGTTTTGTCATCCCCAATGACAAGCACACACCATCTCAAAGTGAGCATGTTGGTTCAATGCTCTTCCAGGGCAGACCATGTGCAGAGCTCTGCTGAAGAGCTCTAGTATGAGGAAAAGGCCCTGTATTTGTTCTGCGCATCGCAAACAAATTTAATAACATGCTTGCGCTGTGTTTGCTTGAAACCCGTCTCTGGTGTCTCCATAAATGGGATTCCAGGAGCAGGGCCATATATAATGTTGATTGAACCCTTAGCAAACATTTGCTTGGGCCCCCTCCCTCCCACCTTCTAGCATGGAAACACGCCTTCCACCCAAAGACATACATAAAGAAAACACACACACACAGATCGTAGACTTAGCCACACCCATTTTCACCTAGAGAAAATACACACACTGACACACATACAGATGCAAACACTGACACAAAAACAGATACACACATACACAGGCTCAGACATACACAGGTACATACATCCAAATACACAGACACACAGGTGCATACACAGATACACACTGGCACACATACAGATACACTCACTGACAAACATACAGACACACACATTCTGACATATATGCAGATACACACAGATACATACACAGACACACATGCAGTTACACAGACACCTACAGATGCATAGACACACATACAGATACACAAGAGCATACACTGACACAAATACCAAGAGATACACATACAGACCGAGAGATACACATACTGACACAGAAGCAGGTACTCAGACACACTTAATGACAAACATTCAGATACACAGGATGACACTCATATAGATGCAAACATTAACACACTGGCTCACATACAGACAAACGTACAGATAGATACGCATACAGATTGAGACACATACAGGCACACATATACGCAGATAGATAAACACACAGATGAATATACACATACAGACAGATACACACACAAATACGCAGATAGATACACATACAGAAAGATATACACACAGATAAACAGGCACACATGCATATACACATACAATCAGATAAACACACAGACACACATGGAAAACATACAATTTTAGTCACCCTCCTGTTTCCTACATTTTGGGTGCAGGAGGGGGACTTCGCTGGGGTCCAGTGGCTGTCTGGGGCTGTTGGGAGTTGGGCTCTCTCCCAGTCCACGCTCCTCCTCACTTCCTACCTTCCGTGCGGCACTCTCTGTGTTGGCTAGGAGGAAGTGACTGCACTTCCTGCTAGTGCTGACCTTATCACAGGGGGCCGGTCGCTGACCAGGCCCGTGCAGACTCATTGCCATCAGATGGCCCAATAGGCCCCCTCGTCGTGCGGCCCACGGTAGTAGTACCACGCGGGCCACACGCACGCACCGTGGCAGCCAGCGGGCTCAAGGGGCAGCTGCCCCCTTTGCCCCGCATTAAAGACAGCCCTGACCAGGAGACAAAAATGCCAGGAAAGAGTACTGTGCATGTGTTTGGAGCATGCTTATCGGATTGCGTGTGTGTAGAGTGAGGTGATTGTGGTGTGGTTTTGTGTTAATATGTTGGTTTCAGTCATGTTGTGTTTGTGGTGTTATGTAATGTATGTGTGTCTAGGTGCTGTAGAGAGTGTGTCTATAGGGGACATAGTGTGTATAGGGGATGTAGCAAATGTGTGCATACGGGCTGTAAAGTGTGTGTGTTTAGGGAATGTAGTATGGGTTTGCTTACAAGGAATTTGGTGTGTGCATGGGGATTCAGAGTGTGTATGTCAGAAATGTAGTGTATGTGTGTAGGTTGTACAGTATGTGTGTGTAGGGGATCCATTGTCTGTTTGAAGGACCCAGGCTGTGTATAGTAGATCTAGTGTGTGTGTGTGTAGAAGATTTAGAGTGTATGTAGGGATCTAGCGTGTGTATATGTGTAGATGATCCAGAGTTGGGTAAGGGATCTAGTGTGTCTGGAATATAATGTGTTTAGGGGTGCAGTAGGTGTGTGAGGCGTTCTGTAGTATATATACATATATCTTTGGAAGTATTGTGTGTGTGTGTGTGTGAAGGGTGCAGTTTGTTTAGGGGCTGCTGTGTGTGTGTGTGTGTGAAGGGTGTAGTGTGTATGTGTGAGGGGTGTAGTGTGTATGAGTGAGGGGTGTAGAGTGTAGTTGTGATCTCCCCACCGGACCGTCATGGAACAAAGCAGGGCCAGCGCTCGGAAAGCGTCGGTCCTGCATGGATCGCCGTGGAGATCCTGTAGTCTCCCATGTCAGACCTTGGCTCATGGCCACCACGGCCCACTGGGCATTTGCCCGGTGTGCCTGATGGCTAGTCCGGGCCTGTCCTACACAATTACTCTTTGCTGCTTGTTAGAAAAGTGTTTTCAGCAACTTTTAATTTATTTATTTATTTTTTCTGAATTCGGTAAGTGTCTGATGTTTCCATTAATATGTCGGTAACTCTTCTTGACAAAGATTGTGATAATTGAAATGTGTGTTAAAAGAACACACTTATTTACACTATGTTGTAAATAAATATATCAATGAATAACAGTGAGTAACAAAAGTATCAGAAATGTGTGAATGTCATCATTGATAGTTTTTCATGTTGATCATATTCAAACATGAGATTGTAGAAAGAAAAGCAAAATAGACATTTATTTGAGAAAAAAATAATAATAAAAAAAAACTATTCATTCCACTTTTTCACATAAACAGGTTATAAATATATACACAAAGTGTTTTTGATCATTCAACACCAGGAGAAGAATTCTGGATAATCTGCCGTATTTTCTCAGCATCAAATTTCACATTTTCATTGGTGGGATCAATTTTAAGAGCAGCTTCGTAATCCAGAAGGCCTGTTAAATGCAACAGAATCATTATTTAGACTCGGATTTGCGAATGTGGAAGTGTAATTCACATTATCACTGTGAAGGAAGATAATGCAGAATATGGGTGCCTGGGAGAGTTCCAGTTTTATCAAACGGCTTCAAAACGGTATAAGAGAACACTGGAATAGTGGCTATAGATTCATCGTAGCATAACTAAAAGAAGCTGTAGTAGTTATGGTGCACAGATTACCCCTTTAAGTTGTGTTTTGATTTGGTCAACACAAACATTACTCAGAAACCTGTAATTAGCTAGTCAAGGGGTGAACGAAAAGTAATTCAAATGAACAATGGGTTCCCTAAACATTGATATTAAACTTTGGCGACTGCGTGCATTTTTCTGCAGAAAGCAGTTTACTTAGTAATCCAATGACGAACATTTAAAGATTCCTAGAAACGTCTGCGCACAAGCAAGTTGTTTCAGATAAGGTTGAGTTGTTCACCAAGGGATAAGTCATTTTAATAGATTTCTCTGTCGTCATTGAATGACTCCAGTAACAAATGAAACGATAATGTAAAAAGAGACACAAATGATTGTATCCTGCTCTTATCAAATTAATGCTTTGTAAATTTCTGTATGAGGGCACACAGGTCAGCACTGTTTATCTGGTAGTTGTACGAGCTTGAAATAGTTTATTATTTTTCTCAAGGTGAAATGCACTCAAATCTAAGAGCTATCTTCTTTTTTTTTTTTAATTCTTTATTTTTGAAGTGCATGGATTAACAATAGGCTTGTTCAGCCACAACAGCAGTCACAAGCAGTAATATACAGAGGAAACATAACGTGGCATATGACTATACAGCACAATTTTAGTTTTATGAAAGAAAATATAAGCAATGAGGGAGCAACGCTTGAGATGTGCTGAACATTTGTCTTTGTCACAATGGTAAATTCAGAAAGCATAAACACAGCTTTGATACAGTAGTAACGTGGAGATATCAGCATATTAATTAACGTTAAGTTGTAGGTTGTAGGCGAAGTTATATTTATAAGTTTTAGTCTTGCGTGTCAGTTAAGGCTATAAGTACAGGTGTTAATACTGGTTGACTTACTGACTTGATAGAAAATAATAAAGTTTGGCTAGGTTAAGTACAATTAAATGAAAATTAGGTTAAATGTTAAAGGTAAATATATAAGGAAAGCAATATACCACCAAACAGAGAGGGACATACCATGTCCACGTTAGCATAAAAAAATAAAGGGAAATAAACAATCTGGCATTTTTTGACCTAAGCGGTCTCTGGTTAAGTTATACACAGAAGAATCACCCGTAAGGATGCTGAGGTGGGTACTCAGCGTTCATTTCTTATGGTTATGTCAGCGGGGAGATCAAGCTTAACATAAATAGTGACTAATATGCGAGTTTGTACCAGAGACTACGTTTGATGGTCGAAGTACTAGGTGATGAAAAAGTGTAATAAAATACGATAAACTAGGAAGACAACAGAACTCGGGTGTGAGCAGTCCAATACACCTTAACACCTAGATTATTCCTCCCCTTTCCCCTCCTCCTCTTCTCCTTTGATAACCTATCTTTTCCCTCCCTTAAAAGTTAGTTTTTGTTATGCTATGCATAGTACATATAATTCCATAGTGCCTCATTCGCGACCACAGGTCTATGGGCACAAACAGTGTCGTATCAGGAATAAAACAATGTATATTGTTATAATTTGGCAAGGCAATATCGAGTGTACTAAGAGGTGAGTGAACATTTCTGGCGTCAGATTTAACTGGTTGGTGTGAACTACAAGCTCACTATGGTGTTCGAGAGAAAATAACAAGGAAAGGGGAAACAGTTGAAGTCATAGTGCTAAACATAATGATGGGGTGGAAACGATTGGGTTGTTCAGTAGTGTGGGTTTGGGTTGTGCATGGCCGTCCCTATGCATAATATGCCTGATGGTGGGGCAATGTCCCGGTAACTCACACAGTCCAGAATTGACCTTCAGGTCGTGGCAGCGACGGTGGGTGATTCTTTCTGTCGTCTGGGGACAAATTCAGCAGCGCTAGCTGTTTCCCAACTTGGGGGCTCCGAGGTCTGTCCTTAGGTGCTGGCTGGGTCAATGCGTTCGGGGGGAGGCCGAGCAGCCCCAGGATCATCGGTGCCTCTTGTATGCAGTGAATTTTATGCGTATCTTCGCCTTTTGTTACCGTCAGGGTGTGAGCCGTGCCCCAGCGGTATGTGACATGTTTCTCACGCAGAAGTGATGTCAATTGTTGCAGGGATCTCCTCCAGGCTAAAGTGGCTCCCGAGAGGTCCGCATAAAACATTAGGTTCATGCCTTCGAAGGGGTAGGTCTGTTGGAGCCTGGCCACGGCCAGAACTGCGGATCTGTCTCTTTGGGCTTGAAACTGCAGGATCACATCACGGGTGGCTGCGTCTGGAGCTTTAGAGGGTTTTGGGATACGGAATATTTCATCCAGTATCACTGCTTTAGCATGTTTTGGGTTTAGCATTATCGTGAGGAGCCGCCGCACGAAATGGGGCAGTTCAGAGTCCGTCACAGTATCTGTTATTCCTCTGATCTTGAGATGCTTCAGCCGACGTTTATCTTCCAGCTCTGCAAACCGTAAGTCATTTTGTTTGGACAGGTTCCTCAGCGCCAGTATCTCTTGCTGTAGCTCCTTGATATGTGTGTCTTGGGCTTGCGTGGTGTGTTCCACAGCTCCAAGTCGTCCACTGAGGCCCTTCAGCGTGTCCCGAATTGAGGCCACATCCGCTGATATTTTTTTATGGTGGTCTGCCATTAATTCTCTGATGGCCTCCATGCTCACCGGGGTAGGGGTTGCGGCGGGTGGTGGGGGCTGTGTTCGATTCAGTGGGAGTTTGGGGTTGGCTTGTAGGGGCTCCCCTTCTGCTTCATCCGAAGACTCACTGTAGAAGTCTGAGGATCCGCCATGGAGGGACGCCATGTGAGGGAGAGAGGCTTCTTGGGCCTTCCGCCACAACTCGCCAATATGTGTGCCCGGGTGGAGTTTTTCGGGCTTTAACTTCTTTGTCTTTCGCCCCATCGCGTTTACCTAAACGTTTGGGTCCGTCTGGGTTGGATTTGACCCGATTGTGGGTGTTTTTAGTGGGTTTTGTCAGTTTCAGGCCTGGAGCTCAGCAATCCTGCGACCGTCCGCTCTAAGAGCTATCTTCTAATTGCAGTCCATAGACTATTAAATAAATTCTCCATGTACCATAACTAGGGATCGACCGATATTGATTTTTCAGAGCCGATACCGATACCGATATTCTGTGAACTTTCAGGCCGATAGCCGATATAATTTGCCGATATTCTGTACATTTACCAAAATAAAAACTATTTCTAAAGGTAAATGCACAAAATATACATGCCACGTGTAGTGGATACAGTGTGACAGGGGAGCTGTGTGTAGTGGATGCAGTGTGTGTGTTGTGGATGCAGTGTGTGTTTGTGTAGTGTGTTTGTGTGTTTGTGTAGTGTGTGGAGGATGCAGTGTGTGTTTGTGTAGTGGATGCAGTGTGTATTTGTCTAGTGTGTGTAGTGGATGCAGTGTGTATTAGTGTAGTGTGCATATAATGAAAGCAGAGTGTTTGTGTAGTGTGTGGGTAGTGTGCGTAAAGTGAATGCTGTATATACTAAATGCAAAGTGTGTGTGTATATAATGAATGCAGACTGTGTGTGTATAGTGAATGTAGTGTGTGTATAGTGAATGTAGTGTGTTTATATAATGCAGAGTGTGTGTGTTTGTATAGTGTGTGTATATAATGCAGTGTGTTTGTGTAGTGTGCATTATATACACACACTACACACACTGCATTAAACACACTACACAAACACACACACACACTGCATTATATAAACACACTACACAAACACACACACTGCATTATATACACACTACACAAACACACACTGCACAAACACACTACATAAACACACACCGAATTATATAAACACACTACACAAACACACTGCATTATATACACACACTACACAAACACACACTGCATTATATACACACACTACACAAACACACACTGCATTATATACACACACTACATTATATACACACACTACACAAACACACACTATACACACACTACACAAACACACACTGCATTATATACACACACTACACAAACACACACTGCATTATATACACACACTACACAACACACTGCATTATATACACACACTACACAAACACACACTGCATTATATACACACACTACACAAACACACACTGCATTATTTACACACACTACACAAACACACACTGCATTATATACACACACTACATTATATACACACACTACACAAACACACACTGCATTATATACACACACTACACAAACACACACTGCATTATATACACACACTGCATTATATACACACACTACACAAACACACACTGCATTATATACACACACTACACAAACACACTGCATTATATACACACACTGCATTATATACACACACTACACAAACACACACTGCATTATATACACACACTACACAAACACACACTGCATTATATACACACACTACACAAACACACACCGCATTATATACACACACTACACAAACACACACTGCATTATATACACACACTACACAAACACACACCGCATTATATACACACACTACACAAACACACACCGCATTATATACACACACTACACAAACACACACCGCATTATATACACACACTACACAAACACACTGCATTATATACACACACTACACACACACACTGCACTACACAGTGTGTTTGTGTAGTGTATGTGTATATAATGCAGTGTGTGAGGGGGCATTTTTTATTAAATTATTTAAAAAAAAATTATATTTACTTTATTATTTATTTTTGTTGTCCCCCCTCCCTGCTTGTTACCTGGCCAGGGAGGGGGGATATGACAGTCCCTGGTGGTCCAGTGGTATTGGCTGAGCTGGGGGGGGGCAGAGCAAGCGCTTACTCACCTCCCAGCAGCTCCTCCAGCTCCCCAGTGTAACTCTCGCGGCCAGCGTGTCGCGCGGAGCGTTGCCATGGTGATCCATGGCAACGCTCTGACGGCCGCGGGTCTCGCGAGAGTTACACTGGGGAGCTGGAGGAGCTGCTGGGAGGTGAGTAAGCGCTTGCTCTCCGCCCCCCCAGGACCGCCGGGCTTGTAATGAGCCTGGCAGTCCTAGGAGGTATTATCGGCAATATCGGTATCTGAATTGGCCGATACCGATATTGCCGAGAATACCGAATATCGGCCGATTATATCGGTAAAACCGATAATCGGTCGATCCCTAACCATAACCACTCCAGCTGGCGGTAGTTGTTCTGGTACCAGGAGTGCCCTAGCACCCCCCACACCTCTGTATTATAAGTAGTGAAACAGTTTTTGAACAGTATGACTACCTACCTGGAGTCTGGCGTTGAGCAGGATGTTCTTAAGCAAGAACTTACACTAGCTCTCCTCAGTTGACTGTATGACTCTATACAATGGGGTGCCATGGCGCTTCTGGCACAATAATCACTACAGCAATTTGTAGTGGTTATAGTGCTTGGGGTGTTCTTTTAAATGTAAAACTGACAAAATGATAAAGAATATTATGAAAGTTCAATGGTATTATTTATAAAAAAAAAAAAAAACTAAAATAGCTTTATAATTTATGAAATATACATCCACATCGTGTGTGTTTATGTACTAAAACTTTGTGCGTATGTATATGGAAAGGAAAGAGACAGCATAATTTTGTCTTCCTAGCTTCCCTGCATGCAAATCAGAAAAGGGTTGAATTTATGGTAGCAGTTGCTGTCCAGAAGTATAACTCCCACTAGTCTCATCCATCACATGTGGCTGTGGATGATCACTTCAAAGGCAGTGGACGTAAATTGATACAGTCTGTTAATTAGGATATTTATGTACATGAATGTAGAGATTTTATAATCTTTCATTGCTTGATAAAGTTCTCCCACTACCCAAGTTACCTAAATTGCCAATTGTTATGTTATCCATCATATGTCGTGATGTAGGTGTGATTTGTACAGATCTAACTCACTACATTTAAAAGTGGTGTTACAGTAAACCGAGCGTTCCTCCATAAGGAGTAAGTGTTTTTACCTTCTACATAGAGCTCCAGCTCACAGAATGCTGTTCCCCGTCTCACATGAGCTTTAACTCTGGCACCTGCATTGTCTGGGACAGGTGGGATAAGAAGTTCCAACGCCTACATTAATCCAGAAGACATACCGTTAGATAAAACCAACATACAAGCCTGCATTTATTTTTTTTCTATCCCATATCTACAACATAAATTTTATAAGTCTAGTAGTAAATATAACTAGTACATTTTCCTATTGATACCAAAGAAAACCCAAATATTGCCTGTATTTAGAAAAGCAGAGTCTGTTATTTCAGTTTTATATATCTACGGTGTGAGCATCATAGCTGGTTTTGTGAAAGAGGCAGGACAGATACCCAATAATATTGTTAAAAAAAAAAAACAACAACAAAAAACACAAACACACACACAAATACAAAACAAAAAAAACATAATATCAAAACATATTCTCAGCAACAGGACATATAGATTCATTGTAGATTGTACTCTGAGTGGCCTTTGTGGTGTGCACTTCAAAATCTATCAGTTCCATCTTTATTCTGCAAATTCTCATCCTAAACTTGCAAACTCTACACAAATAACGCATTTATTTGTCAGACAGGGAAGAAGAAGAAGAATTTAAGTTCTCTTTACATTAGGACCTAGCAAGTTGTTCTCACAGCAATGGACTGGAACAGAGTTTAAGTATACATTTATAATCTGTTGACATCCTCACTGCATTCATCAGAAATCAAAAAAACCTATACAATAGTCTATACAATAGTCTCTCCTAGCTTTTGGTAGCTATTGTTAAACTACAACTCCCATGATGCTTTGCCAGCCTCAAGTCTAACAAATCATCAGGATGGCTGTAGGTCCTACGACAGCTGGAAATTTAGCTTTTGGCTATTCCTGTCCTAAGGCAATTGGTCATTCCAGCTCACGTTCCCTCAGTAGCACTATAAGGGTTAAGCTTTGGACTGGTATTTTAAATAATGGTTAGGGGGCGGATAAATATTGATTTGAGAATGTATAACAGTATTTTGTGTGGAAAAAAAATCTTTAAGAAATAAACATGCAGGTATAACGGTTCCTAAGAGACTAAGCTACAACCTTTAACGTTTCACAATAAAATCAATTTATAGAAGGTCATGCAAAGTCTATCCTGAATGATGGCCTCAACTTCAATTGTCCGTGCTTGAATGCTAGTATACAGAATCTTCCCACTGCAGGCAAGAAGTATAGATTGTGAAGGATGAGCTTCAATATGTAGGTATACCTTTGAGGAGTCTTCAATAGCTTTATGCAGGTTCCTTAATTTAAGGTGGCAGGCAGATCGATTGAGATATAACGCCGGAATTTTCCCGTTTAAGCGTATCGCCAGGTTGAGTGCGTTCACAGCTGCGAGATAGTCCCCAGCTGCAAATAGTTTACTGCGGCAAAAGAGATAATATAATTAGCGGGGAGCATTAAAGTGAACAAGGTTTTAACCCTTTGTGTTCTGCACAAAGGAAAAAAAAAGTCAGACTGCTTTATAGCTGTTTTCGGGAAGCACAAAAGTACTTTTTCTTTAGCAAAACGATTGTTGCTTTAATTAGCCATTTACTCTGGGCATCATGGAAACGCTGCACTTATGCCAAATGCAATGAGCTTCACAATGAAATCAGCTTGTGAGCCATAGTAGGGAATAGCACAGCAGTTACTTCCAAAAATAAATAAAAGCCTCTATAGTAAATAAATCGACCTCTTTGTGGTCATTGGCATTCTCAAAAATACTGGTGTTCACAAACGATGAATTGTAAGGAAAATATTACAGCTGAAAAAGTAATTGATTTTGATATTTTTTTGGTTGTTATTTTGCCTTATAATTTGAAATTCTGTGCCATTTTTGTGAATTTTGATGACCCATATACTGGCCATTACATTTGATCTAGTTGTAGAAATATAGGAGCACAAAGCTCTCTCCATGGATGTGGAAGATGTAAAACAGCTGTTAGAGGGTCACTGTCTACCTGCTGCATGAAACCACTTTCCCATGTCTTATTATTAGGTACAGTGACTATTAAAGTCCTTAATCTGGTAAATAAAGATATTCCCCTTTGTTAAAAATTATACTGACACACACAATAGGAAAAATGACTGAAATTACTAATCTATAAAATCGTTCTGTTTCTTTAATCTGAATCATTAGCAATGGGAACAATTCATTTACTAAATAGAACATTATAGTTTAAGGGAATATTTTTATTCTGTAATACCATTTAGCATTTTATAGCAGTATTTACACATATAAATGTGTATTTCAGATGGAACTGGCACAGGTCAATATTCAGAGCAAAGGGAATCATGTAGATGTGATTGATGATTATTATGTCTGCTTTATAATGTTTACTCCAGAAACAATGTATTGCAGCAAATTTAAAATTTTAGAGGAAATTGAAAAATTCTCCAATTCAGCTAGAGTTACTGCTGGGCTAATTGAGCATAGATTTTGCAATTCACTACAATTTGGTGTTTAATGAACAAATCGCTATCACATGATGTTCCATTTCAAAGTTATCAACAATATGGTAACAATTGTGGTCCCACACCAGCATCAATTAAAGATGTAAACCTGGATTTTTCTAATTATTGGCGTGTATCGGGAGACAACATACTACATTTTTGCTTTTCTGACTTGGTCCTTAAAAGTCGCTGGCCAGAAATAATTATTGGTTAAATAAACCAAAAAGAACAAAATGGGTTGCAAATTGAATTGATTGGAGCAGGCTGAAATATATATTTATACCCAACAATTTCACTAATTATGGGACACATCTTCAACTGTGTTCTCTATGATCTAATCCCTTTTTGACCACTAACTAGTCTTTCGTTTACAGATTCCTTGTAGCCTGCATTTAGATTTGATGGTCCTGATGCAGCCTCTGTCTTACTCAAATGCATATGTATAACAAAAAAAAGTGTTGTGTTCTGAAAAATGGTCTAGTAAATGTGGGGTAACCAGTGGCACACTGCATAGGTGAACACACATCCATAATGTTATCACCATTTCCTGGGTGACCTGTTCTCAGTCAGATATCCCTCGCTAGTATTCTGCAAGGATGAATATATATAAAAAATACATAAAGAATGCATACTTTCCTTTATCCTTTAGCCAGTCTGGGTTCTTCTCTTCTTCCTTTAAATCTTGAAGTTCTTTGTCGTCAAGGTTAATAGCTCTCCTGGCCTCAGCCTGCTTATTTAACCACTGAATAAGAAATGAAGGAGCTAAATAAATGTGCCTTTATGTAAAAATCAATGAAGTTATTTTAATCTTTATGACTTTTCACACAAATTGAATAATTGCAGTATTATGGTATATTAAAGGAACACTATACGGTCAGAAACACAAACATGTATTCCTGACCCTATAGTGTTTAACCCACCATTTAGGTGGCTTGCCCCCCCCCTTAGCCTCCTTAAAAGTTTATAAAACTCACCTTACTTCCCACCCCTTGGTGACATCATCATCCCCATGAATTGGGGAGAGCATTGGATTGGCTAAAATCGGCAAAGGGACAGAGCCAAATCAGCACCTCCTCATAGAGCTGCATTGAATCAATACATCTCTATGAGGAAAATTCAGGACACTGCAAAGCACTGCTGCCTACTGTGCAGCACTGAGCCAGGAAGCACCTCCAGCGGCCATCTGAGGTGTGGCCACTTGGAGGTGTCCCTAGGGGCAATGTAAACACTGCCTTTTCTCTGAAAATGCCTGAAGGCAATGAATATACTCACCAGAACAACTACATTAAGCTGTAGATGTTCTGGTGACTATAGTGTCCCTTTAAACCTTACCCACCAACTAAAATATGACTTATTACATAAAGGCTGAAATGTCTAGATTATTCCAGTGGTGCTGCTTCAACTTAGAATTTGCAATTTCCTTGTCAATTATCACACATATAAAAAGACATCAGCACTGGCAGTACCACACTCCATTAAAATATAAAATAAATGAATATGGCATACCTCCTCCTCTTCTTCCACCCGAGATTCCCTGACAGCTGTGGGGAAGACTCGAGGAGTAAAGGTAATTTTAATACAGCCATTTGTTCGAGTGGGAGGAAGGACTTTCTCTTCAACTTTTTTCCCAACCTGAGTGCCATTCTTTTCATGACCTGGTAAACAAAACATGTTTTATTTAAATGGCCAGTCCTACTTTCAATCACTACCCAGCTGCATCCAGTCACCATATTCAGTGGACTCATTTATATCTCTCCCTTACATTCATGTGCGTGCAAAACATGCCAACTGAAACCATTCCAGTAGCATGATACGTAGCCTGTTAGTTTGAAAACCATTCAACAGATTATCGTAGCACTTGATATTGAATTCTAGTGGAGGTAGCATCATGATTTAGTACACTAGATGGCATGGGGTAAATAATGTATAATTTTAATGTACCAACTTTAACCACAAGAGGGCAGACATGGGTCAAACACACACACTTTTCTATAGTCACACACAATCAGTTTGACACACTTGCTTATAAACACATCTTGAGTGATCCACAGTTTTTTTTTATAAAGAGATTGGTTGAGCAAAGCCTGTTTCACATTTCTCTGTATGTCAAACTTGATTGTCACAATTACTTGTGTGTTTGGTTTGCCAGCTGTAAAGAGCTATGCAATATGTTGCTGCTTCATCAACAACAATGGGTTAAAAGGGTATGTGATTTCAGTTCACTGAATACAGTGGCAGTGGAACACGCAATTCTCCAAAGATAGCTGTGCTGTTAAGAGCCCTTTTAACAGGAGAATTCCTTCTTCTTTACTTTCCGTAACGACAAGATATTTATAGACAAAATACCCAGCTGAGGGAAACAATTGGGAGATAACGACTAAGATGTGGAAAAGGGAGGCATTAGTACGCAAAAATTTTAAAAATATAAGAAACTGTCAATCAAAACCAAACTATTCCTTTTCAGCAGTACCTAACTTGGCTGCACACAAGCGATCAACCTCAGAATGATGAAATATAGGCTTCAGATAGCTGAAAAAGGGGGTGTAAATTGGTACTGCAGTTGGTGGAATTTAACCAACTAAGCTATTTATATGTGGGCTGGAAGAAAAAGTTTTATCTACTGTTACCTTGAAGGAAGGCATGCAAGTGAAAAGATGCCTCCTGTCTAGACAGATTCACTGAAGGATAAAGAGGGCAGTGTTCTATGTAGACTAGCCACTGATGGTTTAGTTCAAGGCTAAGCAACCTTTCACATTCCAGTGCTGTACTTGACATTTCTCAAAATAAAAATATCATTCTCATTAATAAAGCAAAAAAAAAAAGTAATAGTCAGGAACAAAGGAAACTATTTTTTTCTCAGTACTGTACATTTTAAAATGACCAGTCAGTCTAAAAACTAGAGGAAATGTCCAGCTATAATGACAGGGATATTACTAAAGCCACATGCACAGTAGATTATTAGATGGTGAAGAACTACAACACCGAAAATGTTTTGACAGCCCTAAAGGCTGGCATGGCACCATGTTAGACAAAGACCTAGAAACAGCCCAGATTTACCCTCAGTGGTGATATTTCATTGAGCAGGCATAGTATGTAAATAGCTTACACTACCCTTTAATGAACTATACTTACTGATGTTGTAGAATTCACGGTTTCTACTACGATAGGTAAAGCATGCAGGATTAACTAATAACTGTGTTATGGGACGAGCAGACACCAGGGACATGCATATTGCATGGTTTTAATAGAACTACTGCCCTATAGCACACAGTATTTTAATAAGGTAAAATCCGAGACATGCGGTCCTTTCCTAAATAGAACATATCTTGCTACTTGGTACAATGTTCCATCATTAGCATTTAGGGGACATTCTGGGAGATAATAGGCCATATTTGTTATTAAAAAACAAAAAAAACAACACACTACTGAAATAAAGTTGACTCTTTTGATGAAATCGGATAATTTCCACTATTATGTAGTAATCCAATAACAGGCAGAATAGCAGCATGCAGTGGTGAGGATTTGTCCCAGAACAATACTTTCCCCTGGGGACAGTGAGCGTTAGCTACATGTAGCTAGGCAATTAAATATATTATAAATGAGGAGATGCAAAATGACACTGGAAATTGTATCAGGGATGGAACAGGCAGTAGAAAAAAAATGTATTACCTATGATTAAGAGCTCCTGATAACCATATCAGCTGCAGCCTTACTTTTTCCTGCTATGTTCCATATTTTACTATATTTCTGCTTTCTTTTCTATTTACGTATTTATAATGTGTTTAGCCATCACTGCCCTAGGAAGGCTATTACTGCGTCTCTTCTTCTAACATGTGTTTGGAATTGTGCCTCCCCAGGTTTGGTGATCCAGAGCCACAGTTATGGGAGGAGAAAATTAGTAATTCCTCACTATATTGAGGATTTCCACAATATTAATACATATGTGATGTAATAAAATGTCATGTTTTGAAGCAGACATAATACACAGTTAGTTACCCACCTTGTTAATTGTCCTACAAACCCAGTGACAAATTATATGATTATTTATATAATAAAGGGCAAAAATATTTGGGTATCAACTCACAAAACGGTTTAATTTTACTCAACCCCCTCTGTTCCTGTACGTCCAACTTGTCTTGTTTTGAATACTTGTTTGTTAGTCTACCCATTGTACAGCGCTGCAGAATTTGTTGGCGCTTTATAAATAATAATAATTTTACAGAGGAACACAGCTCATATATGCAACTCTCTGCTTCCAGTGACTGTTTGCATAATGCAACCCTTGTAGAAACATAGAATGTGATGGCAGAAAAGAACCATTCGGCCCATCTAGTCTGCCCAATTTTGTAAATACTTTCATTAGTCCCTGGCCTTATCTTATAGTTAGGATAGCCTTATGCCTATCCCACACATGCTTAAACTCCCTCACTGTGTTAACCTCTACCACTTCAGCTGGAAGGCTATTCCATGCATCCACTACCCTCTCAGTAAAGTAATACTTCCTGATATTATTTTTAAACCTTTGTGCCCCTCTCATTTAAGATCATGTCCTCTTGTTGTGGTAGTTTTTCTTCTTTTAAATATAGTCTCCTCCTTTACTGTGTTGATTCCCGTTATGTATTTAAATCCCAACTGTCTCGTCTTTCCTCCAAGCTACACATGTTAAGATCCTTTAACCTTTCCTGGTAAGTTTTATCCTGCAATCCATGAACCAGTTTAGTAGCCCTTCTCTGAACTCTTCTGAAGATACGGTCTCCAGTACTGTGTACAATACTCTAAGTCAGGTCACACCAGTGTTCTGTACAATGGCATGATTTGTAGGGAAATCTGTCACAGTGTAAGTACATGAATGAACTCCTAACATACATCTCTGCGATGCTTGGTTCAGATTGGACCCCATACAGCTTCGTATCTGTGCTAAAAGCATGGCAGCAAGTGTAATTAAACTGCAGAAAGGCAAACACTGACTAAAATGATGTTTCGACTCTAAATCTAAAAGAGGAAAACAAGCTTGACTCTCTAGAAAAACTGTATTTTGAATACAACTCTACAATATTTATATACAGTACAACAAGCCTTGTATATTGCTTCATGGTAATTTGGAACTCAGCACTAATGTTACTATTTCTCACTATTTATTTGTTAATTGTATAATGCACTGAGTATACCCCCATTTCCTTGCCAACCATTTCTTGTAAGGGGTAAAATGTATTTCCTGGTGTAATGCATACTGTACCTTTAAGACAGGGCTCAAGCTGACTTGCGAATGTAGCTTTATTTATGTTATTCTTCCTTTTTTCCTCTTCTATTTTCTTTTGCATTCTCTTTTGTTCTTCTTCTATCCGTTGTTGCTCTTTCCACTTCTCCATCTCTTCAGTTGCTTTTCTTCGTTCTTCTTCTTTCACGACTTCGATTCGTCTCCTTTCTTCGTCTTCTAACTGAAAGGAAGTCACTGTCAAACATATTCTTATAAAAGAGCATTAAATTCCCCCGAAGACCATTACCCCCTGCCCTACTGGTGGTTACTCAGTAACCGGTATAAGTTCCTGCTCTAAGCATAAATCTACTGCAATTTATTTTCCCATTTTTGTCATCTCCCCACGTTCTCACTCGGTGTTTCTCTTCCTTCTCTCTGTGTCTTTCTACCTGTCTCATGATGCACCTGCCTCTGTTCTCCAACTTTCTGTCTCTTTCCCACCATTTCACTGCTAGTAACCCTCTCCTCACTATCATTTTCCTTCTAGCAAGCATTTCCCGCTGTCTCCCACCAGTCTGTGTGTAGAGGTTCTACATGTGTGAGTGGGAGCTGCTTTTAGTGTTTGTGGAGGTCATGCTTCTGGGCTTTGTTGCGAGTGTTGGCTGGGTAACCCAGCACCAGCGCTGACAGTCACCCAGATGCTCCAAGGAAACGGATTGTGATCTGCACCCACCAGAGTTTTAACCAAAAGCTAAGTACTTGAGGGGTGCAGGGCCACTTAAGGTGATCATTAGATCTTCCTGTCAGCCTGTGCAGCAGTAGGCTGACCCCACAGAGCTGAATCCCTAGGTGAGTACCTAATTTCCCTTACAGTGGAACTGGCCCTGTCCCTTGGCACTGGAATGCCTATCAGCAGTTTATATGGTGTTTCTTGCTCCTTTATAAATAAACAAACAAATAACATATACATACCACAATAAATAGACTGTAAAACAATGCTGACTTTATCAATGACTTCACACAAGCTAAGAAAATCCATATATAGTGCTATTAAGTGCCCATTTCTACGGGGTCTCTGTTAGGTCTAACACACTTTAAGTCACTGCCAGAAGTATAATGGAGCAGGTACTTTTAAGAAGAAAAAAAAAGAAGAACAACCTGTACATAATTATTTTTTTTTAACCCATTAGAGGCCAAAATCAAGTAGCGTATTGGTCAATATGGGAATACAAAAAAGAACATTAACGCCTTGTTAACCAGTCAACTCCAAGAGATGGAAAAGAGGAGTATGAGAGGTAAATACAGGGCAGAGTGGTCAGATGGTGGTGCCAGCTCCACACAGGGCTTGTACCCGAATCAATTAATAAACTAAAAAATAGAGATAATCTCCCACTAGGGAGATCAAAAGGCATGCAAAAAAGTAAATGGACAACAATAATGAAACAATACAAAAAATTAGCTAGCTAGTATGAAAAGCTTATACGAGGGGAAGAAAAAGAGCATTTGAAACACAAGTTACAAATATATCCTCAAATGTCCTTGGTATGAAAAATAAACGTGTACCTTTATTAAGTCTTTAATTAAAATAACCAAAAAACCCAGAGGGACAATGTACTAAATCCCCAATGATAGCTAATATGGTGGTGATAATGATACAACTGCCTCAAATAAGCAATAGTCCAAATAACTTATATTGTCAATAGGACTTAATGTGAGGAAATAGAAAATAGGCTAATGACCTTCAAATAGTTTAATGTGAGCGAAAAAGAAAATTGCTTTAAACCTATGAATATAAATAGGAGTTGGGGAGCAAAGAAAAAAAGGAAAGAGGAAAAGGAAAAAGAGAGAAAGGGGGGAAAAGAAAATATAGTTCACTATGAGAACCAGATATTGTAATTACTGCCCCCCTTGTCTCAAAAATACTAAGTTGCTAAATATTTACACAGAAGATAATAAATCTGTTTAAAGTCCTCAATCCTGAATCCTGTTCTCCTATAACACCTTCATGGGTGTTCGAAGCTAAAACTCACTCGATGAGATCACGCCAAGTACCTAATCCTCCTAAATCATAACTAGCTAGACACCAAACAATGCAAGTGTAACTTGGGTCTAAATACCCATATCGTGTAGTGCAAAATCCCTAGTGAAAATAATAAAGTGAAATAAAATAAGACATGCTAACGCCCGACGCACGTTTCGGTGTATAAAGACACCTTCGTCAGGGGCTGCGTCAGGGGTTCCTCTTTGCTACTTGCATTGCCTTTGCATACAATAAGGACTGCCCACATCAATTTAGGTAGCTTCTTAAAAGCGGAGTAAATAAAAGTATACCTTCATCATAACCTCAAGGGAATATTTTTCATTTTCTCTTTTCACAACAGCCTTGGCTTGAATATCTTGCTTGGCCTTCTCCTGCACTCGTGCAATTGCCTCTTCACGTATACTTTGCATCTCTTTCTTATCCACTAAAACATAGGTGAATAACACGTCATGACTATATGCAACATTGTATCTATTAAAAACACCCCAAAAAAGTGTGTAATTTACTGGCCAACCACAACAAGGCTTTAGAGCGGCACAGTCACTCCCCTTTTCCCCCCATGGAATTTCACTGAAGCTCCAACCCAGTCAAGAGATATAAAGAGAAAAAGTAAAGAACCCCTCCCCCTCCAAAAAAAATTCTATCTACTCACAAAACAGTAACCAGCAAAATATCACTGGTGTATAAAATTCTAGTCAGGTTTTTGGGGGAAAAAACGTATTGTAAAATATTGGTGACTTATACTTACAACTTTCCGCTGTCAGAGTATCCCACACAGAAGGAACTTGTTTATATAGCGTAAACAGGATAATTCCATTTCCAATCTTGGCGATGCTTCTGGACTCATCAATGGGAGAGAATAGAAAGACTTCAAACAGAAAAGGAGGAAAACTGACCTGAGGGGTAATAAACAGGTATGTTAACACACTCCCATCAGGAATTCTATAAGGAAATGTTACCAGACTCGTCCGAGTTATAAACATACAGAGGACGCCAACGTGCTTACCTAAGGGCTAAACACACTGGGAAGGCGCTGACAAATTTAGGAGTCAGAAAGAAATAACCAGGAGTCATTAAACATTAAAGCTACAGAGTTTGTATGAAATACTACAGCTGAGAGTCTCAGCCAATTAATTAAGTCCACATAGAGACAAGACTGATATTGCTAAAGCGGAATGGGAACTTTTACTTTTGCGATACCACAGAAGACTTGTGAGGTCTGCAGTAGCCAAAGAGATTAAGATAAGATAAGTGTCAAACAAAATGAAAACAATTTGACTCCTTACCAGAGAATGGCACAAGGGGACTCCTGGCACCATAACCACTGTAGCACACTGTCCAGTTATGGTGCTTAGAGTGTCCTTTCAGTAGCTCTTTTATTGTAAGCCCAAGGTACTTTATAATTACAATTTTGCAATAATCATAGTAGGATTACAGAAAGATGGATATAATCAGAGATACCGGTACAAAGTGAGAAAAGAAAATAGACCCAGATAATTTTATCATTTGACACATGACACAGGTACCATTCTTTTCAATATAAAAGAGAGTGCTGTCCTCCTGGCACACAAGGGAAATATGATAACATGCCCCCATAGTGCCAGTGAGATTAAATGCCTCACTGATAAGCTCACCTGTTGGTTCTACCCCATCCACCCCCTGCTAAATGAAGGCCATACTAAATTTGCCAGGTCTGTAACTTTTCCTGTGAGTCGTACTCCTATACAAAGTTCTATGCAAGCTTTTCCATGAAATCACTATCTGACGGTCACTTGCAAATAAAGACCTGAATAGTTGTGATAACTTTGGTAAATAGCAGACACAGGTATTTTCACAATATTGTATTTTAGTGTGTCTAACTCACTAGGGGGAATATAAATTGGCAACAGGATATAATAATCCTTCGGACATCGACACCGAGACCCTAAAACCAATCCCTAGCCACAACTATAGACCCTGCTACCTAACATAAGAGTTAATTACCCCTGAGGACTTGTAGCTCCTCTTAACCCAACACTATTAACCGTAACCTGGGGACCCTATTATTACAAAAGTTGCAAGCTCTAGCCTCACTCATGCTATAGGCACCCAGACCACTTCAGCTCATTAAAGTCATATGGGTGCACTGTCCAAGGTCCTTTAACCCTGCAAATGTAATTATAGCAGTTTTTAAGAAATTGTAATAATTACCTTTCAGGGTTAACTCCACCTCTAGTGGCTGTCTACCAGACAGCCACTAGAGGGACTTTCGGGGTTTTTAGGTGACTGACGCTGGACGTCCTCACACTATGCATGCATCACAGGAACCCCCATATGAAAGCATTGTATAATGCTTTTATATGAGTAAATCATAATGTGAGCGTGGCCATTGCCACGCATGCCCATTAGGTCTCCCCCGCTCGCTGACGTCAGTGGGGGAGGAATGAAGGCGGACCTGGGCCAGCACTGAGGGACATCGGCGCTGGACCCAGGTTAGTGTCAGAGGGTTTTTTTAACCCCTTTTGCACCATCATAGGGGGCCGCGAGGTAGAGGGAAGCCATAGTGCTAGGAAAACAAGTATTTTCCCAACACTATAGTTTCCATTTAACCCTTCACGTGAGATCCCATAACTCCTAACCCAAAGGTGCCCAAAAGGTAGATCCCCAGATGATGCAGAGCTACAACCCCCATGGTGCTTTGTTTGTGTGTCTTTGCATTCCTTTAGATTCATGACAAGACATCATAGAAATTATAGTTTTAGAACACCTGGGGATCTACCTGGCCTAACCTATGTATATATACACATACATACATGTAAATAATCACCAGAAAGGAGTATTAGTCCTATCTGATAAACTGGAAGGTTATATGATGATCTCCTAAAAGTGGCGTATAACTTCTCAAATCCCAGTGAATTAACCCACACCCAAGGTTAAGATAACAACAATGGATAAAAATAGCAAAAAGAAAGGATCAAATTGCTGGTACCAGGAGATAGTTATTGCATACATGTGTTCAGTATAATAGGTATGTATTATTAATAATGCTAGTAATACTATGTAACAGACTTCACACCAGGTATGACTGATGAGTGTCCCTGGTGACCCATTAATGTGAGGTGCTGTGCTGCCTTACCTTCAGATAGTGCTCTGTGCACAGTACATTGGAGCCATCAGCCCGGGTCCCCTTTAAGGGCACAGAGATATAGAGCTCTCTGTCGGTTTGCTGCCATGTGTAATCTTTCACTAGGATAGGCATGCTGTGCTTGGTATTCGCAGGAGATTGCAACGTTCTGTTGCTAAGGGAAACCAACAACTTCCTGCATGTGGTGAGTAACCGAGTACAAAACGCAAGAGACACAGATGCTTTTCTTTGACTGGATGGCCACATTAGTGTAACTGATTTCTGCATCGACTCTAATTTTTGTGACTTTGGCTTCAGCGTTTAAAACTCTGTTTACTGTGTCCACAAGGCACTGTGCTAGGTAAAGCTGTTACCTCCTGGCTGGGAGATGTACACCTTCTAAAAGGACACATTTGGCAGGAAATTACATCCATTTTAGCACATTGTTTAAATAATTAATGAAAGTTAGGCAAATAAATGAACAAGTAAATGTAAAGTTTCTAAAGTTGCTGTACATGCAAAGCAATAGATAGGCTCCTCTCTGACCAGGCATAGTCAGTCTAGCAGACAGGAGCTTTTCACTCAGCTCTTTGGGGTCTGGTAACATGCCCAGGTTTTTAGACCACTGTGTACCCTATTAAAAGCTAATAAGTGTGCAGGGACTTATACCAATTCTTTTTGTCTCAGATATGTTGCCTTTTAGCTGAAAGAAGAAATGTGAATTGTTAGTGTAGGGCTCACCACTTTAATGCCCTTTGTAATGGCATTAAAAACCATGTTATTTAAATATGGATAGGGATTTGGGATAGTGCGCAGGTAACTTTTTAGAGTAATGGGAGTTTGAGTTCAGAGCATAAAACCCATTTTAGATTAAAAAAAAAAAAAAAAATTTTTTTATTTTTTTTTAAATAGAATGCTCTATTAGGCACTACTATTATGTCCCTCCCCCAAACCCTTAAACGCAGTAAAATAATCAATAAGGTTATCTAGAATCCAGTTATATTACCCATGCAAATTGTGTATTTTGCAACATTACCATAACATTGCCCATTCCACTATCACCCTCACATTGCAGCCATGTCGCCTCTTTGGACACACATATACACGCACATACACCATGTTCCAAATTATTATGAAAATTCTATTTAAAGGGAATCTCCAGTGCCAGGAAAACAATTTCGTTTTCCTGGCACTGCAGGTCCCATCTCCCTCCCACCCAGGGCCGGACTGGGAAGATAATTCGGCCCGGGCATTTTTTAATTACAGCGGCCCACTACAAAGGGGGCGGGGCCAGATAGGGTGTGTGCTGTGCATGTCAGGGGTGCAGTGTGTGGGTGCTGTAAGTGTTAGGGGTGCAGTGTCTGTGTGTGTCTGTGTGTGTGTGTGTGAGGGTGCTATAAGTGTTAGGGGTGCAGTGTGTGTGTGTGAGTGAGGGTGATGTGAGTGTGTGTGTGTGTGTGTGTGTGTGCTGTGTCAGGGGTGCAGTGTGTGTGAGTGAGGGTGCTGTTCATGTCAGGGGTGCAGTGTGTGTGTGTGTGTGTGCTGTGAGTGTCAGCGGTGCAGTGTGTGTGTGCTGTGAGTCTCAGGGGTGCAGTGTGTGTGTATGTGAGGGTTCTGTAAGTGTTAGGTGTGCAGTGTGTGTGTGTGAGTGAGGGTGATGTGAGTGTGTGTGTGTGTGCTGTGTCAGGGGTGCAGTGTGTGAGTGTGAGGGTGCTGTGCATGTCAGGGGTGCAGTGTGTGTGTGGGGTGCTGTGAGTGTCAGGGGTGCAGTGTGTGTGTGCTGTGAGTGTCAGGGGTGCAGTGTGAGTGAGGGTGCTGTGTGTGTCAGGGGTGCAGTGTGTGTGTGTGTGCTGTGAGTGTCAGGGGTGCAGTGTGTGTGTGTGTGTGTGAGTGTCATTGGTATTGGTGCAGTGTGTGTGTGAGTATGTTGTGGTCAGGTGCAGTGTGTGTGTGTGTGCTGAGTGTCAGGGGCAGTGTGTGTGTGTGTGCTGTGAGGTTAGTGTGCAGTGTGTGTGTGTGTGTGCTGTGGGTGTCAGGGGTGCAGTGTGTGTGTGTGTGTGCTGTGGGAGTGTCAGGGTGGTGTGTGTGTGTTGGTGAGGGTGTGGAGGTCAGGTAGTGTGTGTGTGTGTGCTGTGGGTGTCAGGGTGCATGTGTGTGTGTGTGTGGTGTCAGGGTGCAGGTGTGTGTGTGTGTTGTGAGTGTCAGGGGTGCAGTGTGTGTGTGTGTATGTCAGGGGTGCAGTGGTGTGTGTGTGTGTGGGTGCTGTGAGTGTTATGGGTGCATTTTGTTTGTGCTGTGTCAGGTGTGTAGTGTGTGTGTGTGGGTGCTGTGGGTGTCAGGGGTGCAGTGTGTGTGTGTGTGTGTGTGTGTGAGGGGGTTGTGAGTGTGTGTGGTGTGTGTGCTGTGGTGTCAGAGGTGCAGTGTGTGTGCTGTGAGTGTCAGGGGTGCAGTGTGTGTGTGTGTGTGCTGTGAGTGTCAGGGGTGCAGTGTGTGTGAGGGTGCTGTGAGTGTCAGGGTGTGCAGTGTGTGTGTGTGTGTGCTGTGAGTGTCAGGGGTGCAGTGTGTGTGTGTGCTGAGTGTCAGGTGGTGTGTGTGTGTGTGTGTGAGTGTCAGGGGTGCAGTGTGTGTGTGTGTGTGTGTGAGTGTCATTGGTGCAGTGTGTGTGTGTGTGTGTGTGAGTGTCAGGGGTGCAGTGTGTGTGTGTGAATGAGGGTGCTGTGAGTGTTAGGGGTGTCTGTGAGGCTGATGTTAGTTAGGTGATTATTTCCCCCCTCCTTGCTTACCTTTAGCCTTGGAGGGGGATCCTGCTGCTGGGGCTTCCATCCATCCCTGGTGGTCCTAGTGGTGAGTGAACTCTAGCCTGTGAGGCTAGAGTTCACTCTCGCGAGACCCGGAGCGTTGCCATGGCAACGCTCCGAATCTCGCGAGAGGAACCCGGCGGAGCTGTTAGTTAAAGCTCCGCCGGGTTCCTCTGCTGGCAGGCTGGCTCCCTCCCTCTCTCCCCCGGCGGCCGCACTATCCTGCATGTGGGCCGGTGAGGGAGATCTCTGATCTCCCCACCGGCCCTCCATGGACTACTGCAGGGCCGGCGTTCAGATAGCGCCGGCCCTGCAAAGACCGTCAGGAGAGATCCTGTGATCTCCCTGCCGGCCTCGGCCCCACGGCCACCGCGGCCCACCGGGCATTTGCCCGGTGTGCCCGATGGCCAGTCCGGGCCTGCTCCCACCCCCCAATCCCCAGTTGCTGAAGGGGTGAAAACCCCTTCAGTAACTTATCTGAGGCAGGGACGATGTCCCACGTCGCTGCTTCCTCCTCCGCTGCCG
This sequence comes from Pelobates cultripes, assembly GCA_933207985.1. Lineage (NCBI taxonomy): Eukaryota > Metazoa > Chordata > Amphibia > Anura > Pelobatidae > Pelobates > Pelobates cultripes. The sequence goes on along the minus strand of OW240914.1, from coordinate 68,482,890 downwards.
CTCCTCCTCTACATTGTGTCGGCCGGTGGGCGAGACTAATCCCGCCCACCGGCCGGGGAGACCTAATGCGCATACGCGCGCATTAGCACTCCCCATAGGAAAGCATTGAAAATGCCTTTCAATGCTTTCCTATGGGGAAATTAGCGACGCTGGAGGTCCTCTCACAGCGTGAGGACGTCCAGCGACGCTCTAGCACAGATAATCTGTGCTATGATCCAGGAAGTGCCCTTTATGAAAAACTGAAATAATTACACTTGCAGGGTTAAAAGTAGTGGGAGTTGGCACCCAGACTACTCCAATGAGCAGAAGTGGTCTGGGTGCCTGAAGTGTCCCTTTAAGTGTCAAAAAGATGAAATATTTAGTTTTTCAGTTTAACTCATGGATGGTATTGTGTCTCAAGGCTTTTTTGATCACTGAAAACAATCTCAGACACCTGTGATAATTAGATTGCAAGGTGAGCCCAATTTAAGGAAAAACTACTAACGGTGGGTGTTCCACATTATTAAGCAGAGCACCATTCTCATGCAATATGGGGAAGAAAAAGGATCTCTCTGCTGCTGAAAAGAGTGAAATAGTTCAATGCCTTGGACGAGGTATGAAAACATTAGATATTTCACAAAAAACTTAAGCGTGATCATCGCACTATTAAGAGATTTGTGGCTGATTCAGAGCACAGATGGGTTCGTGCAGATAAAGGCATATTTTGAGGAAGATTTCTGCCAGATCCATGCATCGGATCAAGAGAGCAGCTGCTAAAACAGATATTTGAAGCTGCTGGTGCCTCTGGAGTCCCACGGACAACAAGGTGTAGAGTCCTCCAGAGTCTTGCAACTGTGCATAAACCTTCTATCCGGCCACCACTAACCAATGCTCACAAGCAGAAATGGCTGCATTGGGCAGAAAAATACATGAAGACTAATTTTCAAACAGTCCTATTCACTGATGTGTGCCGTGCAACCCTGTATGGTCCAGATGGATGGAGTAGTGGATGGCCACCTTGTTCCAACAAGGCTGCGACGTCAGCAAGGCGGTGGTGGAGTCATGTTTTGGGCCGGAATCATGGGAAGAGAGATGGTCGGCCCCTTCAGGGTCCCCGAAGGTGTAAAGATGACCTCTGCAAAGTATGTGGAGTTTCTGACTGACCACTTTCTTCCTTGGTACAGAAGGAAGAACTATGCGTTCCGTAATAAAATCATCTTCATGCATGACAATGCACCATCTCATGCTGCAAAGAATACCTCTGCATCAATGGCTCCATCCTCCCCTGACCTCAATCCTATTGAGAACCTTTGGAGCATCCTCAAGCAAAAGATTTATGAGAGTGGGAGGCAGTTTATATCTAAACAGCAGCTCTGGGAGGCTATTCTGACATCTTGCAAACAAATTCAAGCAGAAACTGTCCAAAAACTCACAAGTTCAATGGATGCAAGACTTGTGAAGCTGCTATCAAATAAGGGGTCCTCTGTTAAAATGTAACGTGACCTGTTAAAATGTTGTTATAAGTTTGATTGAAATAGCTTTTGATTTCAGTAAATATGCTGCAAACACAACAAATGACAATTTTCAATTCTTTACAATCTATAAAGTGTTTTGAAACTTACTGTGCGTAATAATTTGGAACAGTGCAATGTAAGTTTTTTTATGTTTAAAAAAATACTGTTATCATTAGGAGGTTTGTTCAATAAAATTTGAATTGTACTCTTAATAGTTGATAACATGAGAATTATGCCGATGTTATTTACATCAATTATTTAGGTAAATGAGAAAAATATAATTTGCATAATAATTTGGAACAGGGTGTACATACACACACTGATACATAGCTACACTTTTTTTTTTTATTGTGGCCTATCTCCTGCTTACCTTCTCGGCAGACAGGGGGGACAATGGTACAGCCCGTTTTGGTTCAGTAAGAATCAATATAAGTGCTTGCTCCAAAGTAGACAGACCCTGCACACCACCACCGATTCTAGACAAAAATGTAAAAAGTTAGTTATCTACCTAACGGACCCACACAGTACAGGGGACAGACAGAGACTGGGAATTTTTGAGTCACTTTTGGCTCATATAATGTCGCTTGCATATTTACATTTTTTAATTGGTTTCAATGAGTGTTTTCTGTTCAGGGAAGTGTTACTTTTGTTGACTAACAATTTTAGTCAGATTTTAGTCGACTAACATTTTTGAGATTTAGTCAATTAAAACGAAAAATTCAGGGGGCGGAGCCTGGATGCAGAGCTGATCAGACACGCATCGCCTGAGCTCCACAGACTGGGATCGATAAACGACGGAATATCGGGGCCACTCGCCAAACCGACCAGCCACCGACGACTTCCCAGATAAGGGAACGACGGTGCATCCAGTGATACCAAAATCCAACCGTTTTGGCACTGAAACGCTGCCGTTCAGGCTTGCGGCCTACACAAACGTGGGCAGAGGAGAGGCGGCCGCTCTCTGAGCCCTATTCCCGGCGGAGTGCACATAGCACCAGGCTGTCCCCCCCCCCTCTGGACCGGTGGGGGTCATCCCGGTCTCCCTCCTGACATACCCAGCACCAACAAGCCAGCTACAAGAAGCCATCAAGCGACAAGATTAAGCAGCAACCGTCAAACTTAAAATGGCGGACACTCCAGACACACAAGCTCCTGACACAGAACAAGTTGCGATGCCACTCCAGAGCACATGTGAGCGCTTGCTCCACAACGTCGACAGGCTCTTTACAAACTTCTGGGCAAAGTTAGAGGCCCGCGCCATGGAGACACCGCGTCAGAACCAAGAGCACAGCAAAGAGAAGCGGGAGGTGAGCGGGCCCCCTCAAGGCAAACTCCCACATCAAATGCCTGACACAGCGCAAACGGACCAGACAAGGCCCAAAGCCACCAGGGGCATACTACCCCGATATAGGCAACGGAGGCTGAGAATCCACCGCCGTTGGCGGCAACGCTACAGCAAGAGCACCAGCCGCCCCTTCCATCAAAGAGACTTGGCCTGGACACAGAGGGCCCGAACCTCTAACCCTCACCTGACAGCCGCCCGAGACCGCACTTGCAGAGCCTTCAATGATCAGAGCAGAGGCAACAGTACAGGGGCCCTGATGATGGAGTGTGGCCGGCGGAGGGGCCGACACGGCACCACAGTCCGAGCTCTGGGAACTGCAAGACCACGGCGCACGCAGCGGGCAACTCAGCAGCAACCTCAAAGCCTGGGCCCTGAGGTGACAAGACAAGACACAGGGATTAACAACGAAAAAGACTCACCCCCAAAGCCTCCAAGCGGCATGGGTTGACGGCCATTAAAGGACGCTATGACATCTGGTACCAGAACCTTATAGCAAAACTACCATAGTCTTTACCATAACAATCCTGATCTAGCATGTAATTAATTAACCTTACCACTGTGTACCTACAATACAACCTATTTATGCTGTAGCTTCTTAACTGTTAGGCAATAGCTTCTTAAACGCAGCCTGTATACTCAGTACAGTATAAAACTTTAAGCAACATGTTTATTAATCTTAACTAGATTTTTTTTTAATCCTATTATTACTGCTACTCGTTGACCTCTATGTCTTGAATTACTGTCATGGCAACATAACTACAATCTGATGTGCAAATAGTTGAGCTAAACGAAATCTTAATCTAACATGTTATACCATTCAGCAACACCTATTAGCTTGTTATCATTACGTAATATATATAAAAGAAAAAAGTGCATTGTCTGCCTACCCCCCACTGTAACTAATGTCTTGACACCAGCATATGGAATGCCGTTGGGGTACCATATGTATACCTGTAACCACTATACGCACTGCAAAAATAAAGAATTAAAAAAAAAAAAAAAAACTAAAAATTCAGATGAGTAAAATATGACTACAACTTAAATGGCTTTTTAGTCAAAAGACTATGACTAAAACTTAATTAAAATTTGCCACCACAATTAATACTGGCGGGAAAGACACATGGGGGAGGGAGGAGAGGAAATGAGACACATGTGGGGCTGGGGGATTGGAATACATGGGGGACTAGGGGATTGAGACACATGGGGAGATGGGACTGAAAGAATGAAACCCAGGTGTCTCAATTCCTCCGCCTATCCCTCCACATATCTCCTTCCCCCAAGCATTGTTACTTTTGTCGACTAACAATTTTTGTCAAATTTTAGTCGACTTAATATTTTGGAGATTTAGTCAACGAAAAATTAAATTGACTAAATTATGACTAAAATTAAAATGTCATTTTAGTCAAAAGACTATGAATAGAACTAAATTGAAATTTTCCGCCAAAATGAACACTGGTTCAGTGGAAGGAGTAGACCCAAAATTGATAGAAATCGTACTTTTCCTATCCGCATACAAAATTAAAAAGCTTAAACCTAGCTGCTATAGATCAAGAAAACCACAGCAGTGAAATTAAAAGATTTGGAAACCACCTGTGAAATAAAAAGTAGAACGCACACCATTCATTTGACATTGGTTATTTTCTTTGTACATAAAACTATTTGAGGTATATTTAGAAAAAAGGTCAACTCATAAATGAGAGCAGAGCAGACATATTTCATAATATATGTGCAATATAGCCAAAATAAGTCATTAAAACTGATGTTTAGGCCACTCACAAATAGTGTAGTAAATCACACATAATTATTATTTTATTTATATAGCGCCGACAAATTCCGCAATGCTTTACAATGGGTGGACCAACAAACATGTAATTGTAACCAGACAAGTGTGACGCACAGGAACAAGGGGGTTCAGAGCCCTGCTCAATGAGATTACATGCTGGAGGAAGTACGCTAAAGTGACACAAAAGGTAAGGGAAGTATTAGGGAAGTAGATTGGTAGAATAGTATACAATGAAGACTTAGTATGTTTTTTTTTTTTGTTGTTGTTTTTTTTAATGACAGTTGCAGGAGATGAATTAGTTGGGAGTCATTAACAGTTTAATTGATATACTTTTGTAAAAAATTAAACCAACTTTAATACATAAGGGCTTGCCATCAAAATATAATTGAAAAAAATAAAACTAAGCGAAAAGGCATTACTACAAAAAGCTATTTGGATTTATGATGCCACTCTTTGTCTGAACAGTCTTAAAGATTAATTCATCTTGCTTGCGTTAAATTTAAACTTCTGGACAGGTGAACATTTCCCCTTTTCCTCTACACAACTGGATAAATTTTACAAGTATCAAGACAGATGACATGAGGACCACAGTCAGCAATTTATAGACTTTATTTCACAGTTTGACATACTTTAATTTAGTGTTATATGTTTTCTACTAAGTTAGATATAAATGGCACTATAAACGTAAGAAAAATGAGAAAGTTGTAACGACAAGGGATGCTAGTAGTATCAGAGTGAGCAGGTTATAAGAATACAAACATGCAAAACTGAACCCTGTACTCAAACTCTCACTACTCCTGGGCAGCAGCAAAGACTATAGCACACATCAGCCCCACTATCACAAATCCCTATGCACATTTAAATAAATGGAGGTTTTTAGTATCACTCCAATGGCCATTAAAGTGTAAACCCACCTGCCACGTCAAGGCAAACCTCCTTTAAGCCAAAAAGCAAAATTTCTAATGAGACAGTGAGGTGCATTTTTATAAACCCCTACACACGTGGCCGGTGCAAGGATGTCTGCTGCCCTAGTCAAAGTTCCATTTTGACACCCCCTCATGTCACTAACTGACAGTCACACACTGGCAGACACTCTCTCTGTGAGCTCTCTCTGTTCAGCTCCCTCGCGCGCTGCAGAGTGATGCCGGGAACCGGAATATGACGTCATATTCCGGCTTCGGGCATCACTTTGCGGCGTGAGAGGGAGCTGAGAAGAGAGAGCTCACAAAGCAGCGCTCCCTCGCCGCCCATCTTGGAATTCAGCTAGCTGTCCAACTGCCTCCCTCCCTAAGCAGCCCGGCTAGCAGCCCCAATGGACCCCAGCTAAAAAACCCACCCAGCTCTCCCAAAGGTAGGGTGGGTGGATTTAAATTAAAAAAAATAATCTGTGGGGGGGGGATGTGTGTGTGTGTCTGTATGTGTCTGGCTGGCTGTCAGTGTGTGTGTGTTTCTGTATATCGGTCAGTGTGTATGTCTGTCAGTGTGTGTCTTTGAGTGAGTGTATGTCTGTCAGTGTGTGAGTGATTGTGTGTGGTTGTGAGTATGTCTGTCTGTCAGTGTGTGTCTGAGTGATTGTGTGTGTGTCTGTGAGGGCGTGTGTTTGTGTGTGTCTGTGAGGGAGTCTGTGTGTCTAAGCGATTGTGTGTGTCTGCGAGTGTGTGTCTGTCATTGATTGTGTATGTCTGTCAGTGATTGTGTCACATCAGTATGTGTGTGTATGTCAGGGTATCTGAAAGTGTGTGTGTTAGTCTTTAACAGGAAGAGGTGTGGCAATGACTGGAAGGGGTGGGGCAAATGTAAATTAGGGGGTACCCGAGTTCCGTCATGCCAAGGGCAGCACAGATCTAAAATACACCACTGGCTGTAGGTGCAGGTATAAGGTGTCCTTCTAGGAATACCATGTGCCCAGAAGAAAGTTACCAAAGTAGTTGATGACAGGCTTTCAGAACATTAAGCTACATCTCCATAATGCTATAGTCTAAGGCCATCTTGTTTAATACCTCTTTGCTGAAACTCGCCAAGATGCATGTTATGTAGGGTGTCATGAAGCAGGAATACTGTAGAACCTAAAATAACCTGGCTCTAGACTGTCCAAGGACATGGTTCATAACTTTCTCACTACCCAAGGCGAGCTAGCATGATATTGTGGAATGGCAAGTAGGAGACATGGACTACCGAGCTGTTATGGAATTCAGCAGTTGATTAGTTGGGCACGGCACTGCTTGAAAGTGGTGCCCACCGCAGCTAGAATGGAATCCAAAGCAGTGTAAGTCGAGGTGGTCAGTACTCTCGCCAATAACTTCATCAGTGAGGTCTCTTGGGCCTAAAAGCGGGCCTGTTGGGAATCTTGGGCAAGAATGGCATGCCTTTATGGACAGGCATGTTATCTATTCCTTCCTTTTTTTCTTTTTTAGTTCTGATTGCCTACAATAGTCCTGGATACTTCTTGTGCAGTTAGGACTTTTCCTGCAGCCCAGATACAAAAGTGTGAACCCCCACCCGTTCCAGTAAACTTATATACCATCCAACACTGGCCCCTGGAAAAGTCGGATGCGGGTAGGAGAGAGGTAAAAAGGGCGAGTCAATTATGCAATCAGAAAGGGGGCTCGCAGGGAGCACTATTTTAATGCTCTTTGTAGGGTCCAAGTGCCCTGAATGCAGTGCATATAAGGATGCACCTGCGCTACACATTTAGGGATAGTTCCTCGCTGTGCCCAAAAGCAGGACACTAGGAAAGAAAGTCAGAAGGTGGAACAGGATCTCAAAATCAGAATGGTTGGGAGGCATGTTATAACCTTATAACCTATTATTTACAAATTCTACTCCCGATACTCAATCCCCATACAATTTTTCAGCACTAATTATAGGAGACCACATTTTGTGACGTGTGATCTTATTCTGAACATATGGGTGCATTTTAGCTGAGCATTAAATATAAACTAGAAGGGCTAAAATGTTACTCTAAACCTTTCATGTTTGTATAATTAAGAGCGAACAATGACCCTTGATACATAAGTGATAACAGAAACCTCATTTTGATTATATATACACTCACATTATTAGACAGTGCTTACATTGCTTCCGTAGGCTACCTCTTCCGTAGGCTAGCCATCTTGTAGACAGCCACTTAAGGAGCTTCCTGGTATGGTCCTGCAATTATTACAGGACCAATGTTCAATGTCTTCACACTCTGCATGGAGACTCAGATCACTCCCCATGGAGATGCATAGAGCCAGTACACCTCTATGTGGAGTTTCTGAATGGTGTAACGGGCGGATTGCCACACGTGCACTTGCTCCCCAATGTTTTCCTATGGCCAATATCTGTAATAATGATCACAGCCAGGGGAGGAGTGTGGCCATGAGTACAACTCTTTATTTAACAGTTGAAGTGGAGACCAAGAAATCCATATAGTTAACAAAACACTTGAAATGTTAGGAATACAGGTTTGTATTCCTTTAAAGGGAGGATTCATAATGGTATCTTGTACTGCTTTTGGCATTTTGATTAAAGGACCACTATAGTGCCAGGAAAACATACTCGTTTTCCTGGCACTATAGTGGCCTGAGGGTGCCCCCACCCTCAGGGTTCCCCTCCTGCCGGGCTCTGGGGAGAGGAAAGGGGTTAAACTTACCTTTTCTCCAGCGCCGGGCGGGGAGCTCTCCTCCTCCGATCCTCCTCTTCGGCTGAATGCGCATGCGCAGGAGGAGCTGCACACGCATTCTGCCAGTCTCATAGGAAAGCATTTACACTGCTTTCCTATGGACACGGGTGTCTTCTCACTGTGATTTTCACAGTGAGAAGCACGCAAGCGCCTCTAGCTGCTGTCAATGAGACAGCCACTAGATGCTTTAGAGGCTGGATTAACCCTATTATAAACATAGTAGTTTCTCTTAAACTGCTATGTTTATAAAAAAAAAAATGGGTTAATCATAGAGGGACCTGGCACCCAGACCAAGTTTTAAACAATTCCACCAATTTGGCTATAATCTGTTAACCCATTATTCCCCCAGTCTGAAGCCCAATTTATATGTCTTGACCTAGAGCACTTCTCCACCAACCTCCAAACGCTCCTTTTACCAATCCCAAACCTCACCTGCTCTAGCTCTGCAATCTCCTTCTACAATTCCACCCTCTCCTCTCAACTAGACATCATGGAACCTCCTACATTTAAATGCAGCAAGCATCCCCCACTACAACCTTGGCACACCAAGCTGACTCGATATCTCCAAAATACTCCAGAACTGCTGAACACTGGTGAAGAAGTCTCACTCCGCATCTGACTTTCTCCACTACAAATATATGCTGCCCTCTTACAGCTTGGTTCTTTCCTGCAAAAGTAAATTACTTCAATACCCTCATAACCACACTCTCCCGCCAACCCAAACGACTATTTCACAGTTTTAACTCTTCTTCGCCCTGTTGCTCCTCCTCCTACCAACTTTACCGCCACAAACTTTGCAACGTACTTTACTGACAAGATCTCTACAATCAATCAGGGAAGAGATCTCTCATCTTTCTTCTTCTTCCCCTTACAATATTTTCACCAACCTCACTCTCTCTGCTGTTCTATGTTCATTCACACCTGCTACAGCAGAAGAGGTTTCTGATCTGCTCCAGTCCTCCCACCTCACCACCTGCTCCCTTGATCCTATTCTCCTATCTTATCCATACTCTGTCTCCTTCTCTCCCTTTGCCTCTCACTAAAATTCTCAATCTCTCCCTCTCCTCTGGCATATTTCCATTACCCTTCAAACATGCAACTGTAACTCCGATTCTAAAAAAGCCCAACCTTGACCATAACTCATCCAACTACCGCTCTATCTCACAACTGCCTTTCGCATCCAAGATCCTTGAAAGACTTGTGTATATGAGATTGACAGACTTCCTCGAGTCCAATTCTCTGCTCGACCCACTTCAGTCTGATTTCCGCGCTCAGCACTCCCTGGAAACAGCTCTGACCAAAGTATCAAACAATCTACTCGATCCTAATTCTCCTTGACCTTTCCGCTGCTTTTGATACTGTTGATCATAAACAGCTTCTTCTCATCCTCCGTAATCTCGGTTTACAAGCTATTGCCCTCACAGTATCTCTTTCTCTGGCTCAGCCTCTTCCTCCCAACCCCTCTCTGTTGGTTTCCCCCAAAGTTCTGTCCTTGGTCCTATTCTGTTTTCGATCTATACTGCCTACCTTGGTAAACTCATCAGCTTCTTTGGCTTTCAATATCACTTCTATGCGGATGACACGCAAATCTAACTGTCCTCCCCTGATCTCTCCCAGCCCCTCTTGACTTGTGTCTCTGACTGTCTCTCTGCTATTTCTAGCTTGATGGCTGCCCCACTTCCTTAAGCTCAACTTGTCCAAAACAGAACTTCTATTCTTTCCTCAAGTGTTGCTACCCCCGTTTCTGTCAAATGACAGAATTTGCAGTGCAACTGTAGGGCATGCAGCTGCAGGCAATGCATTACTCAAACGTTGCATTGTTGATGAAGCAGTGACATCTTCCTCTTCACTGCCCCTTGCTGGTTTTGGTGTTGTGGAACTTTTATAACTTCACCACCAACGTTGGTCATAAATAGAGGTTTCTCTCACAAACTTGCTTAACTGCAGCTACAAAATCTAATTTTCACAGTTCAGCAGTAATTAATTGGCTTTTTTGGCATGTGATAAACAATATATCCCTTGGAGAGTAGATATTCTAAGGAGAATATTCTTCATATCTCACTGCATTGTATTGCTTAGCAACAAGCTAGCAATGTCAGGTTTTTCAGTTCAGGGACGTATAGGTATACTAATACCTAGGAAGGGACCGTAATTCCTCAGCTAATCATTCTTCCAATTTTAAATCCAGTAATTATTTAAAAGATGGATTATTTGTTCACTGTATACAAACGGTTTCCGGGGTATCCTTATAAAATATATTATTGTTCTAAACAGTTGTAAATACCTAGAATTGGCATTCAGTTGAAGTTCCTCCAGGTATCAGTTATTATGTTCAAACATATTTTATAATTACATAAGAATAAAGACTCTTAACAAAAGTGAAGTCATTTAAGAAAATTAGAGCCCTTTATCCAGAGTGTGTGAGTTTCCTGAAAGGGGTTACACCAAGCACCATGACCACTTCAGTGATTTAAAATCAGAACAGTCACCCCACTTACCCTAAATAATTTTTTATTTTTTTATTTTTTTTTAAACAGTAAGTTTAAAGATATAAATTCACCCACATCTTGAGCGGAGGAGCTGGTCTGAGGTCTATGAGGGAGGTGGAGACGAGCATGCTAAAGTAGAACATGCCTGCCACTTCTATTAGCCCTGGCTGTTTGATTGCCTGCCAAGGTATAGTTCCCTAGTTAATTTAATTTTCTCATAAAAATCAGCACTTTTATAAACTGGGGTTAAATTAGGTTACTCTTCACCCATAAAGCACTTCTGCTTTTGGGGTGTGGAATGGTCCTTTAAGAGATTTCACTGACCATGTAAGAATACATCTGTTTGAACGTTATTACACCATTTTATTCTTCTGTTTTCTCTCCATTCTTCTCTCATTTAAGCTATTTAACCAACAGCTGGCCCTTTTAAAGCTCTGGTACATAAGAGTTTAAAGATAAAGGATTTACATCTAAGAGTGGTGCATCCAATATTTGTGAATGCCAGTACTCTGCAGGTTAAAGGGACACTATAGTCACCTGAACAACTTTAGCTTAATGAAGCAATTTTGGTGTATAGAACATGCCCCTGCAGCCTCACTGCTCAATCCTCTGCCATTTAGGAGTTAAATACCTTTGTTTATGAACCCTAGTCACACCTCCCTGCATGTGACTTGCACAGCCTTCCATAAACACTTCCTGTAAAGAGAGCCCTATTTAGGCTTTCTTTATTGAAAGTTCTGTTTAATTAAGATTTTCTTATCCCCTGCTATGATAATAGATTGCTAGACCCTGCAAGAGCCTCCTGTTTGTGATTAAAGTTAAATTTAGAGATTGAGATACAATTATTTAAGGTAAATTACATCTGTTTGAAAGTGAAACCAGTTTTTTTTTTTCCCCCCATGCAGGTGTTCTATCAAATTCCACTACCCTTGTCACTTCCGGTGAGGGGAATCAGCTGGATCCTGTGCTGCACATGGGTGCTAGCACTCCTGCTACTCCTCCACAGAAAGGTCCTGGAAGGTAAGTAAAACTAGTTTTACACTTTCATTATAGTTAGTGCATTCACTAAGCTTAGGACATGGGGCATTTAGGGTTCAAATTAGGGTTAGGATTAGGGACTTATTTAGTGATATTTCACATTAGGGGAATATCACTAAATTGTGTTTTCACACTTTATTTTAACCCTTACTTCAAGGATTAGGGTAAGAATAGAGTGTGAGAGAGGTTAAAAATCACTTACCTAACCCTAAGTTAAACCCTCACTTAACCCTAAATGTCCCGTGTGCCTAAGCATAGTGAATGCACTAACTATAATGAAAGTGTAAAACTAGTTTTACTTACCTTCCAGGACCTTGCTGGGGAGGAGTAGCGGGAGTGCTAGCACGTAGGATCCAGCTGATTCCCCTCACCAGAAGTGATGAGGGTAGGGGATTTTCACAGGTAGGGAAATTTGATATAACACAGGCTCTGTCAACCATAGCCAGGGGAGGTGTGGCTACGGCTGCATAAACAGAAACAAAGTGATTTAACTCCTAAATGGCAGTGAATTGAGCAGTGAAATTGCAGGGGAATGATCTATACACTAAAACTGCTTTATTTAGCTAAAGTAATTTAGGTGACTATACTGTTCCTTTAAGACATATCCAGAAAGTCCAAGTCTTCACTGCCACAAACCCTCCCAACAAAAAAATTCTCAGACAACTCTTTCAGTATAACCTAACATTTTTTATTAGACATGCTAAGATTTGGTAAATATTAAAAGGGACACTATAGTCACTAAAACAACTTTAGGTTAATGAAGTAGTTTTGGTATATAGATCATGCCACTGCAGTCTTAATGCTCAAGTCTCTGCCATTTAGGAGTCAAATCCCTTTGTTTAAGCAGCTCTAGTCACACTTTACTGCATGGGACTTACACATATTGTCTGAACACTTCCTATAAAGAGTCATCTAATGTTTACACTTCCTTTATTGCAAATTATTTGTAATTTAGAGGAGAACATCTCCTGCACGGTTAATAGCTTGCTAGACCCCGCATGAGCCTCCTGTGAAGTTCAATTTACAGAGCAGGCGATAAAACTTCTAAAGCAAGTTAACATGTGATTAAAAAAATTAAACCATTTTTTTCATGCAGGCTGTTCGTCACAGCCAGGGAGGTGTGGCTAGGTCTTCATAGACAGAAACAAACGTGATTTAACTCCTAAATGGTATAAAATTGAGCAGTGAAACTGCAGGGGGATGATCTAAACACAAATACTGCTTTACTACGCTGAAGTTGTTTTGGTGACTATAGTGCCCTTTTAATTATTGAATCAAGGAACCAGATACAATGTAGCAGATATTAAAGACTTTCTTTTAAAGATATACAGCTATTAAAATAGCTGAGCGCTTTCAGCAATCTCAGTCTTAGAGACAATTACCGTCATACTTTTTATTAAACCCTGCAGGATAAAGGGTTATGCAAATGATTTAACAGTTCTGGCACACCACCCACCATGCAGTGAATAACGTGGCCCTTTCAAACAAAAGCAAGTAGTTTTGCATCTGGAACCCAGTTGTGCCAAAATAAAGAACTAGTAGACTTTAAATGCATGTGGAAGAAATGCCAGTATTTCTTCCCGCACCATAAAACCCCCCAAAAACAAAACAAACTGCCTACATCCACAATAAAATAATATCTTGTATAGCTAGAGTGGAGATACACTTTTACAGTTTTATTAAGTTTCATTTTCAAACATTTGTAAAAATATTTCCAGTATTTTTCTCTTCCTATTGCTAAATTGTAAAAAATATAATTACAAAAAATAAAATAAAGTTATATTTTTGTAAAAAAAAAAAAAAAAAGGCATGCCACACATCACACTATACACCATAGTGGTTATGGTGCCAGGAGTTACACATCCCCCCCCATTGTGAATAATCAATACATTTTAGAATGGTTTGACTTCTTACCTAGGATATACCAGGCACCATTCTATGAATCCTCTGAGAGCATGAAACTCCTGCGTAGACATTTGGCTGAGAGCGTTAGCTGATCACTCTGATCCAGTTAGCTAAGCCCTGGGCCGGCGAGCTTAGCTCAGGCAGAGAGCCTCTGGCTCTCAATGAGGTTGTAGTGGACGGCACTGGGCAGACTGATAAGAACTCAAACCATTCTAAAAATTTTCTACTTTCAATGTGTGCTGTTGTGGTTATGGTGCCTTTAAACATTACTTCACAAAAAAAAAAAAAAAAAACCACAAACTCCTACGAACAGCAAATCCTGATATACTCAGCAAGGCAAAGGAGGAGGAGTGTATTCCTGGCTGTCCGCACCTTATGGCATTTGACATTCTACAGCATCTTATCAGCTTCTGGAAGAGATTTACTTTTTAGCTGCTTCTACAGTAAGGCATACGATGAGCTGAAACATTAGCACATCATTGTTACATCTTCCCCACTATTAACTGGGAACCCATAGAGTTAAGCAATATGATTCATCACTATACCCTTTGGCACAATATAGTGTTAAAAAAAAAAAAAATAATAAACTACAAATAAGATAAAAAAAAAAAAAAAAAGTTAAGTTAAAAATAGTACCAAATAAAAATGTAAAACATTAAATATAAATCATGAAAGTTGGGTGCATAAATAAAAGCATCTCAATGCTTGAATCTAGAACTCACATTAATAAGGGGTAAGAGGGCACTGAGCCTAGTGCAAAACACATACAATTTTGTTATTTTCAGAGCTTTTAAAAATATCTATGAAAGTCCATTAAAGTGCCAGGTGCTGTTTTAGTCTCACTGGCCATGTACTGTACTACTCTCTTGTCATATCAATGTTAAAAATCATTATCCAAGGGCAGCAGAGCTTTAGCCTTTAAACCTTTTGGTCCGAGAAGATAATTTCAAACATCCACTTATAGTGCAACAGATTTCATAGCAGCATTTCACATCCAAATCAGGAGGACCTCTAAAATCTAGATGTTTATCAAAAGTCAAGAAAATTGTGGTTTTACTTCTCAGATCAACAAAACACATGCGACAACTTGATTAGAGATTGAAAATGGTTGCCTAGGGTCTTGGATCAGAATGAGGTTTATCGTGCAAAACAAATAAGTACCAGCCGTGAACAATGATTTTCTGTTCACACATGGTAAATAGCTTCTGCTATATGGATGAATGGAATAGGAACCATCAACTGGTCTTAAACTTGATCATGGACTGTTCTGAAATTTGTTACTATAAACTGAATAAAGGCACGTGATTGCTTCATTTAATGCACTTCATTAAATAATGATAAACATCTATGTTGGGTTGGATGGGTTGGGGATTTAAGTCATCACTAGTCAATGCTTGATTTGTATCAATGGGACATCTTTATTGGCCATACAGGAATCACAACTCCAAATTGCAGAGGCTTCAGCGGTTAGAAGTGCATGAGCAAACTCAGTCAACCCAGTACATGTTCTGTGAAACCACTTCCGACAAGAAGCTTCACACATGATGGAATCCTGGACTTCATCAACATCTCCAGAACATATTCCACATGGGTATAATGGACCTTTGGATAAATGACCAGAGTGTGAGGCATGGAGGAGCCATCTATTGCACTTTTCATGCAAGGATACGTCGTCTTTTGCTAGTTGTGGTGCACAATCTTTAACAGGCGTTCCTTTATTGTCAACAACATACAAACAATCAGAAGCAGGAGAATGGACGTCTTCTGTACTAGCAGGAGAGAACGATGTAATATCTAAAGTTTGTCTCTGTCGATTAACAGTTTTTGGGGAGCATCCTTTTGGGCTTCTAAAGTTAGTTTGTTGTGAAATATAAGCATGCATTGTATCCATATGCACATTCAAGTTTGATTTTTCCTTTGGACTTCTGTGATGAGCTACTCTTAAGTCAGGATTATTTTCTGAGCTTTGGAATTTCTCAGTATGGTTAGTTCTGAAATGCTGTCCCGGGAAGGTAATGGTTTGATCAAACTCAGCGTTAAAAGAGTGATTATCTTGAATGGAAGTGTTGAAGTAGTGCGTTTTGTCATAAGGCTTCCGCACTGACTTTTGAGGAAGATGAGTCTGTTGTTCCCTGCGGGGTGAGGCAGAAGAATGAGAGAACATTCTAGGTGGGTTTGTGAATGGCATTCTAAAAGCCTGATGATCTTCACTAGCACTATATCTAGGCTTGGTGAATTGACTGTAGTTCAGAGGAGGTGAAACACTATATTCATCAGCAAAAGGATTAGAAGCTATTAGATGGTTGGAACTTGTGTTTGTTGGTGGAGCATATTGCGAGTGTGAAGATCTCTAATGAGGGCAGAAGGAAAAAAAAAAAAAAATAAGTATTATTTGAAACATGGAGATATCAAAACCATCCTATCAAAGCAAAGGAACACTTACAGAGTTATTGACTAAAGTGAGAATTCAAGATGAATTTAAGGTAAATTCAAGGTGATTTGTTTAAATTTAAGACCAAAAATAGCCAAAGTGAAAGCATAGCAGACTTGGAGAATTTACAAAGTGATTAATTTGACCTTAAATTTGAGATGTACTCTGAATTCTTACTTTAAAGAATAGCCCTCATAATCTGTAAGAGACAGAGAGAGATGCAAAGACAGAGGATAAAGAATAATCTTGCAAAATACAAAGCAAAAATGAGGGCAGAGAGTGAACACAACCGTTTGAGTTTGGGGTGGGATGAAAGAAAGGTGTGCGACATAAAAAAATTATATAGGAGTTCTTTCACTAAACTGGGAATTGTGGGGATTTGAAAATGGAACTGAAAATAAAAACTAGAAATAGCCAAGTTGGGGATTTGTATTTTTTCAGTTTAGCAGTTCTGGCATAAAATTTGCAATTCCGTTTTCAGTTTCTCTACAATTCAAAGTTCCAATACAATATATAGTGTGAGTATGAGACTCCCCAATAATGACAGCAGCATGGTTTATACTTTGATCTTAATCATGAATAAATTCAGCACTACTTTCCTTACTACAAGAAATGTATTGGGGTCATAATTAGCAGTTAAACTCTAAATAGGTTTTTCACACCCATCCTCACCATCCACCAAATGAGCCAGGATAATCCAACCAATGAGCTATTGGCTCATAAAGCAGTGGTATGAGACACCAGCTGGTTTGGTGGGTCCTGAAGACAGCTTTAAAGAGCAAGGTTCAAAAATACATATTTTTAGTGCATCTTAGAATATAGGTCAATAATGTCACCAACCTATGTCACAGATACATGTGTATGTCCTGACAACCTACAGCGCCATTAAATCAAAAACAGTTGATGGACATGAATCTCCAATATAAATATTGATAGACCAAGCAGGGCAACCATATTATAATCCAAGGCACTGATGAATGCTTAAGGGCCATAATAGATAATATCTCTGTTTCAGGATATTGTCCTCCAAAGGGTGGCAGTTTAGATTTTAAAGTTTGTCTGGGGTAAAAAGCAATATTTTCAAGTCCGGTATATTCTTTAGAGCGAGGAGAAAAATATATCAATATAAAAAACAAAAAAATACACATTACCTCTAGGCCAGATCTTAGTTTCTTTTTCTCAGGACTTCGCGTTGGTACACCTGAATGGAAAAACCCATCATCGCCAGCTGAAAAATATATATATATTTTTTTTTTTTTAAAACCCACAATATATAAATGTTTTATATTTTATTTTTAAAACAAAAAGCTAAATTAATAAAGAGCAAATGTTTTTCCATAAAGCCAAACCATAACCCTTTATTTTTATTTTTTATTTTTAGAATACTGTACCCCCACTCCAAAAAAACCTGCTAAGTCATATTTAGGACAATTACGAGGAATGGTTTATAGCTGAAATATCTTGCTGACAAACATATGAGAGGCATTTAATCTATAAACTCCTAGCACTATGTTGATTCAGGATGGTCATAGTCCAACAACTGTTCATAATTGATATAGTTCAGTAACAAGTTATTTGGGCCACTTTTAACTACATAACAGTTTTGTGGATTCATATGGAAAATAAATAAACTCAGATACTCCAGGCTGTACAGTCAGTAAAAGACTATACTTCTCACTTGAGAAAGAGTTGTATATCAACTTGTATGACAGAGAATAAAAGGTTAACGGATTACTCTAATCCTGGCCATGAAAAGGCTATAGGGGCAATCAAATCAGCATTATGAGGATAACTGAAACAGCTTATGTGATGATAATGCTCTGCTCAATGCCAGCGCACTGTAAATTTGCCCCCCTCCTGCCCATCACTAATCTGATTTCACTGCAGCAGGGATACAAAGACAGGTATTTTTGGTGTCCATAGGATGTGTAGATATTGTGTATCCAGTTTTAAAATTCCATGCCTGCTAGTAAGCTGAAAGGGGCACTATGCACCAAAACTACAGCTCACTGTAGTGGTTATGGTGCAGTCTGCAGGTGCTTTCCTTTTTTGACAAAAAAAATAAAAATAAACGCATCTCCCAGTTGAAAGCCTTGTTCAGCCAACTACAAACTTGCTAAAAGCAACATCACAAGGATTAGGCTCACCCTCCATGGACACCCATACCACCTCTTCTAGTCTTTGACTGTCACCCCATGGAATGCGCACCCCCCACGTCCCCTAAGTGACGTCAGTGTATATAGGTGTTCGTGTAAAGAAGGGTTAGTCAAGTTGGCTGTGTCTGGATGAACCCTGGTTTTTTGTTTGTTTTTCCCCTCCCTTTTAAAGACAACTTGCAAGTAATTTGCCAATAAAACGTGGAAAATCCCTATAAAGAGAGACTCTTTGCACCATAAACTCTACACTGAGCTGTGATAGAGATATAAATAACTAGAATTCCTTGGGACCAGCACCCGTAGTCTCCCAGTCTCTCTTTACTTGCTCTGGTAGAACATAAGTCCGACACAATGTGCACAGCAGCCTCGATAGAGCGCATTTCAAAGGACTCTAAGCATTTTAAAATTTACTGCTTTATTGTGTAATATAGTATAAATGTCAATGTTTCAGTTCGTAACCGGCCTTATTTCAAGTTTTCAAAAAAGTCCAGGCATGGACTGCAAACGTTGACATTCATGCAATATTGCATAGTAATGCAGCAGATTTGAAAATACAAAAGGTTTTTTTGAGTGAACTCTATCAAGGTAGGGAGATTGGAGATAGATTGATATACACACGTACACGTTAAATTCCCCCTATATTATATTGCAAAGTGTAGTATAATAAGCTAGTGTTATATAAATAATAATTAAGATGACAAATTAAAGGATACATCAAACACACACACTAAGGATTGATCGATTATCGGTCTGGCCAATATTCAGCAATATCGTATCGGCCTATAATGATACCGATATTGTAGATGGCAGCTGAGGCGCAGCGCACACCATCTCTAGTTCTCCTCTCCAATGCTTAAGAGCCTTAGGCCGTCAAAATGTTGCCACGGCAGTGTTCTGTCCGGCATACCAGGCTTGCAAAAGTTGGAGAAAGGAACTGACGGAAAGAAGATAGCGTGTGCCGGGTCCCAGACCCCAATTCAGTGTGAAACCCACTGGCAGCTGCACAAAGCCACTGAACCACACACACACACACACACTTTAAAAACCAAAATCTGACTGGCATGTATATTTTGTACATTTACCGCTCAAAAGAAAGATTTAAAAAAAAAAAAAACAGCATTATAAAATAACATGTTCGGTTAACAGCAGATTTGTGTAGAAATTATGTATTTTTCAAAACTGTAAATGTACAGAATATTGGTACACGTTGTCAGCCTGAAAGACCACAGATTATTAGTATTGGCCCTAAAAAAAAAGCAATATCAGTTGATCCCCAATACAAACAGCATAAACCGCTCAAAGTTGCAAGTAAATGAAAAGGAAAGGTACAGACAGTGTGAAGTGAAAGCCACTCTGTGTCATGGGCTGCCATGAGAGGGCACACCAAACACGAGGACACACCACCCACTGGCTGCCATAGCACACAACGAGAGCACATCACCCACTGGCTGCCATAGCACACAACGAGGGCACACCACCCACTGGCTGCCATAGCACACAACAAGGGCACACCACCCACAGCATAGAGAGGGCACACCACCCACTGCCTGCCATAGCACACAGGGAAGGCACACCACCCACAGCATAGAGAGGGCACACCACCCACTGCCTGCCATAGCACACAGGGAAGGCACACCACCCACAGCATAGAGAGGGCACACCACCCACAGCATAGAGAGGGCACACCACCCACAGCCTGCCATAGCACACAGGGAGGGCACACCACCCACAGCATAGAGAGGGCACACCACCCACAGCCTGCCATAGCACACAGAGAGGGCACACCCACCCACAGCCTGCCATAGCACACAGAGAGGGCACACCACCCACAGCCTGCCATAGCACACAGAGAGCGCACACCACCCACAGCCTGCCATAGCACACAGAGAGCGCACACCACCCACAGCCTGCCATAGCACACAGGGAGGGCACACCACCCACTAGCTGCCATAGCACACAGGGAGGGCACGCCACCCACTAGCTGCCATGCCCCATGCTGCCCAGCAGGTAGGAGAACTTGCCGTTTCCTGGCAGGCAGGTTACACACCTGACATGTTCCAGCTCCTCTGTCCATGGCCCTGGATGATCCCCTGAGCCTTACCTGCCGGCCTCCTACCGTGCGAGGCGGACATTGCGAACACGTGGAGCCGGGCAGAGCTGGGCCCGGGAAGTGGTAGTGCTGGACCCGGCAGGCTCTCTCCTCCCAGCAGGGGGAAGCGGGAGGCTCAGTGTGGGAGGAGTGCACGGCCTGTGTGTAGAGCTACCTGCTGGGAGGAGGGGGGCAAGGTGAGAGGCAGGGGTGTGACCGTGTGACTGGGGAGGACTAATTAAGGATCTGCACTGGCTAACTCTTATTTATACATAGCATTTATATTTATTTCTTTTCAAATTCCAAGTTCCACTGCTGATACTGTAAATAACTTTTACAGAATGTTTGTAAACTCAGTCTAGCAACTTCATTCCAAAAAATGAACTGCTGCTATGGCCCTGCTTGAGATATTAAATAAAATGTTAGCTATTAGTCACTTTTCCTATTAACCCTTGTAATGCCAATATTAGTATCCTTACAGCGACCCTTCTTTAACCCCTTTATCCTTTATGGTCACCACATTCCAAACATTAACCCTTTCCAGACAGACATTGCTAATCATATCCAGTTCTAATTGAAGCTCATTGATTGCACAGAGCCACCCTTTACGTTACACATTAAAGGGATAAATCATCAGACATAAGGTACTTTAGCTTGCTGAGTGATTAATGTGTCTGGAGTCTATCACATTTGTGACAGTTTATAAAAGTTTTATAACTGGGGGCAAAAACATCTCCATGGCTGTTAATCAAGAAGCCACGGTTCCCAGGGTGCTAATTGTCAGGCGGTAAATCACCTTTGTCAGGTGCATTCACCTTTAATCAGTAAGCTGTATTACTCAATGAGTAGACTCTGATTGGAGTGCTTGCAAAGGCTGCGAATAAGAAAGCTTTTTTTCCAAGAAGTCAAAATATTAAAAAATGGTTTAACTACTTACCTTGAGGCGTGCCAGGGCCTTTCTGGCACCATAATCACTACAGTGCGCTGTAGTGGGCACGGTGCTTGGAATTTTCCTTAAAGTTCTTTGCACCCTTTGCCCCCTTTCACCGGCATCTCGATTTTCTGGTTGTCAGGGTTGGGAGAAATGCAAGTTTCTCATCCACTGTCATTATTGCCATTTCAACCATCATCATGTTACAAGTACTCTCTGTCTACTCCTTTCCTGCTACTTTGTTTCTTTCTTCGAAATAACACACGAAAGGAATTCCCCATGCCATTCGAATGAACGAATGACCGACCATCCGGCATATGGAGTGTGCCGCTTATTAACCGCCTTGTTAACCTTTTTCACCTCCAAATCACCAAACAAAATACAGAATGATCGACCACCCTGCATGAGAAATGTGCCACTTATTAGCCGCCCAGAAGCTGCGGTTTGTGGTTAACCACAGCCTAATTTTCGAACGGCTGGGTGGTCCTCGTTCGTATGAACAAACACGTGGCGGCGGCCATCTTTAACTGCCGAACGCCCAGCGGGGGTTTGTCGTCGACCGTATGGTACTATATTCGGCCACTATTCCTCACGAACTCCGCTGGGATTCCCAGACTTTCATCCGTTCGTGCATAGTCATACGAACGCAGCGCCGTTCATTACTTTCATACTCCCGAGGCTAGACCGACCCTAGGACTAAAAACTGTGGAACTAATCTTGGGTTTAAATCTGCCGAACGGCCGTTGAGAAAACTTTAACCCCATGGCGATCCAACTATATTCGTGAGATCTGAGCACTTTTCGGACATATTAAGCGCTCAGATCCAAGCTATCCGGGGATTTGTTGAACGTAGGGGTTGAATATTGTATAATATGAGTTATGTATTTTTATGTTTTTTTTTGTTACAGTTTCAACTTAAGAATATTTTCTGTACCTGGAGATAATTAAGTTACTACGGTCACTTAAGCCAATTATCTCCAGGATAGAGGAGAGGGTGCAGAAAGATGCACTTTGTTCTAATTGATTTATATTCCTTGTATCCCTGTGTTCCATTAGGCCCAGAGGGGTGTGCCCCTGGCCTGAAAATGTGTATAAAAGAAATGCCTATGTGCTCAATAAACCAGTCTACTTACCCTCAACTCGCAGCCTTGACTCGTCTTGTAGGGAAATGCTAATCACTAGCTCTGCTCAGAGCTCCAGGATTATTCTACACTTCCAGGAATATCAGCTGACTTGGAACTTTTCACTGCTCTCCAAGCTCGGGGTCAAGAACATCCAGGTGGTCCAACCCTCAGCAAGCCTGGGACAACCGTAACAATCACCATCACCATTTCCATTGGCGTTACTCAACAAATTGCTAGTGTTATGACAGCTTCCCCTGCAACTGATGGAAATCCAACCGCTTCTTCAAGAGCTGCAAGGTGAAAGACTGAGGCTAATGTATAGCACCAAGGCAAGGTTTGAGATCACTTTGAATGTTTCCAAGGGCTAGGAACTGAGTAATGGTGGAGTGATGGGTCTACATCTTAAAAGACACAAGTCTGAAGGAAGAAGCAGAAAAATAAAGTGCTAGAGCAGGCAGCAGGTCCACTGGTAATGTATTAGATCATGTGCCGTTCCCACCACCAGCAGTATCCCTTCTACTACCACCACCCTTAAGCAGAACATAGGGGATATTGAGGATAGTGCCAGCAGTCAGCACAAGGAGTTTGGACAGAGACAGACTTTCATCTTCCAGGAATTTAAAAAAAACTACTCTTGTTTAACTACTGCCAGTGCCATCTACACCATCTTCGATCACTCATTTAGAATTGTTTGGGTGATTTGTGTTTGCAGTGTGATCGATTGACACTACAGCTTTGATGTGTCGATGCATGGACTTCACATGACCTCTGAATGTGTCCTGTGGTATCTGGCACCAAGACAATAACAGAAGATCCTTTATGTTCTGCAAATTGCTAGGTGAGGCCTACATGAATCAAATTTGTTGTTCCAATCTGATTTAGATCTGGGGAATATGGAGGCCAAAGCAACACCTTGTACTCTTTGCCATGTTCCTTAAACCTCAAAGACATTTATATATTAGGTTTTCAGGAACAGGCATGCTGGCAACCTGGGAAAGTGGCACCTTTGCGCAAATAGCCACTCAGGCAACTCAAGAAAATAGCCCCTGGTCAGCAAGACACCCTGGCATTCTTGGAAAGTAGACCATTGCTTACCGATAAACGCTTAGAAGTCCCTCAACCCCCTGTGTGTAAATAAGACACCAGGAACTCCAGGAATGTGACTCCGCTTGGGAAAAGTGACTCCTACTTGCCAATAGATGCCAAGGTTCTACAGGAAAATTGCCCCTGCTCACCAGTACACACCCAGTAAAGTGACCCTGTTGCCAATACTTTTCACGTTCCTTGAGAGGTTCCAAGACAGTATTAGGCAAGCTGGGGCCCCTTTTTGCCCATAATTACCATTTGAATATATATATTCAAATGGTAATTATGTATATATATATATATATATATATATATAAAGATCAATCACTGGGCAGCATTTTAAACCACATAAACCAATGGGATGTTTGTGCTGGTTGCTCCAGTTTCAGAATTCTGCCATATAATTCCTTTTATACATAACCCAAATTGAGATGTCTGCCCCTCTTTAATAAAATCAGGATATATGTAGTACTGCCATCTAGTGGTTACTAAGAGGCTTGCAACCCCTCTTATCTTCTAATGTTTAAAGCTATATCCATTGCTTAGGGTACTTGCAATATGCAACATATACCATAATATACATGAATGCAAGCTACACATTGGAGCTTTAATGACCATAGCCATGTTGTATTATTTTTATCAGTCTATGGTTTATTTGAATAGTACAGGTTTTCTAATAATGTTAAACTTGTGTCTGGAAGGAGGCGTGGCCAGCTTAACAATGGACCAGACGTGTCTAAGAAAAGCTCTGGCTGTATTTTAACCAAATCGACATTATTGCCACACAAATTGTGAGATAACTTAGCATTTACTACACACAAATCCCCCATAGAGGGATGGGGCGCAAACAGAAAAAGTTAGCCCAACGAGAGGGCACCCTCATATCCAACATACGCAGATCATTTGACAGGCTGCAATCACAGCCTCTGCCCAAAATGGCGCATGACATTCCTCAGGAATCCATTGAGTCGGATGACTCCCACGAGAGTGAGAGCCCCGCTACTTCATGGGCACCGAGCCAGATATATCAACGAACGGAGTCAGATGCCGACACCTCTCCATCCACCAAAGGGGACATAAAGAAACTCCTGCTGGACTTACGAGAGCTGTGGAAGGCGTACTTGGCTGGGGTACAGGTGGAAATGAGCGGCCTGACTCAACGCATTGGCGAGATTGACTCACGAGAAGAGGTCAGAGAGCACCGTGTGACTGAGAACCGATTGCAGCTGGACGTACGTGCACAGAGAGTTCAGGGCCTCTCCCACATGGTCACCGCACTGCCCACTGCCCTAGCTGATGCACCCAGAGACATAATAGCAGTCACATGGGACATTTCCATTAAAGCTGCCCTGCTGGCCAGGGCCAGAAATACCTCCGTAGTGAATGTGGAAGAAAATGCAATCCAGCTTTTTGATGACTTGCCGTTCTCCGTGCTAGCGGAATGGAGGAGATTTATGCCAGTCACAAGGCGACTGAGGGAGAGTGGAATTAGATACCGTTGGGGAGTAAAAGGGACACTGGTGATACCCTACAAAGATACGGTGCTGCCCTGTCTGCTGACGAGGACCCGGCAACAGTCTTACACACCTTACAGCTGCCTCCTGCAACCAAGCTGCCATCGAAGCTGCCAGCTTGGGCTGACCCTGGTGCAGGACCCAGACAAGTACCCCGGAGCTGTACCCTAGACCTAGACCCTCCATAGACTGCTGCGCCATGAGAAGTATCCCACCTCACCAAGCTCCAGCAGAGCCCAGTCAGACACCCATACCACAGTTTGCCTAAATGTGACCTGCTAATGTTTTCATGTTTTAAATGTTTAAGGTTTTAATGTTGGACGGCACTGCAAGTTACCAGCTTCACAGCTGTTACCCACTTTCTCTGCTCTCTATACTATCTCTTGTGGGCAGTTTGTTTCCCTCACACACACGGGGAGGGCTGGGTGAGCACGGGTGCTGGGGGAGAGGGTGGAATGTGAGTGATTGTCTGAACGCGGGGACCATAGAACGACTAGCGGTGACATCTTTGGGGATGGCCTTGACCTTCTCTCCCTCCCTTAATGTTTATTGTGCCTCAGGTGATAGATGCCACATTTTCGACAGAGAGACCCCCCGTATCAGAGAGTCGCTAGTAATCAACGTGACAGGCTAACGCTTGATGGTTAAAGGATGAGTGTGCACCCAGCCGACACTGGACCCCCCCCAGACTGGCAGTATGCAGAGGGGTGGGGAGAGTAAAGGGACACGAACGACTGCCAGGTAATAAGCAAATTGAGGATTCGCGGACGTGAGGGCTTTCCTCTCCCTCCCACCACCCACCTTTTAGCGACATGTCAGTTGACAATTTAGAGACCGAGCGTGTGAGTGTGTAGTTATAGAGGAGGGAAGTTTCTGTGCCAGGCCTTTGGCCCCTCAGAGTCTAATTTACTCTCTTGACGAATTTATACTTAATTGTTTGAAATTTCAATATCAATGCAAAATCAAAAATAAAGAATTTAAAAAAAAACTTGTGTCTGGAACATTTTTTTTTTTTTTTGTAAATTCTTTATTTGTCGTTCAGGTGAGTACAAAACACATACATACACCACAACAGCGTACATGTGCATAGGAACAAGTTGAATAATGGTACAAATAATGAGCATTAGTGTCTTTCGATCCCGTGACATTCGTCAAGTGTCATAACAGCAATCATTAAGGTGTAGATAGGTTTAACAGTTGTAGGTGAGTGCGCACTTCTGAAGCTGAAGCAAATGCAATAATGACAGGCTAGGTAGAAACGAGTGGTTATATCCTTACCAAACTATAGAATTCTGCTGTAGAGTTAAGCTTACTGGTCTGACGGAAAAGACAAGGTAGTAGCTTCATTACCAAAAATATGTGACATGTGGAGCAGAAAAGCATTTGCGTCAATGATTAGTGATACTTGGCACATAGGCTATTAAGCTTAGTATAGGAAATTATTCGTTTAACTAATTCTATTGTAATGGAATCGATAATTCGGGTTCCAATTTCTCACATGTCGCTGTTGAGAAAGTGATTCCCCAAATCTTAGCGTTAACCTGTGATCTCCTATAGAAAGTGGCCCCAAAGGTGGATTGCGTAATAAACGTTAGCTTGACTGTTTCTGTTTGTTCGTATATCACTCTGGTCAGGTGTACGTTATGCCTGCGTCTAGTCGCCCCAGTCTGTCATGGGACAGATGTTTAGTTCCTATCCTCCCGTCAGTTAATTGTGTCTTGCTTTGAGAACTAGTTCTCTATGTGTCTGGTCCCATTCTACCTCCATCAGTCAGCTGTTATTTAAGTCGATGACTCGTATCTATGGAAGTTGCTTCGTGTCATGGCTATATATCGTGTAGCGGCTCGCTCGGGTCCTCCCGGCTCCGGCCTCCTCGGGCGCAGGTCAAGCCGCATCTGCGTAGAACCTCAGAAAAGTTCTGTGGAGTCGATTAGATGCAGTGGGGAAAAGGAAAGGAGGGGGGGGGGGAGGAATGTGAAGGACAGCATGTGTCGGGGTGTTATGGTGCGTGCTATGTCTCCCTAGTTCTGGGACGTGAGAGGTAGACATACCATGGGGTCCAGATGTCGACGTGTTTGGTGCTTCTCCCTATTAGTTCTGCGTACCGCGCCTCAGCCGTGTGTATTTCCTCAACTCTCTGTAGCCACTCCGTAACGGTCGGTGGTTGGGTCTGTTTCCATTTGACTGGTATAGATGCTTTCGCTGCGTTGAGCAGGTGCCTTAATATCGATCGTTTGTATTGGGCTATCGAGCCTTCCGTGTAATGCAGTAGGGCCATTTCTATGCTAAAGTCCGGCAAATCTCCCAGGATTATCGTCATTTCCCTCTGTATGTCCTCCCAATATGGCTTAATCAGCGCGCAGTCCCACCAGATGTGCCGTAGGGTGCCTGTTTGGGATTCACACCTCCAGCATGTATCCGTGGTTCCCCTGAAAATTCTGTGTAGTAAAGATGGGGTCCTGTACCATTGAGAGATTAGTTTAAAGTTGACCTCCTGATACCTGGTGCTTATGGAGCTCTTGTGTTGCAATATTAATATCTGTTCCCATTGTGCCTCAGTGTACGTCCTAGCTGTCAGCTCTTCCCACTGCCTCTTAAACGCATTTTTCCGTGTGTGGTTTTCCGTGTGTTGGTAGATGAGCGATACCCTACCATCTGCGCCGGTGTTGGTCACACAGAGGCTTTCGAACCACGTCTGCTCTCTGTGTATCGCTACCCTGTTGGGGAGGTTGAAGTAGAAATGCAGCAGTTGTGCGTATCGAAATCTGTGCATCAGCGTCTGTTGTGTCGTCGTACTCCACTCTCGCAGGTTTCTCAGTCCGGTATTGCTCAGGACCTCGGACATCGGGATATAATTTCTGTCTCCCTTTATCGGCCAAGCAGATCGGTGCAGCCCCCCACCTATCGCAGTATTGTGTGTTATCGGGATCAATGGGCTTGGTTGTGGGGAGAGATGTTGGTTCTGTCTCAAGGATGACCATATCTTCAGCGTTTGTACAATTGGTGATTCATTGCCTAGTTTTGATGCCGCGTCTGCTGAGCCTTGCCATGTATACATGTGGAGGGCTTTGTTTGTGCTCTCTCTATCTAGTGCAGCCCACAATTTGTTTTCGGACGCTGCGTGCCAATCTCTGATCCGCTGTAAGACCGCGGCCTGGAAGTATTTGAGTATATCGGGTAACGCTAGTCCGCCCCAGTTCTTAGGTAAGCATAGCTTGTCGTAGCTGAGCCGTGCGCTCCCTCCTTTCCAGACGTATTTTATTACTGCCGATTTAAGCGTTGCGAAAAATTCTGGTTGGATGTGCCAGGGAATGGTGTTAAAGTAGTAAAGCAGCCGTGGTAGGATGTTCATTTTAATCACCGCTATGCGTCCCTGCCAGGATATGTGGTCATAGTTCCAGTTTTTTAGGTCGAGCAGTATTGTGCGTAGGAGGGGTATGTAGTTCCTGGTATATAGCTCTTTCGGGTTGCTGGGTATCCAAATTCCCAGGTATCGCATCTGGTCTGCGCACCAGTGGAAGGGATATTCGCGTGTGATCTGCTCTCGCACTGCTGTTGGAGTCTGTATGTTCAGCAGTTCACATTTAGTTTGATTAAGCTTCAGACCCGATACCTGTCCATAGGTGTCAAATTCCTGCATCAGGACCGGCATGGAGTCGACAGGGTTGTCCACAAAAAAGAGCATATCATCTGCATATGCGGCTACCTTATGTTCCTGATCCCCGTGTCTAAACCCTCGAATCTCTGGGGTTTGCCTTATCCTGTCCAGAAACGGTTCTAATGAAAGGGCAAACAGGAGCGGCGACAATGGGCAGCCCTGTCGGGTTCCGTTGTGGATGGTAAAGGTGTCTGTGAGTGCACCATTCACCCTCACTCTGGCACTAGGGTTAGCATAGAACGCCGCTATCCAGGCTATCATTCCTCTCACCATGCCAACCTTATGAAGTGTTGCCATCATGAAGCTCCAAGTCACCCGATCAAATGCCTTTTCGGCATCCGTGGAGAGCATCAGTAGTTCCGTTCTCTGTT
This sequence comes from Pelobates cultripes, assembly GCA_933207985.1. Taxonomy (NCBI): domain Eukaryota; kingdom Metazoa; phylum Chordata; class Amphibia; order Anura; family Pelobatidae; genus Pelobates; species Pelobates cultripes. The sequence goes on along the minus strand of OW240914.1, from coordinate 68,453,813 downwards.
TAAGCGCCAATGCCTGTATAGAGAACGCTCGGAGTGTGCAGTCTCTGGCTTCCCTGCCTGGTACGAAACCTGTTTGGTCAGGGTGGATTAGGAGCGGTACGTATGTTTGTAACCTTGTGGTGATGACTTTGGTGAAGAGTTTCACATCCGCGTTAAGGAGCGAGATCGGCCGGTAACTACTGCAGTTTTCGGGGTTCTTGCCAGGTTTGGGTATCACCGTGATTGTGGCTGCTAAAGTTTCCTGGTGGAATTTATCGCCCTGTTGGAGTCGGTTGAGGGCTGCTGTTAAGTGTGGTGTCAGAATGTCCCTAAACAACTTGTAGTACCCCGCCGAGAGTCCATCTGGTCCCAGCGCTTTCCCCTTCTTCGCTGCCTTAATCGCCGCTTGTACCTCTTCTGTGGTTATTGGGACTTCCAGTAGGTCTGCTTCCTCCGGTGTTAGGGCGTCCGGCTGAAATCTTTGCAAGTAGCGCGTTGTTGCTTCTTGCAGTTTGGCGCGTTGAGCATCGGAAGTCGTTGGCGAGGTATTATACAGTCGTTGGTAATACTTACGGAATTCATTGGCTATTGCCTCCGGGAATTGTGTGAGGGAGCCATCGGTTGTTCGTAGTGCATGTACTTGCGCTCTGGCTTATTGGGGTCGGATCATACGAGCTAGGAGTCTCCCACTTTTGTTAGCGTGGATGTAGAAGAAGGCCTTGGATCGCTGTGTCGCTCTGTGGTGTTTGCGTGCCACTAGATCCGCCAGCTGTCGGCGGGTGTCCAGTAGTGAGCGATAGTGCTCCTCAAGTTGTGACCGCTTGTGTTGTGTTTCCAGTTTTGATATCTGGTCGGTGAGTTCCAGCATGTGTTGCTGTGCTTCCCTTTTTTTGCGTGATGCAATCCTTATGAGATGTCCCCAGAGCACGCTCTTGTGTGCTTCCCAAAGCGTCACTTTCGACACGTCTTCTGTATCGTTCTCAGTAAAGTAGTTGGTTAGATGTTCTGTCAGAAGGGATTTCACTTCCGGGTCTGATAAGAGCGACTCATTCAGCCTCCATGCCGTCTTAGTGGGCCTAAATAGAGGAGAGTCCAGGTGTATGGACACTGCGCTGTGGTCCGACCATGGTGTCGGTATAATTTCAGCCGACTGCAAACGTTGTAGTCCTTCTTGCTGTATGAGAACGTAGTCAATACGCGAATATCTCCTATGTATGGCTGAATAGTGTGTATAGCCTCGAACTGTCGGGTGTAGGGTTCGCCAGGTGTCTACCAGTCTCAGGTCTCGCAGGGCCTTCCTTATTGTTCTAATCGCAGTTTGTGGTATACTGCTGTGTCCAGTCGATGAGTCGACTAGTGGGTCAAGCGGTGCGTTGAAGTCCCCCCCTACGACGAATGATCCTTCCGTAAACGTTGCCAGTTGGCGGATCATTTTGCATTTGGTGCATAGATGGAGGCGAAGGTGTAAATTTTTCCTGAAATTGTGCCTTTGATAAAAAGAAATCTACCGTTAGGGTCTGCGAGTTGGTCCATCAGGGTGAATTGGGTATTAGCGGCTACTAGTATCGCTACTCCTGCCTTTCGGTCGGTGGAGTGGGTGCTGTGGTAGTTGGTAGGGTATCCTCTGTCCTTCAATCTGTGGGTATCGGATGTTTTGAGGTGCGTTTCCTGTAGCATCGCTACCGAGACCCGTTTGCGGTGTAGTTCTCGCAGGAAATGTGAGCGCTTCTCAGGCGTGTTAAGGCCTCGACAGTTCTGCGTTAGCACATGAAGGGGTGCGGCCGTGTAAGCCATGGAGTGAGTGTGGTTGCGTGCGCAGTTCTTGCGGCAGTCGTGTTCTGGTGTTTCAGGTCCAGATGCCCGTGCGCACCCCTACTGCTATGTGGTAGTTTGGGGGGAGGGGGGAGAGAGTTTGCGGTTGCAGAAAAGTAAGAGGAGGGTTATGACACCCAAGAGTTAGGACACCTAGGAATTGTACACGGCTCAACCTGCTCCCGATTCGGTCCGACCCGAGAGGCCACCGATATGAGGCCACGGGAGTGTGACCTCAGTAGGGGAAATTTCCCTCAATACGAGGGGGACCTGTGTAGGTGGGTGGATTTCAAGACCGTACCGTCTCCCAGTTGAGCTAGGGCAGCCACGGAGTTGGGTCCCCCAGTAGTTGTGTCTACACAGGTCTAGTCAGGGGTGGTGAAACCAGCTGAGTCCAGTGAGTCCGCCTGCAGAGTAGCAGGAGCTCAGTGTCTAGGGTTCGTAGTAGCGTGTGTGGCTTACTCAGTGAGTCGTCCGTATCCCACATGTTTCCAGTCTGATGTCGGTAGCTAGGTCTCCTAGACTAACGATCTGTACGGTCACGTTACATCGTGGTGCGTGCTAATGTCCAGTTGTCTAATGTGGCGTGGTGTGTCTTTTGTCGACAGTTCGGTCGTCCCCCATGGGTCGTTCCTTTAGTCTGTGCGGTCAGCACATTGTGTGGTTGACCTGTTGCGTGCAGTGGGTCGTGGTGGGCAGGGTTGGGTGAGGGGGTATTCAACATGGGATCTCGTGTCCCATATAAAGGTCCTTGGTAAGTGTCCCCAGGGTCAAGAGGCTGGTGTTTAGGGACTTGTCTGCTCGGAAATATGTCCTGTGGGCAGACGAGTGCCCGGCTGCAGTGTAGGTGTATGCACTCGTAGGCGGTGATAGTGCAGTGTTGGGGAAGCATGTATCTAGACAGAGTACGGTACCTCGGGTATACAGTGCATCCCATCGCCACTTTCGGTTATCCGTCTTCGCCCTCACCTAGCCTGACTTAATTGCAATGTTACATCTACTTGAACAGAGTAAAGCCTAGGGTAACACAGTTTGAGTCCCAGCCTGTCCCACCCCCTATCCCACCATCCCCATAGCGCTTGATCATCCTACTATCATAACCTGGCTCCTATCTGCATGACCGTCACACCCAGCACAACCCAGTAAAACATTTTCAGCAAAACAATTTCCCATGTATAGGCTCTTCCAGGAACCTCCCACCTCCCTCCAACCACCCCCCAGGCAATACTCCAGATAGCCTTTTTAAGTGCGTTGTAGCACGACAAGAGCACTCCCGCAGCACCATAGGTACTTCGCTGCATTGTGAGTTCAAGTGTCCTAGAAACGTCCAGCAGTCTCATGTAGCGCCTCAATTTGTATCCGTCTGGAACATTTGTTAACAGAGGGAGATGAGACTGAGACAAGGTGAGGAAAGAAATGAAAAAAGAAAAAAAAAAGTAACATCCTGATTCACAAGATAATTTGAATTTTGTTGTCAAGAAGCAGGAAGTATTTACGTTTGGATATAACTTGAGGTAACTTTCAAATCCTATACAAGTGCTCAGAGATGCAGATGATTGAGGCAGCCATTTTCCCCTCCACCGTTAGTATGCATTTATGCTCAACTTCCACATATGTAGGATGAGGAATTTTCCAGAGTTTATCAATCCACAGCCTAATCACAGTACATATGCTATAAGGCAACTTACTGCCAATCTTGGTAGATCCCGTAAGGAGTATTGCAGGAGTAAAAACAGAAAATATGAGAACAGACAACAGCTTAGAGAAACTTCAATAGCTTGCCCTTCGGTTAGTCACCTCTCTGGTCTCAAAAATATTTTTGCTCACTTGTGCCGTTACATAGAGAACCTATACTATTTGCCCATCAGCCAAAAGAGGATGGCGGCACCTGCGAGCGACAAGTTAAATTCACCTTTGCCCCGTCCCCGGTCACTGGACCCCTAGTGGCAATGTCATCATTGAGGGACTTTGCAAATTAGGTAAAGTCCCCAGATGGCGACAGTAACTCCTGAATAAGTAACCTGGAATCATAATATTCTAGAATTAAAGAGATGAACGGGAGGTGACTGCTGTACTGCGAGCAGTGACTAATGGTGAACATTCCCAAGTGCAATGCCAAGTTCAGGTTAGATAATAAAAAAGCAGATGGTCTTTCCTTGTATCTCAACTCACTGAAGTACCTGACTAAACCATCTCCATGTATATCGGTTCACTAAACAAACATGTTCTGATCACTGCTGGGACATTAACTCATATCCACTGGAAGTCTACACACAAAACTCCAAGTTTTATTGACTGGGTTAAGAAAGCTGAATTGATTTTTTCTGATGGAAGCAGAATTGACAGATCTCAAGCAACATGCTTGTTCTGGCTCACTTTTACCAAATCTGACAGCATGTGAATAATCGGAATGTTTCACTAGCACTGAATCCCATTAATACTAATAGTGTCAGAATGGGAATAATCTTTAGAGCGGACTCTCTGGATCCTGTGACGTTTGCATCTATCTGGTCTATCCTTTATTCATTTAATTCTTTCTGTGCATTTATTCTGAAAAACTATCTACCACATATTCCACTGGATGCCAAAAAGTAGATTCCTAGCGGTTTAGAAACTTCAACACCCATGAAGATTTGTCAGCTTTACACCTTGCAAAGCATTATGGGAGTTGTAGTTCTGTAACAGCTGGATGTTTACCTTTTGGCCATGCCAAATGTACTCCCCTTACATCACACCATTCCCACATCACTGGAGAATGAACGTTTCTTACTGTATGAAAAATGTGCCTCTTCACGATAACCGACATGCAAAATGTATGCCATTAATAGCCAAGTTGTTATAAATGTGGAATTTGGATCATTTTATTTTAAACTTGGTTATTTTGACAAAATGTATTAAGTCAGCAGTCAGTTTACCACAATTTACCGTTTAGTAAATAGATTCCCAAGTCACTAAAAAAATTAGCACTCAGGCATTTCCTTTCTACTGGCGTCAGTAAAGTGTTGCTGAAAATATATTTAGCCTTGGCCTTCCGTTGGTGCATAATTTAGCACTTCATCGCATCAGATTTACTAAATATTTGTGTTTGTACAAATACAGAGCAGGCGGAGTAGGGGTAACAGAGAGCCACAGAAAGATTTAAGAGGCCAAAACAGAATGTGATTAGAATCTTGTGCTTATTTAGCATGTTTTTTTTAAATGTATTATTTGGCAGTCTCAGGGCTACGTAAGTTATTATTAACATTTTTATAGATGTAATCTATACCTCTTGAGCGTCCCTCTTTGGGATGCACAGTCCCTATTTTTAACCCCAATACCTCTGTTCCTCTTTCTCTCCTAGTCTACCATTTCTCCAGTAGCTGTAAATTGCTGGTATATTTTTTATAAATTTGATGGGTAAGGAGACTACCATCCTACATTACTGCAACAGAACTCATAATAACTTGGCTCTGAAGTGCAATTAAAGTTTTTAGCAATTAGTATGTGTAAAATAGGTAGGTTGGAAAGGATTCACACCCGGAAGCCTGCAGTGAAAAACTGAGGCCTACTGGCATGGAGCTGAAGTGAGATGGCTACTCTGCTTGAACCAGAGAATACAGAACATGTTTTCAGTACTCTTACCTCCTCCCCCCCCCCTCAGTCCCCCAGACCCCAACTCAAAGCATGACTGATGGAGAATTAATTATTTTACTTATGCAATCTTAGTGAATATTCCCCTAGACATACAGAGCTATGAATATATACAGTAACCTATGGCTGTATTGCATACTGAGACGTGGATTTCATAACATATATTATCTTGTAGCAACAGATATCTGGGCAAGCTTCCCTTGATGGCTCTTTTGGTGAGAAATCGAGGTGAACAATTAATAAAAGGCCCACAGATGTAATTAGTACATCTGGAGATACCTTACATCACTCTCACCTGCAGTACCAGAGAAAAGGGGACTTGTCATAGATACAGGTAAATAAATGGTTAAAAAGCCTTTTTGTCTTAAGTCTTTCCACGTCTGCAGGTGTTAAAAGCAAGAATTTTCTCTCTTGGCTGCAATCAGTACTCCATTTTCTCTGTCTCAGGACAACCACAACCTCCCTTTTCTTTGTCTCACAGGCCAAGATAACCTTTGCATAGTTTAGAGAAGACGTGCTAGACGTGCAGTAGATTTCCTGTAATACGTATATGAATAATTATACTTTTTGCACTAAATGTCTATGATTGGTTGAATTTGTCTTCTGTTTGATAAACCCCTATGAAAACTGTGTTTGTTTTATATATACGCTGTACCCGCATTAAAAACAAACACTTACTTCTTAAACTTGATAATGACTGATCTGCTTGAATTGTACATTAATTGTTCTCTGCAGTGAACATAAAAAAAGATTAAGGAAAGCAGGATGTGTTAACAGCATAAGTCCATCGCAGCTTAAGCGTTTCCAGCCCCAGTGTAAAATTCTAACAGCGACATTCAAGATGGTGGATGCACCTATGTCTAATTCCCGAGGCCTGGCACAGCAACATATTGACCCTTCCGGCTCCTTGACCTCGTTGGAGGCTATCTTTGCGAAGTTTTGGGCCAATCACCGCCTGCAGGTGATACTCCTGTATCACCCAATGTCTGCCCTACTGGGCTAGGGGCCAACAAGGGCTTTCCCCTAAAACACTGTCCATGTTTTCCTCACGTGGGAAAGACTTGGACTCACAGAGGCCCCAAATCGGGGCCTAGTGGTGTCGGCCCCTAGTGGTGCGGCTGGAGGCTGTCTCGCTGTCGTCCTTAATGGACTTTATGTGCTCTATCTGAGCCAGGCAGCTACAGGAATCGGTGGAACCCAGGTGCTCACCTCTAAGAATGCCTGATCACTACAACATGACTCCCTTGCTGATCCAGTCCCAACTGTTTTCTGTAGCTTCACTTTAGTTTATCATATATGTGACACTTTCTTGCAGAACACCCTGGTATTATATCGTTAGTTTAGCATGTTGGTTATAGTTCTTTATCATTTTTCTTTTCTTTAATTAAGCATTGTGTCTAGAGCATGTCTTACTAAATTGCACTCTAAGAATATTGAGAAACAGCTACGTACACACTGTCTGATACCTAGATTGTCTACTATTACCTTGTGTGCTTAAAGCATTAACCAATATGTTACCTGATATCTAGCTTAGTAAGTCTCTGCTATGTTGACTGAATAGTATATCCTTGTGTGCTTACATATGCCTGAGAGGCCTACTTTCTGTTTAAAATAGGTGTCTCTTACTTGTTCCCATTATATCTTTCTTACAAAATTGTGCCTACGGTCAAATCCCACTATACTGTATTATTATGTTTGACATGTGTCTGTTTCTGCTGTTGTGGAATTGCTTGCGTCTCTGTAACACTCTGCACAGCAAAAAGAATTACTAAAAATAAAAAATAGGTAGTTTGATTTGGTCTTGTTCTAAATTAATTTTTTAGTTACATTTATGGTAATTGGTAAATCATAATTTTGCCCAAAGTCTTCCCAAAAACTACACAGCAAAAAATAAGTGTCCCTCTTTGTTCATTTGACATGTTTGGAGATTAGTAATGGAGGCATATTTAAATGTTAAGAAAGGCATGTTCCCAATTACTAAGTCATTACTAATGGATGTAGTCACTAAACTTCAAATTCTGAACCGCCAGATTTTGGCTACAATAGCCGATTTGAAAATTCTTCCACCTGGCAATAGTCCCAGCATAGCTATAATTGTGCCATTCCGGTTTCGATTTGCTACAATTTGGAGTTTAATGAAAAAAATCCCTGAATGTTACACAGCTGACTTTCAAAATTCACTGCAGGTTAATTCAGATTAAAAAAAAAACAAAAACACACACACGATGCATTTATTTAGAAAAAAAAACAAAAACATTTTTTTTTTATTTGAACTGTGCAACTCACTGATATTTGCTTACTGTTATCACAGTAATAACATAAACATTTGGCATTTCAAATTTCAACATCTATACTTTTTTTTGGCAAGACATGAAGTATTTCATTACCCCATTAAAATATAAAAGAAACAAAAGTAACAATAAAAAAATGTAACAGACATCAACTAAATTTTATAAAAAAAAGCAACACAATATTAAACAACATATTAAATCAATAAACTGAAAATACATTCAAAGGTCAAGGTGAACATCTGGTAAAATACAATGGAGTGACAAAGCTGATCCCCCTGAGTACAGTCGTAAATGAATCAGTTACATCATCCAGTATTTACAGTACCATCGCTCCCTTTACATGAAAAGAAAAGTAAAAAAATAAAAATAAAAAAAAGTTCTTGTGAAACCATCTTAAAAATGGGTTCACAACTTTACGGAGACTTAACCACGGCTGGCTCAAAGCAATAGGGGTTGTAGCACAGCAGCAGCGGAAGAAAGATCGATAAGCCATCTCGAAGCTAGAATATGAGATATCTGTACAGACTAAGTATTCTCTACCAGTAAAATATATTTGCTATTAGAGAAGATTTGTAATGATGTTCACTGGTGTTTTCAACCATATGAATTAATGCAAATAAACACGGATATTATACAACATCATTCTGAATAATTACATATTAATCAAACTGACAATATATGTATATACACAATGGCACACTATCAGGGAAATGTACAAAGTTATAAAAGTTGAACTTTTCCATCTTTCTCTCCTATAAATCATTTCTATAAATAACTTCCCTTTTAATAAACTCCATAAATGTGATAAAAGTATGATGCAACATTTTCTGAGCCATCAGGTAAAAGCCAAAATCCCCAACCTGACTATCAAATTGGCTCAAAATGTTCAATATCTTTTTAAACTTACTACAACTATTTAGTTGTTTAGGTGAAGTGAACCTTTTTGTGCAAAGATTTATGTAAGCATCCCTTGGCCCTCAAAAGGTTAGTAATGTAATGTATTAACAATTAAGAGCAAAGTTTGTTACCGACTCACCATAACATAACTGACAGCAGCTTTTTATGAAGACTGTTCTGGTGTTTGGTCCATTTGAGAACATGCTACTATGAGAAGGACTATTTTGGGAGCATCACTAAGGGGTTTAAATGTAGAACCCCAAGCAATGCTTCTTAAAACTAGGTCACCTTTAACCTTTAAAATGTTGGTAAGTCTTATCTAACCGATTGTAAATTAACAGCTGCAATGGTACTGCTCCAGGAAAAGTGAATTAGACTGTAATGTTTTAATATGATAGATAAAATATCTGTAAACATATATATATGACAACATTCTTTAAATTACTCCATAAAGGTAATGATGATGTCATTCCAGATTATTTCAACTGTCCTATTTAAACTGGAATAGTCAGTTATCTAAAATCTTAATGATTTTCCAAGAGCCGCATCATTCAACAATTTCACCAGGGTTCATGACTTTCACATTTAAAGATCAAAATCAAGATGACATTTGGTGTGTATTGGTCATATTGGTGTATAGAAATACCTAGTTTAATATTTTTAGAGATGGATTTGTCTAAATTTGTGAAATGTCTAAACTAATTTGCATATGCCCACCCAGAATCCTTTGCGGTTATAACATCACTGCTGATTTGGGATTTCTGTGGGAAAAGCAAGTCTTATGGCTTGACTGGTGTGCAGATTTTTGCTTAGCATTGTATTAACTATCCACATACTTCAGGTGGAAGGGGTTTTCAATCACAATTTTTCCCCACCATAATCTATTTGGATCTTGCTTCACAAGCACTACCAAGCCTCCATAAGCAAACCAGTAACCAACCTCATGCTGAAGAGTTGCATTAACAACGAAACAGCTGTCCATGAGTGGTTCACTGGTTTTGCATCTTATCCTAAATTGTGTTCCAAGCAGTTGTATACTGCAAACACAAATTAAAAGGAATCCATGTTTAAAATGGAATGAGGCAAAAATGTGATTCTTTGTTAAACTAATTTGCATATGCCCACCCAGAATCCTTTGCGGTTGTAACATCACTGCTGATTTGGGATTTCTGTGGGAAAAGCAAGTCTTATGGCTTGACTGGTGTGCAGATTTTTGCTTAGCATTGTATTAACTATCCACATACTTCAGGTGGAAGGGGTTTTCAATCACAATTTTTCCCCACCATAATCTATTTATATATATATATATGTATATATATATATATATAAACATTTCATATATAAATAGACCTACAGAGAGTTAGATAAAATAACTGTTTCAGATAAAATTGGATAAATAAAAAAATTAATATTTGTAACTCTTTTTGGTGTTCAAAATTACATTATAGGTAGATGCATGTATTGGGTGAAAAGAAATGGAGAAGATCATATTGATTAGGTTGTTATAGAGACATTTTGGTGTGTATCTGAATCTGGCATATTTATAAATAAAATATCTGACTTTGCTCCAAGAGATGTGATTAAAGCATAATTGCTACCTATGCAACATATTATAAAATCCTTTAATGGGGACCAGCACTGATCAAAAAGCAGAGGCTTATAAAAATTGTATTAGAAGTTGGCTCAACTGCTCTGTCAAAGACTTCAAAGAACACATTGATAAGTCAGTGATCTATCTACCTCAGTGTAAAGAATATTCCCCAGAATTCCTCTAAATAATTACAGGCAGGGTAATATCCTTTGTACATGAATCTCTCCGTTTTTTATAATGTTCTAAGAAGAAGAAACATCAGATTCCTTCTCGGAATGATCAGTTTTCAAAAATCTCAAAGGACTCCTTAACACATTGAAATGTGGCTGAAAAGACTCTTAAAGGAAATTATACCTGCATTACTCTAAAATTCTCTTTTCGGTGCACTATCATTAACTGGTTATATAGAACGGTTGTCAAAATATGACTAGCAGCCATTTGTTTGTACTTCTAACACGCCTCTTCTACGGTAACTTAGGTGCTAGTTTAATTAAGAAATCAATTACTCATAGTTACACGAGGACAGGTTAATCTAAAAAACTATTTTCCAGAAGCATTACGCAATTCAGGATGTCTGCATGTATTGCGTCTGCCAAAAAGTGATTGTGAATATAGAATTGCTGCTCTGACTATCGAAAATATTTAATGTACAAGAGAGCATGTTTGCTGGGGGGGTACTTGCCAGCTAATAGTGCAAGATAAATACATGTGGTTTGATTCTGTAACCTATGTTTATCACTGGTAATTGAGAAGCAATTACACACTGCAGTTGTACTGTTAAACTTATCTCTGATCATATATTCCATTATCAGGAGAGATAGAGATCACATCTTTAGCTTATGCCAATGGTATAATAGATGTTTCTAAATACAGAGGTTCCTCAACAAATTCCATTCACTCATTTTTCAATGTGTACTACACCATTAAATAAACAGCAGGGGTCCCCAAAATGACCCTCAAATATTACACAACTACAATTGCTAATATGCTTTAGCAGCCTTTAGAATGTAGATGCATGAATGCAGTTGTATTTCTAAAGATATGGGGGATCCAGGAATTTTGTGAACCCCAGCTCTATAGTTTTTAAGTGATTGCTTTGCTGTGGCTGAAGACAAGACAGAAAGTGGCTGATGCAATCTTTTTCAAGTGGATCTGTCTTGTTTTACCATAATAATAAACTTCATCTAAATCTGACTAGATATTGTTTTTTTTTTTTTTATTATTTATTAATTTATTGAAATATGTCTTTTTTGTTAAAGTAATACTGTAAATGTATTATTGGCATTTAAAACAATGTACTTCACTTCCAGGTAGCAAAACGTTAAATGGCTCTATAAAGAATGATATTATGCTAGAGCACAAGGCATGCCTGCTTCAAAAATTCTTAACCAATTCTCAAATAAAATAAATGCCAAGAAGTATACTGCAAAGTGAGCCAGCAACCTTAAAAAATGGCCCTGTATAAGAAGCTTAGCAATGTTGTTAACAAGATATAGGAGCATAGTGTGCATTAAATATATACATATGTCATACAAATCTATATATTCACGCCAAAACATTAGGGATATACATAGTGTTGGGTGCTTAGTTTCAATATGTGATTAGTAATTTTATGAAGGCAAACTGTTCTGTTCCTTAACAAGGACACTCCTCACCGTACCCAATACATGATCATTGTAGTGGTTATGGTGCCATGATTTTGGGTGCCATATGCAGTCTCGTGTCAGACTGCTTTCTGGCTACCAAAGCATGGCCACTCAACAGCCCCTTTTGTAATCCAGAAAATTCACAATGAGCTGCAGTGGTTGTGTTTATTAGAGTGCCCCTTTAAAGTGAAAAACAAAATTACTATAAATGTTTGCAATTTACAAGTCAAAATTGAACAATAGTGTGAACTACAACATTTCTGGCAACTGTGCCAATGCTGTGCCCATACAGAGAAAATACAAATAATATATAAATTATTCTACATGAAAGGTTTTTTTTGTAATTTCCATAAATCTTTACACATACACATCAATTTACTTTGACATAACAGTTTAATAACAAACATTCTGTCTTCTGCAGGCTAGGAGACAGCAATGGGCACTCCCAGTCACCCTACAATGGTATCTGCTTATATGCTTTTGCAGAAGGGTGAGTGGGAGTTATCCCTTCTCAATAAAAATAGAAAACGTTTCAGAGCCGAGCGCTGTTGTAAGTTACCACAGATGCGAGAAAAGAAAAACTACTGACCCGGCCTGCAGAAAAAAAACCAGCAATGTCATTTCTATTATCTCAACTTCTTGCAATATAGTGAAACAATTACATATATGTTTATGAATGTTACAAATTTCTCTTAAATATAGAATATACTGTACATGTATTTTGGCTATTATTTCCTTCATATATTTTATTTATTATTTAAATGTCTGCACTGTCGTATAAGCCTGCAAGCTCAACAATATTTTGCAGCCCCAGAAATAACATGAATATAATCTGTAATTATTCAAATGAGAAATTGCTTTTATGCCACTGCATTTAGTTTTTTTCCCCCAAGAGTGCGATTTTTAGGCTTTTGTACAATAAAATGATGAAAATAAAACAGTAATGTCTGTATCAGATTCTGGATAAAAGTTTTGTATATAATTTAAATTAGCAGTTTTACAACAGACATTACCTAAAAATTCCACCTGCCTAGAAATCGTTTTCTGAAAATGCATCACATTTGGTCAAAAACACCAGCAAAGTCAACAATAAACTAGTTGAAAACATTGTCAATAGTATGATACAGTAATATGCCAGGATAACCGTCAATATCTTTGGTATTCATTGTTGGCCACTAAAAAAAATGAAAGCGGGAAAAAAAGAAGAATGCAAAAGGAACTCAAATGGAACTGTGATGTGCAGAAAACAAAATAAAAATGGAATATTTTAAAATAATATTAAGAAATATGCAATTATAGTAAAAAAGATCACGGCACTGCGTGCAGATAGAAGACTCTTTAAGAATGCTTGCCGGTAATGCCAAATACTGTGCAAAACTCAATAGCTAAGGCAGAAGCTCTTAGAACAAAGATCACTGTTACACTTCAATCATCCAAAAGAAGTGCCACAATTATCTACAATTCTTTGTCCAAAGTGGATCTATAGCATCATATGTGTATATCTGCCAAAACCATTTCCACTTTGCTGCTAGCCCATTGGCAGGATGACAAGCCAATCTTCCAGCGCTGCTTGTAAATAGAGAGCTATGTGTAAAGAGCAACCGCAAGCATATTGGAGCAAAATCAACAGGAGCATATCATTAGTTTCATTCATAATGAAGGTTCCCGTTTTAGAACTTGCTTAAATTATCTTCACAAAGCAGCAGTTGGAGCAATATTGATGACCTGATATATTTCTGAGCTGTAAACAGTTGATGCATATGTACTTTGCCAGCTTGGCCTTTTAATCCCTTGAAAATTAAAATGTTAAAATAAGCTGATGGAAGGAACAAAAACTACTTAGACGGACTATCTCTGTATAAATAATTTTGCATTCAGCTTTGTTTTATTTTACACAAATTGATGATCAGCACAATGCATCACATCCTCCTCCAGACGGATAATCAACACAATGCATCAAATCTCGCTCAGGGCTATTTCAGCAAAAGGAGCGATCTGTGTACAAAGGATTAGAGCTGTGTGAATTACCAGGTTTTGGGAAATTGAGCTTGTTTAATGAATTGGGTGTATGCATCAAAAAGGAAAGCCAGAAGAAAGTCCTAGGTGTCTTGCAATAATTGGACTGCATACAAGTGAGATGCATCTAAGATGACAAAAGGAATGGCCAACATGTAGAAGTATGGTTATCTGGCATATTAATGAACACATTTCACGCTAAAGTGAAAAGAATAATCTATTCAGTATCTCTATCCTAGAGCTCACATTTTGTAAACTAAACATACTTCTAGACAAGACCCAAAAATAAATCTTTGGTTATATTTTTCTCCTTGTTCCCCTCCCTCAGCATATAGAGCAATTTGTTCAAAAATACGTAATCTAATACTGTTATAATAAAGCGCTACAAACTAAAAACTACAATTATCACTTGGAAGTTTTTGGAACACGACTAATTCGGTCAAAAAAGGTAGTTTAAAATGCAGGTTTTACTGCACTATTACAACCATTATTTTTTGGTTGGTAATTATATATATTTTTATTCTTTTTCTTTTTTGAAAAAATATTAATAGTTCTTACAATTAAAATCACAATCTTTGGTATGATGTAATTTAGATTCTGAAGACCGCATTAATGATAAAAGTATTTTGGGTAGAAAACTGACCTACCATACCGTTTCCATTCAAAACCAAAACTAACATAATACCCTGTCTAATTTGTCCCATAGCTTCATGGGTTACATACAAAATAAAACACTGTTTCCCTGAGTCCAGGAAATAAACACACGCACATAATGTTAAAAAGAGGTAGTATAAATCAGGAATTATAAAGACCTGACCTGATAGTAGCCTATCAGTTAACAGTTTACCTAAAGCTCTGTTGTATTCTTCCTTCCTGTGTGACATGATTTTAGATTACCTGCTGGGTTTAATGGCATGCACACAAGTCTATGGCAGTCAAAGGGTCAGTCCCCACATATTTAGCCTGAGCTGGCCATTGAAAGACACCCCCTGGGTAAAATGTACAGCATTCAATTGTGAAGACACATTGGTTAACCCATTCAGTGTCGGGCTGGTGAGAAATGTGCTTCTTAACTGTCTGGCACAAAAGAGGCTGAGCCAGATCAACATAGCAGGCAGATCGGGTAAGCCTCTACTTTTTTTTGCATCAGTGATTTAAAACTTACATTATTATAATGTAATAATGTACATTAACCCCTTCAAGACCAGCCAAGTAACAGGACTGGCAAAATAATCACAGATTTGCCAAGATCTGGTCCTGAAAAGCTTAAACAACAAATAAACAAGAGTGAATATTTGAAGAAAAGAAAACGAGAAAAAGACAAAACAATATATGCTGAATGTGCCAGACGGGTACAGACCCCTTGTGACAAAATATAAATGTAGCCCTTAAACTGCCAGAGACCACTATTTTGAGGATAACTAAAAGGAGGGCCAAACAAAAGTATCACCACAATATTTTGGAAAAGCCTCTCCTATAAAACAGATATTATTTTAGTTGTATAAACATGTCCACATTAATATTCTAGGTTTTTAAGGCATTTTGTCATTCTCCTGAGTAACACCCTGAACACTATGAAATAAGGCAGTCATGTACTACTGAGACTGAAGAAGGCACAGATTATTACAAAACTGTGAATATTTAAATTTTTGGGGATTAAAGGATCAGTAATACGTTTATATTAATATTTAATATATAACAGCACACCGAAAAAAGACAAAAATATGCAAGTTCAAATTCATGAGACAGAAAATGTCTGGCTGGCATATTAAATGCTGCATGATTATTTCAGCCAATCAGGAATTTCAAAGATAAGGAAAAAACTATTGGCAGTCCTCCTGTCTCCCGGAGAATGCAGACTTTTTGGGATAAAAATGAAAGAAATCGGTTTCAAAGATTTCACACATATTTTCTTCTGTCTTTTATAGGAATCGAACGTTAATTGAAGCATTACTGATTCTTAAATCCTTCACAGTTCATACTCTAATGAAGATATAGACAAACCTATATTTATAATTGCAACCTATTAGTACAGGTTTTGCAAATAAAGTGAACAGATAAATTATTTGTAAAGGAAATCAAGGTTGAATATGTAATAATGCCAAAATACCCATATCTACTGGCAGTCATATACTGTGTAATTTAGGAAGTTTGCATGCCATTACCCAGAATGCTAATCTACAACCAACCAGTGCCATTTAAATAATGTGTTACCTAGAAAACAGATTATGAAAATTCACTGGTGTGGTGTTAGATCACCCATAGTTACACTGAATATATTGTTTGGAAGCAGAGCTTTAGAAAACTGTCTATCTTGCCTTTACAACTCCTTTGGTAGAACATTCATAACACATATCAAAGAAAATAAAAAATAAAACATTATAGGAAGTATTTCTGATGGAGGCTGGGGAGACGTACAAACACATACAGGTAAAGCAGCGAAATGGAGTTCATCATTTGACCAGCTGAGGTAGACATTCATCAAAAAGACTGGTTGACATCCCTTTGCAACAAAGACAAATGATTTAAACCAGTAGAGTTCTAATCCACTCACTCTTCAGTAAGTCAACCTTCAAGGCGAATAGATTTACTCAAGGGAACATTCAGCTGAAGAAGTGAGATATATCGGTGGGAGAAACCAGATTCCACAATCATTTGTTGTTGATGGGTTTTTTTTGTGTGTGTTCTGTTCATTGTCCTTCAAACAGACATTAATGCTTGGTGTATCCAGCATGAAGGGAATGGCTTCTTGAAATATTTAGGAGGAAATGAATCTGATGCACTGAGATGTAAGAGGGTTCCTCAGCAACAGACCCAAGTTGGTTATCATTCATTGCTTACAACGGAGTCATTCACACACTGGTGGCTGGTGAATGAATCTGATTTAGGCGGAGTGATGCTTATAACGGAATATGGATGGATCTCATCATTGGATTCATGAGAGAACCTTCCTGAATCATTAGTTCCATGACTTTCCTCACTGTTACCAGAATGTTCTGTATCTGCTGCTATGCTCCGTCTCATCTGAAATGTGCCGGGGTGGCCTGGAGATGTAGGGGAGCTGTCTTCACCTATTAATACAGTGGTGCCAGGATGATACAAGCATGAGGTTTTCACAATTCTTCTTTTGGGCTGTGAAGAAAAGATATTTAGAAAATGAACTAACAGGCATGGCATCTGGCTGACAATTCCTTCCCCAGGCATACGCTACACAATTACCTTTTCTACATAGCCTTTCTGATTATTCATGAAAAACAACCACTTCTTTCTTGAGTTATTTTTAACAATCGGTCCATTACTATTTATAATCAGATCCGAGCCACCCTGGAACAAAAAGATGACTATGATCAAGTCATACTTTACATTTTGATTTCAACACATCACTAGACTAAATAACTCCAGCTACGTTTCTCTAAGTATTTCATACCAGGGGAATCAATTTCTAAATGGAATTAAAAAGGAGAAGGGAAGATTTAGGATATCAGTGATCAATACATAAATATTGACCTTGTCCTATGAGAACAGAAGCTGGATACAACTGTTCAAAAAGCATACCCACACATTACTAACTGTTAGTTATTTCAGCTTACTCGTACTCTTATATATTACCTATTTTCCAAAATCAGACACAACAGTAAATGAAGTACATTATTATTTACATATTCTTAATACATCATGACAGCAGTGGAATTGTCTGCTTATTATTGAATGGAGTTACTGCATAAACAGAACAGTCCTTTTACTCTTAATCAATAAACACTCATGATACAGTTTGTGGTGTAGACAGCATGAGATGTCAACAATTGCATTTTGCATTCATCAATGACACTGTCATCCTTTCTCTTCTCACTTTACTCATCCATATTTAGACCCAAGACAGCATTGCTATTATTAAAACACATCTTACTCTCCATGGAAAAGCGTGGTTTCCAATTGGAGAGCATCAACAAAACATCTTGCAAAAATGCAGGAACTGCAAAAATCCTTACCTTGGAATCTAAGAAGTGGTTAGTGTCCACATCAAGTGCTACTGGAGTTTCATTTTCCTCGGGTTGGTTCAAGGCCTTCCTTTCCTGTGTTTCGTGTGATATTAGCACTGCCGCTCGAGGGAGTAACTCGGTTCCTTGTTGTGCCATCTTGGCTATGGAGGCTTTCCTGTGTATTACAAATAGAAGAAAATACTCCTCACGTGAAGCATTCAGCATTTGTGATTTTCTGATCACATATTACAGTATACAGATGAAAAGAAATTCAAACTAGCCCATAAAAGCATTATAGTTATAGAGGATTCGGAGGTTAATTCAGTATTAGTGTACCAAATTGTGCAATGACAAGTATGGAAAGGGCACATAGTAATATTCATACCTTTCTCCCAGATTATTAACATGTAGAACAGGCGGTATGTTTATGTAATGTATCAGACATCAGTGGTAATGGAACACACAAACATCATGCATAAGCAAATTTGCAAAGAGGAAAAAATTCTAGTAATTCACATTGATGGAGCAAGTGTGATTTACTGGCACTGAGGACACATTAGAAAAGTGGGTAGCAGAGGAACTCACCTGGCTTTGCTACGATAAATAAGTATGAGCACACATATTAAAATGCAGGTTAGAGCAATGCACACCCCAACAACTATGCCAGTCATAGATTTCTGGTCCAAATGATAGTAGCCAGAGAAGTCTGTAATAAAGATGGAAAATTCACTTCAGCTTGATTGTTATGGTTCTAGCGTTAAATGGCGCTCAGTATTATATATGGCAAGAGATGGTATTTACAACATAATGCTGTTTAAAGTTTATTTCTGTTGTTTTGTTAAGATTTCATTCATCTACCGAATTATAAAAC
The DNA here is from genome assembly GCA_933207985.1 of Pelobates cultripes. Taxonomy (NCBI): domain Eukaryota; kingdom Metazoa; phylum Chordata; class Amphibia; order Anura; family Pelobatidae; genus Pelobates; species Pelobates cultripes. Next base: position 68,435,100 of record OW240914.1, on the reverse strand, counting down.
GTCTCTTTGGTTTGTTAGATAATTTGAAAATATGTACTTGAACATTGTCTGAAACGGACTTATATCCTACAAAGTCCATTATCATAAACAGAAACTTTAATTTTCATCCCCTGGTTGACCACTTATGAATGTCTCCTGTAGTAAAGGAGTGTGGCTCTGTTAAAATGGACAGACATGAATAAAAATGAAATATGAAAGAAGGAAAAAAAAAAAGGGGTCCAACATGGCAGGAATACAGGAGGTTCTGCCCAAACGATGTTCCAGTCCATCAAGTCCATGAGAGTAGGTTGAGAGTTGTAGATAAACATTTTCCCTATCTGGAGAAAAATAGTTTCATCTAGAAGTCAGGGACATGCCAAACCTCTAGACTCTGGATAAAACCCAGAGTATTTCCAATTATGGTAATCACACAGCTATAATAAGTTCTGTTTCCTTAGGGTTTATTTTCCTAATAAGTAAAACTTACAGTTTAATAATTTTATAGTAGGTCTTGTACAGTGGTGTTATATTATCAAACTTTGCGCTCATCTACAACTTCTCCAGAAGATTTTGATAGACTTAAAAAAATTGTTATTTAAATAAACAAAGTTCTTTATTAGCCTTGGATGCCATGGATGACGATTCCCAAAACCAGGAATTGAAAAGAGTTGAAAAAGAGGGCAATATCTGAATTGGAAGAATTTCCCAGACCAGACATTTTGGCATAAAAACTGCTACCCCCTTTTTCAGTTTCCGCAGTTCCAAGTTAAGTGACTAGCCTATAAAAGGTGACTCCATTTTAATATTCTAATATTCCTATAACATTCTGTCATTCGTAACATACATTCATTTTCATATCTAGAATTATTTTTATATCTCAGGAAGAAAATGGAATAAGCGGGCATTCACTTCTGTGTTCCACTGGCTATTCCCCACACTGACCTTCACTCCTAGTAGAATCTAATAGATTTGCCTTCAAGCTGGTCTGAATTGTCTCCTTGGGTTGAACCACAAGCTCCACAGCGTTAGAGAAAGGCCCCTCTCCAACTTCATTGGCAGCCGATATCTTGATAAGATAAATATTCCCAGACAGGAGGTTTTCAAGCAGAGCCATGGTGATTGCACCTGCAAAGCACAAATTTAGTGTTATTTCATACATCACATTATAGTTATTTATTAAATATTTAATTATGGTGGAGTGCACAAGGCACTTAATTACTAGGCTCCTCCTCACCTCTCTTCCCATAATTAATGCTGTAGATGGTGTAGACTGTATACAGGGTGTTTGCGAAGATTGCAGATGTGGAACACTTTACACGCAGCAGAGACACAATAATCTCACAAAAGCGTCACGTAACAATGCAATATTTAAAAATAAAAAAAGCAGGAAAAAACGCAGGAAACAAACCCTCCATCACAGTATACAGATTGATTCCTTTATGTGCATATATGCACAGAGTACGGTATTTGTATACTTACCATGCACCTAATTACTGCATTCTAAGTACATGCATTTTGTGATAGAACTTTTTGTCAGTACGGCTTTATAATATGGCGAAATGCACACTGTGCAGCTAACTGTGTTTACAGGACTATCAATTCACAGAGGAATGCCTGCGGTAGTGAGCAGACACACACGTGAAAAGCACTGCAGCACCAGCACTATGCCTCAAGATGGCAGCACTAACTGCTTAGTTTGTGCAGCAGAATGAAGTATGGTTTTACTTAGAGGTGTTTTCTAGCTTCTGGTTGGCCAATTTTTTTATTTAAGTTTTTTAGTTTGATAACCCCAGCCCTTAATTGGGAACATTATCAAAACACCCCCTGACCCAGCATACACCACGGAAGCTCAGTTTTTTGAGTGCCAGAACCTCATCTTTCAGATCCCACACACTGATGTCAGCCTCGGACATCTTTCAAGGCTCCTAGGGAGTTTATTTACTAATTGGAGGTCCTGCCTCTCTATATTCCCTATCTTGCACAGTTATATCAAGCTTTCTGTGGATACATTGATTGGAGTCATCTTTACGTGGGAACATTCCCTCTCCAGGGGTGCTTTGAATACCCAGAGCCAGGGGTGATTAGGCTCTGGTACATGTGAGTTCTCTCCCTCATACCCTTATTATGTGTTGGCACTTATTCACTATTATTTGTGTTTCTCTCTATTTACAGACCATTTAGCACGCTTGTTTTTGGTAACTAAAATTCGGATATGTTCATAATCTCCAGCTTTATTTTGTTGTAAAATTTGCAATTCTCATGTAATCAATAACCACAAATCTATAACCTTCATTAAAAAGCTTTTTTTTTTTCTTTTTGTCATTGTAACCACAGACCTGCATATGTATTATTGAAAGGAAATTCTTAAAATGTCAAGAGAATGTCTTTATTCTAAAAGATTTTCGGACATGTAATTCAGTCTCCCATTATATACATACTTAGGGTGACCCCAGATTTATGTTTGTATCCTATTACTAGCAGGGTGGAGTCACTGGCATAATTATATCCATCCACAGGGGATATATTATATAATACTATGGATGCCGAGATAGTCAGGTTTTAGTCAAGTGAAGCCCATCTCTAACACCACCTTTGGAAATAATGGATCTATCAAACAGACATGCCTGTCTGTGATCATTTACAAAAGTCAATATTTAATAATTGACTAAACGACTCAAGAACAAAAAAGAATTTGAAATAATCCATTAAACAGAGCTTTCTATTTATAGGAATAAAGTGTTTATTTACTATTAAGAGTCAAATCTTTAAAAAAAATCTTAAAGGTAATGAGTTTGTGTACCTATAGGGCACACCAACAAATATTTTAGGGGTATCAGTTTCTTTTCAATTGTCACCATTTCTTAAATTTTTAAAGATCCTTCATATTCTCTGCAATGTCGAAGAATATTTTATTAACTTGAAAGCCTTACCAAGCCTCAATAAGCAAACCAGTAACCAACCTTATGCTGACTAGTTGAATTAACAACGAAACAGCTGTCCATGAGTGGTTCACTGGTTTGGCATCTTTTCCTATATTGTGTTCTAAGCAGTTGTATACTGCAAACACAGATTGAAAGGAATCCATATTTAAAATGGAATGAGGCAAAAATGTGATTCTTTGTTAAACTAATTTGCATATGCCCACCCAGAATCCTTTGTGGTTGTAACATCGCTGCAGTTATGGGATTTCTGTGGGAAAAGCAAGTCTTATGGCTTGACTGGTGTGCAGATTTTTGTTTAACATTGTATTAATTATCCACAGACTTCAGGTGGAAGGGGTTTTCAATCACAATTTTCCCCCACCATAATATATATATATATATATATATATATATATATATCCTATTTAGTGATGTCCCGAACGGTTCGCCACGAACGGTTCGCCGCGGACTCATCATTGAGTAAACTTTGACCCTGTACCTCACAGTCAGCAGACACATTCCAGTCAATCAGCAGCAGACCCTCCCACCTCCTGGAGAGCATCCATTTTACATTTATTGTGAAGCTGCATTCTTAGTGAGCTGTCCAGGAGGTGGGAGGGCTGGGAGGGAGGGTCTGCTGCTGATTGGCTGGAATGTGTCTGCTGACTGTGAGGTACAGGGTCAAAGTTTACTCAATGATGAGTCCGCGGCGAACCGTTCGCGAACCGTTTGGCGAACCATTCGGGACATCACTAATCCTATTGTTTGTTTTCCAAGTCTTTTTTTTTTTGGCGACAATTTTGCTATCTATGCAAAAGGCTGGAGTGTTTATTTACTAAATGATGAATCCTTGTGAATTTAAAAGCAGCTTTCAATTCATAACAAATCAATGTATAGTAAATAAAACCTATAGTTAATAAATGCCATAGAATGTAAGCCTGTTTGAGCAGGGCCCTCAACACCCTGTGTTCCTGTGTATCCATTTCGTCTTGTTGCAAATACATGTCTGTTAGTCCACCCATTTTACAGCGCGGTGGAATTTGTTTTATGAATACAGTTTATGAATAATAATACAGTTCTATTTGTAGCACCAGGTATATTCTGTGTCCGTGTAAAGATCGTATGCATCAATTCTGTAGGAACTACGTAACATGCACTATGCGTGTCGCCTTTGGGTAAAATAGTGTTTACGGCCTCGGCAGTAGGTTAGTAATTAGTATGGAACTGATCTACATCAAAGAAAAAACAGTGACAAAAAAATCCTAACTAAATATACTGTGACATATACTATTCAAGCTTGGGCAGGAACTAATAGACATCTTATGAAGTGTTTGGTGAACACAAGGCTTTATACAGCAGCTGTGTCTTGTCCATTTTGACATAAGCTCTCCTAGAAGTGGCCCTGTGTTATAAAACTGTCATGGGACTGGATACTTCACAGGCTTGCAGGCTATAAAACAATGATCAAAATGCCAGCTCAGAGACTGCAGTCTGATTGACTTCCATTGGGAGGGGAGGGGCTATGTCTAACCATGCATTACTTTCTTAGGGTTTTAAATTAAGAGAGAAACACATGTTGAAGCCCCAAGAGTGCTCCAGTCAGCAAGAGTCCATTAGTTCATTAATACATCCACAGCTCTGGCATTAATGGCGCTTAATTGCAATCCATCCTAACGATTTATAACAAGGTGAGACAGAGAACTAAGCAGGGAAATAAGAAAATAAATAATATTTATTAAGTGGACTGTGATACGTCTGGCGAGTGATGCTCGTTTTGCGAAGATTTAAAGGGACACTATAGGTACCCCGAGCACTTCATATCATTGTCTCTGTCCCCTTAACCCTGCAATGTAAAATATTGCAGTTTTAGAGAAACAGCAATGTTTATATTGCAGGGTTAAGACTGCCCCTAGTGTCTGTCTACCAGACAGCCACTAGAGGCGCTTCCTGCTGTTTCACAGAGTTTAACTCTGTGAAACTACGCTGGACGACCTCGCCCTGAGCAGGAGGACGTTCAGCTTCTTGCAAATCTCCTTAGGAAAGCATTGATTCATGCGCTCGCCGCACATGCGCATTAAGGTTCACCCTTGCACTAATGTCTGAGGAGGCGGAGACAGAGCCAGCACCTTGGCCCGATGGCAGAGGGTGTAGTCCTAACACTAAAGTGTTCCTTGAATAGAAGTATATGCACACTCTTGTTGGTGAGCACACTTTGGTTGGAGTGAACGCTCAAATCAGAGTGCAAATATGCACACTATATATTATTGGGTTTTATGGCTGTGGGGTTCTGTGATACAGTCACAAACATGGAGTACTACTGAGTTTTATTGCTACAATGCCCTAATACACACACATGCAAGCATTATCACTGTGAGTTTTATTGCTGTGGAGGTTTGTGATGTACACACTTCACAACACACTTCCTATAGCTAGTGGTAAAAAGGCTGGCTCTATAGCACAACATTTTTTTGTTGTTTAAAACTATGCATCCGACTTAAAAAAATCTGGACAATAATTTGCATAATTACGTTAATTGTATAGTTATAGCTTAGGAGCCCAAAGTTTCTAAATCATATTAGCCAAACCCAGTTTAATCCGTGCTTTTCACTGCATTAGTGAACACCGATAAACAAAATCCCACTCAGAATGCAGTTCAAAGTTTCGTGGGACAGAGCCTGAACACAATTTACAAATCAACAGATAACACAATGCAAGTTACCCTCTCTGTGCATTATCTGCCACTCTCCGCCAAGCCAGGCTTTTCTTGATGCGTACAGGATTGTGTAACGAGTCACAGCAGTGTCCATGTTTTCCGGGGGCTTCCAAGAAACCAGCGCAGTGTTCTCTTCAATCAAAGTCACCTTGACTCCCACAGGAGGGCTGGATGGAGCTGCATCATCAAAAATCAGTAACACACTCAAGCAAAGTACAGCTTTAATGTAATTACACCAAACCATAAATTATCAATACATCTGGAGACTGTTCATATATGTTTTCTAGCATGATGAACACAGGGCAACTATGGTCAATGTGTTTATAGTGACACATGTAAATGGATGCCCTGATGAAATATTTCACCTTGTTAGCCTGTCAGTTTAAATAACCCAGCATGCTTTTGTTACTTAACTATTTAAGCACCAAGGAATGTGAAATTCAGTCGAAAAAAACTAGATTCCTACTTTAAGAATAAATATTTATGCCCTTTTAAGACTCTCTAGATTAAGGAGACATTTAAGTTAGCTAGTGAAACTAGGTACAATATACGTATATATCAACACACACACACACACACACACACACACACACACACACACACTAACTCATGGCAAAAAAAAAGCATATGATATAAGCACGCACACAATCACCTTAGCTCCCTTCCGCCATTTGTGCAGACACTGTTTTATGGGACCACTGGGACAATTAGCATTCACTTGGCTTTAAAAGTCAATGGCTTTGATAATTCTTACCTTCTGGGAGGGTGGAATAGTAAATCACAGGGCTCCATGGGCTCGACAAGTGGTCCACATGCAGCCTCACAGCAAATTCATACTTTGTATTAGGTTCAAGATCATGAATTAAAATATGCTGTTCTGACCTGCAAGACAGCATCATGTGCAATCTCAGCATACAGTAATGACTTGGTAGTACGAATCTCACATCACAGGCATTGTGTTTAAACAAACCAAGACGCCACAAGCACAAATACAACCGTGTTACCACAAAAGCTCAATGTGTTTGAGTTCTACAGCTGTGCACGAAATAGCTTTAAAAACATGTATTTAAAATGAATTAACTACTTACATATTTTCCATGTACTAATTCTGCTACGTTAGTGATATCGATAAAAAGGTTATGACAGCCATATTTTTGCAGTGTCTGGCTCTAGTGAATATGGTCTTAAAGTGAACTTCTCATGGAAATACGACTTTGTGGAATTCTCTAGAGCATAAACTTTCATCTATTGTAGTAGGATGTGCAATACAATTGTATAACATCGAAACATTTTATACACATGTGATACACACTTGCATCTGTGTGCTTCCAGAACTTCCAATATGTCATGGCAAAATATATAGCACACAGCAAAGCATTATAAGATGTAGCACAAAGCATTGTGCAAGAAAATGGGAATAACTAAAGCTCAGATGTAAATTGGACTTTCAACCTCAGAATCAGAATAAGCCATCAGCATTGTACATACGTTTGTAGGTAAAGCACCAAGGAAGCATTCTGCAGGCCCACGGGATTGCAGCGGACAGTGTAGTTAATGGCTTGGCCGGAGGAAAAGGCTGGACGCCCCCAGTGTAGGTAGATTGATGATGAACTGTTGGCAGTGGCGTAGAGATAATGCGGAGGTGGGGGAGGAGGAATCAGATGTTCTGGGACAGCTGTATTGGAAACAGATATAAAATGTTAAACTCAGTCTACTTCTTCTGAAATAAGATATATTATCTAAGGGATTTAATCAGTAAACAATGAACAGAATAGTAAAAAAAAAAAGTACAGGTTTTGTCAGTATGTCCATTGGAATAAAACAGGGAAGTACATGAATCCTGGATTGTTGGTGGGCAATAAAGACTGGTTTGGGAACCACTGCCTTAGAGGGTAAGAAAAGGGTGAAGCTACTTCCAAACCCCATGTCATCTGTAGGCAAATCCTTCAAAAACAACATGTGACCAGTGTAGCCTTTTATCATAGCGTTTGCCGCACTGAAACCATTTCTATTCTGATAGTAACGACAGGTTACAGCAAGTCACACTTGGATTGCTGTAAATCCCTTGCCAGGCATCTGAGACTTCAGGATGCATCACCATCAAATGAGCCTTGTGTTAAAAAAAATAAAAATGTTTTTATCCTATATCCTTGCCAGATATTTTAATGGTTTCGAGAATATTAAGTAATTGATGTATTTTGTCTTTGATTTCAGAAAGTGGGGATTAAGGTATTTTTAAAACCTTCTCGATAGTTTACCTTCATCTAACTTTGCTCTGTGAATCTGTATTACAGTCAGAAACCAGTCACTTTCAGCCTTTACTGTAAGCATCATGATTCATCTGCCTTTGGCTTGCTGAGCGTCATAAGACTTACAATCCATAGGAGGCTATGTGACAATAAAGAATCCAAGACCCAAATAAAACTGAAGACACATTCTCAGTGTCTGCTAATTTACAACCGCAGAATATAATCTCTTGGAATCAAATGAGTTAAATTGCTTACCAACACAAATGGGAGTACTGACTGTCTGGTCGGCTTGGTATCCCTCATCCATATTGTTATAGGCAAGTAATCGGACGTGGTATTTTCTGCTGGGTTCTAGAAGGAAGATAAATAGAATGATCATGTGTTACAATAGTGATAACAATATTATACTTCAATCTGCTCTTTGTATTTTGGCTGGCCACACACCCTATTAGTTAAATCTTAGGCTGGGAGATCATAAGGCCACACTGTGTCTTTTCCCCCCCCATTATTTAAACATGCATACTTCCGGGCTGCATTGGGTAAAATGAATATTTCATACAACTGTCTATTTAAACATACACTTTGTAAAAAGGAGCTGCTCTAACCCATGTGCCTGCCTTTGATAAGAAAAAACACCAACATTCTCTACCAAACAATGAACCTGATACACATTGTTGACAGGAGAGCGGTAATGGTAGGCTTTTAAATTATACATAAATAAAAAGGTAATTTTTATGCCCCTTTCAAATGCCATTATTTGTGGAAAGTGAGAGGGAGCCGTCCAGAAAATATCTTTACTACCTTATTTCTGTCACAGGCCGCTGCTACAAAGCTTATGCTTGGTAAAGATCAGTGAATAAAAAGAGTGCAAAGACAATTTATCATCTTGTCAAGGGAGCCTTAAATGTTTCTCACACTTTCACAGAGTATCCAGGAACAACAGCTCTAAGGCCAAAAATGAAGAATAATCAGTTAAGGGGGTTAGCACAGTTTCTGTTCCCTTAACCTCGAAATTCTCATTAATCAAACTGAAAACACAATCTAATCTATACCGGGGCAAATACGAAAGGATTTTTTGTAGTGAATTGAAAACTGAATTGCATAATTAAGGTCAAAATAGCCCATTTGGAGACTGTCTGCAATTCTGCTATTTTAACAGATTGGTCTACTTTGGCCTGAATTTTGTAATTTGGTTTTCAAATTGCTAAAATTTGGTGTTTAGTTAATAAACCCACTTAGGTGTCAAATTGTTTTGTTTTTATAAAAATAAGTTTAGCCTCTAAAGGTCTCAGCATGAATCTTTTAACCTCTTTATATACAGAGCATGTTCGCCAGGTTTATGTACCCATAAAAGGAAAACTGAATGGTTGTGTCAATAAAAAGTACTCATCTGATCGCTGACAAATTCAGCCTCAAGCAGTAAAGAAAACATAAATAAAAAGGTACTTACTGTCAGGTCCTTGATTTTAGCACAACAGAATTTCTAATTAAATGGCAGTTATTGGTTCTGCTAACGAGGCTTTAAAATTTGTTACAGAATTTTAACATGCTCAGTTGCCCTTTTGGTTCATCCAAATAGGTTTTCCTGATTCGTTTGTGTAGACAATATTCAGACGAGCTGAACTACTGCCTCGTCGAAATTTGTTCAACGGAATTGCAATTTTTTTTTCCGACCAAATAGATTAGCTGAACCACATTTTTGGGCCATGCACAAGTCTAAGTCAGACTAGATCCTGGATATAATATATTTTAGACCCTAGTATAGAAAGTCATCTTTTTAACAGTGGATCCGTTTGATGTTCACTTGGAAAGTAAGCAATGTGGTAAAGCAGTTTACTCTACTATGGAGTCAGTCAGTTATAGCAATAACTGACTGACTCCATAGTAGAGTAAACATAGTATTAAAATCATGGTAATACCTAGTTCCCCTTTAAAACATAATTCCTTTAAAAAAGAGCTGATGTATTAAATTTAAATATAGAATATGGACATGAAAAATCTTGTAGCATTTTTAATGTTTCTACACAGCTCAGAATTCCTTATAGCAACAAACAATAGACAACTAAGACTTCAATATCATATTCTCTGAAACACCGCACAAAACCAATCACTATTTCTGAGTTCCAGCTGAGTGGGTCATCATTACCATGGGTTTAGTCACGGGATATGTGGAAAGTCTCTTATCACAATCTTCTTGAGTGTAGATATATGTATGTTTGATAGAAAGCAATGAATGGTTCACTGCTCCCTTTGCTGGACTATGCCCTCCAAAAGCAGTTCACTCCAAATTGAGGCAGAAAGCTGAAGGTAATTGGACAGAATACATAATGCCACACTTTTTCTTTTGAGTTATCCCTCTTGGGAAGAGCAGACAATCACTCAAATCCAACATTAAAAAAAAAAGTTAATAAAATGACAGGTTACATGATTAACATTACTGACAGAGTTGTTCAAAATACCTTATTGTGCTCTGAGTGCCAGCGCTGGAGGGTAAGCTTGTTTGGCACCCCAGTGGCACTATAAGGGTTAAAAGGTTAATTGAACAGAGTGCTGGAGGGACTTGCTAACATGCCTCGTATGTTGATGTCACATAGAATCCTGACAATGCTGAGACTAGTAGTATAATAAACAGATATTGCGTAGGAGGGGGTTCCTTGCAAATGCCCAGCCTATGAGGAACTGGCGTCTATAGAAAAAAAAAAAAAAGGATTCTGAATAAAAGTATGCATAATTGAGTCGACAGATGGGGTAGATATATTAGCCAGGACATTTAAATTCAGCATGTTGCCACCACAGGCTATCATTTTACTGTCCGCATATCAATTCCATATGCTGTCTGCTGGCACTTAATATAGGGTCAAAATAAGGGAATCAAATAAAAAAAATTCACTTTGAAATCTACTTTACTGATTTCCTTAACCCTGGATATACAGTATCTCACAAAAGTGAGTACATCCCCTAACATTTTTGTAAATATTTTATTATATCTTTTCATGTGACAACACTGAAAAAAATTACACTCTCCTGCAATGTAAAGCAGTAAGTGTACAGCCTTTATAACAGTGTAGATTTGCTGTCCCCTCAAAATAACTCAACACAGAGCCATTAATTCCTAAACCGTTGGCAAGTACACCCCCAAGTGAAAATGTCCAAAATGGGCCCAATTAGCCATTTTCCCTCCCCGGTGTCATGTGACATGCTAGAGTTACAAGGTCTCAGGTGTGAATGGGGAGCAAGTGTGTTAAATTTGGTGTTTTCGCTCTCACACGCTCTCATACTGGTCACTGGAAGTTCAACATGGTAACCCACGGCAAGGAACTCTCTGAGTATCTGAAAAAAAGAATTGTTCCTAGAGACCCCTGACCCCTAGAGGCAAAGGGAGACCACATAGAACCCCTACGTGACACCTGCCAGAAGTCAACATCCGACTTAACACCCACACAGACAGACCCCTTAGGAATATATCCCACCCCATTAACCAACGACGGACACTTGACAGAATAAAAACGACGCTTCACACGAACCTCAGCACAACCTTGGTCACCCACACCGAACAAGGGCATAACGATATCTAACTTACTAATTGACACAGGCCTATAAAATGACCCTAAGAACGAAAAACCGAGACCCAAGTGTCTCATGACGATACAATGCAGTCTAAACACCTGAGACCTGCGAGTCTATCAACATGCCTAACTAGGAAAGACAGAGGCCTGCGCGCCTCCACACCCAAAACCTACTGAAGGACCCGCGAGTCCTGCTCAAACAAACGCTTCGAACTGTTCAATACTGTTTATGGTTGCAAAGAGACCTGTTGGAATGCCATTACCTTGCTATTTGATATATATTTACAAGATTACTGTTTTAGTGACTAGCAGGGACCTGCGCGTCCCGTAGAGATATACTGAGATCCAAGAACTAGAGACCTGCGAGTCTATCACAAAGATTATTTAGGAAGGAAAGGGGCCTGCGTGCCTCAGTTTATAACACCCTTTGGGGGACCAACGAGTCTCATCTTTACGAATGATTAATGCTGTTAACCGTTGTAATGATTCCTGCAAAATATAATAAAATTATATTTACCAAAAAAAATAAAAATAATAATTGTTGCTCTACTCAGGCCTGTCCAACCTGCGGCCCCACCAGATGTTGCTGAACTACAACTCCCATGATTCTTTCAATTAAACGGATAGCCAGGGAATCATGGGAGTTGTAGTTCAGCAACATCTGGGGGGCCGCAGGTTGGACAGCCCTGCTCTACATAAAGATGGCCTAGCCAAAATCCTGAAACGGAGCTGCAGCACGTGAGCAAGACCATACAGCGGTTTCACAGGACAGGTTCCACTCGGAACAGGCCTCGCCATGGTCGTCCAAAGAAGTTGAGTGCATGTGCTCAGCGTCATATCCAGAGGTTGTCTTTGTGAAATAGACATATGAGTGCTGCCAGCATTTCTGCATTGGTTGAAGAGGTGGGGGGGGTCAGCCTGTCAGTGCTTAGACCATATGCCGCACACTGCATCAAATTGGTCTGCATCCCAGAAGGAAGCCTCTTCTAAAGATGATGCACAAGAAAGCCTGCAAGCAGTTTGCTGTAGACAAGCGAACTAAGGACATGGATTACTGGAACCATGTTCTGTGGTCCGATGAGACCAAGATAAACTTATTTGGTTCAGATGGTGTCAAGCTTGTGTGGCGGCAACCAGGTGAAGACAAGTGTGTCTTACCTACAGTCAAGCATGGTGGTGGGAGTGTCATGGTCTGGGCCTGCATGAGTGCTGCCGGCACTGGGGCTCTACAGTTCATTGAGGGAACCATGAATGCCAACATGTACTGTGACATACTGAAGCAGAGTATGATCCCCTCCCTTTGAAGACTGGGCCACAGAGCAGTATTCCAACATGATAACGATCCCAAACACACCTCCAAGATGACCACTGCCTTGCTAAAGAAGCTGAAGGTAAAGGTGAAGGACTGGCCAAGCATGTCTCCAGACCTAAACCCTATTGAACATCTGTGGGGCATCCTCAAATGGAAGGTGGGGGAGCGCAAGGTCTCTAACATCCACCAGCTTCGTGATGTCGTCATGGAGGAGTGGAAGAGGACTTAAGGCAGTGCTGCAAAATAATGGTGGCCACAAAAAATATTGACACTTTGGGCCCAATTTGGATATTTCCACTTAGGGGTGTACTCACTTTTGTTGCCAACGGTTTAGACCTTAATGGCTGTGTGTTGAGTTACTACTTTACATTGTAGCAGAGTCTCATTTCTTCAGTGTTGTCACATGAAAAGATATAATAAAATATTTACAAAAATATGAGGGGTGTACTCACTTTTGTGAGATACTGTACATGTATAAAATATACCACCCAGTTATATCTTCACTATGGCTTAATACTGGCTGTTTGTTACACACACTACTTACTTTCCAAGTGAACTTCAAACTTTTCCACCTTTAAAAAGATTATCTGCTACACTGGGGTCCAAAATACATTACATCTAGGATCTAGCCTGCATTAGACTTGTGAACAGCAGAAAAATTAGTTTGGATTGAATCAATTTGGCTGGTAAAAAACCTGTAATTTTGTTGACCAAATTTCGACGAGGCAGTGGTTTAGCTCATCTGAATCTCGCCTGTGCAAACAATTCAGGAAAATCTATTTGGTCGAAACAAAAGGGTGCAAACAATGAACCTATCACTGTACTGCAAAATCTATACATACTATTTATATGCATATATAGTTTGCAGAACTGCAATGGGCTTATTTCCGCTCTCTTTAAACTAAACTTATTCTGCTTGGAAAACAGTCAACTTAATTAAGGGTATTTTACCAATTAAACCCAGTCCACATTGGCAAATTTGAGTGCTCTGTTACTTTTGAGCATTCAGTTGCGCATAACGTGTTCGATCTAGCTGATCCCTGTTTTATTTCTTATATTACTATTATATTAATTCTATTGCTTATATTTTAATTCTAAACAAAATCCCTCAATAATCCAGAGCATAAAACACTCAGTGCTCACTTCCTTTCAGTCTGGCCGGGTCCTCTGTGCGCAGTGCTCTGCTCGGCCATGCTACATAAAGGTAGGAGACCTACCAGGGAACAAGGAGGGGGGGGGGGGGCATATTTGCTCCATAAGACGCACAGATATTTCCCCTCACTTTTGGGGAGGAAAATAAGTGCGTCTTATGGAGCGAAAAATACGGTACGATCTCTAAGGAAGGTTTATCTCATAGATGTAACATTCTGAGTAAGAAGGCTATGTAAAGGTATCGCATCAGTTTCAAAGGAACGGTAGATGATTTTAAATTAACGGAGAACACAGTCGGCTGGAGACTCAGCATCTACATCCTAGTTCAAACAATAGTTATTTATTGATAAAAATGCAGAGTTTTTAAAATCCTTACAGGCTTTCACAGACTTTTACAGGCACTGATGGAAAAGTAAACACCATATTGCTTGGATGTTCCAGAACCGCACAATGCCTTGGGTTAAATGCATAAGAATTCATAAATAATTATAAAAGTATTCCATAATTCATAGCCTGTCCTCTCATCTCGCTCTGACGCAAGAAGGTTTGTAGGCCTCTGCTGAACAAAGATCTGGCTTATTCTCTTGCTGCACATGGAGGCTGAGCACTTACTTTACATGAAAAGAAATGTTATTTGCCTGCTTAATAAAAATACATATAGAAATATAAATATTGATTGCACAATGGCTTTCCAGTTTAACCCCTTAAGGACCAAACTTCTGGAATAAAAGGGAATCATGACATGTCACACATGTCATGTGTCCTTAAGGGTTTAATCGTTCTATAAAGTATCCTCTTATAAAATATGCCAAGCAAGAAACTAGCACAGTAAGTGAATTCCCCACATCTCCGTTGAAAGTTATTATTTTGCCTGAAGCTTAAATGATATTCGCCATGTTATGGAGTGTTAACACAAATGCAATAGGGTCGGTGAACTTGTTCATGATATTCTGTGAGTGTTCAGGGAAAGTGCCTACTTCAGTGTCGCTCTACACCAGTATTAAGTCATTCTGATCAAAATATTGACTGAAATGTGTTTGCGATCGCACCAAGTAAGCGTGTTTGGTACATTGGGGTAAATAGTTTGCGCCACAATTTTCTGATCAGCCATCTTTTTTTATTTTGTGCAACTAGTTTAAGGCTCCTAACTATTTTATGTAAAGGGGTTTGTTCACTAAACAATTAATTAAAAGTAAACTGTGAACTACATTTGTAAATTTAGGCAAACATATCGGACTTGGGAAAATTCTTGGAACTCGGCTTGAATATATTAGCTTATGTTTTGCAATTTCTGCTTTTAATTAGCTAAAAATTGTGAATAAATCTGAAGTGTATCACTGTATAATATGAATGGAAATAAAAAAAAAAGTTTTATTTATATTTTAATATTTTACTTTTTATTTTTTAATATTTTATTTTTATTTTTTGTTTTGCACAATTTTTATCAAATGAAATACTTAAGAAAAAAAAAAGGAGATGCACATTAATCAACCAAAATAGATAAGCTGGAGGGGTTGCATCGAGGTGTGGAGGTTCAATCTATGGTGTGGCCAAATGTACATTCTTTTACAAGCTTTTGTGTTGTAGGGATAGTACAACCTCCTGGTCTATTGTTCTCCAAGAGTCCGGTTGGAAAACTCATTGGTCCTAATTTCTAGGGTGAGTGCACTGCCCTCAAGACTGTGCCCTCATCACAATAAAGCCTACATCATTATTCAGCTAGATGGCCAGCAGTGTGGACCAAAGTGACATCTGGGTCAAGACCTTTGCCATAAAATCTGGGGTTGACCAAAGTGTGCTTGGGACAACTGATGTCACAGAGAACAGTTGTGGGGGAAGGGTGGGAAAATGAAAAAAAAACACAAAACAAAACACAGCATGGAAAACAGTCTAAAAAAATTTAAATTATAAAATGACCAGAGAATCACAGATGTAACAAAACCATGTCGGACAAATATAAATATACAGAGATGGTAAAAATGAATATGTTTTAAAAGGTAAAACGGTTTAAGATACAATGATAAATATCATCTGTTGATTCAGTTAAATACGACAGCATGTGTATGCGTAAAGTATGACTTGGAGAAAGTACATTATAATTAGTATATTTATATGGTACTGCTTTTCATATTTTATATTTTCACTTGTTAAAAAAATATTTCTTACAAATATACAAACCCCCTCCACCCCAATGTTTTATTGATGTGCACTAAATGGTGTTTGAAAATATGCATTGCTTAGCTTCATAACACATGACTCTATAGAAATATACTGATGTAACCTATATTTAAAGCGGCACGGTCACATCATACTTACCTTTTCCTAATGGCTTCCGGTGCTCTTCCTCTTTCCTACTCTGTCTTTCTTTTTTAAATTTTTCATCCTTGTTTAACTAAATATAAAATACATTTTTTTTTTCTTAGACTCAGGAAATAGATCCGGAGAAAAAAGGAGGCAAGGAAAAAAAGGTGATATGGGGGACCTAGAGGCATGTGGGGGACAATAAAGCGTAGAGAGGTTAGAAAAAATAAACAAAAAACACATGGAGCCATGATAGTGCCGCTTTAAAAAGTTTGATCAATGTTCTGCAAATCAAAAGACATTATCAAGCTATAAAAAACAAAACAAAAAAAAAAACAATGTTTTTTTTTTTTGTGTACAAACGTAACCTGGATGTCCCCTTGAGGGCCTCTGTAAAATTTGACACGTTTTACTCCTCAGGCAGCTTTCATCTATGGTTTCACAACAGGAAGGTAGAGAAAAAATGGATGAGATCTGAGCATTCCTATATGTGCACTCTTTTCAGTAAGGGCCAATTATCACACCTACTGCCAAACACTCATGTTTAACCTCTTCTCTGCCACAGAGGGCTCTGGTAAGACAGCAGCAGACTCTTGCTTTCTTTCATGGTAAAATGGTGCGAAATTAACAGAAGATAATATAATATGCTGCAGATGCCTGCCAGCGTTCTAAATCTCAATTCAATCAAACACTTTTCATTCTCTAACAAACTATGTAATTCCCCTACTTTAACCCTTTGTGTCACTATACCCCACTCCCTCTAGTATGTAAGCTCATTGAGCAGGGCCCTCAACCCCCTCTGTTCCTGTACGTCCAGTGGTCTGATCTCAATTATGTGTCTGTTAGTCCACCCATTGTCCAGTGCTACGGAATTTGTTGGCGCTATATAAATAATAAAATAATAATAATTCCTATAATCTAGCGGCAAACTTCTGCCGTTTTATTGCAATCAATTTAAAGTCATTAACTGCAGAAAGGTCAGTGAGAGGATAAAAATCACTATGTTCTGGACACTTTTATATATGATCTTCTTAACCCCACAGTACAGCACTGGGGGATAAAGATGAAAACGAATACAGAGAATATTGTACAATCAACTATCCAATGCCAAAAGGAATATAACAAACAAATGACTAGTCTATGGCACTTTAATTGTTATTGCAGTTTTAAAATGCTAAACTATACCAAATATTGTGTATTAAATATTACCATACATTTCATATTGTATTAACTCCTAAATGATTAGCAAAGGGTAAAGAGGGTTAGGCCAATCTCTTCGCATAACGACTTGCCTGGCATGTTGCTGGTTCTTAAGGGGTTAAAATCTGTCCAATTGAAGCCATTGTTAAAATCCATTTTTCCCTCCTCCTAAACGCTGTAATGTAAAGTTCTCTTCATATTCTAATATTTGCTGGTCCTTTGTACAAGGAATTGGATTGCAAACAATTCGTTTTCCCACCTCATTGTCAAACTGTGTGCATTTATCTCACCCAAGGTTATGAATCCCTCAAGCTAGAAAATTATTTTCATTTCCAAACTAAAAAAATTTTCTTTTAAGATGTCAGGGGGCTCCTAGCGTTATTCTGACCTCTTTGTGCAGGGAAATAAAAGACCCATCTATCACTTTCCATATAGGGTATTTTTTTTTTCTTATGGGGCAGAGTTTCACAGGGAGAAAAAGCATCTGTGCTTTTGTGAATATCTGTGTTTGAAATCATTAAATCCTTTTCATAGGCAAGGCTTTCTATTGATAATATGTAAAATAATGGAAATATTGTGTGGCTATTTAGCCATATATTGATTGTAATGTATCACATATTAATGTGTTGGCTTCAATGTTACAAAGTATAACAAAGGTATTAAATAAGGGTTAATCACCCAAGAGCAGCTGAAGAGTCTCAGGATATGACCTGCCAGCCCAACTTAACCTACCAGTTTAGGAATAACGAGTTAATTGTTCCAATAAAGCACCTTAAATACCACTGGCAAGCCATCCTAGCATCACAATCTAATTCTTGAAGACCCAATTCCAGCAAGGAATGCCCTACTTATTTAGCAACGGCTCTAGAGAACCCTGCTAATGAGCAGGACATTCCATGTCAGCCTAGAGTCGCTAATGGTTGGATTGTTGAAATGACACGACCATCATCTTACTCTGTAAGCAGAATTATTTGTACCTTGATGCTAACTGAAGAAGTTATAATATGACTGTCTCTCTTTTGGCACTACTACCCCATGTTTATAAAACGGTGAGACTATCCACAATTAAAACAGAGATAGAGATAAGTATTACCAAACCTTAAGAGTGGCTGGGCTTAATTTCCAGAAGGACATTGATCGGTGTAATCCAACTGGGAAAACCAAAATACTGGAGCACGAGGTAGTCAAACGAGCCAAAGTCGGGGGCAATGAGCAAACGAGGATAATCGAGTTATAAGCCCGGTCAAACACAAAAGATTTAAGAATGAGGAGCCGCAATATCATAGGCACTGAGAACCAGGCAAGGAGCATGAACTGGCAAAGCATTACCAGAGGAACGAGCCTTAGTAAACCCTAGTTCCTAATAATATGTCATAATCGACCTCTAAGCCATACAAAATAGTCCAAATAAAGAAAATTGACTTCTATTGTTCCGCATCATACACTATTCTCGAAAAGAGGATGCTAGACATAGGGAGCTCCTGAAAAAAACAAACTTATTGTGCATTATTTACTAACGTCCAGGATAATCTGGTATGAAAACAGTTCATTACCAGTGTGCAGGTGGATTCCTGAATATTCTTCTATTATACCTCCACCACTGAATTCTGTTTACTAACCCCCCTCCCACCCCAGCGCTAAAATGTCTAACAACCCTTTTGTAACTTAACTAATTCTGACATCGGCAGGGACATCTTCGCTGGGTCAGGCTTTGCCACCGCCGACATCAGCCAGCGGGGGAGACCTAATCGCATTAGAACTACCCCATAGGAAAGCATTGAATCATAAATGGGGTTTTAGCTGGATGTCCTCATACAATGCGTAAAGGCGTCCAGCATCATTTAGCAGACCAAGAGTCCGCTAAGGACCCGGAAGTATCTCTAGTGGCTGTATGGTAGACAGCCACTAAAGATGGAGTAAACCCTGCAAGGTAATCATTGCAGTTTATCAATAAATGCAATAATTACAATTGTAGGATTCCCAGTAATACTTTAGTTTTCGTTACAGTTTAGTAAATAGCCCTGTTTGAGAACTGCAGATGATCACAGATTGTCAGGAATAAGTAGGGCTGCACACAATGCTGGTAGGGTGAGGACTGTGATAATGAGAGGGTTATACATCATTTATGCACTGTGGAGAGAGGTTCAAGCAAACATGAACTGAAACCAAGAGGTCAAGGCCACAAAAAATAAAATCTGGATTCCATATTAAGAATTCTGAAGCAGTTGTTAAAAACTGTTAGTGATTTAGATGTTACTGTTATTACATGCTTTACTTTAACCTTTGATAATGAAAGGAAGAGAGAAAAGAATTGGAGAGAGTGGGAAAACCAGAGAAGCCCTGCTAGCAGTGCCAACTGTAGAAAAGCGATAATAATCCATCGAAAAATGGATACGTTCTCACTCCAGCTCAGAAGCAAAAATACACGGAGGG
This sequence comes from Pelobates cultripes, assembly GCA_933207985.1. Taxonomy (NCBI): domain Eukaryota; kingdom Metazoa; phylum Chordata; class Amphibia; order Anura; family Pelobatidae; genus Pelobates; species Pelobates cultripes. The sequence goes on along the minus strand of OW240914.1, from coordinate 68,415,274 downwards.
ATGTAATAAGAATCTACTTTATATCAGTCCATTAAAAACAACAACAACATAATTCAGAAGCAGGAAATGTGCTGGTAGAGAAAATAAATAAATCACATTATACAAACAGAGTGGATCAGAGGTGACAGAAAATAAAAAGAAAATAGCGGACGCGTTTCACATATGAATACAAGCATGAGGGATACAAATGTTTTTTTTTAATGCACACATACAAGAGTGCGGTTAGTAATACAACTGTCATTGTATGTGGTTTCATTGTTCCTAGTTCTAGTACTGGTATGGTAGAATATCACATCTAGTTGTATGTGTTCTGGTCTCTGAACCTTAATGTGAAAAACTGCAATCTAGATTATTCACTTATCCTGCGTGAGTCATAATTACATCTTCAGAAACTACAGCCATACCTAAGCAACATGCTCAGCCCTGCCCAGTCCCTATGATCTAAGGTCCATATCCAAAATTCGATTCCCCGTTACAACAAGGAAGCCTTCTCTTGCAGTTCTCATTACCTCATCATTACCGTAGAAAACACAAAGTCTTCCAGAAGTCAACAGTCTCTGAAAATGCCCTACAAAGGTTATGCATAAAAAGTGCCTGTTCTGCAAAGTGATGCAAACATAAATGTTGAGGAGTCAGTGTCTGCTGGTTTCACTTGTTTCTATGGTGACTGCTCCACTTTTAGTACTTTTGACCACTTTTTTGGAACAGAAAACTTTTCCTACATAAACCCTCAATATCTTCATCTGCCATCAAAACAAACCTTCAACAACTCTTAATGCTTATCTAAGGGTATGTTTTGTGCAGTTAAATGTGTAACTTTGTAACAACCTTGTGTTGTTAGCATGCCCCAGGACATGCTTACAAATTAGAAAAATATCAGCGCATTCTTCCTGGTGAAACCTTTTCTGAATAAATGTGGCATGTCAACATTTCTACCCTAAAAAGTCCTTCGTTTCCGAAAGACATGAAACTTTAGGACAAAACCTGACACCGTGGTAGAATGGATTAACATTACAGGCAGACATTTGCATCTTGTAATGTTACAAACTGTTCTCGAATCAATGTGCTTTAGTAAAATAAACAAGTTACTGTACAATGCTAAACGGTCTCTTCCACGCTTACTAGCATAACCATGTTATTCTTGCAGAGTTCAAATAATCTCTTCTTGGCAACAGCAACTCCAAAAAGGACTATTTGCACCAATACGGGATAATTTATTCGGCTGCAGATTAATGCAGATCCTGTAGAGCGCACACACAGTACAAAACACATATTTATGCACACATTTCCATTTTTATCCTCTTTAATGTCCATACGGCCATTTCTCTGGTGCTAAGAGGGTTAACAGGATTAGCATTTCCAAGCGTGTCCTTCAACAATCAGAAGTTGTATTTTTTTTAAAAAAATTGTATTTCTATATTGAATAACTCTAGAGATTTATACTTGTGGTTTAATATTTTAAAGCATATACCATACTTATGATTTCTCCCATAGCACAAATTATAGAAAAGCAGTGAATATTCATGATGATTCTTTGGTTTCCCGTGGTTATCTGACACAAAAAGCCTTCTTGATGTCATGACATCACTAAGGCAAACATCATGATAATTGGCGAATATTATGGTTCTGTAGCGAGTGAGGTTCATTCTCATCATCATTATGTTAATCTCTAGTTTGTTCTGAAGCAGTTCCCATGTATTTCAATGAATCTTATCTTCTAAGACTTTCTTTCAGAATACATTTGGCGTCTAAGATCTCAATTGAGAGCCAGATGCTGCCATTACAGAAGCTTACGCAGGTACAATCAACAGCTACCACTGAATTTTTAATGAAATGACCTTCTGAGAATAATTGATCTCGGTTCTAAATTGTTCTTGCAGCCTTCAAAGACTTTGTCCTTTTGCGACTTAAAACGCATCAATATTTTTATGATATTGTAAGACAAATGCCTTTAGAAATCGGGTCTTATGTTAAGGCATGTTTCTCCGTACACTACATGTAACAGTCGATCAATTAAATGAAGTTGAAAGAACTTAATAGTAAAAACAGGAATAAATGTTCCCTGATATTGCACATTATCTTTTTTTTTTTTTTGCCCGCTCTCATAGAAGTCTTTCATTAATCATTAATGAAGTAGAAAGCCCATAAAAAATTCAAATGTGATCTATCATAATTCTTATTTAAATTTGATACATTTGTGGTCGTTTTACATGGTGTTCCAAGTAGGTATGCGGTCTTTGGGGAAAGATAATTAAACACAGGAACAATGTGATATTACAAAGCTTAGAGGCAGTTTCTAACCTTTTACCACATTTGATGAATTTGCCTTTATCCATCTCCCAACCAGCCCCCCTTTTCCCAAGTCTCTTTCCTTTCCCCATTATCTTGTTAACTCCTCTTTAACTGTAACCCTTTCACCCTCTGTAAAGACTCTCTAAACCCAGTTTTTCATGCTATTTTTCTCAAACTCTATCCTTTGTCCCTGTTTTTTTCTCTACCATCTGTTTCTTTTCTTTTCTTCCCCTCTCATCTCGTCTCTCATATTTTTTTTACCCATTTCCCATGCGTCTTTCTTATTTTACCTCTCTTGTTGTTTTCTCGCTTCTGTGTGTATCGTTTGTTTCATTTTCTCTCTCCTGTCCATATTCACCCCTTCCCCCAATAAATATATAAGCAGATAGCTAAATTAAGCCCCCTCTTTACTGCCTATCTTTTTGGCATGGGAGAGGGGCATGAACCCAGTCTGTCCCCACAGTAAGTGCCTTATGCCGACACCAACATCTATCTTTAGTCCATCATGATCCAAAGCAGTTGGTGAGTCTAAATCCTGGCCATGATTTGACAACATCACAGCCCAGTGATCTAAATTGCCAGGACGCAACGGACTGAGAGAAAGCAGAGATAACCTGGTCTGTAGAGAAATATTTTGCCTTTAAAGCTGAATCTGCCACTCACTCAGAAATAATACAACAGTATCCTGTTTGATGGCATTTATATATAGAACAAAACTATGCCACGCTTGTTGTTTTCCCCCAGTTATTTTAATAATCTGTAAAACAGACACTCCAATTCATTTTAAATGTAACCCAACCAAGGACAAGTGGGTGGATGCGTGTGTGAGTCAGAGTGTATGTATAATTATATGCATCTAAAATTAAATTAAAGTAAGAAAAATATTTTCATTGTAGTGCAGGTAGTTCTGTGTGTTCAAAGAGGAAGTCGCATGATTGGCAGCAAGTGCTGCAGTAAATTTATTGACGTCAGTGGAAGATGATATCAGTAGTTATAGAGTAGTATAGTCTGAAAAGAAAAAAAGGCTCAATTCCACCAATCGTTCCTGCAAAACACAGTGGTGCTCTATGAATGGAAACGGAAGACAGCAAAGGAAGGAATCAGTAGGAGGAAAGGATGGAAAGAAGGTGTGGAGGAGGAGGAAGGAGGGAAGTAATGAAGAAAATTCAGAGAAGGACAGTCGGAAGAATATATAGAAGGGGAGAAAAGGAAGAAAGGAAGGAGGAGAGGAAGGATAGACAGAAGATGGACAGAAGGAAGTAGAGGAAGACAGACAGATGGAATGAGTGGGAAGGGAAGATAGAACCAACAGAGGGAGGGAAGGAAGAAAGGGAAGAACCAACAGAGGGAGGGAAGGAAGAAAGGGAAAGGCATTTGTTAATTTATTTGAAATGATAGTTTTATTTACAGCTTTCTTCACTTCTTACGAGATCCATTTTTTGCCCCCTTGTAGTCATCCTCATAGAATACATTACAGAAAGCGTTACACAAAGTGTCCAACCCAACTAGCAGGTGTGTCAGATAAAAAACAGCAGATATGTCAGGAAACTTTAGATAACAATATATACCGTTTGTAAATGTTTTAAGAAAAGGCCAAAAAAGAATGTAAGAGAAACTGAAAGAAAAGGGGTAATGCCTTTGCAATTTTACATTTTTTTGCACAACCCACCAAGAATGACAAAATCACTTACGGTAGTGAAGAGTGCATTAGAGGCAAGTTAAAAACACACTTTGAGCCACAGCACTTCCAGATGTTGATGACCTACTCCTCTCGTGAAACGCCAGGTTTGTGTATTCAGGAATCTGCTTTCATAAAGCCAACATTCCTTCTATGATACTACATACCGAGTGTCCGAATTTAGGAGGGACAGTCCCTATTCTGGACCCAAATCCCTCTGCTCCACATTGTTGGTGTGTGAATGTATAACAGAGCTCCATAGCAATGATACCTGTGATGTGTCTCTAAACTACAATGTGTTTAGAAATGTCTGAGAAAATACATTGTTCTTGTTCTAACTTATATTTTAGTTGCATAAATTGATATTAGTGAATGAACCACTAAAATTTCTCTGAATTGCCCTGCCCCTGGCCACACCCCCTAAAACTAAAGTATCTCTCTTTGCCCATTTCAAATGTTGGGAGGTATGATACTATACCTCCTTACATAGTCATAAATTGGGGGACAAAAAAAGAAAATAGTACAAGTGGGCTGAACGGAATACCTATGTAGTGACAATCCTCTCCTTTAGCGGCTTTTGCTAGATCACTACATAGATCTTCTCAGACAGATTGATCACACTTTTTGGGACAGTACACAGCCAAAATGCCAGTTATGTCCCAATACAATGAGAGATCCAACAATCCCAGCCAATCATAGCGGCACTGGTTTCATTCAGTTGTAAATAAAGATCAAAGGGATTATTCAATGTAGATTTTATTAACATAAAATTCAATCTGTAGTCTTGTAACTATTTACCAGTGGAAATGTGATTCAATAAAACTGTACCAAAACTCTCTACTTATCAGTCCATTTTGAAATTATAACATTCTGCATTCTGATAAGCACTATGTTGATCTGTAAAGCAGAGTCTTAGTTCTGGTTGCCATAGTCAATCTGATTCCACACAAGAGGTATAAGATCCTTTTTTTTCCTTCTTCTAATTGTAAATATTTTCTGCTGTCCACCTCTTGCCTCTTTCTTGTAGTCATATTGACATTTTCTAAAGTACCGCTTTGACTTTTTGAGATCCCAGGAATGCCCCACACATCTAATTGGTTTGTTTAAATTCACATGGAACAATTGAGAAAAGCCTGGGGCCTGGCATACCATATGATTAATGGACAACTCTGATTTCATTTTCTGCAGTGGAGTTTTGTTTAAAAATCTCTCTAATTATGTTTCTTTTTGATTTACACCCTCCCTCCCCTGGGCTATTTTACAATGCGTTTTACAGTTTATGCTTATTCCTGCTGTGTATTGAAATCCCAGAAAAACACACACCTAAAAAAAACAAAACAACATTTAAGTTCAAGAAAATATAATAATGATGCCTCTGTGTTTATGTATAAAACTCACGCTGAGACGTTAATTCATTTCCCTTTGTGCGTGCTTACTTATTTTATCTCATTGTAAAGATTAAAGAGAAAACTACAGGGGGCAGGAATTTAATTTGGTTATGGCATTGTTCAAATGCAGCTTCCAATGGTTTCGTTCACCTAACAGTGGGGTAGTGATGAGTTGACAAACTGGCGTGCACAATTTAGGCAAAATATTTATTTCTACGCTAACATTTCAAAGAGATTATTACAAAACTTCATATTAACAAATATTCTGCATTCCATGTTTTGTTGTTTTTTTTACATTGTAATAGAAAAAATATTTCCAGTGACAAACAGTAAAAAAAATCTGCAGGTATGCATGTAAATTATATAATCTGCTTATTATTTAAATGTACAAATCTGTGCACTGTGACTTGAAACGGCAGAGTAGTATCCTTTGATATTAAGGCAGTCTGCCTATGACTGATAGGAGTAAAAATCCTGGGCAGTAGCCTCTATACATGGCCGCAATCATTAATTCTGCCCCTTCTCCAGTTCTCCAATGCTGGGGTGAGGGGTGAGGAGTAAGGAGAGAGAATCAATGGGCAATATTCATTCTATCATTATCCTGTTACTATTATGCCCAGGATAGATTCTGGAAAAACAGACTATAGTTTTTCTCTGTGCTTACACCTCTCACAAAGTATAGGAGTACCAGCAGGGAAACTGAATTAATGACAGCACATGCAAAAAGGTTTGTGACTTTCATCAATTTAAAAGCATAAAAAGTATAATTGTATATGTAATTGTACGTGCATCTCTGTGTGTCTGTCTGTGTCTATAATGTAGTGCAAGAACCCACTGGTATGCATGCTCCTGAATGTAGTTCTTCCGTACAACTTCTGGTGTGATCTCCTGTCTTTGCTGCTAGATTCGCTTACACGTTGAAAGCAATGTTGTGTGGTTAATCCTCTGTAGTACCTACTAGAATCTGGCTGTGGATGCACTGACGCGCTGAAGTAATAAAATGATCGTGGTAACACTGGCGTAGAAAGTGACGGCACTATAAAGCTTCGTAATTGAACTTTTAGGTTCTATATTCTATTTATATTATCATATAATGTATTTAACTTGTTGATGAATATTGCAAAGCTGTGGTTGGAGGACGTTTTTCAGGTTTTAACCATTTTTATGTGGTTCCCAGTTAAAAAAAATATTTTAGAATCAACACATGTGCCACAGAGACATCACCCCACAGACAGGAATGTAAGTGTTTTATCGACTCTCATGAATGATTGAGTGGTTGGGTTGTACTTTCAAAACATTGACAAAAAAACGAGAAAAACAAATACACAAAAAAACAGCGCTGAAACAAGAAATCCAACATTGTGAATTATTAGTGTCTGCAAACTTTACACTGCAGTAAACCAATTCAACAGATAAACAGGAAAGAATATCATTTAAACTGTTAGCAGGTTTTTAATTTCACCCATCTCCCATGGCTCCTCTCCTGCACCAAGTTCTCAGTGAATACTTTTCTAGCAACCTATTTCATTACCCCTACTTTTACCCTTTGTGTCACTACACCCCACTCCCTTTAGCATGTAAGCTCATTGAGCAGGGCCCTCAACCCCTCTGTTCCTGTCATTTGTCTGGTTACAATTACGTGTCTGTTAGTCCACTCATTGTACAGCGCTACAGAATTTGCTGGCGCTATATAAATAATAAATTAATAATAAACAGATCAAATAGTGACATATGGCATAGACCCCAAGTTACTTTTTATTTATGAAAATTATTTTATGAAAATATAAAATATATAAAAATAAAGATATTACCTGTGCAGCCTACTAAGATGTGCACAGCATTAATACAGTAATACATTTCAAAAGATGAATGACACTAAAAAAATGTTAATGCAAAAAAAATAATAATATTAAACTAATGACTAATTGGTTTCACAATTGGCTCCTCAAATCATGACTTTGCATTAAATTCCAGTAAGCAGAGGGATTAGCTTTTTTATTTTTTATTAGGAGTGTTTGTCGTGTATCGTCATGTGAACCGCACTGATCAATACACCACAGATGTGTTGCCTGCGGAGATACTTTTAGTGGGATTTTAAAGCCCACTAAACCGTTTTACCGTTTCAGTCAGTATATTATTAGAAAGCCACCATAGTATAATTGAAACATTGACAAAGCCGTTATACTTTAATTAATCCTATCCATTATCAGAGTATTAGCTTACAGAGGGAAGCAAATAAAAAAGGTATACAAAGGTATATTAGATTACAGTAAAGAAACTGAAATAAAGTACTTGGTTACAGGGGAAAAAAGGTTATATATTAAGACGCTATTATCGCCACATAAACATTCATTAGTCTGTATGACTGCAATGGGAAAATAGAGTAAAATCACTAAACTGAAAACTGACGTGCATTAACAGGGGAGTTACAAAATGTGATCAAAGTTGCGGTTGAATTAGTCCTTTTTTGACCTACATTTTGCAATTTTATACATACATCAGTCTGACTCATAGGTGTGTGCGGCTCGCTGGTCTAGTGAGGAATCTACATGCTTGCCTATGTAATAAGACAATGTACTGCTTCGGGAGAGCAGGGAATTCACAGGAAATTCAAACTCTTTTTGTTTGTTTTTGGCCATAATGTATCTAAAGGAGTCCTATGGCACATGCTCTGTTAGAGATGCATCTTCTAATAAAGTTGTTTTTTCAGATGTGCTATTCTAAAGGGGTTACCTGTATGGAATATCAGATATACTATTGAATTCTGTGTGTAGCATAATAAAACAGCCAGTAACATATCCTTGGAACGCTTGTTTTTAACGCATCCTGGAATCTTTCAAGCCAACGTCTTGTCCCAGCAGTGGCACGAACACAACACAGAAGAAATCACCACTTGGGAATCCAGAAGCCGTGTGCGTACAGTACTGCCTAGAAAAAGAATCTACTCTATCAAACTGAAAGTGTGTTTTTTCAGCCACACAGAATTTCACTCTTGCAAGAAAGATCAAGAGGTCAAAGAGAGTTGCTGAAAAGAATGGTGTTAAAAGTTCTAATCTACATCTACAGGCTGAGCCTCTGTACATCTGCACCAAGCAGAAATAAACAACATTGTCCCCAGTGTACACTTGAGTACCTTCCATGTTGGAGGTACTGGCTTTCTCTAAGACACAGTTTCCTCTGTCTTTCATTTCTGCCTCATTATGTACTCGATCATATAGCAATAAAAAAATAAAATAAAATAATAATAATAATACAGAATACATAATATGCATTTATAGCCAATGCACGTATGAGTTATCATTACACTGGTCTAAAGATGCCCTGTGTATCTGCACATCTTTTTTTCTTCTTCCAACAATGCCTTGTGTATCTTACCAGGACACCATCGGGAGAAAATGCATTTAGATGCCAGGCTGCATTTTCCAATCAATGCAAATTATTTATTTGAAGCAGAACCAATAGACTATTTAGTTATTAGAATGTGCTATTATTACAAAGTAACAGTTCTCGATGTTAAACAAGGTGTACTTTAGTCTATGTTAATATGTAGCGTTTCTACACGGCATTTGAATTGCTGAATCCATTTTAATAAACCCCCATGGGGTTTCAACCCTTTTGCAATAAACCTGAAACTGTGCAAAATTCACAAGAGAATTGCAGATTTTAGATTAGAGGAGTTGCAGAAAAAAAAAAAAAGAGCTGAGTTGGAGATTTGTTTTTTTTCCCGATTCAGCTTTTTTGACCTAAAATACATACTACCCTCTTCAGTTCTCCAAACTAACCCCACAAGAAAGCAAATGACCAATGATTTGCAGATCTATTCATAATCATTTTAATTATTTTTTTTTTTTACAGCAGAACAAGTTTACAAACCTATCAAAATAAAGCTGCAAAACAGACACATCAATTGTAAGACGCAAACAACAAAATGTAAAACTAAATAGACGAAAGAGAAAAATGCAGGTGATTCTGTTTAACAAGTTAATATATGTTCTTTGTCACGCACACATTTGTGATGACTAGTCTACACTAACAAAGTTCCTAATCTAGATTGTAAGCTCTTTTGATCAGGGTCCTTATCAACCTATTGTTCCTGTAACAATTTGTAATTGTCTCATTTACTCTTAAATTTCCCCCTTTATAATATTGTAAAGCGCCGCGGAATAAGTTGGCGCTATATAAATACCAATAATAAGAATAATAAAGAGTCCAGAATTATTCAATACATGCAATTATATGTTTTATCTCTAGGAAAGGAAGACTGTTCACTTTCACATAATTGCTTACTCTCCTGCAACTAGCAGGGGGAAAAAAAGTAATTTTTTTGTTAAAGGCAGAAGGGGGTTGGGATTAAATACAATACCAGGTATCTATGAAGTTAATCGTTAAACTCTAAAAGCCTGGGGGGTATCCATCACATGTACACAATAGCAATGCTGTTGACAAAACTGCTGTAGGTTTACCCATTAGTTATATATACAGCGTATGTTGTTAGAAAAACAACATACGCTGTAAGATAATGTGAGACTTGAGTTTCCCCTACATTTTACCAATCCATCATAACAGCCATGCTTTTAGTAAATTGGGCTTTATTAAGATACACATTTGGAATTTTGAAGATTTCACAGATACATTTGAGATCTCTTTTTGCAGGACAATTCCGAATTCTAAGATATTTTAGAGGTTGACAGGCCTTAGGGCTTAAGATTTCTAAAGCTGAAATCTACTACCATTAGCTATGGGTCAGTGACTCTTAGCTTTAGAATTCCAGCTGCCCACCTATAAATCATGGTCCTGCAACTCATTGTGTCTGGCTATGTTAGGCCATTCTCTCTGTAGCAGTCCCAGAAATTCTTTTATCTAACAGCAGGACAGTCCCCATCCAGACTTCAAGGGCCACAGACACACAAACAGGAAACCAGTGTAAGGGCAAAGCTTCGGGTATTAGTGATATACAGCATTTAATTGCATGTCAATGAGAAAAATACTCCACAAATGTGTTAAGATCTGTTCTAAGTCTTATGACATCACCAATCACAATTCCTTATTTTACTCCGTTGCAAAACCCCCCCCCCAAAAACGTAAAACCGTATCACTCCTAAAAATAGGAAACCTATTTTATAGGATGGTAATATTATATCTGTCTGCGTGCCCTAAAAGCAAAAAGACAATAGCATAGAAAATCTCAACACCACAGTATTCAGAGCCAATATCCCCATTTCTGATATAGTAGGCCTTTTGGGTCCCAATTTAAAGGGAGTGGGGCCTACACAGACCCAAAGACCTACTATATCGGAGCTAGGGATATTAGATCTGAATACTGTGTTGTTCCATTTTATATGATTATTTCACTAGTGCAAGTGATGGTGTGTATAGAAGGCGCTCCAAAGTTAATGTAAAATCTCTAATAATCACTTTAATCCAGGCTGGTATATTTGATGTGTTTATAATTTAGAACAAAAACTACATTTGTTAAGCACACTAAGCACTTTATAAGATTTTGTAAGTGTTTTGAACACGTTTGTGAATATATTTATCAAAGTTTTTTTTTACACACACAAATTAATACATTTGTTGCACGAGCACTTTAAGAGTGTATTGTAAATTGGTCCTGCACAGGTGTTCTGACACCTTAGAAAGCAATATTTTGCACATATATTGAAATGTTGTACTGCTTTTTAAGCACTACACTACAATTTTCTCGTTTTTATTGTTTCACTAGTGTTTTGATTTTCTACACTATTGTCTACTTTTTTTGCTTTTAGGGCACTTGCTTGTAAGGATGTTATATTGCCACCCTAATGCTTCCACACAGCGTGGAGCCACAAAATGTACAAATAAAATGGATGCAATTCTAGATTACAGAGCTACGTAGAACAAAGCAACTTGTATAGGATATTTCTCCTTCAGACACGGGGGACGGGTTTAATTGTTATTTTATTAACAATACTTGTTTCACCTCTTCTACACGATACCACTCTCTTATGGAGAATGTGATATAGGATTAATGCTATGGCACAACAGTGAGTAATGTGTTGAGATGGTTGTGAAACAATTCATTATTGCAATGTCTTGTTGGTGTTCTATCTGTCCCTGGAAATAAAGTACCTAAAAGAAGATTTCTAAGGCAGCGATTCCATATTCTTTACATTGAAGCACCACAGGGCTGAGACTCCAAGATAATAAATTTTTCAAAGCACTATTGAATTTCCACATTCCATCTTACGTGCAAATGCAACTTCAACATAAATATCCATTATTGATTAACAGATGGAAACCGTTATTAACCCCTTAAGGACACATAACATGTATGACATGTCATGATTCCCTTTTATTCCAGATATTTGGTCCTTAAGGGGTTAATAAATGTTAATATATATATATAGATGTTGTCCTACAATTTGCTGTATTCTTCTCTATCCATGCTTAACCCTAACAGTACTGAACTGAATTTTAAAAATAAATAAATGGCAGCAACCAATAAACATTCAATAGTCTCTTTCTAGATTAGAGGGAGGGAGCCATTAAAGGGACACTGTAGTCACAAAACAAATTTAGCTTAATGAAGCAGTTTTGTGTATAGACCAGGCCTCTGAAGTCTCAATGCTCAATTCTCTGCCATTTAGGAGTTAAATCACGTTTGTTTCTGTTTATGTAGCCCTAGCCATAGCCTCCCATGGCGATGACTGACACAACCTGCATGAAAACAATATGGTTCATTTTCAATCAAATGTATCTTACTTTAAAAGTTTTTATCTCTTGCTCTATAATTTCAACTTTAATTACTTACATGAGGCTCCTGCAGGGGCCAGCAAGCAATTTACAGTGTAGGAGATAAGACATTTTTAATTAAACGGAATACAATTAAGGAAGTGCAAACATTAGATGACTCTTTACAGGAAGTGTTTAGGAAGGCTTTGTAAGTCACATGTGCCTAGCGCTGCATTAACAAACTAATTGAACTCCTAAATCAGGGGCATGATCTATACACCAAAACTTTATTAAGCTAAAGTTGTTTTTGTGACTATAGTTTCCCTTTAAAAAAATAAACAATAATTTAATGTAGATTTTTTGCACGTTTTCCACATGCATTTTTTAGAGCTTCCAAGTTAAACCCTCAAGTCACCATATAATGACAATGGATTTGCAAAATTCAGTCTAAAATAGGCAAGATGGAACTAATCTCCCGACCCGACTAAGATATTCTGTACTAACTGGATTATTCACTAAAGTGAAAATTGAAAGTGAATTTGGAGTGAATTTAAGGCCAAAATAGACAAATTGGAAAAATTATCGAAGTCATCAATGCTTCAAGTTCAACTACTTTTCCATAAAATAAAAAAATCACTTTCAAGTATTGCATAAATAACCCTGTAAAATTTGCAAGTCGTTTAATGAATATAAACATGTATACAAATGATGTTACCAGCTATAAAACCTGCTAATATATGCATCTCTTTTAATTTATTATTTTTGTTTGTGTAAAAAGAACAATAAATAAATCAGATGTAAGCAGTAAATTATGTTCATTTGCAACCATGATTCATCCCTACCGAGATGTTTTATTTATAATTCTTTGTAAGTGGCTTTATTTTTTTAAAGTATACATAGATTAAAACTATGGAGCCCCATAGGTGCCATACAAAATCATACGAACGCTATACTACCGCATGTGCACAATTTAGTAGATCACATCCACAGGATAGTTAAAACGTGCACACGCTTTAACCGTTTTTGTGTGCGATATAGTTAACTTCTGTACGCACCTGCTTCCTTCCGTAAGCACAGTTTAAAAAAAAAGTATTTTATATGGAATCTCTGTGGCGCCATATAAAAACATTTCTAGAAGCACATCTAAGGATTATTCATTAAATTGGTAAGTGTGGCAGTTTCGCAAAGGGAGGTTAAAATGTTAGGCCAAAATAGCCAAGGTGAATGTAAATCCAAGTTGGAGAATTTTTGTAATGAAGCAATGTTGATTTAAAATTTAAATAACCCCCACGGTGATGTAGAACAATGTAGTCCAGAGTTGGCAATCAGTTATCGTGATTCTAAAGTAGTATCTTAACATTATCATGTATTGATGACCTTGGAATCATAATCAAACATTAACTTGATTAATTATTAGCCATTATCCATATCCTAGTAAAACTGAGTGAGCTAATTATTTGTTTATTGTGTGGATAGTTAAGTAATGGAAATTATGCATCACTTACTAGTTAGCTAATTTAAGATATGTGAACCTTTAATGTGCCTATGGGACCCACACATTTATCCATTTTTGTCTGCACAGTTTTCATTTACGTTCTTTGTTTCTTCCTTTTTTTTTTTTTGCACCATTTGTGTTTTTGCATATTTCCGCATGTTTACATTTCTAAAACTTTAACCCCTTAAAGACTGAGCCAAATGTACACGTGATCAAAACATAACGTAAACAAAAACTTGAATTTGCGCTATATGTCTGTTCAGGCGTAATTCACCTCTTTCGTATTATGTGCACCCACACTTATTATATATCATTTTATTCAAGGGAAACAGGGCTTTCATTTAACATCAAATATTTAGGTAAGAAACATAATTTAATATGAATAAAATATGAAAAAATGGTGGAAAATAGGAATTAACATTTTTTTTTTAGTTTTACGTGACATTCTAACTGTGAATGTCATAATACTGTTTGCTTTTGCTGCAATAAAATACACATATTTGAATTCAGCGATGTCTCACGTGTAAAACAGTACCCCTTAGTACAGGTTTTTGGTGTTTTGGGAAGTTACAGGGTCAAATATAGCATGTTACATTTTTCATTTTTTTCACATTGAAATTCGCCAGATTCGTTATTTTGCCTTTGAGACCGTATGGTAGCCCAGAAATGAGAATTACCCCCATGATGGCATACCATTTGCAAATGGGGTATGTCCAGTCATTTTTTGTAGCCACATGGTCACAAACACTGGCGAAAGTTAGTGTTAATATTTGTTTGTGTGTGAAAAATGCAAAAAACTAATTTGAACGCCAATTTTGTGTTTGTGACTAAGTGGCTACTACAAAAGGACTGGACATACCCCATTTGCAATACCTTGGGTTGTCTACTATTGCAAATGGTATGCCATCATGGGGGTAATTTTAATTCCTGGGCTACCATACGTAGGCAACGTAACCAATCTGGCGAATTTCAATGTGAAAAAACTGAAACGCAAGCCTTATATTTGACTCTGTAACTTTTGAAAACACCATAAAACTTGTACATGAGGGGTACTGTTATACTCAGGAGACTTCACTGAACACAAATATTACGTGTTTCAAAACAGTAAAACGTATCACAACAATTATATCGTCTGTGTAAGTGCCATTTGTGTGTGACAAAATGCAAAAAAATTCACTTTCACTGACGATATCATCGTTGTAATACATTTTACGGTTTTGAAACACTAATATTTGTGTTCAGCGAAGTCTTCTGAGTAAAACAGTAGCCCCCATGTACAGGTTTTAGGGTGTCTTGGAAAGTTACAGGGTTAAATATAGTGCTAGCAAATTAAATTCCCTGGACTTTTGGCCTGGGTTGTCAGGCAGGTCCCACAAATTGTAATTAATACAATGACCTAATTATGTAAAATTATTACATAAATATATACGTAGAATTATTATACATATATACACACACGTGTATATATATACACATATATATATATATATATATATATATATATAATTTTTTAAAATTACTTTTATTTATATATAGGTATATATAGTGATATATATATACGTATATACTTATTTATATAGATATATATATATTTTGTTCTACATGTATTTTGATATCAATATATATTTTAAAATACAGTTAGAACGAATTTACACATATATATTTATTATATTTTTAACGTATTTACATATTTATTTATTTATAGATATATATATATAATCAATATCCTTCTACGTGTTATTAAGGCTATATTAATATTAAAATACACTTAGACTATGTATGTGTATATATGTATATGTGTATTTAATTTTACACTGTTTTAAACTTTAATAATTTTTTTTTTCAGGCAGCAGGGGGAGTACCTGTCATTACAGTCCCCCTGCTGGAACTGCCGTGGACAGCTATGCCGTCCATGTGATCACGAGGTCCTCATTCAGGCACAGCCAGGAGAGGTGTGGCAAGGGCTGCATAAACAGAAACAAAAGTGATTAAACTCCTAAATGGTAGAGCATTGAGCCATTTGCCTTCAAAGGCATGATATATACACAAAAACTGCTTCTTTAAACTTAAGTTGTTTTGGGAATATAGTGTCACTTTAACAACATTTCTACTGGGAAAAACTAAACAGAAACTGCTATACTTTAAACACTGTAAAATATGCCATCCTATCGAAAACTGTCAAGTAGCAGAAATAAAACATATATGGTTACAATGGGTCTTAAATTGGCTACAAATTGCCAAAGATGTGAGTTACAGAGGAGGCATAGCACACCATGTGATAAGGCGTTAGCAGGGGTTCAGGAAAACTGGCTTTAGACATTTGAATGTACTCCTGAGTACTGTTCATGCAGAACAGCCAAAAGGTTGACTTAATCCTGATCACTTCCAGCCCAAGAAGAAAAACTACACGTTGGGTCTGCCTCTCTGTCACCTTTCACCTCCTGGCCTCTTCAATCCCAGGAGACTTTATCCATCTTTAACAAAAATGTCATTAAACTATGTGCTGAGTATTTGTTCCTGCCCTAAGGGGATACAGCGGAGCCTTCATAGGCCTCTCAGTAATAGAGCAGTTGAACTGCAGCAATCCAAAACACATCTTGATAACAATGCTGTTACACTTCAACTGAATGTCCAATGCCAGAGGATTAAGCCTTTGTTAAACTAGCTGGGGAGATGCCTTCAACGGAAAGGGGTTCAACACTATTCACACTAGTGACACAGACAATGGCGTCAATCTACAGCATGCCAAATCAACAAAATTATGTTCTTAAGTTAACAGAAAGGTAACATGCGCACAATAAAAAAGGAACTGTACCCATTTGAAAACCTGAATTGGAAAATTTTGGTTGAAATAGTTAATTTGAAAAATAATTTCTCCAACTCTGCTACAGACACAGCTTAAGGAGAATAAATTAAAAAAAAAGGTGTCTGGACATCATTTCCATTAATTAATGGTATCCCCCCAAAAAATAGATTTCTTCACACGATAATCTGTATCAAGTGCAAAGTTTTTTATTATTAGTAGTAGTATTTTTATACATTTGGATTTTTGATAAATGCAGAGGGGTGAAGCAGTGACACTCCATGTGTGCTCGCTAAACCTGGGAATCAAGTGGTAAAAAATGAAAAATCTGTGCCAAGCTAGGGTTCTCTGGCCAAATGAGTGACACCAATAGATCTTCCCAGACGGCTTGCTGCTGTGAGTACGGCAGTGAGAAAAGGCAACAGACTTCAATGGAGACACACAGAGCTAAATGTGCTGACCGTGAAATCCTACACATAGCAATGAGTCACGTTACTGCAGTATAACTTTCTGTGGCAGGAGCTTTGACTCATATAGGTGTGCAAAGAGCTTAAACATGTTGTATTTTCACGGATCATGGAGACCTCCTATGCCAAGGGTGCCCAAAAGGTAGATCCCCAGATGTTTTAAAACTACAACTTCCATGATGCCCTGTCATTCTAAAGGCATGCAAAGCATCATGGGAGTTGTAGTTCTACAACATATGGGATCTGCCTTTTAGGCACCCCTGTCCAACGCTTTTATCACATCCTCTTATTTAAATTAAAGTAGCAGGCTAGTTGGCTGTGTCATTTAAGAGAGAGAAGCCATAGTTGCTACATAAAACATGAAAAAATATAGAAATTAAGCATAACAAATATTGCCTCATTCATTCATTTAAAAAAAAAAGTATCACTCGAGTGCACCTTTAAATTCTCACATCACATTATATCTCAGGTGTTTGTATCGTTCCATAAAAGCATGTTAAAAATGGCCATGCCACCCTTCTGAAGTGAAACATGTCTGTTTAAAGACATACATGTGAAAATTTGTGAAAAGACCCAGGAACGCATATGGAAGATCACCATTTTATGGTCTGATTGAAAGCAGCTTAATCCCCAGGACTCAATCCTACTGGAGTACCACTTGAAATACAATGTATTTTTTAATGAGTGATTTTCAGTGTCTCACTCGTTTTCAGTTATTACAGACCTTTTTTCTTTTTATTCCCCGGTCACCAACAGTGGCAGGTCTCTTGTCTACCTCTTTCTCTCCCTCCCAGTTGTACGGCGCGACCTCTGTACCTAGTTTGCCACCTGGCACAGAGTGGTTTGCATAAATTCTGCAACAACAAAAGCTTTCTTGATCTCCACTAAAATGTCAACATAATTCATTTTCCTCTAAAGCATTTAATGAAATCCGGACAAGTGGTCTTCAAAGTCCCAGCCACAAAGGAACCCATTAAAACACTGACACATTCAAATTCAAATGGAAGCATGAACAACCTAACTTCCTGAGCCTTTAATGCTGCCTTCTGTTAATATCACATAGGGGAATTCACATCACACCTTCTAGATTCTGTCAGTGTGGCCACTGATTAAGGCAATATAATAAATACACTTACCGTATACTGCACACAAAATGAAACCATTTAAAGATGAGGCCAAGTAGGGTGCACTGTGTAGGTTGTGACATGTATATATAATAGTTAGGATTGTCACTATAATTTGATATTAGTTTAATTTTCCAGTATAGATTTATTCATCCCCAAGCGAAATAGGATGAGAGGATAGAAAAACGTAAAAAGTAAAGAAAAAAAATGCAGTCAATACGATCAACTGAAAAAAAATCAACACACTTATTGTCCACTAGCTACTGTCATTGTATAGGAGATATATATGCGCTATTATTCGTGTTAAAGCCACTGTAATGATTCATTTGGATAGGCTAAGGCGGTAAAATACCCACAAGTAATCCTGCTGTAACTTGCACAGTTACAGTATAGAGAATGCTAACCTCTGACTGTATCAGAAATCTGAAGCACTGGCATCCAATTAATTGCACTCTTAAAGCTTACTGCACAAGGCAGGCGAATCACTGCTGAAGAATGAATTCATTTAGCTGAAGTGAAAATAATCAGATATTGCCTAATGAAGATGTGCTCAATACTTGACCACTGGTGACACCAGAATCAAAACAGTCAGGAGCCATTAAAAATCCTTCAAAAGAACTGGAAATATATGTATTTTTTTATAGCTGCTCACTGGATGATAAATTAGATTTTTTTTATTTTACAAACCTATTTATATTTTATAAATCTCACCAATCTGTTTGTTTTGTGTAGCTATGACTGAGGTCTATTTACTGATATCACACTTTAAAAAAAATTCAAGATGGCTGCCTGAAGCTCATTCTGGTACAATGATCTAATTGCCAAGAATGGATAAAATATGAACTCACCATTTTGAACCAATCCCCAGAATCCTCTTAATGGCTGATGGTGAAGCCAAGCAGTTTCATAAGCAGTGACAATAAAAAGTCCTCAGGAGTCCTACTCAACTTGAAGGCATTCAAGAAGCTGCTTCTAAAATTTTTGACACCATACTTGGTCAGGAAAACCCCATGTAATACTTACTAATCAGAGGTGGATGAAAAATGACACTCACCATTTTCACCCCTCCATTTGCAGCAGGAAAAGGTTAATGTGGCGGGCCGCCTGGCTGGAATTCAGGAATTCTATGGAAGTCACTTATTTGACCGACCGCAGACATTGTTCCAGTTCCAGAGAAAAAAAGACGAAAAATGGGGCAGACAGTCCACTCACAAAAAAGTGGGTGGAATGCCTAGCCTCATTCAAAGTACCTCATAATGTAAATAGTCACATAGAAGAGGATAAACAACCTTTATTAGAAAAAAATGCTAAAATGGTATATAGTCCAAATACTATTACCATACACTAAAATAGTGTATTGACTATAAGTTAACCACCAAATTTGTAAAAGCCTGGGAGAGGCTAATCCTGCAAGGTATGTTTGACTTAATAAAGGTGTAAAAATACACCTAAAATAAAGGTGTAAAAATACACCTAAACTAATAAATGAGTCTAAATCCATTCTAGGAAAGGACCCAGCTGGGTAATTGGATAGAAAAAGGATAGTCTTAGAGCAGTGTCTGAGAGAATCTGGAAAGGGCAGGGTTAATAGCAACTAATGGGGTGCGCCCAAACTAATATCGAGTAGCTTATACTAAAGAGAAAAGGAGCTAATACCCCATAAAGAGAGGAAAGATAGAACCCCCCTCCCCCTCCCCCCTTTGAGTCACCCTAAAAAAACTAACTATCCTAAGAGAAAAAGCAAAACTAACTGCTGCTTCGTGGCAGCCTATCCAAATCCCTAAGTCTGTATCAGGAGAAAATATAGGCGCAAACTCATGCGCTGTGGAAACCCAGGTAAATGAAAGATAAGAGTAAAGAAAATCAATTGAGTATAATAGCATCGGCTAAGTTAACCACCAAAAATTTTTAAAAGCCTGGGAGAGGCTAATCCTGCAAGGTATGTTTGACTTAATAGAGGTGTAAAGATACACCTAAAATAGTAAATGGGTAACAAAGCAGGTTAGTCTAAATCCATTCTAGGAAAGGACCCAGCTGGGTAATTGGATAGAAAAAGGATAGTCTTAGAGCAGTGTCTGAGAGAATCTGGAAAGGGCAGGGTTAATAGCAACTAATGGGGTGCACCCAAACTAATATCAAGTAGCTTATATTAAACAGAAAAGGAGCTAATACCCCACAAAGAGAGGAAAGATAGAACCCCCCCTCTGAGTCAAAAAACTAACTATCCTAAAAGAAACGGCAAAACTAACTTCATGGCAGCCTATCCAAATCCCTAAGTCTGTATCAGAAGAAAATATAGGCGCAAACACATGTGCTGTGGAAACCCAGGTAAATGAAAGATGAGAGTAAAGAAAATCAATTGAGTATAATGGCATCGGCTAGAAAATATCTCGACTCGCGTTTCGGCGTTTTAGATACGCCTTTGTCAAGAGCTACCTGGTAAGTGACACGGGAAGCAGTTATAAAGGGGATATAGACACACCCTTTAATTAAAGCCCTCCAATCAAAAGACCACAGGTTGTGAAAGAGTGACAGGTGACCTCCCCTGCATATTGAACCAATCGGAGGAGGTGGGAGTGGTCACCCTATTCACTCAGTGTACACTAATGGCAAAAAAAAAAAAGTTCCAGAGTTCCAGAGAATCAGGGCTTGCAGTCGGTCTATTGACGCTGTTCGGTAGTTTGTTCGTTTTCAAACAACCGAACAGAGTCAATAGTCTTACCCGGGAGCTTGTTCCCCTCATCCAGATGAATGATATCACTGAACAGTGCCCTTCTAAGTTTAATAGAATCGAACGCAGGCGATGATGAAAGTCCAGCGGTGTTCGGGAGTTTCTGTATCCGATTTTAGTTCCATGAGATTCATGCCCAAACACCGCTGCCTGCGTTCATGCGAACAAGATGGCCGCCAGAGGTACACATGGCACACATGGTGGTTTTAACCAGGATTTAACACAGGGGCCATAATCACAGGGTAGGAGGCTGGCAAACAGCCGCCCCTACCACCCCCAAAAGTGACGAGGTTACTTACGTCACAGACTTAATCAATATTAGACCAGAAGTGATGTCACCACGACAATCTATATCAAGTTCTATGCGCACGAATGGAACGTGTCAAACCAAGGGGAATAAAATATGGGTCTTTACAGTTGACCTGGCCCATAGTCGGTGGGCAGGAGGCCAGCTTCTACACTCCTCCAGGAGTCCGTGGCAAACGTCTGTGGAAAGCGGCGTTTGTCACAGTTAATATTGAAAGTTGGATGGTGTGTGGATACCCCCACTTCTCCCCCATATTCAAAATTAATTCATCTCCATGAATGTGGAGACAGTGATGTGGAACAGTTTTATGATTTTTTTCCTTTACATTATGTTTTGTTTCACAGTTTATAGCTGAGTGTTGTTTGATTTTATGAGACACTTGTATGGGATTTTCTACAGATTCTCATTTATTGAGAACTAGATCCCTTAGGGAAACATGATAGCGAGCTGGAGCCAATATGATTTAAATGACATTTTTAGATAATATTATAGATTTATCAGGATAATCAATAAAAGTTGTTTTGTTTTTTTGTTCCAGACGTATATGATCTATACCATGTGAAACCTTAGGCACAAACGAATTTTGCTGAATTTAAAACCAGTTTATCAAATTATATTGATTCAGCTTTAACGGTTTCATATCAAAGGTAGAGTATAAAAGCACTTACCTAAATCCCCAATGTTGTAATCAAAGTCTTTTACATCTAGAAAAATAGGTCCACTCTCCTGCTGTCCCTCCTCCTTGTAATATAGTTTATATCCCTGGATGGTGGCTGTGTCTTCGGGATCTTGTTGCCATCTCACTGCTATGGTTGTACAATTCAGGGGATCCAAGCGCAGCTCAGGGGACCTTGGTGCTGTTGAGTAATATTTTATTAAAATATATCTGTTTTTAGGATACAAGTCGCAATAGAGTTCTAAAGGCATATAACAGGCATTTTATGCAAATCATCTAACAATTTTCATAATTCATACCTCTTCTAAGACACACTTTCTGAAAAATACAACTTCTAAATGATATCCAATGATAAAGCAAACTAATCTTGGGACAAGAAATCTCTTATAGGGATTTTATAGTGTTATTAATACAAATCTGTGATCTCTGGTCCCCCCCTCTCAGCCATAATCTGAGGGGGGGAACTAATGTGCATGTGCGGTGAGGGCATAAGGCTCTCCACATTGGAAAGCATTGCCTCATTGCTTTCCTATTGGGTTTTCACCAACGCTGGATGTCCTCCTGCAGAATGTCATTTAACGGAGTCAAATTCCGTTAGAATCCAGGAAAGGCCTCTAGTGGCTATCTGAAAAACAATCACTAGAGGTAATCTTAGTCCTGCAAAGTAAATATGCAGTTTCTTTAAAACTGCAGAACTAAGGGGACAAGGAAGCTGCACCCAGACCACTTCAATGAGATGAAACACCCTTTAAACACCCACAGAGGTTAATGTGGCCAAAGAGCTGGTGAATCCGAACATTAACTATTAAAAAGTTAGGGCATGGATTGTTTATTTTAGAGACTAAGGAATCACAGACACCTCCATGTCTTAGTAGCCATTACTGCAGAAGAAGGAGTAGTACTGGACATTCAGACATGAGTGCATTTTTACTTATTTGTTAAATGAACTTCATTGGCTACTATATATGTCTACTACAGTTGCAGGATGTGACAACTTACCATAAGGGTCATAATATCATTATTATTGTTATTTATGAAGAGCCAAACTACTCTACAGTGCTGTACGATGGGATATGATGTTTAAATTCTAGCATCCTTAATATTGAGAAAGCCCTTACCTCTTATACTTGTAGCTTTCGGTGTCCTGTGAGATGTCCAGAAGGATGATTCTCCCCAGCCCACGTTGGTAGCTGCAGCAATGCAAACCAGGTAAAGGCTATCTGGCTTCAGACCTTCCAAGAAATACTCATGCATTGTACCAGGAAGTTCCAAAACCTGGACGGAACTTTCTGTGCTCATTCGGAAAGAAAGCCTATATAGGATAATTTTGCCCCTGCGGAATTTAGGTGGGATGGGAAGCCAAGAAATAAGCACGTCAGTGGGACTTTGGCTTATTAAACTTATCTCAGGGGCTCTCAAAGGAACTGAAAAACAAAAAAACAAGCTACAATAAATAAACCATTAAAAAAAATACATTATTATACTAAGTTATAAAGATATCGATAAATCTGTAATTTATTAATAACAAACCCTTTCACTTTCCTAACTGCTCCGTTAAAATGAGTTTAACTATATGAAAAGTAGCTTAATATGAAAATAAAACTTTAGAAAATGAAAACTGAAGCCATACATGCACAGATAATAGGAAAATATATATACAATAAAAACATGTTAAAACAGTGTACAACATGTATTCCATTATGTAATGGGTAATCCTGGTACTGTATAGATTGGTGAACAGCATTTAGTGAAACACTCAGCCATCCCTTACTCAAGTTGGCAATTGAATAAAATGGTAGTGGTTAAACATGCCTTTGTTCCCAAGCTGCTTGTTGCTTACCTACACACTGAGCCAGCAGAATTGCTAGAAAACCTGTCAATCAAGAGAAACAAGGCTGGGCAGTTCCAAACTCCTAGCACTACAGAGGACCATATAACGTTTAATCCTTCATTATAGAGTAGTGTCAGAAATACAGAGATACCCAACATGCAGTGTGTAATAGACAATCAGGAATCAACATATACCGGACTTTAGGTTAGAGAGACAGAATGGTCAGGGACAAGCCAGAGTCAGAGAAAACAGAAATCAGGGAAGCGAGGTGCAATAGCCTAGTCAAGGATTATATAAAGGAGAATGGGAAGTATAGCCAAGATCAATAAACCAGAAATACATAGAGAGAATAAAATGTGCTATTGGATACCAAAACTAGAACCACAACAGTGCAATGACCTAAGCCTTAACCACCTTTTTAGAGTATAACACTTTAATTTTAAAGTCACATCCCCAAAACAATCAAATATAAACATTTTTGCGAGCCTTGACATCAGCAGCATGGCGATGGCACACATGCGCTACAAAAGGGGGCAGAGCTGCAGTGGCCGGCGTCGAAACCGCTGAGGAGAGAAGGATGGGAACCGCATGGGAAAGGTCCCCTTCCACCTATTTGATATCCCCTAGTTGTGCCAGAGCCTGTAAAATACAAGGTACCTTTAAGAGTAGATGACAAGCTTGTGCTTAATGTTTTGTCTAATATTGTATGGAGGTTTTTTTGTTGTTGTTTTTTTTAAAGAAACTTGGGGATCATCTGTCACTAACAATATTAGGTATTAGGACTAGGCATCTCCCAGTACTTCAATGATCCCCTAGCTTCCAATCATTTCTGATAATCCAGCACATATACCACATAGAGGAACCACTTTTTGTAAAACATTTGCAAGTCAAATTTTGAAATTTCTCATTTAAGCAAAAAAATTAAATCAAATTAAAATTAAGTTATAGGGCTTTATGGTGAGAAAATACATTTGTTAATGAAAAAAGACAAACATTCTCTTACCATCTTCAAGTGTCTTCTGAGTTACATGATCAGACATTTGACTTGCACCCATTGGCATATATGCAACTATATAAAATGTATAGTTGCTCGCAGGCTCTAAGTCATCAATGATGTAATGACTGGTATCATTTCCAATAACCACTTGGTATTCTTCATTGTTTAAACCTATGGAACACAACAAATTGAGAAGTTAATATATTAACAAAGTATTCCTCTAGTTGTCATATCTTCAAAGACTCAGCTGAGCCCGAGATCATCTCTTCTTAATAAAATATACTACCTCTAACTAAAAAGTGTAATCAAATGTGTTGGGATACAATGTTTAAGTTGTTGTGATTGGTAGAACACAAATTTACAACCCCAAAACATAAACAAGATTCTTTTTTGTGTGCTCCGGGGTTTTGCCACATTCATTTGTACTTAAAAAAAAAAAAAAGGCTCCATTTAAAGCAGCAATCAAAATGTGTTCAGTAACTGTGTCAAAAAACATTGTGCTTACTGCCATTAAACAAACAGCTATTGGCATTTTCCATTTAATTATCTATACCTCCATAGCCGTAAGCCTAAGTGATTAAAGGTTGGGGGGGGGGGGAGAAGAAACAATCTTATTTTGTAAGGCATGCTATTGAGTAGCCTAATGTCTGTAAGCCCATTTAGGGGGAATAAAACAAAAAAAGATCTATTGTATAAAGAACTGATTATGTTGTTGAAGTCTATTATGACAAAGAGTAAAACGGAGGAAGGAACTTTGAAAGAGAGTGCTCTTTATAAATGTCTTGTGTCTTAATGAGCTTAGAAAAAATTTCAGCAATTCATTTTAAAATATGCACAGGGGTGTTCAGCAATGATTGCCTTTGTTGTCTTTTAATTCCTATACATAGGAACTGGTAAGCGGAATAGACTTGTTGAAAGCTGTTGTGGTTCGAGACAATCTCACATCAAAATGCATGTCAACTCAATCAAAACTTACCCACTCCCTTTACCATTAAATTAATAAACAAAACCGCAAGCAAATTCAACTATTAAGCTTTCCCACATATCTGAATGAACTCAAAAGCATTTTAATTAGGCAAGATTACGGACATTTCACAACAGAGCCGTTGATGGTTTGTTAATTAGGAATGTTGTGGCACGATTTCTGACCTTCTAAACAAGATCCTTAAGCTCAAATTAAAAGGCCTTGTTCTTGGAGTGAATGGGCCGCAGCGCCTTTTGCTGAGGCCCGATAAAATTGTCATAATGGAGAGTGAGACTGGCCTAAAACAAAATCACTACTCTCTTTGTAAGTTTTCCAATTTGCTAACAAGGCATTAATACACTCATGCACTCTTGTAAGAGCTATACAGTTGGAGCGTAGGACCATAACCAGCTATTTTAAATGCATGATCAGGCCTTGTAAAGAACACCTGTTGGTTTGTTTAACCATGTAAACACTAACCATTCATATCTAAGCCTGTCCCCTTAATAAGATGATGATGCAGCACTTGAAGGATGTTTTTCCTGAAAAAACAGTTACAGTATGTATTTTTGGTAGCCTACCATTTTTAGAGATTTTATTTGTTTATTTATTTAGGTTTAAGTATTTCTATGTCATTAAAACATTTATTTTTAGAAATGCCTAGCACAATCTCAAGCTCAGGTCTTGCTATTATAGATAGTATAAATTGCAAATACATTTTTTTTTACATTTCTTGTCATCCTTAAAAATCAATGAGCTGTCAACTACAAAAAAATGTCTCAGTTGACAAGAAGTCTTATGAATGCAAGAAAGGCAAGGATATCTTAAAGTATGCTTCCTATTATTATATATAACCTAAACAAGTCTTTACCAACAGTAAATGAAACCATAAAATACAGAGTATACTTAAAGGACCACTATAGGCACCCAGACCACTTCAGCTTAATGAAGTGGTCTGGGTGCCGGGTCCCTCTAGGGTTAACCCTGCAGCTGTAAACATAGCAGTTTCATAGAAACTGCTATGTTTACATATGGGTTAATCCAGCCTCTAGTGGCTGTATCATTGACAGGCGCTAGAGACGCTTCCGCGCTTCTCACTGTGATTTTCACAGTGAGAAGACGCTTGCGTCCATAGGAAAGCATTGAGAAATGCTATCCTATGGACTGACTGAAGGAGGAGGAGAGTCCATGGCGCCGAGGGAGCCCGGAGCTGGAGAAATGTAAGATTTTCACCCCTTCCTCCCACTTCAGCCCGGCGGGAGGGGGGCCATGAGGGTGGGGGGGACCTATTAACACTATAGTGCCAGGAAAACGAATTTGTTTTCTTGACACTATAGTGGTCCTTTAACTTAATATCTTGGCAGATGAGGATGCAAGTGGCAGCTTCCAATTAAAGTGGCTCTGATACCTCAAACATACCTCTATCTTATTGTTTCTTTTTCTCTTCCTCTTACAGAATCTGTTCTTGTTTTCCTTTCTGATCTATTTTTCTTTAAAACATTAGAAAAGGCAGGGACTACTTTGTCTTATGTAGTTTTCCTACGTTTCACAAATGTGACAAAAAGGTAGAGCTTAAGCCAAACTTTCCGATGTTAAGTCTGTAAAGGGTAAATCTTGCATTAAGCTCTTCCCTTTGTCAAGATTGCCAAGTGTAGGAAAAATACATAAGACAATGTAATCCCTACTTTGTCTTACGTTTTAAAGGGAAATAGAGCAAAAAACAAACAAACAAAACAAAAACAGATTTTGAAAAAGAAAGAGAAGAGGAAACAATAAGAAAAAGGTTGGAGGTGACAGAGACACTTTAAGACTTTCGCAATTGGCTTTCAAAATTACAATTATTTATATAGCATCAACATACTGCACAAATATAATATTCTTACTATTGTTGTGCTTGGGTCTTCAGCCCATATATTTACACTTTAAAAAGATCCTATCAGAGTATGTATCTATACTGAAAATGATCTTGTAAATTTAGTTGAAAACACGTTACGTAGGGATCCTTTGGTAACGATTTGACAACTGACTCGTAACATGTAGTTTGAAGCAGATTAGTCCAAAAAAAATATATAACTTGGCTTAAAAGAATTCTAAGTGAACTATATTTAAAGTGCCATATTTAAGTTACCAGGCACTTCAAAACCATGTGAGTAAATGGAGAACGCTAATCAAAACCAACCAATGATACCAACTAGTTGGAATGGATTAAAATGCTCTGTTTACTCCCTTATATTGGTCCTTTCGGTGATACTCTGTGTGATGTGTAGCTCTGGACTGATTGGCATCTGGTGAGCAGTGTGCAATTATGTGTGCCATTCATCTCTTCTATTATTATTATTATTATTACTGGTAGTTATATAGTGCCAGCATATTCCGTAGCACTTTACAATATTATCAAACGGGGGAGATTTAACAATAAATGAGACAATTACAAAAACTTACAGGAACAATAGGTTGAAGACGGCCCTGCTGAAACGAACTTACAGCCTAATAAAGCAGTTCAAGAGCAAGTCACCTCTTATTTCTCCGAAACCCAGTTTTTAGTGAATATACCTCAGGAGCAAATAGAATTTTAAATGAATTTATTTATTTTTTTAAATAGTTTATTTTCTTGTGGCTTCTTGTGCTGTTGGAGGAAATGTAAAATTTTCTTATCCTTGTACAAGCTTTTTTGACATCTATTGTCTTTTTTTTTTTTTTTTATAAAAAACACGCTGCAGTTTCCATAATTCTTACCTTCCGCTTTTGTGTAATGCACAGAATAAGCAATGACTTTCTCGGAGTTATAGAGAGGCCTCTCCCAGGACAGAATAATAGCTGAGCTGGACATTATCTCAGCCCGGAGATGACGTGGAGCACTGGGTCTGTCTTCGGGCATAACTACAGTCAGTCGTGCTCTAGATAAAACACTACCCTGACTACTCTCAGCCATGCACTGATACACTGCGTCGTCTTCAGGGATGATTTGGTTAATCACCAGTTTACTACAAAGGAAAAATAGAGATACAATGACACCTTTAACAATATGTCTAAAGAAATCGTTTTCATCTTCTGACTATCACATTGGAAAATGCAGCAAACCTAACAGATACAACACAAGAAGTTTTTTAACCTTTAGAGTGCCACTGCAGAACTACATTTTATATCAGTGAAAGTATTTACCTCTTTAACGAACCCTTCTACAGGAAACAGAACTGTATGAGCTATTAAGTGTTTAAAATAATTTACGGAGCAATCTTATTAAAGATGATTGAATGGTATGATATTTTAAGTATTTTAAAAAAAACAAATATTAAAGATTAATCCTGTTAAGGATTAATGATGGTTTATGTTGCCATGACAATGTGGTCTTTTGAGACCCTCATCTTTCACGACACATCTTTGACTCATTGACCATTAGCAGGGTTCAGATTGTGATAATGACATGGATTAATGTTGGCTCTTAAGGGGTTAATCCTCTTTAAAACAACTCTAGCCCTTTAGTAACATTCCATGACGTTACATAGAAGGCTCAGAATAGATTCTGAGGAAATAATCTGCATAACACAGATCTTTAACATACAGATCATTGTTTAGTAAATAGTAATAGGTTGGAGACTGAAGACTTATTCTGTTATTCTGGGGTTTATCCATTAGCAACTCAGATATTCAGGCATAATTGATGGCATAGCTACATTAATCTGCTACACATTATTAATTAGTGGATAAACCCATACGTGCTGCATATTGCTTAATTAAAAAGATTACTTTGCATGGCTTCCACTTTCATGTACTTAGACAATGAACTGAAAATATTTTATAAAGGTTTACAATGGAATCGAAAGAATAATGTACCACCCAGAAGCTAATGCAGAAGGCAAGGAGGACATTAGTTTGCTACCTGCACCCATGCATCAAATGGGACAAAAAAGGACACTTTGTAAATTAAGTAAAACACCTCCAGTGATTTGTGCACACGGCGGCATGACACATTTCCAACATACATTCTTTGTAATAGCTCACTGAATGCAGCAGTATGTGAGAAATTACATGCACCCAATGACACAGTCACATAATATTCACATGACACATAATATTCAAGAATTCCTTGAGAAGAATATGGTTATCAGCAAAAATCAGCACGGTTTTATGAAGCACAGGTCATGTCAAACTAACTTGATTGCGTTCTACGAAGAAGTAAGTAGAAGTATAGATCAGTGTGTTGCAGTGGATGTGATCTATTTGGATTTTGCCAAGGCATTTGATACAGTTCCACACAATAGATTAGTGTTCAAACTCAAAGAAATCAGTCTAGATGAAAATTCTTGTTCTTGGGTAGAACATTGGCTTAAAAGTATAGTACAAAGAGTTGTCATTAATGGTAAATTTTCAAGCTGGACAGAGGTGGCAAGTGGTGTGCCTCAGGGGTCTGTTCTGGGACCCCTTCTATTTAACATGTTCATAAATGATCTTGAAGACAGCATTGAAAGTCATGTTTCAGTGTTTGCAGATGACACAAAACTCTGTAAAATAATACAACGTGAGCAAGATATTACTTTGCTGCAGAGGGATTTAGATATAGTGGGGAACTGGGCACTCAAATGGCAAATGAAATTTAATGTTGAAAAATGCAAAGTTATGCACTTCAGCGTAAAGAATACACAAGCAACGTATACCCTTAATGGAAGCGAATTAGGGATAACAACACATGAAAAGGACTTGGGAATTGTTATAGACAACAAACTATGCAACAATGTGCAATGTCAATCAGCAGTGGCCAAGGCCAGTAAGCTATTGTCATGCATGAAAAAGGGCATTCATTCTCGGGACGAGAATATCATTTTGCCTCTTTATAAATCACTGGTAAGACCACATATTGAATATGCTGTGCAATTTTGGGCACCTGTTCTAAAGAAGGATATTATGGCACTAGAAAAAGTGCAGAGGCGGGCTACAAAATTAATAAAAGGAATGGAACATATCAAAAGAAAGGTTAACAAATTTAAACCTATTTAGTTTAGAAAAACATCGCCTGAGAGGTGATATGATAACATTATACATATATATTCGGGGCCAATACAAACCATTGTGTAGAAATCTATTCACAAACCGGACTTTAAATAGGACACGAGTTCATGCGTTTAGACTTGAAGAAAGAAGATTTAATCGAAGGCAAAGGAAAGGTTTTTTTACTGTAAGAACAATCAGGATGTGGAATTCTCTGCCTGAAGAAGTGGTTTTATCAGAGTCCATACAGATGTTCAAACAGCTACTAGATGCATACTTGCAAAAACAGAATATTCAAGGATATAATCTTTCAATGTAGGGTAATAACTGCTTGATCCAAGGATAAATCTGACTGCCATTCTGGGGTCAAGAAGGAATTTTTTTCCTAGCTTGTTGCAAAATTGTGCTTCAAACTGTTTTTTTTTTGCCTTCTTTTGGATCAACAGCAAAAAACAAATGTGAGGAAGGCTGAACTTGATGGACGCAAGTCTCTTTTCAGCTATGTAACTATGTAACTATGTAACACACAAGGAAGATGAAGTTTATTTTGTTTTGTTTTTGGTCTTTAAGACAACAATGCTATTTTTTGTGGTCATGCAAGCTTAGACATACTCTAAGGATTGTATCACTTGAAGCTCACTACAAGCCTATAGAAGTATTTTGGAGTGCCAACTACAAAGCATGCTCATCTCGCACGCACTCTCCACAATGATCCACATAAAGCATCACTATATCAAGTAGCTATACATGGACGTTATTCAAGAAAATGTTAGTCTTACCTGTTATACAATTTTATTCTACCATTCGAATGGATTTTCTTGCCATTTTTAAGCCAGGAGATTTTTGGAGTTGGAATCCCTTCTGTATGACATACAAATCGAGCAGTTCCTGCACGTGGACGAGTCAAACTCTCTGGCCTCTCAATAAAAGATGGTGGAGCTGCAGGAATACAAAGAATAGTAAACTTAGAACATTATGGTAAATATGATTACATTTTCCTTATACCTAGCAGCATGAACTACAGGTTAACACTTCAGCAATAAAATAGATGGAGGACCAATTTGACGTCAACTTACAAAAGAATATTATTTACAAAAGATACTGAACAAATCTTTTCCAAAACTGATAGAAGAATACACATTGAAAATACACAAGCAAAGGTGACAAAAGGTATATAATGGACAACCAGTTTAATTCACGACAAACGGTCTCAGGTTAAGCCTTTGCCTTAGTTGTCTCTGTGGCCATTGTCTGTGTAGAATGAGCCTTTATACCGGAAAAACAGGAATTCCTTAACCTCAGTAAGTTTTCCCAATAGCAGTAACTACGCAGCTTCGAAGGAAGGCAGTCATTTCCTTCAGGGTCTGCAAAGAAGACTCAACTTCTACAAAGATCTTCTCATTCAGAAGATGGTTGAAGATGAACAGACATCTTACTAGATCAAACAAATATCAGGCTTGCTCTTTTCTGGTTAGAAGGATTACAGAAAAAAAACAAAAAAACAAGGGTAGGATTATCTCTGATTAAGATGCTAACTGGTGACCACCTTAGTTCATTCTGTCATGGAAGATAGCAGTGTGAGGTTCAGATTCTGAAAATGCTTGAATATTCGTTCATGTGGCAGAAGCCAAGACAACCATAATTAGTCTTTTTAGCGTGGGTCAGTGGATTTACTGTAGCCAGGAATTTAAATGAAGGCTTAATAAGCAATTCACGTCCGCAATGAGCAGAAAAGACTGCAGCCTCCATCTTGCAAGAGGGCAAATGCCGACACCAGCATTTTAAGAAGGTAAAAATCCTCACAACTGGTGCAACTGAGGAAAACAAAAACCCTACACATGTATGTGACAGAGCAATCCCCAGTTCACCCAGCTTTATCAAAGAGGATGGTATGTATTGGGTTTACTTAAAGGAGCAAGTCTGAACTAATTTGGACAAGCCAATAAAGTTAGCCAGTTGAGCCATAAAACTAAACATTAAAAAACCCAGTAAACCACATCCACCCTATTTTTACAGTTAAACATAGAGAAAAAATACTAGTGACCATTGCAGAGAGGGATCCTATATATGAAAAAAATGCAAATTTTCTGTCCTTAAAGGGACAGTATAGTCACCAGAACCACTACAGCTTACTGTAGTGGTACTTGTGTATAGCGCCTGTCCCTGTAGGCTCAGCAATGTAAACACTGCCTTTTCAGAGAAAAGGCAGGTTTTACATTGTTGCCTAGTAACACCTCTTGTGGCTATCACTCACACAGCTAACAGAGGGACTTCCTGGGTATGTCCTGCAATTTATGCTCTGCATGGAGGCACTGAATGCTTTCCATTCCTGGGTTAGATCCTGCAATCCACGTTCTGTATGGAGACCCCAGAGAGATGTATTTATTCAATGCATCTCTGTGAGCAGATACTGATTGACACAGCGTGGTCTTTTGCTGTGCAATAGTCTTCCTATGAGAAAGCATTGATTTGGCTGGGATCATCAGGAAGATGTAATACCTGAAAAATGCTGTACTGTGGAAGACAAAATATTAAGTATGGTTCAAGCACAAGCCTTTTTTTAAGACAGATTTACACACATAAGAAATTGGAATATTGATGAACAGTTATGTGTCAGGGTTACTCTTATGGGTTCAGTATATACACTGCAGTTTAATATGAAACAGATGGGGCATTTTTAAAATTTTTATTTAAAGTATATATATATATATATATAATAACTAAATTGAATATATTTTAAAATACCTATAGGTTGTGTTAAGAGTAAATGTTAAACAAAAGCCTGTTGTCAGATTGAAGGTTTCTCATGTCCATTAGTGTAAATGCAAAATATCCTTTTGCTATGTTCCAAGAGGACTGGACAAGCAGCTGAAAGGCAGCACGTTACTTTGCATTCAAAAACCCTCAGAAGCATAAAGGAAAATGAACAGTGTTCTAAACAGAGAATGTATTGAGAATTGTAAGAAAGTTGAAATTTCAGGCCAAAATAATCAAATTGAAAAAATTGAAATCCACAATTTTGCAGCTCACATTTATGTCCTAAAGATTGCAGTTTCCTTTTGATTGCTCCACAACTTTCTGGTTTAGTGAATAAATCATATGTTTTCCCATCTAATAATGAAGGTTATAATGTAACTTTCACATTTAAGAATATCTTTATACAGTTTTAGTAAAAAATACTCCAAGTCCAGATTTAGACACTCTGGACAGTCAGAAGCATACTACAATTTTCTTTAGAATTTTTAAAGTCTGGAAACATACCCAGAACTATTACAGTAGCCATTGCCACCGTGAAGTTGCGTGTTCCTGGCGTGGATGCTCGGCAAATGTAGACACCTGCATGTTGTAGCTTCACGTCTGATACAATGAGGTTTCCATTTCCAAGAACACGCGTGTTAAAGACATCAATTGGCTTGTGGTCTAGAAAAAGACAAAATGGATCAGAGTGTGTTTTAATTACAGGAAATATCAGAGATAGGATTCATTATCTATAGATTGTCTGGCACACATAACCTTACCAATGTTTACACAATACATGTTCCAATAAATTTTACCTAATCTACTCCAAGATACAATAGGCTTTGGGAATCCTGCAGCCATGCACTCCAGTGTAATAGTTTGATGTAGAGAGGTAGTTATATTTTGAGGAGCTGCAATGATGGTCGGTTTCTGAAAAGATTCAGATTCTGTACCTTAAAGATTAGGGAAAAAACAAAAAACAAATATTTTTTACTGTATCACAGGTCTCCATGTATACTTGCTGTTCTATGTCTATTTCCACGCTCTATGGGCGGGCTAGATATTTTTTGCCACTTTTAAGCTACATGATATTTTTTTGTGTTCTCATTTAGAAGATGCCTTTAACAAGGTCCCACATTATTTTGCTTAAACACAGAGGCAGTATTTTTTTATGAAATATACTTCTACTGACTGCTTTATTTTAGCTTTATTTCCCAATAAGCCCATAGGACATGGAAAGATCTGCTCTCAGTGCAGTAGTTTTCAACACTCTCTGCCTCTATGATCAAGGCTGCTTCTTTAAGACAGTGGTTTTTAAATCTATCCTCGGGACTCAAACACAGGGTTTGAGGGTAAGAATACCAGGGCACAGGTGTCTCAGAAATATTGATCCATTAATCAACTCAGATGAGTCAAAGAATGAATAGTGAAAATTCTGCCTGTTGGCGGGTCCTTTGGACACTTTTCAAGAATACAGCTTAAACAATGGCAATGCATTTCAAACATCCCTGAAATGAAATACCTGGCAGAACCGTTAATACAGCTTCTGCGCTCTTCCGTCTGTTTGCAGTAGTGGTAGCTACACATCTGTAATTTCCAGCATCCTTTTTCACGACTCCGTAGATCTGAAGTACCCCTTTTGACAGCACAGTAATCCTTCAAAGATAAAGGATAAAAATACACATTTTCTCACAATACTGAATGCCTGAATTTCAGAAAATATATGGCATAAAAAGTTTTTTTTATTCTTCTTTAAGAAGTGCAATGGCACAAAATAACAATATAGAAATCTTGTGTGCCAAATCTTTGGCAAAAATCAGGCAGAAATCTCACTCCTCTCCTTTTTACTGCAAACTCTACCTATAAAAGTTCCTAATTCTTTGTTTTCCTCTGTTCCCCCGAATCTCAGTCTATTATCCATTTCAGTCTCTCCCCTGCATATAAACCTCTGTTGATTAGTAAACTTCAACTGACCCCCTTACACAAGATAAAACCCTTCTGAAGGAGTTTACCCAATCTGCCAGTAACCATTTCCAATCCTTCATATTAGTCTTTCTCTCCTACTATGCATACCTTCTTCCTTTGCACATATCAATTATTTCACACCCTCTACACTCTTTAAAGAGGCAGACATACTCATGGTGTTTACTCATCTTTCCTAATGAATATTGCCTTCCAATATGGGGTTCTCCCTTTTTATCCGTGTTGATGGCTACCCTGTATGTAGACACTGAGGTCTCTGAGTGGACCTTTTGACATACGTTCACTATCAATGCTCTAGAGTACAAGGTAGACAACCTACGACACTCCAGCTGTTGTGGACTGCATCTCCCCTGATGCTTTGTCAGTATTACATCTGTAAAAGCATTATGGGAGATGTAGTCCACAGCATCTGGGGTGCCAAAGGTTGCCTACCCTCTACTCTAGAGAGATGTTAGTATCAAAATATTGATACCCTACAAGTATAAATGGTATATAAATGAAAGTTACATAGAATCTGTATGAATTTCACAATCCACAGGCACATACCTGTCCATAGCAAGCGGCAGAGCTGTACGATTGACTTCCCAGGTAATGATAGGTGGAGGGTTGGATGTTATTTTACAAGAAAACCGTGCAATGCCTCCGTCGTGAACCTCAACAGAAACAGGTTGCTCTTCGAAAGCAGACATTGCTGAAAGAAAGGAAAATAGACATGAGATAACAAAACTCATGCAAACAGTCTACAGAAGCCTGTCAGTACTATGAATATATACATATATATACATATATATACATATACATATATATACATATACATATATATATATATATATTACGGTTCACAAAAAGAATACTGGTGGTTAAATATACCAAATAAATGTTTGACTTCTAAATAACACAAGTAATGAAGTTTTAGATCACAGCTGTTGCTGGACTGCAACCACAACAACTCAAGGCTGAGCAACTCATCATGAACATGGCAGTTCTACATCATCTAGGGATGTACCGTTAGCCCAGCCCTGCATAACCCGTAGCGGAACTCTTCTATGGAAACGGACTAACACTTTGTTTCCTTTGTAAAAACACAGAATTAAACCATAGATTCTGTCTCACTACAGTCACCTTAACTCTTTGCTCATACAAACTAGCGTTCTATTCAAATTGTGACATTTTAACAAATATATAATGAAATAAAGAAATTGATTTGTGTCAGATAAAATGTTGCACAACTTACACTAATAGAATGCTTTTTTGAGAATTGATCAGACAATTTTAGATTGAAGATAGAAGTATCCAAACAGGAATAAATAAATTGGAGAATATTTAAAATTCTGATAATTTGGCCTAAAACTGCAATTCCCAGTACTTTTGTTCCGATAATCTTGTAGGGACTTTAAGGTGACCAAGCGATCTACATACATCCTGCTTAATAGAGGCATTCCTTGTGCAATTGATACATTTTTTCACCACTTAGTCCTGATTATTTGGATACAACAATTAGTATGGACTGAATATCTCGGTCTTCGTTTGTTATTTATTATTGTTATTTCTTGACCACGTTTTGTTATTGAAACTATTTTACCAAATACTTATTAAAAGTTAAGTTTTATATTTTCTCCACTCGTGACAACTGATACTATTCATTTAGGAATATACCTACTGGTAGTTTTTTTTCTTTTTTTCTATTCTACAATTAACCATTTAGGGGTTACCCCCCATTTTTTGCATTATCTACCAGTACATAATCTCATTAGGCTCAATTTTTCTTTCTTGTTAGAATTATGTATAAAAGACCAGTTTCACATAACAATACATCTGCTGATTTTTACATCAATGTAAGTACCTTTTGTACACAATGAATAAAAAAGAGAATGTAAAATCTTATCTCCTGGCAGATCTGCCAACAAAACAAGACATTTCTTAAATCTACTGTAACATTCACTTTACAATTTTTTCTGGTTTACAATTATCTGATCAGCCTTGGAGAATAAACTATTTTTATATTAAGTTATCTATTCCCATTTTTGTCTCCCCTTCCTTTTATCCCTTTTCAATTCAAGAGAATAATAACCAAAACAAATGTATACATTTTAGATAACTCACATATATATATATATATATATATATATATATATCTCAGCGCTCACATCAAGAATGCTTCACAAACAGAGATAATGCGAGGTTATGCTGTCGTAGGCCTGGAAATATATAATTGAATGCGCCAACACAAATGGAATATAGAATCTTGGCGGTGATCTTCTAATCTAGCATTTTTAACACTTTTGTACAAAGTGCTTAGTGAGATGGCCTCTGAGTCTACAATCTGAAGGTAACAAGGGAATGTCTGAGAAATTAGGTAGCAGGGGAGAATATTAAGCTGATGAGTGTAGGAATTAATGGAGTCTTCAATTGCCGCCAAAAAAAAGAAAGGGAAAAAAAAGACAACAGGTGGAAGAAATCAGGTGATTGTATTAGATGAAGACTATAGCGTTAGAAATACCAACCTGTATTCCTAACGCTATAGTGTCCTAGCAGATTTTTAGATTTAGGGCCTCCCCATTTTACCTGTAAAAATAAATAAAGAAAAAAAGTTTTACTTACCTTCATCCTATGACTGCCCACTACGCCTCCTGTGATGTCATTCTCGAGCTGTTGTTGGTGCACTGGGGCCGGGGTGTGTGTGTGCACGTGCATCCCTCCAATCAAATGCTTCTCATAAAAAAAGCACTGAATTCAATGTTTTTCTTGTGAGTTGCATTTGGTAATCTGACAGAGTTTCATTTGATTGTTTCAGAGGACACGCCTTTAATGACTTTCAGCAAGACAAAACTGCAATGTTTAACATTGTCGTTAAAGCTACAGGGCCACTGCAACCAGACACCTTCATTGACATGAGGTGGCTCCATCAGTTCTCTTGGCATAGCTGTCTGTTAGTAGAAGAACATACCTGCCCAAAAGGATCACAGTTTGGCAACTGATGGAAATTCATCTTTTGTCCATGCTTGATTTTCATTGACATGAAGTGGTCTGGGAGCTTTTAGTGTTCCTTTAAAGGATCACTATAGGGTCAGGAACACAAACATGTATTTCTGACCCTATAGTGTTGAAACCACCATCTAGCCCCCCTGACCCCCTCATGCCTCCATAAATAAAGCAAAATCTTACTGTATTCAAGCCTGAAGCTGTAGATCTGCATGCTGTTTGCCTCAGAAAAACAAGCTGTTTACTGACATCATCAGAAGTGTAGGCCTGATCCAATCACAATGCTTACCCATAGGATTGGATGAGACTGACAAGGAGGCAGATCAGGGGCAGAGCCAGCACAATTCAAACACAGCCCTGGCCAATCAGCATCTCCTCATAGAGATGAATTGAATCAATGAATCTCTATGAGGAAAGTTCAGTGGCAACGCTCCGCGCGGCACGCAGACCGCAAGATTTACACAGGGAGCTGGAGGAGCTGCAGGAAAGGTAAGTCACAGCTTGCTGCGAGCCCCTCCACTGCTCAGCCCATACCACTGGACCATCAGGGAATGCTATAGCCCCCCTCCCAGGCCAGGCAATAAGCAGGGAGGGGGGACAAAAAAACAACCATAAATAGTAAAAATATTAAAAATAAAAATTCCCCACTTCCCCCCATTTTACACAAATTACATCCATTCAGAAACACACACTATACACACTACACACACACTGCATTCACTATACACACACTACATTCACTGCATTCACTATACACACTCTGCATTCACTATACACACACTACATTCAATATACACACACTACACACTGCATTCACTATACACACACTGCATTCACTATACACACTACACACTGAATTTACTTTACACACCACATACTACATTTACTATACACACACTACACAAACACACACACTCTACATTCATTATATACGCACTACACAAACACTCACTGCATTCACTATACACACCCTGCATTCAATATATACACACACTACACAAACACACACAGCTCCCCTGTCTAAACACACTGCATCCACTACACGTGGCATGTATATTTTGTGCATTTACCTTTAGAAATAGGTTTTTTTTTTCAAAATGGTAAATGTACAGTTATCGGCCTCAAAGTTCACAGATTATCGGTATCAGCTCTAAAAAAATCAATATCGGTCAATCCCTAATCTCAAAGCTATCTAAGGAGTGGCCAGTGAAGTTATCGCTAGGCTGTAATGTAAACACTGCATTTTGTCTGAAAAGACAGTGTTTACAGCAAAAAGCCTGATTCTACTCACCAGAACAAATTCAATAAGCTGTAGTTGTTCTGGTAACTATAGTGTCCCTTTAAGTAGTGGGTAGTTAAATAATGACTGATAAAAAATGTGCATCTATTTAGTGGCTGGGAAATTAAACACATTTTACATGACTTCCAGGCTAAAATACTTACAATATAAAACTCTGTCCAATGGCAATTAAATATATATATATGAAAATGAACAACACATAGGCTGAGAAATTCTATGAGCGCACGCACCCACTCCGGTGTTACAGTATTCCTTTTACGCACAACATATAGCTTCTCCAATTTAAATGGTAATAGCATGTGTTATATTTAATTGTCAATGAAACAATATACTGTGTTTCATGGTTCTCGTATAATTAACATGAAGATAATTAACAGTCTGCGATAAGTATTCTCTTGTACAGTCACCGCATGGGATTCAACAGGATTCCTATTCATACCGTTTTTTGGTTTTTTTTTTGTTTTTTTCTACCTTGTGTATCTTTTTATTCTTTTTCAGGTTTATAGCGTCATTGTTTGAAATCTAATTTCTAGGGTAATTGCTTCTATTGTTAAGGCTCAATCGGTTATTACACATTTCGAAGGGAGTGCTGAAGTCAATTCAGACTCTAAACTGTAAAAGCCATGTAGTGTTAAAGGAAACAGCCAATAAAAGTGCCCACATCAAAGTCTTCAAGAGAGTTGTGTTGTTCATCAAAACAACCCCCCTTTCCAACATCGTAAATCTAATTGCCATTTTTATGGAGGTTCGCCCCTTTCTCCTTATTCAGTAGTAATCACTGACTTTACAACCAGCAGAAAACAACACTTGCTATTGTGTAGCAGGGTGTTAATGTATGACCTATCAAAGCCTTCCAAAATACTGTACAGGACCAATAGTGCAAATGACCCCTGCAAGAGACAGGGTTAACACAGACTATAGATAAATAAATAAATAAATATATTCTTTCCTATGTTGTTTTTGCAAGGGGCTTATAAATTAGACAGTTACACAACAAACCTTGTTCATGTGTACATTTTTATCATCCATAATGCAATGTTGCTATTTACTAATGGGTTTCCACAGTGACTGTTCAGGGTATGGGTTTTTATGACTAATGCATTTTAAAAACACAGTCTATCTGAGCTTACACTACTGTTTGGACACTATTACAAACTTGGAAAAAAATATATATTTTTTTTCTTTTGCCGCTTCCATTGCCGTTAAATGAAATATCTATCTATTCAGACTCATTGCCCAAGATGTTTATAATTTGCATTATAATGCAGCATGTAGCCAGGTTTTTAAAAGGAATTCTAGTGCTTAACACACAGAGATGGCAAGGTGGAACCACTTCCTTTTTTTACTTTCAGAAACCTTTTATGAAAGTAGAAACATTAATTTTGAATATCTCCTACCCCGAACCCCCCTAAAATGGTTCCACCTCGCCATCTGTGTTTTAAGCACTAGAATTCCTTTTAAAACCTGGCTACATTATAATGCAAATTATAAACATCTTGGGCTATGAGTCTGATAACATAGATATTCCATTTAACGCCAATGGAAGCGGCAAAAGAAAAAATATATATATTTACAGTATTTAGAAGATCTCAACCTAATCCTGTGAGCATTTTGGATGAGGCTTTAGCAGCCCCACAAGTAATTACTGTAAAATATGTTCTAATATCCTCTATGCGCTTTGGGTCGTAGTGCTGTTGTACTATCCATTTCCACAGCAGTTTCAAAATTTCCTGCAATGATTATCCAGTGCAAAGTCTGCCTTGGAAGTGGGGTACTCTAATAACATGG
Source organism: Pelobates cultripes (assembly GCA_933207985.1). Taxonomy (NCBI): domain Eukaryota; kingdom Metazoa; phylum Chordata; class Amphibia; order Anura; family Pelobatidae; genus Pelobates; species Pelobates cultripes. Next base: position 68,374,032 of record OW240914.1, on the reverse strand, counting down.
TGTGATCATCCATCCATCTACCATTTCTCTTGGCATAGCTGTCTGTTAGTAGAAGAACATAACTGCTCTTTCCAGCCAGTATCTAGCATCATCAAAGTCAGTGATGGCTAGTCAAAATCAAGCTTCCAGGATGTTTTGCTAGCCTTAAGCCTGGAAAAGGATCAAGGGAGTCACAGATTGGCAACTGCTGGAAATTCATCTTTTGGTCATGCTTGATCTTTGCAATAACAGTAACTATTTGCAAAATTTACAACAAAGTGAGCGTGTGATTTTAAAATCATACACTTCTAGTGTCAAAGTCACGGATCAGTTTAGTAATTAAATATAGCTGATGTCTGCCAATAAGTTCTATATACTCAGGATTCCACAACGTCAATCAACATTCCAATCTACTTTGTGGTTTACAAATCAAAACAGTTTAAACGTAGTTGTTACTTCCTACAGCTGTCAGAATCTATTACATACCAGGACATGTAAAAAAAAAAAAGCAATGTTTGCTGGTGGTGTTGCTGGCCAATGGACCTCACCTTAAAGAAGGGCTTGACAAATTTGTTTGGCTCCTAACTTTTTTAGCTGGCTCATAGATTTCAGTTTTTTTTTAAGGGACAGCGTTTACATTGCTGCCTACTAGGACCTCTAGTGACAGTCATGGTCACTAGAGAGTCCTGTGTCAATGCTCTGCATGGAGGCGCTGAATGTTACCTATAGAAAACATGCGTAATATCCTCCCAAAGCTTTCCTATGGGAAAGTATTGGCTTAGCGGAGATCATTAAGATCTCAGCTATGGAGGTGGGACAAGCAAAGGCAAAACCAGCACGGCGTGGGAAAAAAGTTGAGTAAAAACACCAATCATGTGATCGGAAACAGACACACCCACTGACAAAGACATACAGACACACACACAGACACACATATACACACACATATACACAGAGACACACACACAGACATACACATATACACACACAGATATATACACAGAGAGACACACACACTCATATATATACGCCTCCACGCTCTGTCAGTCCCTGCATTGGCTTCCAGTTAGATATAGGGCCCAATTCAAAATTCTGGCGCTTGCTTACAAATCCCTACATAATGCTGCTCCAACATACCTATCCTCCCTCATACACAAGTATGTCCCGACGAGACCCCTGCGCTCAGCCCAAGACCTACTCCTATCCTCTGCCCGGATCCCCACCTCTGATGCTCGCCTTCAAGACTTCTCCAGGGCTGCACCTATTCTGTGGAACTCCCTTCCCTCCTCAATCAGACTTTCACCCAGCCTCCATTCCTTCAAAAAATCTTTGAAAACTCACTTCTTTATTAAAGCGTATCAATTAAACTGTCAGCAGGTTTCTCATCCCCCACCCCATGACTCCGTTCCTTCACCTGTCAAAAATGACCTACCAAGCACTCAATAAACCCTTCTGTAACAAACTATTTAATTCCCCTACTTTAACCCTTTGTGTCACTATACCCCACTCCCTCTAGCATGTAAGCTCATCGAGCAGGGCCCTCAACCCCCTCTGTTCCTGTACGTCAGTGGTCTGATCTCAATTATGTGTCTGTTAGTCCACCCATTGTACAGCGCTACTGAATTTGTTGGCGTTATATAAATAATAATAATAATAATAATAATAATAATATATATATATATATATACATACACACAAACACACAGACACACTTTCTCTAACACTCACACATTTATATTTTTAATTCTAACCCACCCAGCCTCCCTACCTTTGAAAGAGCTGAGTGGACTTTCCCTGGGGTCCAGTTGGACTGCTATTCCTGTGTGCGAGGAAGCAGTGATCTTCCTGCAGCTCCCCTCTGCTCCCTCGCACTGTCTGTAGTGAGGCCGGGCTTGAATGACGTCATATTCTGTCTCCTGGCATCATTACACAGCGCGAGGGAGCAGAGAGGAGCTGCAGGAGGACTGCTCCCTCACGCACTGCCCCAGTCTCCTGCCTCTAAGATAACCAGGGCAGCCGCCTGCACCATCCCCATGCTCCCTGAGCTGGCTGCCTCCATGCTCCCCAAGTCGGCCGACTCCATACAGCCCAGGGCGGCAGGATATTAAGTTTCCTAAATTTGAGTTCCTTTAAGGCAGGGCTCGACAAATCCCAGGCGTCAGGTCGCCATGGCGACTACAAATTTTGCCCTGGCGTCTGGTATTTGTCAGCCTTTTACCTAAAGTTGCCGGCTGGGCAAACAACAATGAAGCTGACCGGCTGCCCGTCCGTGGGAGCATGAAGGCGACCGTCTTAGGAAGCGTTGTAGTTATCTCATTTTTAACTTATTGCTAATGACCAATTATCACGTTTAATGGCTCACGCTTAAATATGATTGTAAGCTCCTTTTGAGCAGGGCCTTCTTCCCTGCTTGTATCTGTTATATTCTGTATGGCAATTACTTGTCAGGTATCCCCTTTCTATAATTGTAATGCAATGTGAAATATGTTGGCGCTATATAAATGGTAATAATAATAAGGTGAATATTTTGAGTAGGCGATCATCCACGAGCAAACACCTTATGGATAAATAAAAGTAAACTTATTAAGTAACACAATTAGCAAAATAATAATCCAGATAAACAATAAAGAAGTGACAGTTAACCTTCATAAACCAAAATTTGATCACACCTTTAAAGTCTCTTAGATTCAACAGGAATACTCAAATTTGGTACCTAAATATTGTTGTCAGTTATTTTTCCTGCAGGATACCCTTTTTAGGGACACAAAGGAAGGCCAATGAATATTAATCTAATGTGCAAGAGTTATGGAAATATAAGCGCGTACATATGCGCTTACTTCTCAACTGCATGAGTGAAAGAGGTGCGTTAACGCAAAATGTGCCATTATCTTTTAGTTTGCGTATATTTTACTTAAATCAACAAAAATATACGGGAGCAAGTTTCAACCGATATAAATTATTCTATACTCCACATGTCAAACAGAGCAGACCAAGGAAACCTGCCAGTGACTGATTAACCAATTTCCAAATGCACTTGGCAGCATGCTTATCATGGAAAATCTTTTCGATATCACCACAACTGACAGAAGAGGTGTCTTGTATACATTACATAACGGCTCCCAGAAATGAACAATTCCAATACGCCAACCTCTATGAAACTAGGCTGAGGGTTTAATGCTCCCTAGAGCAAAATGCCATAAAAGACAAAATCACGGTTAAGAATGTATCATCATTATCGTTGCCTATGTGCTCCTTACACGTGGAACTCAAAAGCTCTCACAGACATCTGTTTCCAATCATTTTACTCACAGAGAAGGAATTAAATGAGTACACCTTCAAACATGCACAATCATTATCTTTAAACAGTAACAGAGGGGGTGCATCTTTCTGATTTGCATAGGTGAAGATCAATGTTGCACATTTTGCATGGCTTCAAGTATTGTTTACTGTAAACTTTTATTTATTTATAAAATATTTTACCAGGAAAGATACATTGAGATTTCTCTCGTTTTCAAGTAAGTCCTGCAATTAATAGATTTAAAAAAAGAAAAGAAAGAAAGCAATATTTAGATGGTTTATGTGCATTAGTGCAATTGCTTGCCGTACGCAGGAATTTACATTTTAACAGCTATTTACAATAGATTATTGTTGACGGTAACATTCATATGAAAACCAAATTGCAAACTTAAAAGCCCACTATAGGCACCCAGACCTCTTCAGCTTAATGAAGTGGTCTGGGTGCCAGGTCCATCTAGGATTAACCCTGCCTGCTGTAAACATAGCAGTTTCAGAGAAACTGCTAAATTTACCTATGGGTTAATCCAGCCTCTAGTGGCCGTCTCATTGACAGCCGCCAGAGGCGCTTCTGCACTTCTCACTGTGATTTTCAAAGGGAGAAGACGCCAGCATCCATAGGAAAGCATTGAGAATGCTTTCCTATGGACTGGCTGAATGCACATGCGGCTCTTGCCGTGCATGCGCATTCAGCCGATGACGGCCAAAGGAGGAGGAGAGTCCCCACCGCCGAGGTGTTTAACCACTTCCTCACCGACCTAGAGATGGTCAAGTATGTTTTCCTGGCAATATTGTGGTCCTTTAAGGCAAAAAGTGCTAATTTGAAAAAAAGTGTTTAGTGAAAATCCAGAGAAATAGGGCTCCACTGGGATTCATTTTAAAAGGACTCTCCAAGCACCATATGTTCCTTGCATAGGCGACGGTGTTCACTCTGCCTGTCTCTCTTTACAGTTAAACTGTAGCATGTTACAAAAATCAACAGAGAATGTTGTAATATAGCTGTATATCACAATAGTCCCCGTTAAAGATTATAAACAGTTTCTCTCTAGATCAGGGAGTTTACTTCAAGGGTTAAGTTCTCTCACATGTTCCCCCCTCCTTAAAAGGAAGAAACCACTGAATGGCCAGTTTAACACTTCTCTCAACATGGCAATAATTAAAAGGTCAGAGGGCAGGCAGGAATATGTTTAAAGGGACAAAAACAACACAGCAAGTTGGAAACCTAAACAAAAATCGGTATTTTTGTCACAAGGCATACTAAAAGAAACAAACTAGAATTATTAGACTTTTGAAATATTTGCTCCAAACAAATGTATAATTCTACTTGGAAAATGTTGCAGCGTGTAGCATATTTCAGTCAGATAAGAGTACTCAACCGCTATAAAAAAAGGCTTTATCTGTCCCTTTCTTTCGCATGATTATCTCTATTATAATAATACGTATTTATATTGCACCTATGTATTGTACAGAGCATTGCGATTAAAAAAAACAAAACAAAAAAACAGGATATAACAGTAAATGAGAGACAACATATTACAAGTGGTAATAGGAATTAAATGTTACAGAGGGTTCTGCTCAAACAAGCTTAAAATACAAGCTCAATTTTGGTGTCTAACTTCAAAAGCGTAATTGGCGTACTAGGACACCTGCGGCATGCAGTAGTATTCTGTGCATGCAACCGGTTGGCTAGAAAATTGTGTATCATTAAAATGAATATATAAACAATCCAAACATAACATTTTCCTGCTGGGACAGGCATGGGAATATTGATAATTGATTTCAGTAGGAAATGAAAAGAGCAATGTGATACGGTTAAATAGATTCATGATAGCAGGCAAATGGTTGAACTGAAAAAATGCAGGATGGGTGCGAATTTGGAAACAGCAATTGTTTATTTAAAACCATATGGTGAACTGTTTGTTCCACCACACATTTTCAATGACCCCTTTCCTCCGATCTCCTCACTTTCAAACCATCCCATATGGGTTTCCCTTTCTCAGAAGAGGTCTCATGCCAACAGCAGTGCATGGCCAACGAGATATTCGCTAATTGCTAATTGATGATCCTTTTAAGAATAAAGAATAAGCGAGAGACTACATTTAAATGATTCATTTATTTATAAAATATTTTACCATGAAGAAAACATTGAGATTTCAAGTGTCTCCTGGGTCCACAAAACATTGAATTGATACAATAGGGTACAATATTACAAAAAATACAATATAGAAACACACACATATATAAATTTAACAAGCAATGTGACCAGAGATCAATGGGAAATGGAAACGGGCAAATCAGGCGTTTGTTGTGGATATGGCTGTGGTATAGGCTTTGCAGAAATTACAGCCATATCTGTACGGCCGAAACGTTACGGTCATCACTTATCACAACCTGTCGCATTGGCCAAACAGAGTGTCAGGTAACCATGGTAAGCTGCACTTATCTTGCATGGTATCCGTGTATTTGAATTGGACTTGCCAGCCTTCCTAAGCATACATTGTTAAAACTATTAAACTCTGCCAATCAAACGTGACACATTTTGTTAGTTTGTTTATTAACGAATATTGATGAACTATAGCTCATATCCTATCTAGCAATCTTTGGTCACTCAGCCTGTGACACCAACATTTCATATGGCCTTTCACAGACATTTTTATATTTGTGCTCAGACATATTGCTGTGGAACCCTGTACATGCACACCAAAAAAATTTAGATCAGAGGTACAGAGGCATTAAAGTACCAATTGTCCATGTGTCCAGCAGACAATGTTGCAGAAATATTTTCTCATGCTTAGCTACCATTCCTGTAAGAATTAACTAGCTAAGTAGTCACATGAACACTACACAGAATTTCTACTGGGCTTAAACAGGATTCACAAGTAATCAAACTGTCAGATATAAATTGCATTAACCGTATCTGTAATTATTTGCTGCTGTGCAATGATATCTTTATGACAGTTCATATCTTTGTGATTTAAGATCTTGAAATGTATCTACATATTTGCATTCAGTTACTTAGCTACATTCAGACAAACATACCGACGCCTTCACACACACTGTCACACTAGGCAAATACATTCTTGCATTCACACACACTGGCATGCTATACGAATACATGTCTGCTTACGAACAATCTATTCAATACTAATAAAACCAAACATTCGCACAAACACATTGACAAGTCTCTATATAAACAAGCCTCTACCTCTAATTCATCTTTTTATACAAACAGATTGACACGTTTGACACACATCCTTGCCGTTACACATTGACATGCAACACACACAACTCTGTATTCACGCATTCTGCATCAGTAAAACATATCCCTGCACTCACATACAATGATAAACAACACATAAATTACAACATTCACACAATGTGCAATACAAATACACCATGTTTTTCATACACACACACACACACACTCCACACATGGATAACTACAATTACACATATTTTAACACTAAATATGAACATACTTCTGCACACACACACTTTTTACATAAATATGTTTCTGAATGCACACACAAGTACCTTCAAAGCATATACACACCTGCATTCACACGCAGACAAACTCATACTACAAATGCTGCCAACAAATCACAAAGCATCCATATGTGTTACACAAGGAAAGCTTAGAGATAGTTAAAAGCTTAGGACTTGAAATTATTCTTCAGAGCCCAAACACAGAATTAGTGTTGTAGATGGACTCATCCTAGGACAGTCACCACAAGGAGAATGATTTTATTTAGCTCAAAATACCAGCTCTACACTTACCCCAAGAACAGAAATGAATGCTGTAGTAATTAAAATAAATAAATACATAAGGTCACCAAAGAAAACACTCACAGATATTATGGATTCTTTTTAAGATTTGTTGCAAGTTACATACCTTTTAAATTTGCTCTGAAAAAACAATGTCAGTTAAAAACAGTAACCTGCTGTGTGAAAGCTGATAATGTAAAAGGAATGAAAAGAATTACAATAGGAAAATGTAAACTTCTAAATAAAAAATACATTAGATAGCCACAAAAATATCTCTGAGAAGCAGCACACACACACACACACACTTTTACATTCTACAATACTGATCTTTCTTTTCTGAAAAGGCACTTTATAGAACATGCTATGGATTTTAACCTGGCCTTGACTTATGCAATGCATTATTTTTTCACAAACAGAAATAGGAACAATTCAGCACATAAATCGTCATACAAAAAAAGTATGGTTTAAATTTTCATTTGAATAGATTTTGCATTTCCTTATTTAGATGCCATTGTTTTAAAACCTACGTAAAGGAGATTTCTTTAGAAATCTGTTTTGTGTTTTTCATTTTACGTAAACGATAAAACATACACATTTACAAATGTAAGGGCTTTCCCATGATGACTGATGGGATCTGTAAGCTGAGCGTCTCAGCTGACACTTTCAGCCAATCATTGTCCAGCTGACAATTTTAGCCAATCACTGCAGCTCGACCAAATGCCAAGCAGTACAGGAGATTAAGCCAGAGCAGTGCATGGGAGATTCTACTTCAGTGTTAATCCTTTTTAAAACGGTTTATCATTTGACGGAAGAAATGTCCTTGTGGACTCTGGGCACCATCACCACTTCATTGCCATAAAGTGGTTTTGTGGCCTGGGGTGTTCATTTAAAATACTAGCTGTAATTTTTGAGTGCAACTTTATTATTCAAAACAATCTTCAAAAAAAATAATAAATAATACACAAAAAATTGTTATACATGGGATTTCAAAATGACTCACAGATGAAATGCGAGCATTCTTTATATATATATATATATAAATAAAATGTATGTTAGTCATTTGGTTCCCTGCCATTACTAAGCGTGATTTATGGTGCCTTAAAAAATAAAATGCAAAATTCAGCAATAAAGGAGATATTTTTCCAAAGTCAGCTATTATGGCCTAAATCTTTTCCACATTAACTGCTTAGTAAATAAATCCTTTTCATTCTAAGAATTGAATAAACACTTAATGTAAACATATTCCTGTGTTACGATAACTTTAGTCTTTAAAGAATGTCAAAGACCATTTTCAATTTGTGTCAGTTTGCATTAACGTCTGTTTATTATTTGTGTGTTCTTCACAATACAGGTTTTACAACTCCCATTTCCCCATTCATACTTCATACATCTTGCACTACTGGGGTTACTTTTTTTGTGAAAGAGGTTGTGATATCAGAGTAATTAGCAGATAACGGTGGCGCTTTCATGCGGACCGAGGATTAATCTTATCCTGACAAAATGAGTTTGAAAGCAAGAAATTCGAATCAATAAAGTTTTCTTCGAAAGAACAAACAGCATGTTATCAACATCTATACAAAGACACAAAATAGAAATACACTTTTTTTGTTTCCCACATAGAGATCCTTTAATTGCTTGGAAAAACCCATTTCAGAAAATTTCAGAAAAGAAAGTTAATCTTATATATGGTATATTTTATTCATTTTGTAAACACTACATCATTAACTCTGCTGGCAGAGGGGAGATCTGGCATAATGTGCAAAAGATACAATGTAGCTCTCAACACTCCATTAAACCCATGATTGGATGGAGAGGATATACAAACAGCCCAGGTGATGTCACAAAAGGCCCATAATGAGGAAATTAAAACATTAATTTGAATGAAAATGATGGGGAGACTTCAACTCTGGGAAAAACCGAGACTACGATTTTTTTTTTACATAAAAAAAAAAGAAAAGCTACTTATTACCCAGTAAAATTACAGACTAATCATTGAGAAGCAGAAATGAACAAAGCAGGACCCCACAATGAAGAATTCTCAAGACTTTAGATATTTGCTTTTCATATAGACAAGTTTAGGCTTTACATAATCTGTTTTTCCCAGCCACTTTTTAGTATAGAGATGTGGCTGGAGAACGAGAGTGTGCCAATCTACCCATGGTCTGAATCAAAAACCGTATTTACATCCAGCCGCTGTCAAATGAAACCCTGCCTAACTATATTCAATGGTGTACTCTGCCATGGCTGCAAGAAGACTTACGGCAGTATTAGATTCAATACAGATTATAAAGATATATGGATTGAAGTTAAAGAGAAACAAATACCTCTCTGGAAATTAAACAGTGAAAGAAAGGCATATACCTCGTGTTAACCTTTTTTAACGTGATTCTCCATTGTCTTTTATATTTATACAGTTTTAGCAAGAGATATTACAATCCAGTATATTCAAGACACAAGAAGAAGAATAAAAGAGGAGGATGGGGTGCATCAAGATGGTTCAGGCAAGTCTATTCAGGTAGTACCATACAACGTTTCTACTTCTAAAGGAGCCTTTCTCAAGCCGATACGTTATATGGTACCACCAGAATAACACTGCCTGTGCCATCTTTATGTACCGGTCTTTTATTCTGCTAGTAAATTGGGATTACTCTTTCCTGGGCTTGAGGCCCTTTTGATGGTATTTGGAGCTTATTCTTTCCTATTCCTTAGTGCTAATCAAGGCACATCCAAGGGCATACAATGCAAATGAGGAGAAAAAATAGAAACCTTGTTTTACCTGCCCTCCTCTCTGTATGCTTTCTAAATGCTGACTGCCAGGTGCAAAGGACAGAACTTATAACAATGACTGACAGGGAGCTAAAATGCGGGCACCTAATTGCAGGATACAAAAGGTATGGATTTAAAGTATTTCATTTTACCTCACAAATGTTAATTTGTTAAATATAGGGGATAATTAAACATAGAATTAAAAACCTGAGAAAGTGACAGGTCTCCTCCAGCAGTTCTACCAATAGCAATATTGCTAATCGCTATCCCCGTATGTGGTAGTCTAGTCTTAACCAGCAATTGTTAAAGCTGTCCTGTCACCTCTCAGATTTTCATAAAGATACAAACTTTATTAAAAGTTGCCTACATCATGCACTGAAATTCCAAAGCAATAACAATATACACATAATATATACACATAAACCAAAATAAAGAAAATGGCAAAATGGTGCCAAAGATTGAAGATTTATTAATTTTTTAAAGGAACACTGTAGTCACCCAGACCACTTCAGCTCACTGAGGTGATCTGGATGCAGTGTCCCTTTTGCACCTAGTGCTGCAATGTAAAACATTGTAGTTCCAGGGAGCTGCAATGTTCACATTGCAGCACTAAGTCTGCGCTCACTGGCTGTCTACCAGACCGCCATTAGAGGGCTTCCGGAATCCAAACGGGCTTTTGGTCTGTTAACTGACGCTGGACGTCCTCACGCTCTGCATGAGGACCTCTAGTGTCAGATTTTTCCCCATAGAAAAATAATTGATTCAAAGCTTTCCAATCAGGAGTTATAATGCGTGCGGCATTTGCCATGCATGCCCATTAGACCCAGCTCGTCGCGGGATGTCGGAGGGAGCAGAGCTTCGATCCAGCGCCAAGGGACATCAGCACTGGGATAAGGTAAGTAAATAAATGGTTTTTAACAGGCAGAGGGATGGGTAGTGCCAGGAATACAGCTTTGTATTCCTGGCACTACTTAATACCTTTAACTTTCAAATGCCTTTTCTTACAGGCATCTTGTAAAACTATAGGTGACCTTTAAGTGTTCTGTTATAAAAACAATATAACATACTAATGGGGTAATCACGAGGGAAACCAGTGCAAATAGCAGGAACATTCCAAAGGTGACTCCTCACCTTTTTACATTTTGCGCCACTTTTTCTAACAGGACACTGATAGATCTATGGCTTTTCATTATGCATGTACATGCTCCAGACAATGCATACAGGAGATATGTTATCTTAAATGATCTTTACAAACAGTGCAGTGACTCCACAAGTGACAGATAAATTTTAAATTGTAATTTTCAGTGCTCATACTTCCTAATACATCAAATGACCAAAGAGGGATACTATCCTTTGGGGATGTGGCTGGAGTGCATGTTGAAAAAGCAAAGTATGAACCTATCTACAGTTAAAGGACCACTATAGTGCCAGGAAAACATACTCGTTTTCCTGGCACTATAGTGCCCTGAGGGTGCCCCCATCCACAGGGTCCCCCTACCACCCGGCTCTGGAAGGGGGAAAGGGGGAAAAAAACTTACCTTTTTCCAGCGCTGGGTGGGGAGCTTTCTGCCTCCTCTCCTCCTCCGATCCGCCCTGTCGGCTGAATGCGCACGCGCGGCAAGAGCTGCGCGCGCATTCAGCCAGTCGCATAGGAAAGCATTCATAATGCTTTCCTATGGACGCTTGCGTGCTCTCACTGTGATTTTCACAGTGAGAAGCACGCAAGCGCCTCTAGCGGCTGTCAATGAGACAGCCACTAGAGGATTTGGAGGAAGGCTTAACCCATTGATAAACATAGCAGTTTCTCTGAAACTGCCATGTTTATAAAAAAATGGGTTAACCCTAGAAGGACCTGGCACCCAGACCACTTCATTAAGCTGAAGTGGTCTGGGTGCCTAGAGTGGGCCTTTAAGCATCTAAAGGGACACCATGGTCACTATAATCATTTCATCTCATTGCATTGGTTATACTGCCTGGAGTTCCCTGGTAATGTCCCTCCATTCAGTGTTAAACCATTTTCGAGCAGTTCAAAATTGAATGAGAGCACCTAGCCACAGTGAGCCTGGACCCGACTGGAGTTGTGACTAAGGCAGAGATTCCACACTAATATAGCTAGTCATATCAATTGATACCAGCAATGGGCGCTGTGATAGGCTGAAAATTGTCAGCGGATACTCTCTGCCAATTAGGGATCAACCGATATTGATTTTTTTTTTAGAGCCGATACTGAAAATTAGTGATGTCCCGAACGGTTCGCCGCGGACTCATCATTGAGTAAACTTTGACCCTGTACCTCACAGTCAGCAGACACATTTCAGCCAATCAGCAGCAGACCCTCCCACCTCCTGGACAGCTCACTAAGAATGCAGCTTCACAATGAATGTAAAATGGATGCTCTCCAGGAGGTGGGAGAGTCTGGGAGGGAGTGTCTGCTGCTGATTGGCTGGAATGTGTCTGCTGACTGTGAGGTACAGGGTCAAAGTTTACTCAATGATGAGTCCGCGGCGAACTGTTCGGGACATGACTACTGAAAATCTGTGAACTTTCAGGCCGTTAGCCGATAACTTGCAGATACCGATATTATTCTGTACATTTACCATTTTGAAAAAATAAACAATTTCTACACAAATCTACTGTGAACATGTTTATTATTTATTTATTTTCAAATCTTTTTTTTTTTATTAAGGTAAATGCACAAAATATACATGCCAGTCAGAATTGTTTATGTTTTCAAGAATATATGTGTGTGTAGTGGATGCAGTGAGAGTATTTGATTAGTTAATGCAGTGTGTGTGTGTTTGTGTAGTGGATGCAGTGTGTGTGTTTGTGTAGTGTGTGTATAGTGAATGCAGTGTGTGTTTGTGTAGTGTGTATATAATGAATGCAGAGTGTGTTTGTGTAGTGTGTGTATATAATAAATGTAGTGTGTTTGTGCAGTGAGTTTTGTGTGGGTATGGGGGAAGGGGGGATTTTTATTTTTGTACCTTTTTTTAAAATAAATATTACATTTTTTAAAACTTTGTTTTAGTCCCCCCTTCCTGGTTCTTATCTGGCCAGGGAGGGGGTTATGGCATTCCCTGGGTGGCCCAGCACACTCTTACCCACCTTCCCAGTAGCTCCCTTGGGGACTCGCAAGATTTAGACAGGGGAGCTGAAGGGAGCTGCTGGGAAGGTAAGTAAGAGTGTGCTGTGCCCCCCAGGACAGCCGCGAGCCCCCCAGTACCCTGATGGCGGCCCTGGTCTGCATTATCGGTAATATCGGTATCTTTATTGGCAGATACCGATATTGCTGAAAATACAGAATATCGGCCGATAATCGGTCAATCCCTACCGCTAATCACAGCCACCCACTGCTGTTCAGACTAATGCTTTCTCCTTATCCAAAGCAGCACAGACGGGAAGGGGATACCGTGGACTCTCAGTTAGCACTGAAATTTTAAAATGGTTTAACACTAAATGGAATGATGTCAGCACAGGACACCAGATACTATAACTACTTTAACGAGATGAAGCAGTTAGTGTCCCTTTAACTAATATTCTGCAGAAAGAAAACATGGTAGATAATTACAAACTAAAGCTTGCAAACCTTCATTCCGGCTTAGTTTCTCCAATTGGCACTTCCATGTACAGCTGTTTACACTCACTGAACTTACAGTATTCAAGTAACTAGCAGAAGGTCTTTGTCAGACATGGTCATAACTAGATGGGAGACATCCTGCACACGAGCCAGCAGGAAATCCTTCATAACGCTTTGAATAAGCCATATCAAAACAATTTATAGTTTATATTGGTAAAGCAAAAGAAACACACGGTCATATTTCATTAGCGGAGAGCTGGCACACTTGCTCTAGCAGAAGGGATCTGCGCTCGTTCGCTTATTATTTTTGCTGCAAAAAACAGTGTTCTTTTATCTCCCACTTCATAATAAATAGGAAAGCCAGCAGATAGCAACAGATCTATTAAAATTAAAAAATTTCACCTAGTGCTAGCGAACAGCTTCACCAACTGCCTTCTAATATTACCTAAATAATGTAATTCAAAGGAACATTCAAAAATCATAACCATTGTAGTGCGTTGTAGTGGTTATGGTGTCAAGAGTACCCTTGGGTTCTGTCCCTCGCCACATTTAAGAAGTCATGTTTAAGAACTGCTCCCTGCCTCTACTACAGTTACAGAAGAGCGAGAAGCTCTCTGTCTGAACCAAGCACGTCAGATCAGTGAACACGCTCAGCCACTGTGTACTGCCGAACCATTTGGCTTCTCCTGTAGTTATAATGATAGTTAGTCGCGGAGGCTGTGTGTCCAGGTAAGAAGTCAAAACCTTTCTAAAACAGTGTGACTATTTATAAATGATACCAGGGTACGAATATTGAATTTGTGACGAGCACTCACCAAATGTACAGTATCGACAAAGATGCAAGGATTCCGGTTTTGCCAATCCGGCATACAATTCAAAAACACAAAAGAAAGAATGTGGAGTACTCCTTTTGATGGGTTTCAAAAAGGCACTTAGTCAAAATGTTGCTATTGGGTGATTACTAAAAGGGATATCACTTGAATCATAAGGCGTGCCAGGTCACTGTGACACCATAACCACAACAGCGAGAATGTTATTTACAAATATCACACTGCACGGTATATCCACTAAACAGTAAATGGGGTGAGCTGTAAATAATTTAGTCATTGCCTTCCTCTAATTTGATCTGTGATACAGAGCTCAGTGGTTCCTAGTCAAGTCATCAATGCAAATCTAGAGTAGAGGATTTAGTTATTTCACAATTCTGTTTCAATTGGGATACTGACAAAACCTGAACCCTAGGTGTGCCATGAGGACTGAATATATTAAATGGCTGAACCATAGCAGAGGGAGGTACTTTGGGTATTAGATAAACCTGGTTTTGCAAAATCAATCAAAATGGCTGACACAAACTAGGTTGAAGATGCTAAAAAAATGTTTTGCACCTTGCCTTTAGTGAACCTCAGTAGTTATGGTGCTTAGCGTGTCTTTTAATCACTTTGACTGAAATTTAACTTTCCATTGGTAAAAAAAAGAATAGTAATAATGAATCATGATTCTGTTTTTTTTATTTTAAGGATCTTTTACTTAAAATAACATCATTGGACCTTTTATTATTAAAGTATAATTTCACCAGAATTTATAGTCAAGGACATTTAAGAGCAAGAAGGTCCCTCTAAAGTTACTGTATGTTAGCGCTTATCAAATTTCAATTCCTGGGGGAGACAACCTGCCTTTGTTTTGCTCAGTTACTTGCCTGCTGAGGAATTAAATTACATTAAACACAGCATGACTGCGATTTTAATGGATAGATCTAAAAGCCGCCGCAGAGAGGACTGTAATTTCCAAAAATTAAAGGGTTATTACTATCATTTAGAAATACTGCATGGACCTTTAACCCTTCCACTGCTACAAGAGCCAAACAATTCTGTGAACAATTCTATGAATTTATTACACTGAATTATTACACTGTGGGAAAAAAACGTTTATCTTAAATGTCTGTGTGTTAAAATATCCATGAAAAACAAACTATGCATGCTTACAAAATAAAATACATTCTACTTTATGATCAGACTAAAATGCTTTTATAATAGCAACACTTCTGTAAAGGGTCTCTCATTAGAGCTTGTTTCGTCTAATATTTTATATTTATGTATATGGTTACATGTTGTTGTACACCTGCTACTTTAATTCCACTATGCTATGTTTTCAGCTGCAGGATTAAAAATAGGGGGACCTGGCACCCAAACCACTTCATTGAGCTGAAGTGGTCTGGGTGCCTATAGTGGTCCTTAAAAGGATCACTACAGTGTCAGGAAAACAAACTTGTTTTCCTGACCCTATATCATCCTTAGGACACCCCCACACTCAGGGTCCCCTTCTCTTGGCGCTGAAGGGGTTAAATCCCCTTCAGTTACTTACTTTAATCCAGCGCTGGGGTCCCTCGGCACTGGTGACCTCTCCTCCCCCGCCGATGTCTGCTCCCGAGTGGAGCGGAATGTGCATGCGCGTGCATTCAAACAGTCCATAGGAAAGCATTTCTCAATGCTTTCCTATGGACGTTCTGCACGCTGAATTCGCATCCAGCGTCAAAGAAGAGTCTCTGGCAGATGTCAGGGAGACAGCCACTAGAGGTTGGATTAACCCTGCAATGTAAACATAG
The DNA here is from genome assembly GCA_933207985.1 of Pelobates cultripes. Taxonomy (NCBI): domain Eukaryota; kingdom Metazoa; phylum Chordata; class Amphibia; order Anura; family Pelobatidae; genus Pelobates; species Pelobates cultripes. The sequence goes on along the minus strand of OW240914.1, from coordinate 68,358,049 downwards.
CAGTTTCTCTGAAACTGCTATGTTTACATCTGAAGGGTTAAAACTTGGGAGACCCGGCACCCAGACCACTTCATTGAGCTGAAGTGGTCTGGGTGACTATAGTGTCCCTTTAAGTATGGCATCTAATATCATCAGGAATATAATATAATATAATATTTAACCTCAACATCTGATGGAAGGGATTTTACGGGTAATTATTTCTGATGACTTAAAGGTAGGCAGACAATGTAATAGAGCAGCAGGAAATGCTAGCAGAATGCTTGGTTGTATAGGGAGAGGTATTAGCAGTAGAAAGAGGGAAGTGCTCATGCCATTGTACAGACCACTGGTGAGACCTCACTTGGAGTATTGTACGCAGTACTGGAGACCGTATCTCCAGAAGGATATTGATACTTTAGAGAGAGTTCAGAGAAGGGCTACTAAACTGGTTCATGGATTGCAGGATAAAACTCACAAGGAACAGTTAAAGGATCTTAACATGTATAGCTTGGAGGAAAGACGAGACAGGGGGGATATGATAGAAACATTTAACCCCTTAAGGACCAAACTTCTGGAATAAAAGGGAACCATGACATGTCACACGTCATGTGTCCTTAAGGGGTTAAATACATAAAGGGAATCAACACAGTAAAGGAGGAGACTATATTTAAAAAAAGAATAACTACCACAACAAGAGGACATAGTCTTAAATTAGAGGGGTAAAGGTTTAAAAATAATATCAGGAAGTATTACTTTACTGAGAGGGTAGTGGATGCATGGAAAAGCCTTTCGAGCTGAAGTGATAGAGGTTAACACAGTAAGTGAGTTTAGACATGAGTGGGATAGGCATAAGGCTATCCTAACTATAAGATAAGGCTGGGGACTAATGAAAGTATTTAGAAAATTGGGCAGACTAGATGGGCTGAATGGTTCTTATCTGCCTTTACATTCTATGTTTCTATGTAACTAGAATCATAAAGCACTGTGTAGTATGTAATCTTACTTCCGGTATTTAGAAAAAAAACTAAAAAAGTTTGATGTTCTGCTAGTATAAATTAAAAGAAAACAATAGCAAAATATTACTTTTGTTCTAGTCTGCTATTGGCTTTGCCCCTGATCTGCCTGCTTGGCTGACATCATCAGAAGTGTTGATCTGAGCAAATCACAATGCTTTCACATAGGAAAGCATTGGATTGGCTGAGCTTGTCAAGGAGGCATATCAGGGGTAGACCCAGCAATCTTCTATTGCAACCTGTAAATGTCAGGCTAACACATTTACAGATTATTTGATATACCATTAAGCACAAAATAATTGTTTTTGACTCTACTGTCTCTTTAAGAAGAAATACTATTGAAGGAATAATGCCACTGGTTAAAAAAATATCATGTAAAGAATCACTAAAGGAATCTGGATAGTATGTAAAGCAAAGCAAGAAATAGCTATGTCATGACATGCACAACTCCTGATAGTTCACATTTTTCCCAGCTATAGGTATACATAGGTATACATTGAAAAACATTTCAGACTATTTTCTGGCAAAATACACTATCAGCAAGCACTACAGGAGCAATGCCCAAAAGGCAGATCTGTAGATATACCTTAAAGGAATTCTTAAGTGTTAGGAATACAAATCTGTATTCCGAACACTAACTATAGTGTCCTCTGGTCCTGCTCCCCTCCTCCTTCCCCCCACATGTAAAGGGTTAAACATTACTCACTTTAGTCACTTACTGTATTAAAGCACTGATGTCCCTCAAAACCCTGCTTCCTCCAACGAGGGGGGACTAATGTGCATGCGCGGCAAGCACTTTAGACCCTACCCATAGGAAAGCATTGCCTTATTACTTTCCTATGGGGATTTTACTGACGCTCAATGTCCTCAGGCAGAGCATGAGGATGTCCAGCATCAGTTAGGCAACCTAGAAACCGTTAGGATCCAGGAAGTGCCTGTCTGATTGACAGCCACTAGAGGCAGTCTTAGTTCTGCAAGGTAATCATTGCAGTTTCTCTAAAACTGCAATGGTTTACATTGCAGGACTAAGTTGGACAGTGACACTGCACCCAGACCACTTCAATGAGCTGAAGTGGTCATGGTGACTACAGTGTCCCTTTAAGGTAGGTAATGCAGTATGGATGCTGTACATCGATAATAGCGGCTTCTGCGGTTCTACATTTTGGCTACCCCACATTACAGTTTTCTTCAAAATAATTACCAAAACACGGGATTGTTTCCTGAAAGCTCAGAAGGACTTACGCTGTAAAGCCGAGTATTGTCCTAATGGAGCTAAAACCATTTGCCCCATTCCTTGAACAAACATTTTCCAGTTATTGCCTTAATCTCTGTTTGATGGCTAGCCAAATTAAAATGCTCCAATGGAGAGACTTTTCCTGACCCAAACGTAATCCACTCAATCATATAATGCATCTTCTCTATCTTAAGATAATGAATAGCACTCCATAGGGCTGCTTTGTCTTTTGACAAGCTCTTGACAGAAGAATGTGAACTGGAGAGTTGTAAGAATCAATCACAAGCTGCTAGCCTGTGTCCCTGGAGCTTAGAAATTATGTCTGCTATGGTTCAGTGACCATTGGTTAAACTATTGCAGCCTATCTGAATAAACTAGTTTGCCACCCAACTTAATGGTCAGCTGAGATGTCCCCCCACTAAATTCTGTACATTGTTTCAGATTACCTTAATCCAAAACTGGTCTGAGCCCCCAATATATTACCGTATATACTCGAGTATAAGCCGACCCGATAATAAGCCGAGGCCCCTAATTTTACCACAAAAAAATGGGAAAACTTATTGACTCGAGTATCAGCCTAGGGTGGGAAATGCAGCAGCTACTGGTAAATTTCTAAATTAAATTAGATCCCAATAAAATTACATTGATTGAATATTTATTTACAGTGTGTGTATAGAATGAATGCAGAGTGTGTGTTTGTGTGTGTATATAATGAATGCAGAGTGTGTTTGTGTGTGTTTATATAATGCAGTGTGTGTGTTTGTGCAGTGTGTGTAAACTGGATGAGGGGAGGGCATTTTTATTTAAATATTTTAATTTTATTATATTATTTTAATATTATTATATTATTATATTATTTTAATAATATTATTATTATTTTAATATTTGCATTATTGTCCCCCCTCCCTGCTTGTTGCCTGGTCAGGGAGGGGGGACAAAAAAACATTTTAAAAAAAAATTATGAAAATATTAACATAATAATAATAATATAATAATAAAATAATATTAAAATAATATCATATTAAAATAATAATATTATTTTATTATTATATTATTATTATTTTAATATTTGCATTATTTTTAAAAAAAATGTTTTTTGTCCCCCCTCCCTGGCCAGGCAACAAGCAGGGAGGGGGGACAAAAAACTATTTAAAAAAAATAATGCAAATAAATATTAAATCCCTGGTGGTCCAGTGGCATTGGCAGTTCAGTGGGGGGGCTGGCAGTGAGCTCTTACTTACCTTCCTGCAGCTCCCTCCTCCTCCGTGCAGCTCCGTTCTGTTTACAGCGTAAGTCTCGCGAGACCCGCGGCTCTCGCGAGACTTACACTGTGAGCAGAACGGAGCTGACCGAGGAGCTGCACGGAGGAGGAGGGAGCTGACAGGAGCTGCAGGAAGGTAAGTAAGAGCTCACTGCCAGCCCCCAACAGGACTGTCGGGCTTATAATGAGCCCGACGGTCCTGGTCTGTATTATGGCAATGACTGACTCGAGTATAAGCCGAGTTGGGGTTTTTCAGCACAAAAAATGTGCCGAAAAACTCGGCTTATACTCGAGTATATACGGTAATTCCTTGTCTTATACCTCAACCAAGTCCAAATCTCGTTTACTTATCTTTGAGAAATGAATGAGCTCCAAGCATCTAAGTAGCACTGAAGGTTATTAAGTAATAAGAAGAGATTGATAACTATTACGTATACTGAAATGGAAGTAAAAGCATACTGTACTTGGGAGAAAGTTGCTCAGAAACACTTACAGCACTGTTATAGGAGTCATTTTTGATTTGCTTATCTCTGTAGGTTGTAGTGAATAATCGAATTTTAAATTGCATCCAATTACAGTCAAATTAATGTAACAACCACATTAATCTACAGAATGCATATACCTAATGAAGGCTAGTTTATTGGCACCAAAGTGGCTAAGAATGATCTGTTTTCTTTGGTGGATTGCCGAATGTTAATAATTCTGTCACTAAGAGAAACGTTAAATAAAAATGTCAGATCATGCGATTCTTAATCTTTTAGACAGGGTCACAAATGTATGTGGCATCAGTTCATGAATTGTAAAATAAGCTCAGTGACCAATTCTTCAGTTGTGATATAATATACGCTACAGCATATTCAGAAAAGCACTTTAATTAAAACATTCCAAGTATCCCCATGGAAGACAGGGCTGCTATAGTACACAATTTATTGTGGTCAGTTGCCTGGGGATGAATATGACGTGTCTGTTATTCACAATGGGGATCCACTAAAAATAGCATGGGGGCACAGTTTGGGATCCAGAATAAGGGTTTAAGAACCAGTGGTGTACTTGTTAATGAAGGATTTGCAAATGAGCTATAGGACGATGCCCCAGAGGGTAATAAAAACCACATGGAATCTAAATCACAAAACCTGGAACTAGTGCTTAGCATGACATTGGAGAGGGGGCTTACAATTAGGGACTACCTGTAAAAAACATGTAACTGGAAGACATCTCTAGCTTAACTCTCTGCATAACATGTTGCTCGTGTTGTGTACAAAATATTAACCCAATTCATGTTAGTAAAATGCCTATTTACTCAGCATAACTACAATCAGCATTATTCAACTATGTGATTTACCTAAAATGGCCACTAGGGAGTTTCCTTTTTGACATCGACTAACACCCTCGTTAACAAGATGGCGCTGGAATCTGGGGGAGACCTCCAAGATACCAGTGACATCACACCCAGTAGGAAGAGCACTAAATGAACCACTTAACACCTAACCAATTATTGATGTATTATTCCATGTTATCTCTGACAATGCATATGATGTAATTGCTTTATAAGGAACATGCCGTCCCCTCAGAATAAACATTCCTCAAGTTTTTCATTAACCCGAAACTTGTGTCTGGTGTGAATTACTTAAGGAGCGTGCACGCATTACTTCTTTAATTTGGCCGGGGCAGATATGCAAGATAATCAATTTATTGATTGATTCCCCATCACTCATGGTGACACCGAAGAGTCTAAAACAGCTTAGTTGTCGGGAGGGGGTGTAGAAACATCTTATTTATTTATTGCTGTTGTTTGAATATAAGCAATATACCCAATTAAATTAGTAAATGTATTGATTTTAAACACTGTGCCATTTGAACCTGCCACCCATACACAACTTATGAATAACACAATAAACAAAACCTATTCAGCTCATATAAACATACCGACACAGATCTGGACAGCAGATGAATGTCTATTGGCCCATTTGGGTTGTTTAAAAAGCCTTAGTGTAGCATTTTTTGTTTTAATCTTGATTTTGTTTTGATCATTACAACAGTGACTACTTTAAGCTTTTTTTTTTAACTCTGGGATGGTAAAATTAGTCTATACCTCTTCAACTCTACTGGATTTGATTATGAATCCCACCATCACACGGCACAGCTACAGAACTCATAGGCCGTCTCAGATAAGTAGCTTGTTTCAAATGTCATCAAAACACCAATCTTGCAAAAAGGATTTTGTGGGTTTTTTTGTTGTTTTTTGTTGTTGTTTTTTTAATACAAAAACGGATCATAAAGAATACTATATTTGCAGAGGCAAATTATTAAACACATTTATTTTATAGGCAGACAACTTAATGATTTATTAATGTAAAGTTCTGTTATCCACTCACCAAAACAATACAATGAGTTCCTAGATAGAGAGATATTTAAAAAAACAAACAAAAAAAAAACAACAAAGTTTTGGACCCAACACAGGGACTGTCCCTCCGAATCAGGGGCATTGGAATGTATGGCAAAGACATTACAGCAAGCTCTGGATTTAAAATATATCACAATAGAAAGAAAATATGGTCAGCTTACAACACTGCATGTAAGGTGTCGTATTTATTGACTGTGCTGATCGGGAAAATTCACCTAACAGCATAGAAAGTCGGTATCTTATGTTGAAGAAAGCTCATCTCTTCTGGCTTACATGGCATTTATCAGTATATATTGACATTCAAAGATTGGGGAAAGCAAATATAATTTGCTAGTGAGCAGCTTTAGTAAGATTACAACAAAATGAATGAACAGAGGAGGATAAAAGTCTCTGTATGACCGAAGCACAAAAACAAAGAAACCATGTTTGCATCAAATCTCAGTACTGGTGAACTGTATAAAACTACTTGGAGATATGTTCTTGGTCTCCGAGGAGCATGGAATACTGGCAATATATGGTTTCTACAGGATCCGAAGAACGGAATATCAGCATGCAGTATTTCAAGACTAGCAGTTAGGTTTCCTTAGTTAGATCACATGGAAACTACCACAGAGTCATTTGAATCGTTCAACTTGTGTGCATCACAAGCAAGGCTATCTGTTGCATTTAAAGGGCAATCATAAATTATTGCAGTGGTTATGGTACATTTAGAGGTATTGGTGCTATTTTTTGCTTTTTTGGGGTTATCAGAAAATGGGAATATATACTATCCCTTCTTCCACTTGGTACCTCATTTTGATTGTTTGGAAATCTTTTCTCAATGCTTTAAAAGTGATGAGAGAGAGTACGATCCTATTTAATTATTTTTGTTTTGCAAACATATAAGTAAGTGACACAGAAAGAAGGGGTTAAGGCAACTGTAATATAAGCAATCATGCACATAACTTAGTTGTGCAGATTGCTATTATTTTATTTAGTCACAGGTATATAATTTATGCCACAAATAAACGGAATAAATGGGCAAGTGTGTTGATTAAAACCATGTTAAAACTGCTAAACTAGTTCACAAAAGTCAATAAATTTTTCTTCTCTACTGATGACGGTACACTTGCTTTTAAGTATGCCTTGTGGTGATATTGATTGGCGGGGGAGTCACTGTCCCCATTTCAGCAAGAGTGACATATGATTGTGCTTTCAGCCTTGTGATAAGAAACATGTAGACTGAATCCTGTCAAGCAAAGTTCTAACAGCAAAGTCATGTCTAATGTGTTCTTTTAAAGTCTCACTAAAGTGAGAATTGTCAGGAAGTGCATGTAAAATTTAAGGTCAAAGCAACAAAACTGAAGAAATTCCAGTGCAGCTACTTTGATCTTAAAATTTTAAATCCATTTTGAATTCACAATAAATTTTCATTTTAGTGAGACTTTAAAATAAATAAACATGACTTTGAAGTTTTTCTTGTGTGTGTGTGTTTGTATGTATGCAAATTTCGAAAATGGTAACTTGTGCTCCCATATGGTTATTACCAGCAGTAACATGTTTAAGTAGTATTTGTATTTATTTATTTTTCTTGCTATTGAATTGTGGACTGGCTTGGTAATCCAATATGAAGCAGACAGCATGTACTTCTTGTTCCAAGTCTTAGTACTCAGTATAACATACCGTACAACTATACATGTTTGTGTTTTGGAACAGGGCAGCAAATCAATATGGTTATTCAATCCAATGGAGTTTAATGGAATACAATACATTTTAAAGAAACTCATTTACTTAACATCCCATATTGTGTTTTCAATCATGGTAGGGATAACGGTTTTGAGACACAAACCTTATCAGTAATGATTTTTGCATATCCTTACATGCTTTGGATTTACTAACAGATCTATAACCGAATCCTAATGGATTTCCATCTGCTCATTTTCCTGGCTCAACCATTTATAATAAAGAATATTATCGAATAAAATCAACATTGCTTACCATTATAGAATTCAGAACTTCTAAGAGACATAATCTTTCGCTAAAAGATTTTTTTACCATGATCATACTGTCACGGAGGGCAGAAATAGTGGGCTTAAAGGAGGGCAGAAATGGTGGGCTTTTTACCATGATCATACTGTCACGGAGGGCAGAAATAGTGGGCTTAAAGCATTAATCCTAATGCTATAGCCCTGATGCCCCTTTGTCATTTAGGTCCCCCCCATTAAAAAATTTAAAAAATAAATAAAAGAATAATTAAAATTTAAAAAAATTACTCACCTTTTTTCCAGCGCTGGGGGGACTCCCTCGTCTCTGCTGTGACCTCCTCCTCAAGTGATGCCATGCTGGAGGCATACCTCCAGGATAACGGTCCAATCCAATGCTTGTCATTGAGGAGCATAGGGCACCTTAGGCTCACGCGCCCAAGATTCTGCCATAGAGAATCATTGAATACAATGATTATTAATGATCGACCGTGACAGCATTGCGTATGTGATGTCACAGTATGAGAACTGGCAAGTAAGATTCCTGGTTCTCATACCCAAAGTGCTTAGAATCGTATCTTGAAACAGCGCTTCCAAACCATCTAATTCTTTTTACTACAGGGTTTTGGGGGGTAGGTGATGGGGGAAGACTGCGGGCACTATGGCAATCTCATTAAAATTAAATTGCTAAAGTGTCTATAGTGTTCCTTTATGGAAAGAAGCTATTTAAAACAAAAACTAAATAAGATTAATTTGAAAATCCACCCAGCATAACTAACTGAAACTTAACCTACACATGCCCCATTAAGAATGACAACACGGGCAAAAAAACTTCTGTTATAAAAAAAGAAATGCCGGTACTGTGTAGACAACAAATGGGATAAACATCGAGTTTGATTAATGCTTTTTTTTCAGATAATTTATTAAAGTGTGGTTTTAATATAATTCATAACAATGCAGTCTTTTATTATTTTCTTCCAAGAAAGATTACCTCTATAGGATTCTGCAGCAAACTAATCTTCCCTGGTCACGGGAGAGACATGACTGCCAATTAGCAGAGAAAACACTGGGGTCGGGTACAAACTCATGGATATTAATAGCTGTCCTGCTGGCTATTGTCCTTGGCAGGTAGTTTTATATATGGATGCCCATGCTCTCTGGCCTGAGCCTGACCCATGTGAAATTAAAGGACCACTTTCTACAAAATGAGACTCTTCACTGGGCCCCAATTCCCAATCAATCAGAGCTCAGAATGATCTATATTTAATAATTGCAGCAGTCCTCCCCATCACTTATGCTGGAAAATACAAAAAGCTTTGTTTGTAGACAATAGGTCATACACACAGGGTGCATTTAATGGTTACAATCGCCGGTCACTACAGCTATCGAACAAAATCCACTTTTAATTTAGCGCTGTGCTGTTTTAAGTACAGCATTATTATATTGATATATCCTTATACGCAAGCCATCATACATGGCAAATAATTAAAACAAGTACACTTAAATACATATCTATGAGGAAGATTTTCTTCATTCAGAGAGTGCTGCAAAATGACAAATTAGAAAGTAGAAAACTGAAACCTTGGTGAGTACACCACGGACACCCCAGGCTTGCAGTGGGGAGTAATTTTTAAGTCTGTCTATTAGTGTAGGATTTGACATTTTGAGAACTGCCCATTAACACTCCCCGTTAAATGGAGATATCACAATGAAGTTGTTTCACGGTTTCAGTGAATACAAGAGTATTGAATTAGGTAGTAGCAAATGCCTTTTTGACTCCAATAAAGTCTGCAACTTGGAATAGAGCCTAGGTGAGCCCGGATATTTATTCTTTATGTTGGTATTAGCAAATGTCTGTTGACATTTCAGCACAGCTGAATCACCGTTTACCCACTCGGATCATCATCTTATGGTAATTTCCTTTTACTGTAAGGAAATCAAAAATTGTCCTAATTACCACCAGTGAAAACTCTAGTCTGTATTAAAGGGACACTATAGTCACCTGAACAACTTTAGCTTAATGAAGCAGTTTTGGTGTATAGAACATGCCACTGCAGCTTCATTGCTCAATCCTCTGCCATTTAGGAGTTAAATTCCTTTGTTTATAAACCCTAGTCACACCTCCCTGCATGTGACTTGCACGGCCTTCCATAAACACTTCCTGTAAAAAGAGCCCTATTTAGGCTTTCTTTATTGCAAGTTCTGTTTAATTAAGATTTTCTTATCCCCTGCTATGTTAATAGCTTGCTAGACCCTGCAAGAGCCTCCTGTTTGTGATTAAAGTTCAATTTAGAGATTGAGATACAATTATTTAAGGTAAATTACATCTGTTTGAAAGTGAAACCAGTTTTTTTTTCATGCAGGCTCTGTCAATGATAGCCAGGGGAGGTGTGGCTACGGCTGCATAAACAGAAACAAAGTGATTTAACTCCTAAATGGCAATGAATTGAGCAGTGAAATTGCAGGGGAATGATCTATACACTAAAACTGCTTTATTTAGCTAAAGTAATTTAGGTGACTATAGTGTTCCTTTAAGTTTGTTCTCCAGCCTGAAATAATTTTATCATCGTGATTCCCAAACATCCGCACCTCCCCCACCCGTGTCTGTGCTATTTTGATATCAGAAACCTTTATGCACAAAGACAGGGGCACCTCACAGAACTCCACCTTCCGCAAGACAGGGAGCATTCACACCCATTCACCCCTTTTCGTGGTCAAGGCTTTTATTTCCTCCAAGAATATCTTTTCGAAGTCACAATTAGTGACTGTATGTCTTCCCTTCCTAGAAACTCCCCTGAGGCAAAATGCCTTGTATGGATTCCACCCTCAGAAGAAGGAAAGAAAAAATTCCAGCATTAATTTGCCGGATGTTAAAAGACACATTTAATGAACCAAGTGATAAATGTCTGTCAGTGGCTTTATACATTCAGCTTGCTGGAGTTATGGGAGCATGTATAATGCATGCTTTCAGATTTGCCTAAGGCGGCTGGTACAGTAATTAAAGTACTTCTTGAAAGAGAACTTTACAAAGCAGAACAATTTAACAATTTATACTGCTTAAACAAATGCTTTACTAATACATCCTAGAGCAATCTTAGCGTTCTACAGACCAGGACTTCAAAATGGAGTCAACGGGGGCGTGGCTAAGCGCTCGAGCTGCACGGTCGCATGCCGGAGTAGCTCCCGCCGCTCAGGACACAAGGGGCACCCAAATAACCGGGCTACCGAGCGCCAGCACTAGCGAGACGGCAGACTGACACCTACCATGTCCCAGAGACAAAAGCCGAAACCAGCGAGGACGGATAAAGCGTCCTTCTTTCAAGCGAAAGCCACTTCACAAAAAGCGCGGGAAGACGCCGATCAAGATGGCGGCCCGCCACAATCCCGGGAGGGCTCTCCTGCATCCCCAGCTTCCCCAGCACCAACTGCTGAGGACCAACCACTCACAGTGGCAACTATGAGAGGTATGATGACAGAGCTCACAAACACAGTGCAAAGAAGCCTTAAGGCTCAAATGTTGACACTGACAAACGAACTTAGGAAAGACTTGCAGGACATAGGGACACGCACTGCACATCTAGAATCCAAGATGGACGAATTTTCCATGGCACATAACAGTGTGGCTGATAAAATGCAGGAAATGGAAGATGTCATTACAGCTCAAAAGATTAAGCTGGCAGACCTGGAAGATAGGTCTAGGAGGAACAACCTCCGATTTAGGGGGATACCTGAAGCAGTTACAAATGCGGACCTAGATAAATACTTGCAAGACATGTTCCAACAGATGACCCCAGAACTACACCCGGACCAACTTCTGCTGGACAGAGCACATCGCCTCAGAAGACCTAGTCACCTACCCAATACAGCAGCGAGAGACGTCATAGCAAGAGTACATTTCTTCCATGCCAGAGAAAGAATTATCAAAGCCAGCAGGAATAGAGGGATGCCGGAAAAATTCTCCAACATCAAAATCTTTTCCGACCTTTCGGCAGAGACATTACAATACCGCAAATCTCTGGCACAAATCACGCTATCACTGCGCAACCAAGGAGTAAACTACAGGTGGGGATATCCGGCCAAGCTGCTGGTCTACCATGGAGACTCCCTCCACGCCATCACATCAGCGACGCAAGGCATCAAGATGCTCAGAGACTGGGGAGTCCCGCTGGCAGAGTTACAAAAAACAGGCCCAACGAAAATCCCCCACCTGGCCCAGGATTGGGCATCCCGCTAAAGAGACTGCATGACCGTATGGTATACGTAAGACTCATAACCAATTGTCAGTTATCTTATTGTATTTAACACTCTGTTAATCCGTTTTTTCTTATTTTACTGTTACACCTGGGAAATACGTGGGTATGTACCGAGGCCCCCCTGACCACCTCCCAGGCCGACTAGCCAGGTCCACAACGAGATTTATTCTCGGTTAGACCACGACACTGCCCAAACACCAAAGGTTGGGGAGCCGGGACACTGGAGGCCCACAGGCAGGGAAGTGACGGAAAGGGAGAGAATATCTATATAAAAAAAAACAGGCTAACCACATCAGCACACATGGTGCCCCAACGTGTGCTTGTCACAGGGACACACTCCGCACTGGAAGTCCCAACTCCACCACCCCCCCAGACTGCGTGCGACCCTTGGGCGCCGCAAACAGGCTCGATCCAGAGGAGCCTCATAGGGTTAAGCCCTTTGTTTACCCCTCCCTCCCCCATACATACTGAAACGACACAAAGACAACAGCTAAAGGCTGACCTTACCCCGTCCCCTTCTTGCCTCCATATCATTTTTGCAACAGACATCTACACCGAACTGCCACACAAAGGCTTTCACCGAATCATTGGGTGTAAAACCTAGAACGTAGTTCTTCTAACACAAGTACCAGCTCTTGGGTCACCAACCACAACCACATCATTATGAGAATAGTGTCCTATAATGTTAAAGGATTAAACTCACCGGGAAAACGCAGGTTGCTGTTCCAAGACCTTAAGAAAAACTCGGTAGATATCGCATGCCTCCAAGAAACACACTTTAGACACCCCACAGCCCCAACCCTTTTCACAAAACTATACCCCGTACAGTATCATGCCTTATCAGAGACGAAGACAAAAGGGGTGGCCATCCTAGTGCATAAAGACATCGCCTTCACGCCACAAAGCAGCTACATAGATCCTAAAGGGAGATACATCATAGTGGTAGGGCTCTTCAATAATACACAATACACCATTGGCGCAGCATACTTCCCGAATGACAATCAAGCCTCTTTTCTCAAAGCACTTCTGTCCAAACTAGATACATATAAACAAGGAGGGCTCATCCTGGGAGGAGACTTTAACTTCATTCAGTCCCCGACCTTAGATACTACTGCTTCGCCACAGGGGAAGCGCAAAAAGGGGACCCAAGCCCTCTGCAAGAATCTCACCAACACCTTGACACTGTACAACTTATATGATAGCTGGCGAACACTACACCCTACAGACCGGGACTATACTTTCTACTCAAGGGTCCACAACACGTACACACGTATAGACACCTTCTTTATAGATAACAAGACCATGCCGCAATTGACAGACTGCAGGATAGGGGAGATAACGTGGTCAGATCACAGCCCAATCTATCTGGACGTGGAAGATACCTATCAGACCAGAGGCAGGAACACATGGAGGCTAAACGAGTCCCTCCTATTAGATAAATCGTTTGTAGAACGTATGAAGATAGAACTCAGGGAATACTTCCTTGCGAATGCAACAGGCGAGGTCACGGACTACACAGTGTGGTCCGCACACAAAGCGGTGATGAGGGGCCAGTTCATCAGACAATCAGCGTACATAAAGAGACATCATCAGACCACCCTACTAGAATGCCACAAACAGATAGCGATACACACAGCCCAAAACAAGAAAACACCCACGGCAGCCCTAGCAGACAAATTAAGAGGTCTGTATCAGGACCTAAATGAGCTCAATGCCCACAAGACCCAATATTTCCTACATAGACTAAGAGCCACCACGTACCACCACAGCGGCAAGGCAACCAAATACTTGGCCAACAGACTGAGAACTAGGCAGGCCGCCAATAGAATCCCACATCTTATAGGACATGCAGGAGACAAACTTATGAATCCCATGGACATAGTGCAGGAGTTTGCACACTTTTACAAACAGCTATATAACCTAAACACAAGTGGGGGCGTAACAGCACCAGACACACAATCTATTCGCAGTTACCTACAGGGTGTGGAACTCCCCAAAATAGACCAAGAATCAGTGAGCGCCCTACTCGAACCGATCTCCATACAGGAGATCCGGACAGTAATTAAGAGTCTGCCCTCGGGCAAATCCCCGGGCGCAGATGGTTTCTCAAACAGCTATTACAAGACATTCATAGATATACTAACCCCACACTTGCTCAAGGTATACCATACAGCGACGGAAATAGGATCCCTTCCCCCTGAAATGCTAGTGGCCACGATAGTGACGCTCCCGAAACCAGACAAGCCTACGGATAGCTGCAAAAATTTTAGACCTATATCCCTCCTTAATACAGACGCGAAGATATATGCTAAGATTTTGGCCAACAGACTGGCACCCATCCTCCCAACTATCATAGGAGACGACCAAACAGGATTCATTAAGAGTAGGCAGGGTAGGGACAATACCAGAAAACTCTCCTTGGTGCTGGAAAAATTGAGGGGATCGGGACAGGGTGGGCTATTATTAGCCCTCGACGCCGAGAAGGCGTTTGACAGATTGAATTGGTCATTTCTTGAACACACACTTCAAAAATACGGCATCCCCTCCGAATTTATCAAACAAATATTTGCTCTGTATGCAAGCCCCACGGCCCGAGTGCTACAAGCAGGCTTCCTCTCAGACCCGTTCCCCCTGACAAACGGCACGAGGCAGGGATGCCCTCTATCACCGCTGTTGTACGTCCTGGCCCTAGAACCACTACTAGTCCAAATTAGAAATCATGAGGGCATCAAAGGAATAGAGCTTCACAGCAGGGAAATTAAAATTAGCGCATTTGCAGATGACATACTCCTTTGTGTCACTGAGCCCGAACAGTCGACCGCACTCATCTTAGATCTCATCAGGGAATATGGCAAGAGGTCTTACTACTCTCTCAATGCCAGTAAGACGCAAGCGTTGGGGGTTCGGCTCAACCACCGAACCCTGACTGCCCTCAAAGAGAAACATCATTTTGAGTGGAGGATGGATACAATAAAGTATCTAGGACTGACCTTTACGAAAAACCCTACAGAGACCTTCTCGGCCAACTACGTTAGGGTGGGGGGTGAATGCCGTCAATTGATGAAAAAATGGGGCACACTGTTTCTAACCTGGACGGAGAGAGTAGCAACCATCAAAATGTCCATACTTCCTAGGCTTCAATACCTGTTTCGCAACCTACCGATTCAGGTACCCGCATCCTATCTCCGAGAAACACAAAGAGATATAAACAGATTTGTGTGGGGGGGTCAAAAAGCCAGAGTAAAAGGAACACTACTACGAGCATCAGCGAGACAAGGTGGCCTAGCCTTACCGGACATTAAGTCATATTACCAAGCAGCAATGCTAGCAACACTTCTTCCCCATTTCATGACCACAACCATACCGCAGTGGGTGCACTTAGAACAACTAGCGGTCAGGCCCTTTGATATACCCACCCTATTGTGGCTTCCAAACCGGTTTAGACCAGCAGTGGCACGGATGCCAGCACAGATTAAAATAGCACTGAACACCTGGGACAAAATCCGACACAAACTAACATCCCACACCCTATCACCGGCCACCCCGCTCCACACTATAACATATTGTATCCCAACCTTCAACGAAAAGCCCTGGATATCAAACGGGGTCACTCACTTGAACACACTAAAAACCTTCCCAGACTTACAGAAAGAGTATCATGTGCCGGCGGCCTCTCAATTTTCCCATATGCAACTAAGCTCGTTTTTGCGTAAACACACAGACAAACCCCCACCTTCAGAAGGCAGTCTACCTGTTATGACAAAATGGGAACAGATGACCACCACTGGTTCACAGACACCAACGTTTAAACCACTGTCCTGGTGCTATCAGATTCTCAGACCCACACAACACTTTGCTGACTCCAACCCAGCCAAACATTGGATACGAGACTTACAATGCCACATAAGTAAAGACCAATGGGAACGCACCATAGTAGCAACTAAGAAACTAATCAAATCAGAAACCCTCCTGGAACAATATAGGAAAACTCTATACAGGTGGTACATGGTACCAACTCGCTTACAGAAGCTATACCCAAGCTCATCTCCGACATGCTGGAGATGTGGCAAGAGTGAGGGAACAGTGCTCCATATCTGGTGGCAATGCGATCGGGTGACCGGCTTCTGGCAAGACGTTAGCCGCCTGATCCGAAACACCACAAAAGTCGAGCTCCCCTGCACACCCCTAGCGTACCTATTACTGCACATGCCAGACAACACACCTAATGAGGTACAAAAGCTAACATTCCACATACTCTTGACAGCCCAGAGGGCGATAGCTAGACGGTGGAAAAAATGTAGTCCCCCACGAGTGACAGAGGTTTGTACGGACGTAGACAAACAGCAACTATACGAATCCCGATATAGAGGGGTTCTCCCCCTGACAGTAACGGCCATGAAAGCGTGGAAACTGTGGGACGAAGGAAATACGGGAGAGCCCGACAACCAAGCTAATAGGCCCAACACTAGTGGGTAAGGAAACATATATGGGACAGAAACAGCAGAACAGACAAATAGAGAGCTGTAGCGAGATAATAACTGAGTGCTGTTATAGGATACGATGTAACCAATGTTTACTCGCAAAGGTGGTTGTACACCTAAATGTAAAATGTCTGATATGGAACCCACCCCCCACCCCCCCACCCCCGCTTCTATTCTGTATCCCCCCCCCACCCCTACACCAGTTTCATGTGATATGTATGTTTATGACAATGAATGTCAAAATCAATAAAAGACTTCAAATGGAAAAAAATCCTCATCCAAAAATATTATAAGAACAGCAGATACATTTCCCTTCAGTGCTTTGTATTACACCATTCAAGAGCCAGAGGGGGAAAATACTGAAGCCTCGGGAGATAGCAAAAACAAACACGTTGAATCATGGACAATGGAAAACCTGAAGGCAAAATGCATCTATATCTCCAGTAGATGAACTAAAACTCCCACAAATCACCGTCTGTTAGACAATATGGATCTCTTCTCGAGCTGTTGATGAATGTTTTAGTTCAGAATTACAAGTCTTTGCACGCTACATAAATAATTTGAACATTTCCCCTTATTTGTGCAGAAATATTCCAATTATGAAAATAATAAATGCATTTTAATTCTACTCACTTCAATAAATTAAAGCCACTTGGAATACAAAAGAAAAACAAAATATAAGATTGCTTTGCCTTATATATACTAGCAAGAGATGTAAAAATATTTAACCAGCCATCTAGAGCGAGTAGTTAGCTTGTTTGCGTTTTGCAACTCTGTATTAAATAAAAAAATAAAAAAGTGCCATTCTCAAAATGGAGTCAACGATAATTTACCATTACGAATGAGTGCTTATCCCTCTGATTGTCAGAAGCCAAAGTGCATGCAACCCATAGCAGTTAATCTCACACATAAATGTTACAGATGAGCGACCCTGCCTTGCATGTGTTAGATGGGAATTAATATTCTATTTATGAACCTTCTTTCTCCCTCTTGCTAATGAAATGTACAGGAGTGACCGACTTACATTACTTCAACATACAGCGATTCACACTTACATCATGCTCCCATTATAAATATGACCTCGACTTACATGATGGAAGACTCAGACATACATCACACGGTCTTATTACTAGAGTAAGCACTAAGGGTACCAATGGGACAGTCGTTTAACTAGTATTCCTAAATTGGCTTGCAAAATATAAAAAAAAAAAATCAGTATACAAGACAGATGAAAGAAAAAACAAAAAACAACCAATTCTCCCTCTTTCATCATTTCTTCCTGGGGCAGTGCTGCATACTGTGAACCGTCATTCAGCGTCTCCATGATGAACTTTCCTCATAGAGATGCATTGATTCAAGATGCTGATTGGCTAGGGCAACATTTGCCCCTGCCCTGTCCAACCTCCTTGGAGATCCCTGTAGAAAAGCATTGGATTGGCTGAGATTATCAATTCTGCTGAGGTCAGCCAAAGAGGCAGATTGGAGCGTGGTCAGTGCCAGCGGACCCGTTAGCACCATAACCACTATAACCCCATATGCTAGTTATGGTGCTAGGAGTTCCCTGACACCCTACTTGAGTAATTTGTGAGACCTTCCTTTATTATTTCAAGTTTAACAACTTCTTGGTGACCTCTTAAGGAGCTAGTTGCATTTGACAAATGTATAGATGTTTTTAGATCTCATGCACCACTTAATTATTTACTCTGTGCTATGAAATCATTGATCTTGTGGCATTAGAAATGATCCCAGGTAATCAAGCAAAACTCCACAGAACCTGCAAACCAGATATGAAGAAATAGCTAAAACGTTGAGTTAAAGGACCACTATAGACACCCAGACCACTTCAGCTTAATGAAGTGGTCTGGCTGCCAGGCCCGTCTAGGTTTAACCCTTTTTGCTGTAAACATAGCAGTTTCAGAGAACTGCTATGTTTACCTGTGGGTTAATCCAGCCTCTAGTGGCTGTCTCATTGACAGCCGCTAGAGGCACTTCCGCACTTCTCACTGTGATTTTCACAGTGAGAAGATGCCAGCGTCCATAGGAAAGCATTAAGAATGCTTTCCTATGGACTGGCTGAATGTGTGCGCGGCTCTTGCCACGCATGCGCATTCAGCCAGGGACGTCAGAAGAGGGAGGAGAGTCCCAGCGCCGGAAAAACGATAAGGGATTTACCCTTCCTCCCCCTTCAGCGCCACGGGAGTGGGACCCTGAGGGTGGGGGCACCCTCAGGGCACTATAGTGCCAGGAAAACAAGTATGTTTTCCCGGAACTATAGTGGTCCTTTAATACAAGCACACATATCCACTTTGTGCACTGCTAACAATTTTCTTGTGTCTTTAATGGTTTCCATAGTATCTGAGCTATGAGCAAACCCTGAACTCTTTAGAGTACATCTAATGTGTATGTTTTATATATATATATATATATATGCACCGGGCCTTCACACACTAAAAACAATGCCTTATCAGGCCTTTATCATGCTTACAATATTGCTATCAGCAAGAAGCTTCATATTAACCCAATATCTCTTTTTTCCATTTACTTTTAAGGGAAAAAAGAACTGATTATTTGAAGATGACTAATAAAGCCTCAGATTAGGCTGCTTAGAGAGTGTTTGATGTTTATTCAGCTTTAATTTAAAGGTGGGTTAATTGATAAATAGCTAACTGATGGAAAATATTAGGTCAAATAGTTTAAATTAAATAATATTCCAAGCCAGCTTTAGGCAGCTAGGGTATTTGGGCCAAAAGTTTCCAAACCCCGGGACAATATTCAGACAATTCCCTGCTCACTAAGGTTTTAATAAATGTTGGGATTCATTGGGAATTGCAATATTTTGTGAAAACAGTCAAATATAACAAACACCCAATTGAGCTATGTCTCCAGCTTGTCTGTTCAGGCCTAAATGTTCTATCTCACAGTGAATTCCTGATAATCCCCGGTTCAATTAATAATCTGCCTTCGATGAGGTAATGGAAGTATCTTTTGACATCACCACATATCCTGATGCCTTAATCTTAATATGGAAACTGAGTAGAATAGGCAGAATATTAATGTGAATTATACAAATCCAGATTGGGAATGAAAACATGGAGAAAAGCATTAGCAATATATTCCACAATCTCTGGAGTAAATGTGACGCTTCCCCAGGTTTGTAGTTGGAAACATCATCAGATTCTGGGTTTGTTGGAGCCACTATATGTTGAGGACACATATCACTTCAGCAGGCTCAGTATGCAATATGGGTGCTACCTGTCTGTATGTAGCATTCACCTGCTGCAGGTCAGAAATCAATCACTATTATCTTTCTTTGGTATCTTTATTCTACTAATTAAAAAATCTGTACTAAAGGAGATCTCTTTTCACCCACATCTGCACTGCTACAAAGAGCAAGTAAAATATAGAATCCCTGCAGAGTTAGAGAGGTTGAATATAAATTATACATATATATTTATATATTAATCAGAAAGGGCTCTAGAGTTGCAGGCCTTTTCTGTGCTTATATAAATGACTACATGCCATAGCGGAAGTTAAACTGGGATCTCAAGATACTATTTAGCGCATTCCTCAGTGACATTCATTGCCAGATTACTAGTGAAAGAAATACTAAAACACTGACAGGGTTACACCCCTTGGGCGAATGTTTATTATTAATATAGGAATGTTCTATAGCAAGCTTGTTGCTGGAGTTAACTAGTTCCTTACAGGCCTGCAGTTTGTCATATGCACCGTATAACAATGGAGAGCTATGGTTATTCTATCTGGGGTTGCATAGTATTTCAACTAGCTGCATATTAATCCACCCGGTGGTCAGCCAGCACATGCTGGGCAAATAGAAATCAATTCATTAATCAGGGAGGTTCCTATGGGACCCCCTATGTCAGCATATAAATGTGGCATACTGGCGCTTGGCACGTTACATATGTCAGATGACAGCATGTGGAATGTATATGAGGCCAGTGAAAATAAAATGGTTCGTTTGGCCACCCTAATCCAGGCTCAAGCATTGACAAAACGTGACCCTCCATATGTTCGTGGGCTAAAGCTGTCACTACATTCCGTCAATTGAGGTAGGGATGAAAGCTGGGCATCTGCACTTAGGGCCTAGTCCGTCTCGTCCTGGCCAAGGCTTGGCAGGAGGTGATGGATGAGAACTTTGGGATGCATTCACAAATCAATGTTAAAATCCACCATGGATTAATGACAGTCAACATTGTGTAGTCGAGGCACTCATTTTTCAGCTTACTGTAGGTCAGGTGGAAAAAAAAATTTACTTAACTAAAAAAGAATCACTATATTCACTTATTAATTGTAGAAAACCCCTATTGATCATCACATATAACTCAGTAGATTAATTGCAGCCTAACCTTATTCTGGTAGAACGCACTAGAGCTGGGATAGGTGTTACAGAACTACATATCCAACAATGCGTTGCTAGTCTGAGCAATACTTAATGAAACTTCAATGTTTGCATAATGTGAAGTAACAGATTAAAGTAAAATCTAAAGCTAAATTAAAGCCAAGTAGTGCAATGCTCCTCATGTGTTGTGGGTCACCAATGCTTCTCTTTGAGCAACATCTGAATGAAAAAAGAAGTCTAACATTAAAAAGAAATATTTTTTTGACAATGTTATCGCGTTACTTTAACATTTAGCAGAGTACAGGTACAGGTACTATTCATAAAATGCCTTCTAGTACTTATTAGATTAATTTACATACAGTTTCCATTACTCTTAAATGCTTTATGTTGGCTCCTAAAGACGATTCTGCTGACTTCAGCCTTTTACTCTAGTTATTCGCACCCTAGAGCGCAAACTTATGCAAATATACAGTGCATACACTTTAGATTGGAAGCACGGTTGAGCAGGGCCCTCCTGTTCCTGAAACTCAAACTTGAGTCGAACTCATTTCTATGTCTTGTGAACCCATTATGAAGCACTGCAGAAAATGGCAATGCTTTATGCATTAACAATAAATAAAGTATCAATATTTTTATCTCTTTTATATATTGTCGCAGAAAAATGCTAGATTCCAAGAATCTCAAATGTAATCAAATACAATAAACAGACAGATAGATTAATCGATCAGGTTTTCAAACCCCCTTCTGGACAAAGAGTTATTTATTCAGTGCATTATTTTCCACAAGGCAAAATTTGATTGACACAGTATAATACAGAGACCCCTAATCTCAAGCCATCGTTGGAAAATCATCACGAGTCATGCAGTTGCCACCAAATGAATTCAGCACTCTCCTAATGACAATATTGCAAGAGAGGAGCTGAGGAGACAGAACCAGAGCAATGCGGTCTCCCTAGCTCCTCTGACAGCATATTCATTTAGGAAAGCATGCAGAAGTAATAGTGGTAGCTGTAAACAGCTGCTGCCAAGAAGTTGAACTCCCACTAATCTCAGGCAGACAGGGACATGCATAATGTACTAGTTAGGATATATGTAATAGAATGCGTATTTAAAAGTAAAGCATTTATTAATGGAAAATAATGGTACCTTGGGGTCTGGAGACAGACATTCATAAACCACTTTACCTTCGGTGTCATGGTTTACTCAATAACTATAGAGCTCCTCAATAGCATTAATTTTCACATAATACTTGTTCACTCTTACCTAATATTTATATATATTTTGTATCTATACAAATATATAGCAATCCATACACACAACAAATAGACACAAAAATCCATATACATTCAGTGTATATCTCTGTCATGGCTATAAATTATTCTGCACTGCAAACAATAGACACGGCCAGGGCCGTACTGGGAACTAAAATCAGCCCTGGAAAAAAAGTCTATACCAGCCCAATAATGCGTCGCGCCAGCATAGTGTGCTGATATAGAGGGTGAAAAAATAACTTGAAATTGAAAACTCTTACTCCAACGAAGGAACGCATATAGGGCTTCAAAATAAACAAAAGAGCACCTTTATTTTAAGTAGACGTACATTTGCATGTAATCAATGTTTCAGTACAACTACTTTGGCCTATTAAGGACATTTTAGTAATGGTACTGAAATGCTGAATGTCTGCAGTTGCACAACTAAAAAAATGAAGTGATCTGGTTAATTTTGAAGTTCTATGGGTGCGCTCTTCACTTTGAATATGTTATTGTGCATGAGTATGCAACTAGCAACAAGACAGTGCCATTACGTGCTCATTATATATATATATATATATATATATATATATATATATATATATATATATATATATATATATTAATTACATTTATGTATGTATTATGCGTATATAAATGTATATTACTATATGTGTAAATATTATAGGCATAATTATATGTTACTAATACACACATCAATATACATGCATATATATGTGTGCATTACTGTCAGGATCACATCAATTTACGTCTATTACCTTTTACCTCGTTTAGTGTATCTTGTCTCCAATTGTCTCTTTTTTTTCCTCTTACAGTGACCCTTGTGCATCTTTTACTTCATCCCAGTCCCTGTGTGTTTCTTTTTACCCTTCTCCCAGCCCCCTTTATGTTGTTCTTTTGTCTCTTTCTCCCCTTCCAAATCTCATCTGTGTGTCTCTTTCTAACTCCAGACTCTGTGTGCCTCTTTCTCTTCTCCCAACCACTCGCTGTCTTTTTCCCCAGCCCAGCGTTGCCTCCCACAAATCTTGTGTCACTTTGTTCCCCTTCCCTACTGTATGTCTCTTTGTCCCCCCAACAAACCTTCTGTGTGTCTCTCTTCCCCATCTCCTCCCTGTGTCGCTCTTCCCCATCTCCTCCCTGTGTCTCTCTCTTACCCCTCTGTCTCTTTGTCCCACCTTCCCTGGTGTCTCTCTATTACCCCTCTCTTTGTCCCCCCCATCCCCTGTCTCTCTATTACCCCATCTGTCTATGTGTCCCCCCTTGCCCTATGTCTCTCTATTACCCCTCTGTCTCTTTGTCGTCGTCCCCAACCTGGTGTCTTTCTATTACCCCTCAGTCTCTGTGTGTCCCCTCCCCCTGTGTTTATATTACCCCTCTATTTGTCGTCCCCCCTTCCCTTCTATTTGTCCCCCCTTCCCCTCTTTTTGTCTCCTCCACTTCCTCTCTTTTTGTCCCCCCCATTGCCCTTCCCTTCTTTTTGTCTCCTTCCCTTCTTTTTGTCTCCCCCCCCCCTTCCCCTTCCCTTCTGACCTTATTACAGGAGGGCCGAGGGAGGGGACAGAGCTAACTACCATGCTCCCTTGCGCTTCCCATAATTCCCAGCATGGACACATCATAGAGTAGTGATTACTCTATGATGTGTAGAAGCTGGGAATCATGGGAACCGCGAAGGAGCATGGTAGTTAGCTTTACTCCCTCCCTCAGTCGTCCTGTGCTCACAGCTATGCTGCTGTCAGTATCAGTGAGTGTGCCGCTGGATTGCTCAGGAGGCCGCCCGGCACACTCACTGATACTGACAGCAGCATAGCTGTCAGCACAGGAGATGGGGCCGCCGGCCGCAAGGTGAGTAATCAATATTATTAAAATATAGGGAGCAGGGCTCCCTCTCTACATGCAGCCCCCCCAGGTGCCGCGGCCCACCGGGAAATTTCGGCCCTGGACACGGCTGCTGAATAGGAGGACATGACAATAGACCTCTGGCCAAGCAACTGCTCCGAGTTAGAAGCCATTCTTCAGCAAAGTCAGGAGGCTGACAAAAGCAGACGGCTGAATACCTCCATCATCCAACTATTCCTAGACCAAGCCATGCAGAAAGAAAGTGAGGGGGAAAAAAAATTGAAAGTCAAACAAGAAAAGTGGTGTCTCGGTCTCAGGAGATGGACAGGGGAAAAATATTTACCGTAGCTAGAATTTCTTTTGTAATATTTAAAAGAATTATCGTGATAATGCGTGTGCACAGATACCTATAGGTCTTTATATTTCTTGTTTCTGTTGACATTACGCTAGTTTAATTACATGCTTTTTATACATCCCCACTGTAAAATTGTAAAGTGCTGTGTGGGTAGGATGATAAAAATATTAATAATATTAATAATGATGATTGTCTTAAAAGTCATAGACTTTACAGCTGGTGAACCAAATGCTATTAAAAGGACATGGTCATGTCCCAAACAACTTATGCTCATTAGATTGAGCATAAAATTTTATCTATACATTGTGCTAGCAAATGGATAGATTAGGAGAAAAATCTATTTAAAGAATTAAACAAAAACAATTTACTCCTAGATGTCAGTCAAAATACCTTGGTATGCCAAAGCATTGACTGACAAGGAAAGGCAGAAATGACCTTTCCGGTGCATACGCTGTGGTGGCTATGGAAACACTCTAGCCGGCGCATCTTGCTTTGGCTAGGGAGTATAGGAATGGAGGGACGTGATATCACTCTGTTCCGACGCCAGAACAATTTCAACTAAGCCAGAGTGCCCTGCACGGGGAAGCGTCCCAAGCAGGTCAAATCAAAAAAGACTGCAAGAGTAGCACAGGCAGAGCAGAGGACGGCCAGGAGGTGGGTGTTACACAAAGTAACAACCACGAAGCCGCACTGGAACAGAGTCATAGTGTGAGTAAATCTTAAGATTTTACATTGAATACA
This sequence comes from Pelobates cultripes, assembly GCA_933207985.1. Taxonomy (NCBI): domain Eukaryota; kingdom Metazoa; phylum Chordata; class Amphibia; order Anura; family Pelobatidae; genus Pelobates; species Pelobates cultripes. The sequence continues at coordinate 68,332,901 of OW240914.1, read as the reverse complement.
CAGTCTATTTTGTGACATATGGTGTACTCAGTGCATATGAGAGCAAATTCAGGCAAGATAATTTTTCTATAACAGGTTCACTTTAAGTTATTGTTATGTGGAAAGTTGGTGTCATTGGCTCCCAATCAGCCTGGTTTTCTCCAATTTAGATAGCCAGGATGTAACATACAGTGCCCTCCACTAAAATTTGCACCTTTGGTAAATATGAGCAAAGGCCGCTGTAAAAAATGTATTTTCCATTTAACCTTTTGTCCACAAAAATTCACAGAAATACTCTGCTCTCAATTCATATGAGAAAAATATATTTGAAGCATATTCCCATTGATATTTTACATTTTTTAGTACACCTGGATGACTCGGAACAGGAAATTGTTCAACCATGACTTCCTGTTTCCTGACATTAGATTGTTTTGGGATAAACCTGTCTTGTGTTGGCAATTGCTTGATATCCATAAGATGCAGCCGAGTATTTTTGTGTACATTTTCAACAAAATATCAAAAGGTTAAACAATAAAGACAATTTTTTACAGCCTTCTTTGCTCATATTTACCAAGTGTGCCGATATTAGTGGAGGGCACTTTATACCAGTTTTACAGTCAGTAGAAAGAATCACGGTAAGCAGTAATGTTAAAAACAGGTTGTGTGTGCAAGCAGCAATTTGATTCCATTCACTCCTTGATGACTGATCCACATTTAGCAGCAGAATTGCTCTTTGCACATATGGTTCAATATGTACATATATATATAATATTGATGAAATAAAATAATAGAAAGCAATGCACCTAAGGAATAAGCATAAAAATGTCTAACACTCCAACAATCACCATCAAAGAAAAATGCCAGAAAATGTATCATACTATTAAGTATGACTATAAAAGAAGCCCCTGTGAACATGAATATATGAACTAGTATTATCTAAAGTGAGTTATGGTGAATGTTTGTTTTTTTTACAATGAGTTTTTTTTCACAGAAACATTAAATTGTCAGGAATTATTATCATCAACGTGAATTCAAGTGAATTTCAAATTTTAGACCAAAATAGTCAAACTCAAACATTTTGCAAGTCAGCTTTATTTCTAGATTGGCAATTTTGATGTAAATTTTGCTATTTATCTAAACGAGATTTGGCGTCTCCACTTTAATGTACAAATAATTGTTTTCCCATTTGATTTTTCAACTGAATATACTAACTTTCATAGTAACACAACTAGTTAAAATGGTTAAACGGTCTTTATTTATTTTCTGCCTTCCCTTACCACCCCCTTCCTCCACCCTCCCACCCCCTCCAGCTGGAATGTTTAAAGGATGGTCACAAGACAGTAGGTGGGCTCAGGGACTCATGGAACTAAGGAAGAGGTCAGACATTCTGGGACTGATCAGTGGAGGAGTTTAAAACCCCCCACCGCCACAAAAATAAAAATGTGACTGTCTTGAAACAATGTAAACGTGACAAATACAAGTGAGTATTTTATATAATTGCATGGTATTCTGAGTGACAAGTCTGTTGGTAAGGGTGATCAAACCTTTACTTGCACATTGTCAAGACACTGGTTACCTAGCGAAGTTTTCTGTTTAAAAGAGCTTTGATGGGCAGGGCCCTTTATATTCTATTGACCTGTGTATATAACATTACATTATTATTTATATACAATTATAGAAAATGGTATAGATATTACAAGTAGAAAGTCTATTAGGGTTTGAGGTAGGCAGATGTATCTCATAAGGGGTCTTGCCCAAGGCTTTAAAAATGCTAATAAAATAAATAATAACCAAAAAAGTTATAGAAACATACTATTAGTGTATATTTAAGTATGGTTTCATTAAAGAACACCCATGCCTTCATTACATTTCAGTAAATTACTCCCATCTACCTGATTGTTTATTTCTAATACACAGTTTACAAAACAAATTAAAAAACATAAATCAGAAGCATTACCCGAACACGCTATGCTACTGAGAAAACCAAGAATTCATTTTAAATACAAACAAATAAAAGAAATGAGCACACACACAAAATACTTTATAACAACACTGCTCCCAACAGTACAATACTACAGTAACAGTGTGTGTGAGAAGGGAAAGCTGCTGTTTGGTCTCTATGGCTCTTGGAGAGATAAAAGTGATATGAGATTGAAGCACAGGGTAACCTTTCCAAATATGTATTCATTAATCAAAGACCCGCTTTCTTTTTCAGTCTATACCATAATGAACTCATTAATTCAATAAATCTCATTCCCTTTGTTCTCAAATACTTGTCCCTTAACAGGACAGAAGCAAGACCCTCCTTATAGAATATCTTAATAAAGAAATCCTACAGGGCCTGTCGTTGCGGTGATCTGAAAATATACACCAATGGGAATAAACCTAGAACTATTTAGAGAGATAACGAGATCAGGATTCTTGGGTGGGGGTCTTTGTATCAAGACAAAAGTGGATGGAGTGTCGGTACCACCAGATGTATCTCAAATAGAAAATCCTATTGACTGAAACTGGAGCTGCATAAAACTGGGTAAAGCATGTGAATATTTCTCATTAGATCATTTGCTCCCCAGCTATGCCTCCTACTTGTTTTCTACATACCGATTGTTTATGTTTGTGCCGATTTTACAAACGGCCGGCTTATCAATCAATTAATACAGCTGGGGATTCGAACAAGAAAAAAAAAAAAATTCACAAGACTTTCAAAGATGAGAAGAAAATCAATCGCCACGCATCAGGATGTTGTTATTATTTTTCAGGACATACTTGAAAACGAGAGAAATCTCAATGTATCCTTCCTGGTAAAATATTTCATAAATAAATTAATTACATTGCTGGTGGGCTTTCAGTCAAGAAAGGGTTAATCTAAACTGCTATTCCCCTGGGTCACCCATCAGTTGGGGAATCTGTGGATAAAAGTTCTGTAAAAAATAAATAAATAAATAATCTCTTGCCTATGTGTGCTTGGATCAGCAGATAAGGTACGATAATGATACCAAAGAAAATGGGTGTCTGCTTCACTTCCAGACTGCACATTCCTGTGGAACAATCCTGGGCAATCAGCCTTTACAGAGGGGAAACATGAAAGATCTGGTCAATGAATCAGGGTCATCTGTGCTTTATCAGAAGGGTAAGCTGTAGCCCAGTCAGACCCTAACCTTTTAACCCAATAGACTCTTCCTTTGCATGGCAAATCAAGCCTTTCCTACTTATTCTTCTCTCTGAAACTTTTCTCAAGAGAAGAAGGCAAGGCTTTGACCTGCAGTGCCTGGTCCACTCCTATGGTTCGCAAAAACGTACTATTCCAAAAAGCTGACCTTTATCTGTTTTCTGTTGTTGTTTTTGCTTCTTTTAGCCCCGGATTGTTCCTTTAACACTACTGCACAAACTATGGGCTATACAGATCTTGAAATGTAATACAATTACTATTGTGATCCGAAAAAACGAATGGTAATCTTGCTAGTCAAACTTTTGGCAAGCAACAAAAAAAAAAAAAGAAAAGAAAAAAAGAACATCCTTGGTCCCCTGCTGCTGTAATGGACTATGATAGCCCTCACTCTTTTACAAGAAAGAATGGTCATTTAATGCCTATTCTCTATCCGATTAATATGTATAGCTCTGCTTAGCTACAAGAGTAAGTCATCTGGGTTTTCAGGAACTGACATAAAACCATCCCCAAACAAACTAAGGCTAAATCTTTGTATTCTTCCCTAAATATCTAAACGCTGGCGACACTATTAATTCAGAGGAACAATGTTCTTGCGTTGGGGGGGGGAAGAAAAAGAGATCTTTAGGCATTAGAGATTTTGGTTTAACTGCCCTTGGTTACACAGAAATCTGCATACATTAGCCTATCACAGCTGTGCTGCCAGCAAATTATTCCCTATACAAAAAAATTAAGCTGGTAAGTAGATGAAGTTTACAAAAAAGGACACATGCTGATAAAGCAATCGCTGCCATTTGCCTTTTTTCTTTATTATAGTTCTGCCACAGCGCAAATGCGACCTCCTCCACCCCCCCACCAGAACACCGATTTCCATAGTTCGTGTGTATTTAAGCTTGGAGATGTTCATTGTAAAATTTAAAGTTCTTTGCAGTGGTCTCTAGGAGACACAGAAAAAAAGTTTACATGGGACAAACAAAACTATAATGCCTTAAGCCTGAGTACACAAGACCCCTTTCCCCCTATTTACAATTCTGTGCCATGTGAAAAAAAGTTTTCGGATATTCTCAGAGATGAAGATGTCTCTATTAAAGGAAGCGATTAGTCAATGTATTTTATATTCAAAGCAGTGTGTTCATTCCATGCTGAATAACGTTATCATGTCTAATGCTAATTTATTTATCTACTTACGTACAAAGCTGTGCTATGATCCCCAATCTGTATTCATTGTATGCGATGGGACCGGTTTAATTCCTTACAGAAACTTTAAGACACAGTTTGCTTTCAAGAGCTGTCAGGCACCTTTAAAGCAGCTTTGTCCATTTAATTAAAGTATCAACAAATGCAGATTAGACAGACAGACGGAAAGAAAAATACGCATATATACCTCCCGAATTTGGGTAGCTCCAAATCAGGAGGCAAGCGGCAGAATTTGGGTGGCTCCAAATTAGGAGGCAAGCGGCACAGATGCTATTGGGAACGTGCCAGCGCAGAGTAAATGTACGTCTATGTTAACACTAGGGCTCCAAACTAGCATTGTGCACATGCATTCTGCTTCAAACTTAAAGACGCACATTTTACTGATCAGGTTTTCCAAAGAAGCAGAACAATCGTACAAGTATCAGACAAGGGCTTCAAACAGGAACAATTCCATCAGCTTCAGAGCAATAGACAGGTATGCCAATTCAGCCATGTTCGCCTGTTAAAGTAACACTCCAAACAGCATAATGTAATGGTTATGGTGCCAAGAGTGTCCCGGTGCCCCAGCATTGATATAATTAAACAGTTTTAGAACAGTTTCACTTCTTACCTGGTTCCACACGGTGCCGCCCCTTGCCTCCTCTATTACTTAGGGATAGCCGGAAGCTCTCTTCACTCAGCTAAGCCCAGCTATACAGGGCCCAGGTCATTAGCTGAGAAAGATCAGCTGGAAAGCTCACTTGAACTACGCTGTACTGCTTAGCATAGGAGAGTTAACAGAAGCTCCTAAGCAAGAGCTTCCAGCTCTCGTGGCTGAGAGGAGGCAGTGAGCAGCACCCAGCAGACCCCAGATAAAAAAAGGCAAACCATTCTGAAATAGCGGCTGGACACTCCTTGCACACTAGCCACTACAGTGCACCGTGCAACTTGATAAGATTAATTTCACAGCTTTCTTTTCAGCTTTTCAGCTTTCTTGAAATGCAATTTCATCATCAATGTGACCAGAGTGTCGGTGGGCTATGGGTGCTGGGAAAATAACATATTTCAAACTGCTCCAGATCGAATTGATGGAGAAATTCAGGAGATTAGCATCTAGTGACTCATAGCACCATACCCACTATAATGAGCTGCAGTGGATATGGTGCATATAGTGCCCTTTAAAGAAGTGCTTGTAAAGAGATTAATGATATTTAAAAACAAACTTTTTGATAAAAAAAAACAACATATCAGAAATAAGAACTTTGCAAAATCTGCAATCTATACTGTTCTAAAACCGACTTCACTTATAGAGTGTGCCTGTACAGAAAGTAGTTTTAAAGAACATGTGCTGATTATATGTAGGTTCGCTTCCCTGTACAGCACAATAACCAGGTTAGAGGATTTGTTCTCAACAAGGTGAACATGATCTTGGTATATGCAAATTGTAAAGAAACTGTAATGTTAGAACTGTAACAAACATACATATCAAGCTAAAAAAGGTTATTGAAATATTTGCTAGTATCACCTTACAAACCATATTATCAAGGGGCTCCAATATCTTACACAATATCCCTCTTAGATTGGTAATATCATACCCACTGCCAGTTTCTCGTTGTATTGGTACAAGCTCCATTTAATAGTTTCAGGATGTCCATGTTCCAGATTCAAGCTTTCTAATTTAGCTAATTGAACTGCATCACCTTTCACAAGCAAGAAGTATATTTAATGTCACGAAGCAATCTTTCTCTATACAGTAGAACTGCAGAGAGTGCTTCAGAATGGAGGGAGTATACATATAAACTGGCCTTGTGATATCACTGGCAAAGACCCCAGTATCTCAGTATGCTCTATTGTCAAGGATAGCCTATATTCTAAAAATGAATCAGTAAGGTGTGCATAGGAGGATGGGTAACATACTCCCGGGTACCATGTACCTCTGCTGACAATATGACGTTGATGGGGGGAGTGCTTAACAACACATCATCATAACAGTTGGGGGGAGCAAAATCTTAGATGTTTTGGTGACAAACCTATGTGTGCACACATTTACTCTATCTTTCAGGTATTTAGCCATTAACCTTTTAAAGGCAAATTATACCCAAAAAGCCCTGGTGCAGTTTTCTGAAGCAGATTATGTTAAAGGGACACAATGGTCACCCAGACCACTTCAGCTCAATAAAGTGCCTCAGGTCCCTCAGGTTTTAACCCTTCAGATGCAAACAGAGCAGTTTCAGAGAAACTGCTATGTTTACATTTGGGGTTAATCCAGCCTCTAGTGGCTGTCTTCCGGACAGCCGCTAGAGGCGAATCGGCGACGCTGGAGGCACATTTCGCCTCCATTGCGCAGAGCGTCCATAGGAAAGCATTGAGAAATGCTTTCCTATGGACACTTTGAATGCGCGCGCGGCACTTGCCGCACATGCGCATATGGCTCCGCTGACGTCGGACGGGGAGCTGATGTCGGCGGAGAGGAGAGGTCACCAGCGCTGAGGGAGCCCGGCGCTGGAAAAAGGTAAGTGGCCGAAGGGGTTTTAACCCCTTCAGTACCACGGGAGGGGGACCCTGAGGGTGGGGACACCCTCAGGGCACTATAGTGTCAGGAAAACCGCTTTGTTTTCCTGACACTATAGTGATCCTTTAATAAATCCAAATGAGATTTTAGAAGGGGATGCCTTGCATTTTTTGGGAGACTACAGTATATCATTTCTGCACTTAGAATATTTATTTTGTGACACAGTTGCATATTGGTGCAGTAGACATTGCTTACCTAGATTTCAGTAAGGCTTTTGACACTGTTGCACATAGAAGGCTTATCAATAAACTGCAATCTTTAAGTTTGGATTCAAATATTGTTGAATGGGTAAGGCAGTGGCTGAGTAACAGGCAACAGAGGGTTGTAGTTAATGGAATATATTCGAAGCTTGGACTTGTCACCAGTGGGGTACCTCAGGGATCTGTACTTGGACCCATTCTCTTTAATATTTTTATTAGTGATATTGCAGAAGGTCTTGATGGTAAGGTATGTCTTTTTGCTGATGATACTAAGATATGTAACAGGGTTGATGTTCCAGGAGGGATAAGCCAAATGACAAATGATTTAGGTAAACTAGAAAAATGGTCAGAATTGTGGCAACTGACATTTAATGTGGATAAGTGCAAGATAATGCATCTTGGACGTAAAAACCCAAGGGCAGAGTACAGAATATTTGATAGAGTCCTAACCTCAACATATGAGGAAAGGGATTTAGGGGTGATTATTTCTGATGACTTAAAGGTAGGCAGACAATGTAATAGAGCAGCAGGAAATGCTAGCAGAATGCTTGGTTGTATAGGGAGAGGTATTAGCAGTAGAAAGAGGGAAGTGCTCATGCCATTGTACAGAACACTGGTGAGACCTCACTTGGAGTATTGTACACAGTACTGGAGACCGTATCTTCAGAAGGATATTGATACCTTAGAGAGGGTTCAGAGAAGGGCTACTAAACTGGTTCATGGATTGCGGGATAAAACTTACCAGGAAAGGTTAAAGGATCTTAACATGTATAGCTTGGAGGAAAGACGAGACAGGGGGGATATGATAGAAACATTTAAATATATAAAGGGAATCAACACAGTAAAGGAGGAGACTATATTTAAAAGAAGAAAAACTACCACAACAAGAGGACATAGTCTTAAATTAGAGGGACAAAGGTTTAAAAATAATATCAGGAAGTATTACTTTACTGAGAGGGTAGTGGATGCATGGAATAGCCTTCCAGCTGAAGTGGTAGAGGTTAACACAGTAAAGGAGTTTAAGCATGCGTGGGATAGGCATAAGGCTATCCTAACTATAAGATAAGGCCAGGGACTAATGAAAGTATTTAGAAAATTGGGCAGACTAGATGGGCCGAATGGTTCTTATCTGCCGTCACATTCTATGTTTCTATGTTTCTATGTCATATAAAGAAGGTATATTGATGACGTTCCAAATCACCTATTACTTCACTTGCAATGAACAAGATGCTTCAAGGAAAGATATTTTTAGAATTCTTCCATCACCTAGTTAACCAAGGAAAAACAGGAACAAATTCTTAACTAGTCAATCCCATTTTGGAGTGGGGACCCTGTAACACTTTAATCCGAGATGAAATATGAAAATATTTTTAATACTACATTTTATTAACAAAACCACGGTAAAGCATCCAAATTGTTATACTGTCACTTACATGCCCCACCAGTGAAAGGACGTAGACACCCTCATTTGCAAACACAGCATAAAACTATTTAAATTACTGGGGCAAAGTGGGCAAAAGCCACTTATCATAAATCTTACAATCACGCCTGCTGTTAATAATGAAATCTAATAAGAAATGCAAAAAGAAATGTCTTCAGCAACAAATATTAAAGAGAAAGAAATCAGCTTGCCTTGGAAACAGAAGCTAATAAAAAAAATCAATTGGTTTATAGGCTGGGTTTTACAAACTTAGATAGATGTTTAATCTTTCAGGTTTGTCTATTCACCGGCCGGCGCCTTAAAGGACCCCCGTATATAGGAAAACCATTACGCTTCAGGAAACTGATTGAAAAGGGATTACACGTGACATATCCCAAAAGCTTTAATAAAAAACAGTGGTTGGGGTGTACTCATGAAATTCAATCAATCTGCACCCAATAATATTTTTAGTACTTATTTTTTAAAAAAATTCTTAAATATGCCTGACTAAGAGGGACCATGACCAATTTCGACAAATTATGGGACCCCTGGCAGACCAGCGCCCTCGCCGACGACATCACCTGAGGACCCCCCAGTAGACAAGGTCAGACCCTAAGATATTCTACATACAGCCATATAACTAGGGCCCGTTGCACACCCCTCACCGTCTCCCCCCACCCTCTTCACCCCCCCCAACTGACTCTCTACACTTTCTACTACTCTATTTTATGTAACTTTTCTCTTGATTCAAACCTCCAGGGGGAACCCGAGAAACCGAAGTAACCAAACCTATGTAAGCAGCACTCTAGGTGGCCCCTGGTTGGGCTGAGCATATACCATCAGGGACAGGCGACAGAGGTCCCCCCGGCCAAAACCTTTACAACACCACAACTGTAGCTATAAAGTTTTAAATTCTATAGGACACCATCTGCAAAGGTATAATGTGATTAATAATAACTGCCAAAGAGCTTCATCCTCATGGTAACCGAGCCCGCTCGCTCGCAGGGGGAAACAACTAAAAGCCCTCGATACAATAGGCTCCCCCACAGCACAGTACCTTAAGTAAAGTAATGCTGACAAGTAGAAAAGGCAAGACGAATAGCTTAATAAAGGTTCAACATATAACAAGTTATTATATCTTCTGTATACATTAATAAATGGGAAAAGACCTTGACCGGTAGTCAGTCAAGCCTACTGCAAACGTCAGTTCAGAAATGCTATATGATATCAAGTGTTTTAATAGAGCTCACACATGTTGCAAATGAATAGGCTTTTGCACAAGCCATGTTGCCAATGTTGTCATACTACCTTTGTCAAGATTAAAAAATAAACAAAACAAAAAAAACAAAAAAAAAAAAACTATTTTTAAATATATATTTTTTTTAATTTTTCAGAATTATGTTAATTACAGGATTACGTTACTTCAAATTAAAATGTATGCTTACTTTGAAGGACGCATGATTGTGCAACGCAATGAGCTATCACAGGTACATGTTCTGCTCCTTGTTAGGAAAATATCCATAAAGTGATCAATTGAAGGCCAAACAGAAAAAATAAGAAATAAATGGCGGTATCTCTCTCGGGATCGGAATACATTTTGCTCACACATCTCATTACATTACAGCCATCCCTATACATGAAAGCAGTTCTTTCCTCACACCTATGTCCTATGCATTAAATATGCATTGTGTGTTGTCTCATTTTCTATACCCTAATGTTTTTCTCAGCTGTCGCCGTGTGTTTCAGATTACGAAGTGTTTTAAAGATGGCCGTCACCTCGATCAAAAGCCTACATTGAAGGTTGCCGTGGTGACATGCATAGCAGTATACCTGAGTCCTTGGTTTAAACTGAGATGATAAATATTCAAAACACACGACCCAATTATGAAAATGTGAGATTAATAATTTAGTTTACATTTAAAATTTACACACACACACAAACCCTCCACATATGTGAACAAGAGAGGATATATAACAGCGAAGCAAGCATGTATTGTGAGAAAATAATGCCATTGAGTGGTTGTGAAGGTCGAGTGTCTATGAATGCCTTCAGAACCCAGGGATGGCAATATTTTACCCTTACGCATACTTCATTGTTATGTACATTTTTAGGAATGTGCAGTTTAAAGTTCCTTTACACCTATGGCGGCAGCAAGTCATCCATGCTTGACTGATATTGGTGGGAGTTACAAGGCTGCTATTTCCACCTACTGCCCTTAGTACAGCCATCTCCTGTTGGCGATATGCTAGGAGTGGAAATGGGGATACAAAACAGCCCTCACTATCGCCCCAATTCTCTCCTAGCAAATTTGTTTCAGGAGAAGGCTGAATTAAGTGTAACCTGCAAACAATTTAATGTAGACCACGCTTGAGATCCTAGTGACAGTCCCACTGTGCAAAACCTATAAGTATGACTAGGAGATCTTTAGTAAAAGATGTGTGTGTTTATATAGTAAAATATTTTATTATGCATCAACTGTATATTCCAAAACAGACTATAGAGAACAACTTCGCACGTAGCAGATGTGAGAGATTGTCTTTCCAAAACTCAGATAGCCACACTGAATATGCAAATCAACGCAGACGGCATTTACTTTTTTTTTTTTTTTAATTCCAACCCACCAAAAGTTTGTGTGTATTTTTTTTTTTTTAATTCTTCTTTCAAAACCACCAAAGTGATTTAACATGCAGACTGCAATAAACCAAGACAGACAGCTCTATTGAAACCAAAGACCAAATAACTTACTTGCTATTGAAAGATGAGCCCTTTGACTAAGAATGGCACCATATTTGTTCAGCGCCAAGCACTGGTAAAATCCTTCATCAGACTGCTCTCCCTTCCTGCCCCCAACCTCGCGAATGTACAAGGACCCATTATGTAACGTGGAGACCCGATCATTCTCAGAGAGCTTCATTCCGTTTTTCATCCATTTGACTGTGATTGGAGCTTCCCCGTTCGCCTGGCAGTCTAAAACCACACTTTCTTTACGTGTAACGATTACATCTTGAGGCTCTTTAACAAACAACAAATCGCTAAAACACCAAGCCCCTGGAAATGGAAGAGAAAAAAAAAAAGAATGTAACATGCTAACAAACTGTCAAGCAATAGTCACACAGGGGTCACTGTGAGAAAGTTTAAGAAGAGAAGAGACACATGCAAAATGATTAGAGAAGCAATACAATCCCATTGTACAGCGCTACGGAATTTGCTGTCGCTATATAAATAATAATACAAAAAAGTCCAACCTTTAAACAATAATTTCCAAAGGTACATTGAATGTGCTCCATAAATGTATTTATATTTATTTAACTATTTACTAAAATCATTTCATATCTGCAACAACAAAAAAGTGTCTTGGTTGTATAGTTCGGTTAAAGCCTTCTTGCACAAACCAGTGGCTGTCACTTTGATTGACATATTGCTAATGCTTTGATTAATAAGTCAACTATTGACATAGTTTGTCATCATCTTACAAACAGAACATTTTATTGCACTTTTACGTACAGCAATAAAACCATTTTCCTTGTTTAACCCTGTTTCTCTTCTCTGGTTTGAGACTTATGAAAGAAAAAAAATGTTTTATTTGTTTACAAAAATACTTAGAAACAAAACAAGTACTTAAAAAGATGTGAACTCCCAATGTGACGTTCCACTGTCATTAACAGTGAAACAAGGGGGGTAAAGCAGTTCGCTAATTTTACTAGCTTGTCACAGAGATCCTAAACAAGGAAAGTCTTAAAGGTTTGATTTTACAAGAAATCATTAACATCCCCTCCTCTTTATGAACAGCTAGGTTCCTTAGCCTTAGGGAGTTTTCAACCTTCCATACCTATCTCAGGCAAGATTGAATTCATCTATACTGACAACTGAAACTTAATGTTGCTTTTAATACCTTTTTATAGTCTGTTCTATATTATTCTATTAATATGTAAGTATACGCACGCAGAGCCTACTGGAAACGTGAAAGAACAATTTAATAAAATTTGTTCTCCAGTGTGTCTTAACTCACAACAAAACCTCATAGTGGAACTGTGTGGGGTTTTTTTTGGTTTTTTTACAAGGTAGCTTTTAAATAACTATTTTCCATGTTCCATATACTTCTTTCTTAAATTTTAACAGAAGCATTTATTTTAAGGACAACACTACTTCCCAATATTGGTGACTCTTGCTACTGCGTCTCAGTGGGAGAGGGATTAGGGGACTTTTTATTTCCACGTTTGTGTATTGCTAACTGTTACAGAAATGCGGAACTAATTGCTTGCTTACTGTCTCATACAGTGGGGATTGCTTAATTACCCAATACACATTTTGTTAGAGGAACAGATCACTGAAGAAAGTAGCATGCTCTTTTTTTTCTCTCTACCCAACACATCAACCCTGATTTTCTCATCCATCACAGATCAAGATGAAAAGGCAGTAGGGAAATTCAAAGCAGCTCAGCCCCAGGATAAAATCTCAGTTGCCATTCCTCTTATCATGCTCTTTAATCTTTGTTTTAGAGTATTAAGGTTTAAGGTGACATATATGAATGAGTTTGGAATCCACCCCATCATCAATTGATTTTTTTTCCAGATCAGGATCAATAACTCAGCTCTTAAAGTCCACTATGTAATCTGAGCTATTTTACACAGGATCATGTGGCTTTGGGTAAACAGGTCTTAAGCTGTTTCAGTGGGAAGCTCAAGATGTGTGAAATCCATTATAAACAAGCGTTATCTGATGGTGGCCCTCTATAATGACATATTCCACAATCTCATCTGAGTGAGCCCAGGTTAGCAGGCTACCCATTCCATCACCATTCATAGAACACCATAGCTCTAGATGTGTTGCCAATCACCATAGTAAAATTATAGAGTGGGTGGATGCACATAGGACAATTTAAAAACAATATATGGATTTTCATTATTTTTATTTAGAAAGCACCAACATATTCTGTAGCATTGTGCAATGCTACATATCAGCAATCATGAAAATAGAACATTTATAAATTTAACCAATATTGTGTCTATATTTATTATACAATACAATACACCAGCTGCATGAACATTTCATATTATGAAATTGTGGCAAAATTATTTTTTGGTCTTTCAAGGCATAGTGCACTCACAATATTTCAAATATTTACAATGACTATGCAGCAGAAAATCATGTTTTGTTATTGCTAGGGATTTTGTAATTCCACAAGGTGGTTTAATGACTGGAGATAAAATATTCACTCTTCAGTCATGATGACATCAGTAAAAGTGATAATTTCAGTGAAAGTAAACGGTGACATAGGAAATAGTGCTTTATCTGTTAAATCACCAACCCACAGGAGCACTTCCTTACGAGCATAATCCGCATATGCAGTCTACCAGGTTGAGGAACAGGTCAACATGATTGGAGATTGCCAATCTGTGCCAATCTCTGCTTTTAATATTGAAGAAGCTATGTTCCCATAATTAGGGGAGTAGGATGAAATATATGCAAATCCTATTTGCAAACAGCTTTCTCTATCTTAAGCCTTTATGGGAAATGTTAAAATAAGCATAATAAGAGTTTTACATGTTTTAAGATCAATAAAACTAGTCCATTTAGGATCAACAGCAAAAACTGAAACCAAATTCCAGTTTGCAAGAACAGTTATTTAACAGTTATTTTATGTGATTTAATGCATATTACTACAAAACACAAAAACAAATCTTAAAATGCATTCCGTTAATCAAGGTGAAACACTAGAAATGAAGCTTTGAAAAAATAAATACAAAAACGTATAAATAAAATATTTATAGCACCTATAAAATATTCAACAACCATATCTTTCGCTATATATATATATATATATATATATATATATATATATATATATATATATATACACACACACACACACATAAATATGTATATACACACACACACACACTATACATAGAATATATACAAATATGTCTATATAATTATACACAATAAAGTGTGATTATACCATGCTTAACACACTTCTGGAACTCTAATACCATAATTTAGTGTTTAATAATAAAACCATTTAATGTCATATAAATTAACAACAAATGTTATCTTACATATTACAGCAACAACAAAACGACTTTGATGCACTATCATAGTAGTCATAATTATACCACAAATACTATATATAGAGACATAAATGATAAATTATTAATTTTTTTTAACTTTCCAACCACTTTAGGAAACTGCTAAATTAAGTAGAAACCATTCTAGGACAATCCCAGTGAGTTGTGGAAGTTCTGCACACATTCCATGCATTATAATGTGCATTATTGTGTATTATTAGTGTCAGTGCAGTGTGCAGGCTCCAGGCTAGGTGCTCTCTCCAGGACTGCCATGTGCCAGGAAGCTCAGTTCAATGCTGGGAATGAGCCCAGGCACAGGCACTCTGCTTCCCCCTGCAAACTTTCCTCAAATAACCCCTCGCTGCCACTCACCTGGGAAGCTGAGCAGGGCTGCCCAAAGCAGCATCCCGAGGCGGCCGGCTAGAGTCCTCCTGTTAGTCGCCATTTACCGCGATCCTCTGGGCATGCTACAGTCCTGACACTTGGCGGCTCTCGGTGCCTCTTTGACTCGCACTCTGCGACTAGCAGCCCTTCGGGGACTTTTTTTTCTTCGAGCTCCTGCGCAGGCACACAAGACAGGGAGAGGCGGAGGGAGCTGTGTTGTTGGTGGGGGGGCGCTGGACAGAGGGACAGGGAAACCTTAGAGTTGCCGGCGCTACTTAGTGCATCCTCTTGTGAGGGTAGAGGGGGGCAGGGCACACGCATGTATGTGTGTGTGTCTGAGTGTGTGTGTCACAGCACAGGGCTGAATAGGGCACCAGGGTCAGGGGGCAAGGGGTAGTATTCTTTGCCTGAAGCTGACATGAGGATACAAGCATGCATCCTCCTCCTCCCCCACCCAGGAGTGGAGACTGGATTTCAAGCATGCCCCCTTTAATATCCCTCACTAATGGCTTCTAAATGGGTCCAGGGGATATTGTGGGTGACAGTGGGGGTTAGCACTAATATAGCATTAACTCTGTGGCAATGAAGTGGTTAATAGGATATTTATGCTAAATTGCATTATGTGTTAGTGGATTTATTATTATTAATATGAGGCTTTTAGAATTGTTATACTTAACATGTAATTATTATTGGTGTTTCTATAAAAGGGGGAAATTTAACAATACATTTTATTACAATACTAAATTAGAAAATGTTACAGGAACAATAGGTTAATAAGGACCCTGCTCAAAAGAGCTTACAATCTAAAGCAGAGGTGCCCAAAAGGTAAATCCCCAAATGGTGCAGAACTATAATTCCCATGATGCTTTGCATGCTTTTAGAACGACAAAGCTTTGTGGAAGCTGTAGTTTTAGAACATCTGGGGATCTACCTATTGGGTACCACTGATCTAGAGGGTTTCTGGGTGCTCTGTTTACATCCCACACATTACTAGAGTCTCTATAATCTCTCAGTACACCCACACATTACTAGTGGCTCTGTAATATCCCACTACACTAAATAATACACAGAGACCAGATGAATAAGGCCCTGCTCTGATAAGTTTATAATCTAGATACCTTACATGAAGTAGGTACATTTATTTTACTGTTCTTAATAAGGTCAGAGCTCTGTACACATTTAGCTGTTAACTATAGGCAGTTTTTCCAATGGATGAATGTATAACTAAACATGCAAATACTAAGAGAACCCTGCCCTTGGACTTTAACACTTATAGAACTTTATATTTATTGGGTTATTTACTAAACGTCAGCATGTAGTGGATTTAAATTCTAATTGCTTGGGTCATAGAATGTAAAGTGAGGTCCCAAAGTGGTATACAAGATCCCCTGTAAGCTTACAAACGAAATGGATGCAAATTCAGAGAAAAAGTAGAAGAGAAGAAACTTCTGTTAATAGAAAAATGTAAATCCCGAATTCTTTCCTAATAGCATGCAAGTAACTTAATGGAACAGTATAGTCAACATAATAAAGATTGTATTTCAGGTCTCCCTATGTTCTTCTCTTGTAGATTTGTGGATCCCCACAAAGATTTTGTTTTTCAAAAAAAAAAAAATTACCTCCATATCTACGCTGAGATCCGTAGCCTGAACCGCCCACTATTTCATCATAATGAAGTTTTTGGTCTTATAGAACTAGTACAAACGTCCAAGAGCTACTCATAAAGCAGCATTGAAACTAATGCTATGAGATAGCAATGAGCACTGTACATGCGCCGGGTGCACCTTTGCAAGTTGAGCACTGTACATGCGTCTGATGCGCGTTCGCAAGTTAACTGATAGCTCAGCTCGCTGTCTATGTCCGCCCACCTCCTAAAGCCCAGAAGAAATCCGCTCAGCCACTGCACTAAAGAAAAAGGAGCTAAATATATTAAGTTAAATTTCGCATTTATTGATATTTTTACATTTTAAAAAAGCACTTCTTGAGGATATATACATATGTGATGTGTGAGAGAGAATATATAATTTATACATACATGTATAGAGAGACTGTGTGTGTACATAGTGTGTTTGAGAGCAAATATATAAATATATATTATTATTAACATAATGTAACTATAGTTTGCATGGGATCTTAGAATTGCACACAAATCAAGAAAGTCACAGAAAAACAACAAACTGAAACAAGAATATGTGTATAGTCCTGCTGAAACGAGCATGCACTCTAAAGGAGGTGGGGTCTAAAAGAGGTTGGGAATTGAGAATTCATAGTTGAGTTGAAAATACATGTAATAAGAGTAGAGAGGTTACAAGGTGTACATCCCACCAAATTAGATAATGCGACCATATCGACTTTATAAAATTAATCTAAAAAATTGCTCCTAACCAATGTGTTAACAGAGGGTTAATTTGTAGCCAGATGGTGGTTTATGAATGTACCTAATTCAGTAGTTCCTCTCCAGGGAATTGTAGGCTTATCTGCTATAGAGCAGTTAACCTATGAGAGGCTGCAGTCCACAGTGACAACAGTGACAGAGCAGCAATTTACTAACTAAGGTTTAAGGTTACTTGTACCCCCCTCTAATACCAGTCCCAAGAAGAAATGAAGCTATTGTCACTATTATAGCTCTGAATGTACTTAATAACATTTTTATAAAGTCATAAAAGTCATAGGGAGTGATTCCACATAATGTAACAAAAACCATTTATTTCCTTTTTAGTATATCTCCTATATGGTGCAGGGATTAGTGGAAGTCAAGTGGTTAACTTACTTGTTCTCCCAGTATATCTTTTTCACCTTTGGAATGCATACTTGGGAACCTGAGTCAGACCAGGGAATCATTCTCTGCAGGAAACACAACAGAAGCTGGGAAATCTTTTTTTTTTTTAATCTAAATTGACACAGTAGAGTGAAAAAATCATCTAAAACTACAAAGGGAAGAGTATACTATAACATAACTTTATAGTAGCACCTATTTTTTGTCACTGAAAGCAGGATTTTTCTGCATGCCATGGGCCTGATATGACCCAGTAGAACGTTTACATGGCTCCAGTCGAACTAATTTGCATATATTAGTAAAAGGGACAATCTTAGCTCCAAAACATGTTAGCTTAATTGAGCAGTTTGGTGTATAGACTATGCCCCTGCATACTTACTGCTCAGTTCTCTGCCATGTAATAATATTATCCTTATTACTGTTATTTATATGGGGGGAATTTAACAATAGATGAGACAATTACAAAATGTTACAGGATATATAGGTGTTTGAGGACCCTGCTCAAAAGAGCTTACAATCTAGATTAGGAGATAAATCACTTTGTTTAGGCAGCTGTAGTCACACCTCCCCTGGCAGTGACTCACACTGCCAACATTTTAAAAAAGTTTTAATTTCAATCAGATCTTGCAGCACAATGTGTTTACTTCAGAAGTTTGTATCTCGTTTTCTGTTATTTGAACTTTAATCACATACAGGAGGCTCTAGCAGGGCATTAACTGAGCAACACATAAAACGTTCTAAATTAAACACACTGTGCAAAAAAGGGAAGCTTTTAATTAAGTCTGTTAGGCTTTTTGAATCTCGGCCAGGGGCCAAGGCAGATGTGGCTAGGGCTACAAAGTCACGTAATGGTAGAGAAATGAACAGTGATATATATATATATATATAGCGGCGGAATTACAACTCAGGGGATCCCAGGGCAAAAGGAGATGAAGGGCCTTACTGGCATGTCTCCAACCCCCCTAGGTGTCTAGGGGCTTTAGTGGGTGCAGGGGAGCATAGGGGATGTGGTGAGTGCAGAGAGGGATAGGGGCTGTGGTGGGTGCAGTGGTGCATAGGGGATGGGGTGGGTGCAGTGGTGCGTAGGGGATGGGGTGGGTGCAGAGAGGGATAGGGGCTTTAGTGGGTGCAGGGGGGCATAGGGGCTGTGGTGGGTGCAGAGAGGGATAGGGCCTGTGGTGGGTGCAGAGAGGGATAGGGGCTGTGGTGGGTGCAGTGGTGCATAGAAGCAGGGCCAGCGCATCCATAAGGCAGCACAGGCCGCCTTAGGGCGCAAGAGCAGGGGGGGGGGGGCAAAAATCCGAATCCACTGCCTCTGGCTGGGGACTCAGATTTTTCAGCTAACCTTTCTCTCCCTGCAGCCTGCAGCCAGAGAAGTCGGCGGCCACTCCTGATGATTTCAGGAGGAGGGGGCGTGACTTCCACTGCTCTTCTCCCAGGACCGCTGCGGAGTCTGGGAGAAGAGCAGTGGAAGTCATGCCCCCTCCTCCTGACATCATCAGACTGGGCTGTCTGACTTCCCAGGCAGCTGTGTGCTGTCTCCAGCTCCTGTTCCACTCCTCCCTGGCCCAAGGTAAGGAATATACACTGTTTTTGTTTTTTAAATCCATTCTTCTAAAAGCAGCCCCTGTCTCCCTACTATGCACCCTACTATGCACCCCTCTACCGCCCCTGTGCCCCACCACGACCCCAACCCCCTCTAAAGCACCTGTGCCACTGCCTCTGCTACTCTCTACAGCACCTGTGCCCCCACCACGGCCCCTTCCCCCCCTTTACAGCTCCTCCGCCCCTGCCACGGCCCCTGCCCCTCTCTCAGCCCCTGTGCCTCCCATCACAGCCCCTGTGCCCTCTTTCAACCCCTGTCCCCCGCACAACAGACCACAGACCCTGTCCCTGCACCACAGCCTTTGTGCATCCCACCACAGCCCCTTTGCCCACCACCATAGCCCTAACTCATCTAATATAAAAATGGTGGTGGTTTCAGCGCTTAGTGTCTCAACAGAACAGTGGAAAATATGAGTATAGGCAGCAACCTAAAATAGAGACGTTCCCTCACAGTGCGTCAAAGAAATGGAGAATCTAAAGGAAGTATTAAGTCGCGCCAAAAAATAGATATAACAAAATCAAAATATAGTAATACAACAAACGGTAAAAATAAAAATCTTAATATATAAAACAGGTTAAGTACATGTAAATGATGTAGTAAGTACTTACAAATAGCAGTACATACAAAGAGGAATAGATGAAAAAGTCCTAAAATAAGCAAAGGATGGTCGAGTCCGCTTGAGGGAAAGAAACAGTCCTTGTAGAATAAAGGAAATGGATATGACGTCTTGTTCCAGGTGCCAATATGCAAAAGAGAACAAAATAAAAGCTCCAATGGTATAGATAGTCTTTTCCGCTTCTTTATAGGAATACAGAGTAAAAAGGTATCACACTCACCTATATTAGAGCTAAAACTAGCTCAGGTGTATGTCGCATTCAGTGGTACTGGTCCCCCACTGGTGGGATGCAGACATGAATCCGTGGCCGAGATTCTCGGGAAAGAAGAGGATAACACAGAATAGTGCTCACTGTTTTTTCTTTGTTATGCTTTCCACACCCAATGCAGAGGGGACACTGATCCAAACAGTCAGTGTACTGGACATGCCGGACAGATTTTCTGAGTGTGATACCTTTTTACTCTGTATTCCTATAAAGAAGCGGGAAAGACTATCTATACCATTGGAGCTTTTATTTTGTTCTCTTTTGCATATTGGCACCTGGAACAAGACGTCATATCCATTTCCTTTATTCTACAAGGACTGTTTCTTTCCCTCAAGCGGACTCGACCATCCTTTGCTTATTTTAGGACTTTTTCATCTATTCCTCTTTGTATGTACTGCTATTTGTAAGTACTTACTACATCATTTACATGTACTTAACCTGTTTTATATATTAAGATTTTTATTTTTACCGTTTGTTGTATTACTATATTTTGATTTTGTTATATCTATTTTTTGGCGCGACCTAATACTAACTCATCTAATACACATCCCTCCAACTACAGCCTCTATCCCCCACGTCCAGCCCTAACCCCACTTTTACAAGCCATACCTCCACGACAGCCCATATTCCCTTACTACAGTCCTTACTTCCCACTACAATCCTTACCTCCCACTACAGTCCCATATCATCCCCACTACAGCCCCTCTCCACACATTGCAGCCATCAACCTACTTCAGCTCCTATCCCCCCACTACATTTCCTATCCCCCAAATTACAGCCCATACCCTCCACTACAGCCCCTGTCACCCTACTAAAGCCCCTACTATGCCTCCTAACTTTTCAACTAACTACAGCCACAACAACCCACTACCAGTGCCCAACCCGAGATTAGCTTCTGGAAGCGCCCCTGTTCTGTATGCCTGTGTCTATATGTGTATATGACAGTGTGTAGTGTGTGAATATCTCTGTATGACAGTGTCTGAATGTCGCTTTGTTTGTCTCTATGTCTTTGTTTGTATGACATTGTACCTGTATGTGTAGATTGTATGACTGTGTGCCTGTATGACTGTGTTTGTTTGATTGTGTGCCTGCATATCTCTGTGACTGTTTGCCTGAATAATTCTGTATGGTTGTGTTTTGCTATATATCTTGGTCTATGGGGCATGGGAGGAAAAAGACACACAATGGGCCCTTGGGTGGAGGGACAAAAAAGGAGAGACAGCCACAGAATGGGGCTTGGGGGGAAATAAAGAGACACACAAAGGGGCTGGGGGAAAGAAAGAGACACACATAGGGGCTCGGGAAAGTAAAAAATTCAAAAGGGGGGGCTACAAGACACACAGGTGAAGATGCTTTTTTAAAAGGGGGTGGGGCAACAAAATGCAATATGCACCTGTGTAGCTAAAAATCCTTGCACCAGCCCTGCATAGACGCTGAAGTGCATGCAAAGAGTGATAAGGGCTATAGTGTGTGAGGTGGGTGCCGGTAGGGATAGAGGCTGTGGTGGGTGTATAGGTGCTGAGGTGGAAGCAGGGAGGGCTTTAGAAAATATTTACAAGAAGCATGCCTGCTGAATGTTGACTCTGCCAGGCTGCTCCTTATCTTCATAATGCATAAACAGTCCAGGAGCACCATGTTCCAGAGTGATGGGCGCATCAGGGTAAGAAGAGAGGCAGATGACGTAATGCAACAATGCCACAGCGAATGTGTGCCATAATCAAAGCTAAAGGCGGTCCAACGAAATATTAGAGTGTGTGAACTTTTTTTTTGGCCAGGCAGTGTGTATGTATATATATATATATATATATATATATATACATATATATATATATATATATATATCAGCTTGGCACTCTCCTTGCAAATTCAAAGATATGTCTCTTGCCTCGGTGCTACCCACGTTCAAAATATAAATAAATTAAATAAGGGGTGCACTCTCAGGTCTTGTAATAAGTGGTACGTAGTTTAATGGTTTGAAAACAAACATCTGTGCAAAAAAAAAAGATCCTGAGGGGTCGAAACGTTGATTTTTTTGCACAGATGTATTGAATTTTTTTCATACCATTAAACCACGTACCACTTATTACAAGACCTGAGAGTGCACTTTATTTATATATATATATATATATATATATATATTTAATACAAAAGTCTTTGCCCACTTGCTTAACTTAATTTTGTTTGCCGGGTGCCCAGCCTTGGCTTATCATATAAAAAAATAGGCGCCACTCACTTACTTTTTATGTAGAAGTTCCAGTATTTCTCTATTCCTTCATTTTTTTAATGAACATCCACAGTACTGTGTGAGAACCAATGAGTTTAGTAGCCTGTCAACTAGGGCTGGACTGGAAACAAAATTTGGCCCGGGCAATTTTAAATTACAGCGGCGCACTGAAAAGGGGGCGGGGCCAGATAGGGTGTGCTTTGTCATCACCAATGACAAGCACACCCCCTTTCAAAGTGAGCATGTTGGTTCAATGCTCTTCCAGGGCAGACCATGCGCAGAGCTCTGCTGAAGAGCTCTAGCATGAAAAAAAGACCCTGTATTTGTTCTGCACAGCGCAAGCAAATGTAATAACATGCTTGCACTATGTTTGCTTAAAATCTGTTTCTGGTGTCTCCACAGATGGGATACCAGGGGACAAAAATGCCAGGAAAGAGTATTGTGCAGTGTGTGTGTGAGGGTGCTGTGTGTGTGTGCGCTGTGTGTGAGAGATGGGTGCAGTGTGTGTGTGTGTGAGGGTGCTGTGTTTGAGTGAGGGTGCTATGTGCATGTGAGGAAGCTGTGTGTGTGAGGGTGCAGTGTGTGTGAGTGAGGTTGCTGTGAGTGTCAGGCGTGCAGTGTGTGTGTGAGGGTGCTGTGAGTGTGTGTGTGTGTGAATGAGGGTGCTGTGAGTGTCAGGGGTGCAGTGTGTGTGTGAGTGAGAGTACTATGAGTGTCAGGGGTGCAGTGTGTGTGTGTGAGAGGGTGCTGTGAGTCTCAGGGGTGCAGTGTGTGTGTGTGATTGAGGGTGCTCTTTGTGGGGGTGGGGGCTGTGAGTGGCAGGGTTGCGATGTGTGTGTGTGTGTGAGGGTGCTGGTGTTTGGAGGGCTTGTGTGTTGGGGGGGGCAGATTATTATCAATATATATTAATTAAAAAAAATAAACAGGCACTGATTGTATTCCCCCCTCTCCTTTCTTACCTTTAGCATGGGAGGGGGGGAACCGTGCTGCCATCCCTGGTGGTGAGTGAACGCTAGCCTGTGGTCAACGCTCCGAATCTCGCAAGAGGAACCCAGCGGAGCTGCAAGATAGAGCTCCTCTGGGTTCCTCTCCTGTCTTCCTCCCTCTCTCCCCAGCCAGCACTGCATGTGGGCCGGTAAGAGAGATCTTCGAACTCCCCACCGGCCCGTCATGGAAAACAGCGGGGCCGGCACTATCCGAATGGCTCAGTCGGGGAGATCCTGTGATCTCCCCTGCCGGCGTTGGCCCATGGACAACGCAGCCCACCGGGCATTTGCCCGGTGTGCCCGATGGCCAGTCCTGGCCTGCTGTCAACATTTCAGCCCCACCTCACAATGCCCAACCCATATGATCTGCCCATGTCATGACATCACATAGAATTGACAGGCTTTTAAAACGAATTTCGTATTCAGCTAAAACTAGCCAAATAGCAAACATGGCTTGGAGTTATTTTTATTTTTTTTCAATTTACCTTTTTTAACTCTAAATCCAGCAATTTTCACTTTGATGAATAATCCTGTTAAAGCATAGTTCAAATTGAATGTTTCATTATAGGAATGCTCCAAACACCATAGCAATAACACTATGAAGATGGTTTAGCCTGTCAGTCAGTGATAGTCTGGGAGCATAAGCTGACAATCTCAGCCTATCACTGGCAGGCTGTTGAGAGAAATAGTCTGTTATCCTTGTATCTTACTGCATGGGTGTTAAAGTAATTTTTGTGTAGAAATTATATACTTATTATATTTCTATCGCTATATGTGTGTACACAGTACATATAAATATTAACATAATACACACGTATTAATATACATGTATAATACTCGCCCACCGTTTAAAGGACCACTAGAGTCACCCAGTCCACTTCATCTCAATGTGGTCCTGTAAGTGTAGCCTTAAAAGGTGTTTACCTTAAAGGGTTAAATACGATTCTAGTAGCTGTCACACTGACAACCACTAGAGGCGCCTCTGCTGCATGCCATGTTTACCTATGAGTAGCATTGGATGTGAATAGCACTTGCCACTCATGCAAAACAGTACTGCCCCATCTGTGACATTGCGAGGGGCAGATAGGTAAGCAGTGCAGAGGGAGTCTTGGTGTTTGAAAAAATGGGGCTTGAATCTATGTAGGGACAGAGACAATATAGCATTCAGAATACATGTTTATATTCCTAAAACTGTAATGTTTATTTCTAAGTATTAATTTATTTTTTTACTGAAACTGTCCTTTGTGCACAAATGCAATCATTGACACATACACACAAACACAAACATTCACTCACACTCAATAGTCCACACACTCACAATCAGTGACTCATGCACAAACATATTTATTGACTTATGCAGACAGACATACAGACACATGCACATACACTGATCCTTACAGACAAACACACTGACCAATGTGCACACACAGAAACTTACAGGCACACACATTGACCCAAACAGACACACACTTAGTCATGCACACACATGGACCCATAATGACACACACACACTGACCCATGCACACACCCATACTGACCCTTACAGAAATACAAACTGACTTATGCATGCACACAAATTGGTTTATTTTATCTTATTGGTTTGTGAGCACACATTGCAATTTCCCATATTCCGACAGCCTGCCAAGTTGTTATTGCAAAGTTAATATCAACTAATGTCTATTTACCTTTAAGTAACAAAACCGTGGATAGATATTAACATGTTTTTCTTGATTCCAACGAAACGTTAAGGTCCCACAAAAACATGTAAGTGGCAATGCTGTGTATTGTTTTTTCGGTAAAAGTGAAGGGCCATTATTTTTTCCTAACATTGTCCATCCAAATAACAAAAGTTTATTCAAATCAGTGCCCGTGTGTTCTAGCACAAAACAAATCACAAAAACAAAATGAAAAAAAGCTCATTTGATGTGATGGATGCATCCAGGAGCATCCAAGAGACATGTCATGGCATGTTTTCTACAGCTCTGCATTTAATTAACATACATTATAACAAGAACAACAATCTAAAGATAACTACTTGCATTCTTTTCAAACGTACCACATACTTATAATTAATATTAACTCATTTAGCCACATAAAATTGCGCTAGAGATGGACCCAAAGAATTTCTTGAATTTCTTGGGCCCTCTCTGCATTCATTCTGCCACTGATTGATATTCAATGGATTTATAGCTTAGTTCTTCTTCTGTTAATACATTTTCACTTATCTTCATTTGCTGATCTAGTGGAGAATGTCTTCAATTGTGGGCATTGGTGTTCGGAGCCTTTATTCATCTGTGGTTTCGATTCTGGAGATATTGGAGATAGCCATTTGCAGATTTTCTTGTTTATTATGGGTACCGGTGTACTTGGAGTATTACTGTAATTTCTGAATCTCTCCACTCTGGAGTAACTTTCAACTCAGGTCTTACACACATTATAAAATCCAGTCTGTGTCTAGTTAAAGGACCACTCTAGGCACCCAGACCACTTCAGCTTAATGAAGTAGTCTGGGTGCCAGGTCCCTCTAGGATTAACCCTTTTTATTTTATAAACATAGCAGTTTCAGAGAAACTGCTATGTTTATAAATGGGTTAATCCAGCCTCCAAATCCTCTAGTGGCTGTCTCATTGACAGCCGCTAGAGGCGCTTGCGTGATTCTCACTGTGAAAATCACAGTGAGAAGACGCAATCGTCCATAGGAAAGCATTGCAAGTGCTTTCCTATGAGACCGGCTGAATGCGCGCGCAGCTCTTGCCGCGCGTGCGCTTTGAGCCGAAAGGGAGGAGAGGAGGCGGAGAGCTCCCTGCCCGGCGCTGGAAAAAAAGGTAAGTTTTAACCCTTTCCTCTCCCCAGAGCCGGGCTGGAGTGGGACCCTGAGGGTGGGGGCACCCTCAGGGCACTATAGTGCCAGGAAAACGAGTATGTTTTCCTGTCACTATAGTGGTCCTTTAATGTAACTTCCTACATTCACCCTGTAAAAAAAATATTGCCCATATTCGCCCTTTTTAAACTCAAGATACAATTATGGTACTTATTCTTGTACTCATCATTTCACAACTTGACTATTGCAACTCACTACTCATTACCTCCACTCTTCATTACATTTCCTCTTTACTCAACAAATGTAACCCTTTCTCATCCCTTTGCTCTGCAAATGACCTCATGATATCTGCTTGTTTCCTGCGTTTCCATCTCTCATCTTAAGGTATTTTTAAGGGCTGCCCCGTCCCTTTGGAATTTGCTACCCCATGCCATTACAGTCCACTAAGATCCAGCTATTTAAGGAGTCACCGAAAACACACCTCTTTAGGAAAGCTTACCATCTTGGGGACCTGGGTGACATACCTCTCATTTCACTGCTCACTCACTCTCTCTACTGTTTTGCTTGTTCCATACACCACTTTTACTAGCTTATTTTTATACAGGTATCCTATCCACCATCCCTACCTGCTCTGACTTGTAATTTCTCTTGTGTTTTTACCTCTTCCTCAAATATTGTAAACTCTTCTTCAGGGCTTCTCCACCTCTTGTCACTGGTATATTCCGCATATAATTAACCTGTTGTCAAATATCCTCTTTCTATAATTGTAATGCACTACGGAATATGTTGGCACTATCTAAATTCTAATAACAGGGCCGCCATCAGGGGGTGACAACCATGACAGTTGTCACGGGCCCAGCCCGGGCCCCAAGTGTAGCTGCTGAACTGTGCCGGTGCAGCTGCATGCTGATAGGGTCCACCGGGTGGCCCAAGCATTTAGGGCTACCCGATGGGCCCTACATATTCAGGGGCTCGGTCAGCACTGTGACCGTGGTAAAGCGCGACCAGGCCCCTTTAAACCAGCCACACCGCATGTGCAGCTGGGAGGAAGTGACGACCTGTCACTTCCTCCCAGCTCACTCCGTGCGGGAGAGGATGCAGAGTGGAAACCGCAATGAAGGGAGAGGCAGCCGACTCCCATCATGTCAATATGTCTGTATGTGTATGTCAGTCATAGGCGTGAGCAGCCTATTGCATTAGGGTGTGCACCCTAAAACACAAACACACACGCCACGTGAATATTTACATACACACACACATATACATACATACACTGTTGTGAGGGTGCTGTTAGTGTGCTGTGTGTGTGAGGGTGCTGTGTGTGTGAATTTGTTTGGAGTGATTGTGTGTGGGAGGGACAGATTAGGAAATAGCCCCCCTCCCTTCTTTCTTTTTACCTGGGAGGGGGATCCTTGCTGCCATCCCTGATCCCTGGTGGTTCTAGTGTGAGGCAGCGCTCCGACCTCGCGAGAGGAACCCGGCAGAGCTGCTGGCTAGAGCTCCCCAGGTCCTCTCCTGTCTCCTTCCCTGCCTGTGGGCCGGTGAGGGCAGTGGCGTACACACAATCCATGGGGCCCCAGTGCAAAACTGATCCATGGGGCCCTCCCCGCCACCGCCATTGACTTTTCATATTCAGGGTTTTTCGCTAAAGTGAGAATTGTTGGAAATTCAAAGTGATTTCAAAGTGAATTTCACATTTTAGACCTAAATCACTGAACTGGAAGACTGGGAGAATTTTTCAAAATCTACTATTTTGGCCTTAAATTTAAAATTCACTCTGAATTCACTTTGAATTGCTGACAACTATCGTTTTAGACTAGTGAATAACCCTGATTGTTATATACAGTGTTTTTTTCACTACGGAATATTTAAACAGAGTCAGTGTCCCTTCATTTGTATGGCTTTCAACATTGGGGCATGCTTTTATTTCATTTCATAAAATGCTTACTGTAGTTTCTTTTGTTTTTAAGTTTTTAGATACTCTGTTTTTTTGGGATGTGTATCTTATTTTTGTACAGCAGTTCTTGATTATAAGAAGCAACAAGGTCATATATTAACAGAGCGGCCACGCATAGCACATTATCACGTAAACATTTCTATCTGGTTTCATAACAAATTATAATAGATAGTAAGAAGTGATGAATCCCTACATGAGAGATTTTCTAATCAAGTGTAAATTGCATGTTTTATACCATATGTTCATCTGCAATTGAGTCTAAACAGGATATGTTTCTGAAGAGATCACCAATTATAGGATAATGTTTCACGACTGCTTAGCAACATGAAGTCCAAGTGAAAGGTTTTGGTTTACCCACATACTAAGATAGTTATTGGAGTGAACGTAGGCTTAGTTGTGCTAAGTTTTATTTTGTTCTGATTTTTTAACTGGACATTGTTTGATATGTAATTATTGCTTTCCTCAATATACTACTGAGACCATTTTGTCAGGATTAAGGAAAGCTTTTTCTTGAAATTCCATCTTTCAGCTTTTGAGAACTCCTGCTATAATACCCCCTGATGTTGTTATGTTTATATCTTATGGTGTCCTCTGTATTTATCTGCACAGTCAAGGAAGTGCGAATAGTTGGTGGTTAATTTATATATAGTGAACATACTAATACCTGGGGTCCTGATATATATATATCCTGTATTTGCCCACTTCTAGTGCATGTGTGATGAAGAGAATGAGTATATGTAGTCATAGCTGATTCAATGGGGGTGTTCTATCAGATAAGTATACTTATCAGATTTCTAACGGACGTCACTTGCAGTGCACCAGCGTCACCGGAAAGTGATGCAAGATCAGTTGCGCGCAAGCTAGTGATATCGGGGTATAGAATTCTGACGGAGGCCACTGCGCACACGCGCACCGCCTCAAGTGACGCAGGATCAGCTGGTCCTCTAATCTGAATGTATACCGCGCATGCACGAGGCACACCCTCCAGATATAGAAATCTGACTGGTGTACTGCACATGCGCGTGGCACATCCGCAGTACACCTATCAGATTTCTATACTACAGCTTTTCACTGTGTACCTAGGATGTACAGGGATGAGGGGGTTAATGATGGTGATTAATACCATGGTACATTATTCTCGGATAATAGTTGTGCATTGTTCACTCAGTGCATCCAAAGTTTGTTTGGATAATGAGGAAGGGAAGTTCTTCATCGTGACCGCAGGGTGCTAGGGAATCCAAATATTTTAAATAAATCAGTGCTCACTTGACACATAAACATATCTGTTAATAACGCTATTCTGCCCACACCGATTATCATAATAAAACCTTTACTTTCACATGGGAGTAAACAAAACGATATAGGGACTACATATACTGTTTAATAAACGTCTTTCAACCATATTTACGTATTATTTGCAGTGTCATTACAAAATACATAATATAAAGTAGTCATGTGCAATTCGTTTCGTTCTGAATGCAAATTTGGACATTCGGATGCTTCCAAATGTCCAAAGTGCCAAATTTCGGAATGCCGAACCAAAGTGCAGAATTTCCAAAGTGCAGAATTTCGGAATGCCGAACCGAATTGCTGAATTTCGGAAGTGCCGAAGTGCTTCGGATTTCTGAAAAGTGGCAAAACAGGAGAGGGTTGGGGTTAGGGGTTGGGGTAGGGTTAGTGGTTAGGGTAGGGTTAGGGGTTGAGGTAGGGTTAGTGGTTGGAGTAGGGTAACCCTAACTCTATTCCTAACCCTACCCCTACCTCTACCATAACCCTAAACCGTACTCCTAACCGTACCCTAACCCTACCATAACCTTAACCTTACCCCTAACCCTACCATAACCTTACCCTATCCCTGTTCTTAACTCAACCCTATCCCTAAACCTACCATAACCCTACCCCTAACCCTACCCTAACATTACTCATAACCCTAAACCTGCCACTAACTCAACCCTACCCCTAACCCTACCACTAGCCCTACCCTAACCCTACTCCTAAACCAACCCTAACCCTACCCCTAATCTAACCCTACCCTTAACCCTACTCTATCCCTACCTCTAACCCTATCTTATCCCAACCCTACTCCTAAACCAACCCTAACCCTACTCCTAACCCTACACCTAACTCTACCCTATCCCTAACCCTACCCTTAACCCTACTCTAACCCTACGCTAACCTTACTCCTAACCTAACCTACACTTACCCCAAGTGCAGAAGTTCCGAATATCGTAATGTCTAACTAAATATTTTTACCATGCACATCCCTAATATAAAGTGTAGTAATCCCTAAAATGATTGCAGTTGCATTTAAATGAAGCAGTGCTACAAGTTAGGAGGTTTTAGTACATTCATAGGCATGCGCAGGCAGTGTGCCAGTTGTGCCTAGGCACACCCTAATGCAGGGCCAAACTTCCCTTTCTGCTCCCTGTCTAGGTTTCTCCTGGCACTTTTGTGTGAGTTGGGATTAGTTTATAATGTTTTGAAGAAATATCTGTATGCACCTTGTTATCAGTAAAGCACAAATGTGTTCTTTGTTTATGCTAATTTTGCATGTTTTAAGCAAGGTTGAGATAGCAATTTTATCACAAGACACGGAGGCTCATATTGCATATCCCTTTCTTTACTGTCCACCAATAGCAGCAAAGGATACAAACAGAATAAAAAAAACAATGAACATACAGTAACATAGGCCCCTCCCTGCACAGGTCCCAGTATAATAGGCAGCACTTCCCTTCCATTTCCCTCTTTCTTTGCTGCTCCAAAGATAAGTAACAGCTCACATTTTTTCTCTCACATATTACTTATTATCCTGTGATCTATTGTCTTGATTTTTACTATTTATTATACTTTATTACTCCATTGTTTATTCTCTGTTGATATATTCAGTATTATTCAGTTTTTGTTTAAGGAATCTTTTTTTCCGTTTATTATTTATGTTTGCTCATTACTATGTATGTATATTTATTGCCTCCCAGGGTTCCAGACCTTCTCAGTGAGATAACTGAGATTTTCTCTGGTTGCTCTTATCTCCTTTCAGTCTCTTATACCCTTCTCTGTCTCTCGCTGTACTTTGACGCCATTTGCACCTCGTTTTTCTCCGTTCCGTTCGGCTGTTTTGGTGCATGAATCTTGCCATTCGGCTAAATTCTTCACGAACACATGCAGTTCGTTAGTTTTACCGGCATATAGCATAATTCGCCTATCTGCCGCGTTCAACTAAATTGGTTCGTGCGTTTTGCTCATTTGTATGGTTCTCCATTCACTTGTTCTATTCACACGAATTCGTCTATTTTACCGAACGTTCGGCTATTTTCTTGACGAATTCTCAGGTTTTTGCCGCGAGATTCTCAGCGGCCATTTTTTTACTTCCTGTCTCTCTTCCTACCTGGTTGTGTGTGTCACTGGTCTGGGCCCTGGTGAGATCTCTTTTGTTCATTGCTCTTATAGTTTGAGTGACTGACCCTTACTACTCTATAGTCTTAGGTAATAGGGATATTGTGCATCTTTCATTATGCCCAAACCCAGGATGCCTTCCAGCTCCCCACCCTCTGGGGAGATAGATACTCCATTATTCATGGGAGAGGCCCCTGTCACGCCAGACATACCATCCACGCTGACAGACAGGCCCATCCACCCTGTAGGGAACCAATTCTTGGCGCTACAGCCCTCTGTGAAAGATGCCATTATGGCAGCCATGGGGTCCTCTACCCTCTCCCATACTATCTCCCAGGCCCTTCTGCCATGTCCTTTGGACGCGCAAATATCAGGTTCCACAACGCCTATCTTGCGTCCTGCTGTGGACCCGCCTGGGGACGCACCCAAGAAGGCGACCCATAAAACCAAACATCCCTCTGCTTCCAGAACTACTAAGACTGGCCTACCTTCGGTCGCCCCAGAAAGCGTGCTCCACACACGCAAAAGAGCCTTTCCTCGCCAGGCAGAACGGGCGTGGCTATGGAAATGTACCAGAGCACAACCCGAGAGTGACTCCGACTCAGAAATCGGGTCTGGTGAGGAGGCTATGATTAAGTTGGATAACGACTCCGATGTTGATTCTGCTGAGCTGGGCCTTGATCTCCTTCCCTCTGCTCAGGCAGAGACGGGGCGCCTCACCCTGCAACCGCGGGGTCCGCACTCTTGGATCCGTTGGGCGAACCTCTCTTCGACCTAGATGACTTACACCATCCGAGGACGGCGGAGTGGCTCCCTGCGGACCATGTATCCAAGTACCTCGAAAATTGGGTACGACGCCCGCTCACTAAAGCGGCACGTAATAAATTGAGGGCTGAGTGCCCGAGGCCTATGGTGCCAAACAAGGTCTGCGATACCCCTGAGGTTGACCCAAAAATGACCCAGTTCCAGGCAAAATTGGGCTGGAACCCACGTAAAGGTCTAGACTCTGCCCTAAAAGCATGTCAGGATAAGCACCTAGACATATTTGGCCCACTGGCAAAACCTTTTGAACTGTTGGAGGATGCCAGAGCCAGAAACTGTATGGTTGATGCCGAAGACCTCCGTGGTTGGGTCCAAAGGGCTATTTGTATTGCCGGGAGTGTCAATACCTACCTCTCTATTGAACGGCGTAAAGCCATTTTATTCAAAATAGAGCCTAAATTGGCCAACCTTGCCCTCACAGAGGCTGGGAAGGACGCCCAAGGTTTACTTTTTGGCGACTCCTTCATTAAAGACCTGGGACGCATTGTTGGAGCGTTTACAGCTCTTGACAAGGCCCAAGCCTCCATGAGACAAGTATTCCAGGGTCGGGTCTCCACCAGGGCCGGCAGGTCCAGGAGTCGTCTGTCCGGCCGTTTTTATTTTCAGTCCTGTGGCTCAGGACGAGGCACCTTTCAGCACCCCTCCAACTTCCAGGAGACGAGTACCCGCTCCCCATCTTCCCGTCACACGGACGCCCGTGGCGATCCAGAGGCTTCCGGGGTAACACCGGTTCCAGACAACCTTATGGTGAGTTTACCCATACCACATGTTTCTTCTCATGTTTATGTAGGGGGCAGACTCCAACATTTTTTCCCAGCCTGGGCACAGATAACCTATGACCCCTGGGTACTAAGCACTATTTGCGTTTTTCACATAGACCTTGTGGGGAACCCTGTAAGTATCCCTCCTCCTCGACTGATCTGCTTCTCCCTCCGAGATCGCAGGTCGATCGACAACGAGCTATCTGCGCTCCTCACCAAGAGAGTGATAGAACGGGCACCCCCGGGCTCCACAGAAGTCGTAAGCAATATTGTGCAAAAGAAAGGCAGCCAAATGCACCCAGTCATAAACCTGTGCCCACTCAATGCTATGGTGAGGTATCGCCATTTCAAGATGTAGGGTATCCATTTACTGCGAGACCTACTCCTTCCAGGGGACTTGTTGGTAAAGTTGTATCTCAAGGATGCGTATCTCACCGTGCCTATAGCCGAAGCATCCCGGAATCTCCTGCATTTCAGTTGGCGGACAGGGACTTGGAGGCTCACCTGCCTTCCATTTGGCCTGTCATCAGCACCATGGTGCTTCACAAAATTGCTGCGCCCACCTATGGCCTGGCTACGCAGTCTAATTATATACTTAGACGACATCCTGCTCATGGCTCAGGATCGCTCCATACTTCTGGCGCACCTGCGGCTGGCGATGAACTTACTCTCCCACCTGGGTTTCATCATCAACCAGGAAAAGTCGTGCCTGACTCCCGCCACTCGTATGGAATTCTTGGGATTCCTAGTGGATACGGAAGCCGCCACTATGAGCCTTCCGAAGTCCAAGACTCGTTCGATACGCAAGGACCTCTGCAGAGTTCTCATACGGCCACACCTCACCTTGAGGCAACTGGCGCGCTTCATCGGCCTCCTCGCATCCTCTATTCAGGCCTTGTTCCCGGGTCCGCTCCATTACCGCGCACTGCAAAGCATGAAAATAGCTCACCTGAGAGCCGGCGCATCCTATGCGGACCTCGTGGCGCTAGACAGCGAGACGAAGGACGAGCTGCGATGGTGGATCCTCAACCTATCCGCTTGGAATGGCAGGGCAATCTTCGGATCCATGCCGGAGTTCACCATCGACTCAGATGCGAGCCTCCATGGCTGGGGGCTCATTGCGAGGGTGTGGCGACAGGGGGTCGCTGGTCGGAATCTGAATCCCGACTCCACATCAACGCATTGGAACTCTTGGCGGGCTCCTTCGCGATCCGCAGCTTCGCAAGGGACCGGGCTCATACATGCATCTGCCTCCACATGGACAATGTCTCCGCGGTGAGGTATGTCAACCACTTGGGCGGTACTCAGTCTGCGGTTCTGGCCAGATTGGCGAAAGACTTCTGGGACTTTTGCTTAGACGGGAACCTGGTGGTCCAAGCGGAGTACCTACCAGGACTAAACAACGTCCAGGCGGACTGGTGTTCACGATATCTATCAGACGCCAGCGACTGGAAATTGGACATGAACGTGTTCTCCAGTTTATCATCTCTCTGGGGCCCTTTTGCTATAGACCTTTTTTGCTTCCCGGCTCAAGACCCAACTCCCACGGTTCTTCAGCTGGTGGCCTAGTGACCCCATTCTGGGAAACGCAATCGTGGTTCCCCCAGCTTCTCGGGATGACAGTAGATTATCCCAGGCTGTTGGCATCCTCCCAGGAACTTCTACTGGACCCGTTGGGTTGTTGCCACCCCTCCTGTTGGAGGGTTCCCTCCTGCTCCTGGCGTGGCAGATTTCAGGGAACCCTGGGAGGTCCAGGAAGTTTCAGACACTACTAGACACCTGCTGGCGGAGGCATGGGCTCCCGGCACTAGACGGGCATATGGGTCAGCTTGGCGAGCTTGGGCTGGCTGGTGCCTGGCTAGGGACATGGATCCCGTTTCAGCCCCTGTAACTACGGTCCTACAATTCCTGACTTCCCTCTTTGAAGCAGGTAAGGCCTACAGGACCATCAACCTATATCGGTCAGCCATCTCCTCGACGCATCAAGGGTTCGATGGCTGCCCGGCGGGCCAGCACCCCCTGGTGTGTCGGCTCCTCAAAGGTTCTCGCCTATCTCGACCGCCCAGGCCATGCTACACCGCGACCTGGGAGGCTTGGGCCTTATCCTTCCTCACTTCTTGGCCCACTAATTCCACGCTCTCCCTACGACAGCTATCAGCCAAGTTGGTCTGTTTGTTTTGTCTCATCTCCTGCATGTTCTGAGGAGATGTCTGGCTTTGGTTTCTGGTATCCAGTACTCTTTTTTCAATTCCTGTTTAGTTTTTCTTGTTTTTTTGGTTTTCTATTCTATGTCTGGTTTTCTTTATGCTGGGTTTTTCTGGGTTCATTCCTGTAATCTGTCCCTGGAATTCCCAGTGTCCAGGTTTCCTTTAAATGTTTGTTTTATGTTCCAACACCTGTTTGTTTTCCATTTTTCTTTTGTTTCATTCTGGACCTGCAGCAGTGTTTCAAGTATCTGCCCTTTCTTGCAGGTAAGTGCTATTGTGGTTTAGTATGGTTCTTTTAGCGAACATTAGGCAGTGTAGGACCTGCCGAATATGGGGTACATTGGTGTTGTGGCAAGCTTATGCAATGTATGATCATATAATGTAACTATATCCACATACTTTTCATATATAGTGCTTAGTTATGTCTCCCCTTGTTTTGCCTATCATATCTTGTCTTGTTTTAGTTTGTATTCCCAGTCCATGTACAGTCCTGTCCTGCCCCTGTTTAGTAAATGTTCCCTTATGTATTGTGTACATGTTCTGGGTTTAGCTTCCTATCCTTCTCTGGTTCTGGGTTCTACTAGTTCTGTCTTGTTTTCATGTTTGGTGCCTGTTCTAGCCTTGCCTTGTTTCTGTACTGGATACATGTCTGCTGCAGAGCCCCCCTATCCAGTTCCTGGGAGGTCTGCATATCAAGCTCCTAGTTCCTGGGATCCGCTGTAGCTGCATCAGGGTTCTGGTATGTGACCGCGCAAACGCTGGTGCTCAACACCAGGGGGCGTGTGGTTACCCTGCACAAGGCCCTGATAAATCACTTCCATGCTGGAGACTCCCAACTTTTCATCAGGCACTCAGGGGTCCCGGTTTCCGGACTGCCACCCGTGACACTCGGATGTCCGTGCACTGGACTTTGATGCCAGATCTTATACCCCTAATGGTGTTACATTTAATATCAGCAGACGCACCAAAAGTCTATTAGGTCAATATCTTATCCGAGTTTCCCCTCTACACCGGCGCTGTGTCCGGTGGCCTGCCTACGCGAATATGAGGATCGCACCAAACTACACCGTTCCGCATCCTCTCCCCATCTATTTTTATCTATCCGTCCTCCGTTTAACCCTGTCACTAGCACCACCTTGTCTCGCTGGGTTAATTGACTACTCTCTCAAGCCGGTATTGATACTGCGCTTTTTGACGCCCACTCGATCAGGGGAGCCTCGGCATCTTCAATTATGGCTTCAGGTGCACACCTGGAGAATCTCATGAAGATGGCTGACTGGTCGAGGGAATCGGTTTTCCAGGAATTTTACTTTAGACCAGTTCCTCATACTTTAAACTTGCAATATGAGCCTCCTTGTCTTGTGATAAAATTGCATGATTTTGCTTCTACATGACGAAAAGTCATGATTTTATTAAAGACATGGAGGCGAGTATTGTCCCACCCATTTCTACTATCCATGTTATGTTTAGCTTGTTCCCCCCCCCAGTTTATTTCACTGTATAAGTGACATGTATTGTCTTGCTTGGTACGGTAAGTGGGGCCTGTGTTGGATGGAATTTGACTAGGTAACTATGTCAGTTTGGGTCTATCTGGTTCTTTCACTGCAGATATGGGTGGGGCCTTGCGCTGTCTGGCCTCGATGTTAGTCTCAAGTACTGGTTTAACCCCTGGGCTCCTGTTCTTTATGTATTCACAGCCTAAACCGATCCTGCGGAGTATCTGGCTTCAACATGTATGGACCTTTCCCTGTGAATGAAGTTTGGTTGGAAGTTATCCAGTTATACTTCCCTGTTTATTGACGTGATGATCCTCCTCTTGGCTTGCAGTTTATACGTCTTTTGTCTTCTCTATGGACTATATTGCTGTTCCTGTTATGGACTTTGTGTATAGTGTCGCATCTTCAGAAAGAGGGAAATGGAACGAAAGTGCTGCCTATTATACTGGGACCTGTGCAGGGAGGGGCCTATGCTACTGTATGTTCATTGTTTTTTCATTCTGTTTGTATCCTTTGCTGCTATTGGTGGACAGTACTCGCCTCCGTGTCTTTAATAAAATCATGACTTTTCGTCATGTAATAGCAAAATCATGCAATTTTCTCTGGGTGCACCCTCTGTTTTTTGGGGTGTTTTTTATGTTTGCCCCAAATCATTTTCCCGAATATTTTCCATGGACATTATTAAGACAAGCCAAACAAACAAATGAACAAGTGTCTGAAATCTCAAACTAAATTTCATTTTTGTAAAAAAGTGGTTTAGCCAAACTTAAATTATCCACTGTGCACACGTCTAACCTTTAATAAGTAAACCTTATCAATATGTGTAAAGTTCCTTCCTTGTTTTATTGTCTTGATCTCTTGGGATACATGTAAAATGTATTTCAGAATTGTGTGTTAAGCTTCCTTAAGGGCATAACATAAAACCTGTGCGATTGTTATTCCATTAACCATACAGAATACAGAGCCTGAGAATCCACTATCAGATTGTATCCATTAATTCACAAACTGACAGTGTAGTCAATTCTTCCTCTGTAACTGTGGTGCGTTGGAATCTTTAAACTGCGTTCCATAACAAAATAACTAAGACCAGCAAATTTGTAATTTATAAATAAATTCTCATTATTATTTCATGTTTAGTGCTAATATAATCTACAGTACTGTACAAGGAGAGAGTGCTGAGTTACGGATAGCTATAGGGAGAGGCATTCATTATGCTTTTTTTTTTTTTTTTTTATAATTTTTTTTTTCTATGGATGATTTTATTAATTTTATAATTCAAGATCTTTGTGAATTTATATTGTATATTTCAGTGGAATAACAATATTAAAATTGTGATGGACTTTATTTCACTTGTTATTTTTTTTGTGGGGGTGAAGAAGGGTGGCAAATTATACTCTATCACTATAATTTAACTATAATGAATCATTTATCATTCATTTTACATTTTTTGGTATACTGAAAAACCACGTTTGAGGTTAACTGAAGTCGTGACAATAATAACACTGAATGATTACCCATAATACGTTCAGATTACTGACCATAAGAAAATCCCTTTCCTTTGTTTGCTGTTACAGTCCAGAAAATGATTACCCAGTTCAATATACATGACTATCTGCTTTGAATTTATGGCAATGATGTCACTACATCTAGATACAGTGGTTTCAGCACTATTACTAATTAACCTTTAATTGAAAGCAACTAGAAGCCATTTCGAGCACACGGTAGGTACTTGTATGCATCTTAACCATTTAATTTGGTTTTAATTTAATTTATTGAATTTATACCCCCTGCCACATGTAGGGGCACAGGGGAACCAGTACTAGGTGCCCACCCAGTAATTGTAGTGACTGTTTTGTTTTTTTAACTCACTAATTTTTTTAATGCTGGGTATTAAAGGTGGGCAGCCACTGGTGCTAACCGTTAAGTATATATTCCAAAACCCACCATGCCACGTGTTTAACCTCCCTATGGTTAGATTAGTTATACTGACCCCCATAGGCTTTTTATTATTGATTTTTTTCAACTTTTAAAAAGTTCTGGACAGCTGCCACATGGTTAACCCTCACTGCACCAAACATTTTCTTAACTGTTTGCCCATTGGCTGCTACTTATAATAATGCTTAAATGTATTGTTTGCTTGCAAAATCAAATGAACCATAATTTTCAAAATATTCATCCTAACGGAGGCATTTGGTCCAGATTTAGTTTAAAATTGTCCCTTTGTAAATATTCCTATACTTTTTTTTATTTAGTTGTAATGAGAAATGCACTGATTTCAAAGTTCACCGAATTCTGACGGGAATTGGCTTAAGTAAATATGAAAACACTATTGGAATTTTTCCATTTTCATTGAAATTTGTGACGGTAAACAGACCCATCAGTAACCAAACAGAGATTGCCAAGATTAATTTTTAAACAGATGAGCTTGGCAAATACCTCTTTTTGTTGCCACCTTATGTACAGAGAGGCTTGAAACATGTAAGGCAGAGGGTGCACAATGCACAAGGCACTTAATCCAATATAATCTAAAAGGGTAGGCAAGATCAGAAGAGATGGCTCTTATATGGTACTCCTGGGATACTTTTTTTGCTTTAGACACTTTCAGGTCCTTAGACTTAAATGTTGCGGGTACCTTGACTTTGTATCGACTGCTATTGTTAAGTGACTTTGCATCATTATATTTGCACCTGTAAATGAATTTCATTTTGAATCTCCTTCAAACTGAGTTTTTTACAAGTCATATACTTAAGTTCTATTATGTCAGTTTTGCTTACTTCACCAAAAGGAATGCCATAAATGCACAGCTGGTAGTTCTATTTTAAGTCTTAATTT
The DNA here is from genome assembly GCA_933207985.1 of Pelobates cultripes. NCBI lineage: Eukaryota > Metazoa > Chordata > Amphibia > Anura > Pelobatidae > Pelobates > Pelobates cultripes. Next base: position 68,293,173 of record OW240914.1, on the reverse strand, counting down.
TATTTGCCTGTTTTTGACATTCAGCCTGATTATTTGACATTTTACTCTCAGTGAATGAAATTCTTAAAATTAGATGTTTTGTTCTCATGCACAATGTGCATAATTCTATTGACTATTAGGCTGCTGAGGTTACACAGGTAACTAGTCTTGCTCCAGGTTTCAGCCAAGTAGTTGCAAACCTCCCAACTCTCTTCCACTTGGACTCCAGTGTACAGTCCTTATGGGTTAGCACTTGCGCTGACAAATATTTTTTGCAGTCACCCAACAAGATCCTTGTGAAAAGCTCTACAATGGTGTGAAAGAAACAAAGATAGTGCCAAGGCTTCAATTCTTGGCTACCCTCAAAGTCTCGAGTGGATTCATTGGATTGGAGGTTCCAAAGGGATGGACAATTGGACACACTAGCATAACCCAAACTAAGATGTACATTTTAATATAAATTTAGCTCTGTATTGCTGTGTCAGTGTTAATTGAATGGGAATGGTCACAAAAAAACTGTTGCTGCATTAAGATAAAATAGGTGGGAAATCAGTTGTCAATGGAAGGCCAGTTATTGGTCAATAGAGCAGTGATTCCCAACCTAATCCTCATTTCACACCAAAAGTCCAGGTTTTGTTAGTATCCCAATAGAAGAGAATTTAAAAATGTTTAAATCAATCCTAGACTGTAGTTGTGCCTTGTGAATTATGTTAGAAACAGCTGCTCTAGAACAGGAGTAATCTCAAGTGGGAATGTAATAGACTTTATTAGTATAACAACCTTTTTTGGTACACCCATTAAAATAATCAACATACATATACATTGAGTTGATGCTGTCACCAAAATGTTTAAACTCCAACTTAAATGTATTATACTCACCAACTATCCTTGCTAGTGTATTCAACTCTCTTCTCACGTGTAATGAAGAGTAAACCTCCTAATTTCAAGGACAACCTTGTGATAAATGTGCATCCCGTGGGAAGTAACTCTGTCCAGTGAGATCCCAGCAATGACCTTCAATATGTTCATATAAAAAATTTTATCCATGTTTTGGCATTTTTCTAAGATAACCAACTGTTTACACAAACACATTGTGTTTTAGAATTTCCTTAAATGTTTTGTTGTTACTTTTTGTTCCCCAGCAGAACATTAGTATTGTTTAGCTTGATGCTGTAAAACAAATTCCCATAATTCCCAACGTAAGAACCAAACCAATGATATTGTGAAGAATTGCAAAATGGTTAAAAACTCTGATTAAAATAGCAGGCAATTGTTGATAGAGGGGCGTGGCCTGGCTGCCGAGCGTAATGGCTGCTTAAGCTCGGAGCTCTGCACCCTGCCCGATCCAAAACGCCAAGCAATAACCACAAACATCCCTGCCGACGTTCCCAACAGCCACTCACCATAGGAGGGAAACACCGGGATATGGCGACGCACAAAAAAACCGGCAAAAAACCGAAGGACGGGACCCTATCCGTGGCCGACCTCCTCACAACGCCTAGACCGCATGTTATCAAAGATGGCGGCGGCCAGATGAGCGCGGGCTCCCCTGACTCCCCAAGCACCGGAGAGCACGGGCACCAACCTCCACAGACATCCAATGCGGAAATTCTACGATCTCTCGCAGAGGTAAGACACTACCTAGCGGGGGAAATAGAGAGATCTGCGCGGGAGGTGAAGGAGGAGATACAGACAGTGGGGCAATGCACGGAGGCCCTGGAATGGAGGATGGACCACGTGGTGGCTGCACACAATGAAGCAGCCTCCACCACCAACCACCTCATCACTAGGGTGGCAGAACTAGAGGCTGAAATTGAAGATGCCTCAAATAGGTCCCGCAGAAATAATCTTAGGATAAAAGGCCTACCGGAAAGAATTAAAGATGCAGACATACAGAAGGTGCTATTGGGGCTATTTAAAGAGCAACTACCAGCCATACCTGAGCACCTGTGGACTATAGACAGGGCACACAGGGCACTAAGAGCAAGAGGCCCCCCTGACAGTCCCCCCAGAGATGTCATAATGCGGTGGCACTTCTTCTCAACCAAGGAAGCCATTATAAAAAGTGCCCGCCACCACACTTACTCGCTGGACGGCTCCACATTACACCTGTATCAGGATATTGCACCCGCCACACTAGCCAGGAGAAGGGAATGGAAACCCATTGCCGACTTTGTCAGGGCCAAGGGCCTCAACTTCGCATGGGGCCATCCCTTCAAAATGCTCGTTTTTAACGGACCGAGACCGGACGTACTCCTGCCTTCAGCAGACCCTAAAACTTTCCTCCGCAACCTGGGTATTGAAGTCCCAGAAGATTTTAGCCTACCCCACAGAGGCACTCAAGCACTGGGCCACTTACCCAGAGAAGAAGCAGCGCAGGACGGCGGTGTACACTGAGGGGCCCTCCGAGGCCTCCCCTTCAAATGACACTCCTCAACTCGGACCTAGACCACCCAAGTCCTTCCCTCAAACAGCCCTAAAATATAAGTCGCAACCCAAGTCACAGAAGACGCTGAGGAAGACAACAACGATACAGACAAACGCTGATACAGAGACTAAACACCAATTAATAGACGACAACCATTAAAAAGAAGGAAGGAAGGAAAAGAGATAACACAGATGCCAACAGGGCTAATGAACATCCCTGAAAAGGGAAAAGAGAGGGAAAAAAAAAAAAATTATTATAATAATAAAAAATAAAAAATAAAAATTTAAATTACCTGCCCCATAATTAGAACAAAAAGAGGAGAGAATATAATGACCCCTCCAAAAACCTTAAAAAAAAAAAAAAAAATAGCAGGCAATTGTTAAAATGACACTGGGAGGACCATAACCACCAAATTACTGTAGGAGGTAAGGTACAAGGAGACTTTCAGCACAGTGCCTCTAGTTATTGCCAAACCACTTTCAAGAGATGTGACAAAATTGTGGTTGCCCTTGCCCCAGTGCTACTACCAAAATAAAGTGGAATTAAACTTTTTTTTTTTTAAATCTTTATTTGGGTTGTGCATGAAAGATATAAGATGGACAAAAGACATTTGTATAATATTTATGTCAGATATAGCATGTCTCGCAATGTGCACATTTTCTTTTTTTTCAACATTGAACAATGGTATACAAGGCTAACATGTTAGAAGTTATGTAGACAAATATGCAGGAGTCTTGTAACAAAGAGAAACATTGTGTCATTATGGATGTCGTGTGTGTGGTTCATGTAGTTTAAGTAGGTGACGTGTTATGGTGTTTGTTCCCAGTTTGGGTTGTGGTTTTTCAGTGTGGTCTGTGCGCGTGGGCTGTTTTGTCCTTTCCGGGTGCTAACTAAAGGGTCAGCAGAGTCCGGGAATGGAGTTTGTTGTTGGTAGCGGACACTGGTATGTGTGGTATCCCTAACCAAGGGGCTAGCGGGAGGAGGGGGGGATGTGGCCCCATTGACTCTCTGGTGTTGTGTCCAGTGTGTTGGCTGGGGTGTGATTTGCTCGTAGTCAGGATAAGGGTGTTAAACTGCTTTAAACGATAAGTTGTGAAAACATAGATAAGTTATAGTAAATGTAAAGGTAATAGGTAGTTCTAGTAACTGCATTGTGTCCTGGTACGAGGTTTCCCTTGTGTATCAGTGTCCTCTCTGGGTGGCTCGAGGCCAGAGCCTTCTAAAGTGGGCTAGGTTGTGGAGCCATAGGTGTCTGTTTGCTCCGTCACTGCACAGGTGGTGGTGTCCCGCTGGTGCGTGGGACAAAGGGGGTGATGGTGGCCGGGTCTCTGGCACTCTCAGGTAGCGCCCGGTTGTCAGCTGGTATGGGTAGTCCTAATTTTCCCAGAAAAGAAGTTGCGTCGGCCATGTTGTGGAGGACGTGCGTAGTACCTTCTTTCGTGACCGTTAAAGAGTTGTCGGTTCCCCATCTGTATGGCAGTCCTGCCGTGCGTAGTTGGGAAGTTACCGGTGCTGAGGTTTTCCTCCACAGCAGCGTTGCCTTTGTAAGATCCTGGAAAAAGCTCAAGGTGGCATTTTCAAATGGGAGAGGGGTTTTGCCCTTCACAGCTGTCATGACATGTATTTTGTCTTGTACGGAGTGGAAGCGCAGGATGACATCCCAGTTCAGGTTGGTATTAGTGTTGGTTATATTAGGGATGCGATATAGACTGTCCACTGTGATTTTGCGGGCCAGTGTGGGAGGTAATATAGATGTCAAGAGGCGTCGGGTGTAGTGGGGCAGTTCCTCCGCGGATATTGCTGTAGGGATACCCCTTATTTTCAGAGTCCGTTTTTGTGAGTTTTGAGTTTGGATGGGCTCTTGTTTCAATGATATCGGGCAGATTTCAGGTTTGTTTAGAGGAGCTCCAGCAAATGGCTTCTGTCTCGGCCTGCGTGCTAGCCCCGCCCCCTGGAATTAAACTTTAAGTGTGGATTGCAATGATAGGCTGTAAAATCTGGATGGCAACTTGGTTGTAAATAAGCCAAATTCAGTAATACATTTTTTTAAATTAATTTTACTTATTACATATGGCCTATTTTTGAAGTAAGTTTTTCCTCTCCTCTTAATAGAACTTCTCAAATTCACTGTGTCTGAAATGTGTAGATTTTTTTGAACAATTTATCCACACGTCTTACAGATTGTGATTCCTGATATTTCTTATAATATTCTGTGGATGTGCATTTTGGTAAAACCACAACATATCTCTATCAGGAGGAGTGACATAAATCTCAGTTATGGTATTGGCATCACAGAGTTGTCAGTAAATCTCACGTATATAGTCTGTTTTTCTTTAATATGACCAATGCAATTGGTGTTATAATTGCATTCTTACTTCATTAGAGGTCTTTTATAGCCCATTTCTCTTCAGCAAATACTTTGCAGTGTTGTTTCCTAGTATACATTTGTAACCTGATCATACACCAAAATACAACCAACTTAAATTATCCTGAAAAAAAGTTATAAATAAAAGCTGTGGTTGTTGCTTTCTTATCCACTTTACATTATCCAGTCTGGGGTGGTTATTATGAGACAACAAAAAAGGATTGGTACTTAAAATGTCAGTAGTCAGTGAATACCTCTGGACAAAATAGGGAAGGGAACATGACTGCTGCCAAGATGTTGTCAAAAACACACAGTACATTAAAGAAAAATGGTTATGATGCTATGCATGGTGCTTGGAAGTTCCCAGTGCAGATACTGTGCTATCATTGAATGTGTATACTATGCTATCATTGAATGTGTATATTTGTGGTTATCGGTAATTCCAATGGAAGTATTCCTGTGTCGGCATCAGAAATATTTGTCATTATCATTTCAAGAAAGTCCAGACAGGTTGCACATCAACAACACCTGGCAGGGACAACATCTTCTAGACATACACCATAATTTTAACAAAGTATATGTAAATATTTCCGTTGAAGTCTGCACATGGTAGTAGCTCCAGAATAAGGCTACAGGTAGGTAATGAAAAAGTGCACAATTTATTAAAAAATAAATAGAGGACAAAATGGCAAAAGATAGCAACAACTAGTAGCCTACCTAATAAGATGTTACCTCCAATATGTGCTTCAAAAACTAATGTGCAACTCATTTGAACTTACAAATAAGTGGAAGTAAACCATACTTTCAAAAAGGGGGGGGGGGCAGGGGGCGGGAAGGGGGGGATGAGCAGGGAAAGGCAAAGGCAGCTGGAGATAGCAAAATCTACTAGGGGGGGAGGGGAGGAGAGACACTGGAGAGGGTACCAGCAAGCCTTCAAGGAGGTCCAGGACGCATTTCATGCCTGTCTTGGCACTTTCTCAGAAGTGAATGTATATATTTGTGGTTATCAGTAATTCATATGGAAGTATTCCTGTGTAGGCATCAGAAAGCTTTGTCACCATTATTTCAAGAAAGTCCATTCAGGTTGCACATCAACAACAATATCTTCTAAACATACACCACCGTTTTAAGAAAGTACACTTGAGATAAGCAATGTGAAGTATATCTGTAGGGGTTAATATGAGATTAACTAACATTCCTTTACTAAAAGAGCTAATCTCATATTAATCCTTACAGTCGCCAATATTATTTTTATTAACTGTGCTGTACTCCTACTAACAAATGAGGTTGTTTTTGTGAAAAGTATCTATAAATATTCATTATGACAATAGCAATATTTGTGTGGGCCTGTATAAAGTGCAGTTCAGATAAATTGGTCTAGAAGACAGTAGATTAGCTGTGTACATTTTCAATAAAGAATAGAAGATGACTGGTAATACTTGTATTTCAGTAGAAAAAAAATATTCGTTGCAGTTTTAAGAAAAACAAGTAATTTTATTTTCATTATAAACTTAGATGCACTTCGGGTTTGACTGCTGGCACAAGTTCTTTGTTCAAAAGAGATCTGCAGTACTTTGAAATTGATTCTCATTGTTCTGCTCCTCAGGAGATCTTCTCTTGTGTGGTCCGGTCACAATTCATTATCTTCACCAAACCCTCCATGTATTAGGGAGCTGCCTGACTGTGAGGAAGCTCAGCTTTCGGCACTAGGGCGGCAAACGAGCTACCTGTTAACCTTTTTGCAATTACAGCTTTGGAAGCAGAAGCTTGTTTGAGTTCTAAAACAAATACAAAATAAAAACCCTACTGATAATGTGTTCAAAGCTGTAACACTGATCAATGGACTTGCATTTGAGGTGCAGTTCGGCAGTCACAATATGCTCAGGATGTGTGGAATAACATATAAATATCGCTTTATATTCTGCATATTTATTTGTCAACAGCTGAAATTTTTGGAGTGCGTTTTATTAATTACGGAAAAGCTCTTTCTGTTCTACAACTCCCATAATGCAAAGCAAATCTTAGGTTCTAGCAACCACCGGACAAATAATTCTACAAGTAGAATGCTGCTTATTGGCTACTTCTGGACTGTCTGTTTTTGGAGTTAATTTAGGGCAAAATGCTTTAGAAAATGTGATATTCTCTTGTAACACGATTAAAGGGACTCTCCAGTGCCAGGAAAACAAACCGCTTTCCTGGCACTGCAGATCCCCTCTCCCACCCCCCATCCCAAGTTGCTGAAGGGGTTAAAACCCCTTCAGTGACTTACCTGTATCCAGCGCCGATGTCCCTTGGCGCTGGGTCAGGCTCCATCTATGCTCCTCCCTCGCCGCCGGCGGGGGAGACCTATTGTTAATGCGTGGCCGACGGCGAGGGGAGACCTAATGCCCATGTGTGGCCAGGGCCGGCGCTACTTGTAAGGCGACCTAGGCAGCTGCCTAGGGCGCACCTTAGCAGGGGGCGCCGGAGCCCAGCGCCCGGAATCACTGGTGCGGCTCCTCATGCTGCTCCACCTGAGCGCTTTAGCAAGCCTCAGGCGGTGCAGAACTGCTGTATGTATTTGAGTGTTCCCTCCTGCCGGTCTCTCAATGTAGCGTGGCCGGGCAGCGCGGAACAGGAACCTCTATTTCCTGTACCCGGCCGCCGGTGGACTGACAGGAAGTGATCACTGAGTGAGCACTTCCTGTCAGTCCGTCGGCGGCCGGGTACAGGAAACAGAAGTTCTGGTCACGCACCGCCCAGCCACGCTACATAGGCAGGAGAGAAGAGGAGAGTAAGGACCACTGGGGGAGAGGGTAAGGACCACTGGGGGAAGGGAGGGGGGGAGTAAGGACCACAGGGGGAGGAGAGGAAGGGTGGGGAGTAAGGACCACTGGGGGAGGAGGGGGTGGTACTCAAGAACACTGGGGGAAAAGGACAACTGGGGGAGGAGGTAAGGACAACTGGGAGTAAGACCACACTGGGGGAGGAGAGGACGGGAGTAAAAGACCACCTAGGGGAGTAAGGGGAGCTTACCAAGGACACTTGGGGGTAGTGAAGGACAACTGAGGGGGAGTAAGGGACCACTGAGGAGAGTGGGACGGGGAGTAGGACCACTGAGGGAGGGGGGAGTAGGGACCACTGAGGAGTGGTGGGAAGTAAGGACCACTGGGGGGTAGGGACCACTGGGTGAGGTGGGGTAGAACCACTAAGGGGTTTGGCAGAGGAAAAGTGGGGAAGAGGGGAAGGACCACCAAAGGGGGTGGAGGGAGGACCACTGAGGGATGAGGGGGGAGGTCCACTTAGGAGTTTGGGAGAGGGAGGGCCACTAAGGGGGGGAAGGACCACCAAAGGGGGTAAGGAGGGAGGACCACTAAGGAGAGGGGAGGAGGGTAAGGACCACTAAGGGGGGGAAGAGGATAATGACCACTGAGGGGAGGGGTGACTCACCAAGGGGGTGGGGGAGGGAGGGGAAGGTCTACTAAGAGGTTTGGGAGAGGGAAGACCACTAAGGAGAAGGGAGGAGGGTAAGGATCACTAAGGGGGAGGGAAGGGGAAGAGAGGAAGGACCACCAAAGGGGGGAAAGGAGGGGAAGGACAACTAAGTAGAGGGGAGGAGGGTAAAAACCACTAAGGGGGGGGAGGGTAAGGAACACTGAGGGGGGAAGATGGTAAAGACCACTGAGAGGGGGAAAGGGTATGACCACTAAGGTGGGTAGGATGGCAAGGACCAATAAGGGGTTTGGGAGAGGGAGGACCACTAAGGGGTTTGGGAGAGGGAGGACCACTAGGGGGAGGGAGGGAGAACCACTAAGGGGGAGAGGGGGGCGTGAGTAGACCACCAAGGGGGGACTGCAGAGGGACAGGGGGCCAAGGGAGAGCACTAAGGGACATAAGGGGAGAACACTGAGGGACAGGAGGGAAGGGGAAATCACTGATTGATAGGAGGGGAGAGCACTATGAAATTAAAAAAAATAAAATAAAGAGCTGCTCCCCTCTCAGTCCCTATCCTACCCCACAAACCCTCTCTTTTACACTACACACATACACAATGCACACACACACACACACACACAGAAACATACAATGCATCCCTACTCACACACAGACACACCTGAAACACACAATGCATCCCTTATGCTTTTTAATGTAAACACACTGTCTTTTCAGATAAAAGACACTTTCTACCGACTGGCGTTGGCCCATATGGCAGAGCATATGGGCGGGGCATTGTGATGTCACATGGTAGGCAGGACATATGGGGGGGGGCGGCAACATTTTTTTTGCCTAGGGCGGCAAAAATCCTTGCACCGGCCCTGTGTGCGGCAATGCCGAACATGCACATTAGACCTCCCCACAGGAAAGCATTGAATAATGCTTTCAATGCTTTCCTACGGGAATTTCGGTGACGCTGGAGGTCCTCACATAGCGTGAGGATGTCCAGTGTCGTATAACACACTTTTCGTGTTCTATGAACACGGAAGTGTCCTCTAGTGGCTTTGAACACGGAAGTGTCCTCTAGTGTCTAGTAGACCGCCACTAGAGGAGCATAGGCGTGAGCAGCCTATTGCATTAGGGTGTGCACCCTAAAGCACAAGCACACGCCGCGTATATGTATGTATATATATATATATATATATATAAATGTATATATATATATACACTGCTGTGTGTGTGTGTGCTGTGTGAGGGTGCTGGTAGTGTGCTATGTGGGTTTTTGTGCGTGTGTGCTTGTGAGGGTGCTGTTAATGTACTGTATGTGAGGGTGCTGTTTGTGTGTGAGGGTACTGGTAGTGTGCTGTGTGTTTGTGAGGGTCCTGTTAGTGTGCTGTGTGTGTGTGTGTGAGGGTGCTGTTTGTGTTTGTGAGGGTGCTGTATGTGTGTGGGTGCCGTATGTGTGTGTGTGTGTGTGTGTGTGTGTGTGTGTGCTGTGTGTGTGTGTGTGCTGTGTGTGTGTGGGTGCTGTGTGTGTGTGGGTGATGTGTGTTCTGTTTGTGTTGTGTATGTGTGAGGATGTTGTGTGTGTGTGTGGGTGATGTTTGTTTGCTGTGTGTGTGTGGGTGCTGTGTGTGTGTGTGCGCTGTGTGTGTGTGCTGTATGTATGTGTGTGTGTGATGTGTGTGGGTGCTGTGTGTGTGTGCTCTGTGTGTGTGTGCTCTGTGTGTGTGTGTGTGTGCTGTATGTGTGTGTGTGTGTGCTGTTTGGGTGATTTGTGGAGGTGGAGGTGGGGGCAGATTAGTTAATAAAGATCCCCCCTCCCTTCTTACCTTATGTAGGGAGGGGGGACCGTGCTGCTGCCTTCCCTGGTGGTCCAGTGGAGGTTTGGGCAGATTGCTTAATATCCCCCCTCCCTTGTTACCTTATGCCAGGGAGGGGGGATCCTTTCTGCCTTCCCTGGTGGTCCTAGTGGTGAGAGTGAACTCTAGCCTGCGGGGCTAGAGTTCATTCTCGCGAAATCTGAGTGTTGCCGCGGTAACCGCAGCAACACTCAGATCTCGCAAGAGAAATCCGGCGGAGCTGCTGGCAAAAGCTCCCCGGGTCCTCTCCTGCCTCCCTCTCTGCCTGTGGGTTGGTGGGGAGGGAGGCTGAGAGCAGAGCCGGCGCTTGGATAGCGCCGGCTCTGCGTGAGCTGACAGGGGGGATCCTGAGATCTCCCTTGCTGGTCTCAATACATAGGCGTGCCGCATGGATTAGGGTGTGCCCAGGTACACCCGGCACACCCCGTGCACACGCCTATGTAGAGGAGGACTTAACACTGCAAGGTAAATATTGCAGTTTATGAAAACTGCAATAATTACATTTGCAGGTTTAAGGGTAGAGGGAGTTGGCACCCAGACCACTTCAATGGGCAGAAGTGGTCTGGGTGACTGGAGTGTCCCTTTAAGTATCCAGAGGATTATTTACAGGGTTATTCACTAACGTGAGAATTCAAAGTGAATTCAAAGTACATTTTAAATTTAAGGTTAAAATAACTGAAGTGGAAAAACTCTCTAATTCAGCTACGCTCAGTTTGGATTCTCTGGCCCTAAAGGAACACTGTAGTGTTGGGAATACAAATCCGTACTCTTAACACTAGAGTGTCCCTGTCCCTACCTTAGAAACATAGAATGTGACGGCAGATAAGAACCATTCGGCCCATCTAGTCTGCCCAATTTTCGAAATACTTTCATTAGTCCCTAGCCTTATCTTATAGTTAGGATAGCCTTATGCCTATCCCACGCATGCTTAAACTCCTTTACTGTGTTAACCTCTACCACTTCAGCTGGAAGGCTATTCCATGCATCCACTACCCTCTCAGTAAAGTAATACTTCCTGATATTATTTTTAAACCTTTGTCCCTCTAATTTAAGACTATGTCCTCTTGTTGTGGTAGTTTTTCTTCTTTTAAATATAGTCTCCTCCTTTACTGTGTTGATTCCCTTTATATATTTAAATGTTTCTATCATATCCCCCCTGTCTCGTCTTTCCTCCAAGCTATACATGTTAAGATCCTTTAACCTTTCCTGGTAAGTTTTATCCCGCAATCCATGAACCAGTTTAGTAGACCTTCTCTGAACCCTCTCTAAGGTATCAATATCCTTCTGAAGATACGGTCTCCAGTACTGTGTACAATACTCCAAGTGAGGTCTCACCAGTGTTCTGTACAATGGCATGAGCACTTTCCTCTTTCTATTGCTAATACCTCTCCCTATACAACCAAGCATTATGCTAGCATTTCCTGCTGCTCTATTACATTGTCTGCCTACCTTTAAGTCATCAGAAATAATCACCCCTAAATCCCTTTCCTCATATGTTGAGGTTAGGACTCTATCAAATATTCTGTACTCTGCCCTTGGGTTTTTACGTCCAAGATGCATTATCTTGCACTTATCCACATTAAATGTCAGTTGCCACAATTCTGACCATTTTTCTAGTTTACCTAAATCATTTGCCATTTGGCTTATCCCTCCTGGAACATCAACCCTGTTACATATCATGTTAGTAACATCAGCAAAAATACATACCTTACCATCAAGACCTTCTGCAATATCACTAATAAAAATATTAAAGAGAATGGGTCCAAGTACAGATCCCTGAAGTACCCCACTGGTGACAAGTCCAAGCTTCGAATATATTCCATTAACTACAACCCTCTGTTGCTTGTCACTCAGCCACTGCCTTACCCATTCAACAATATTGGAATCCAAACTTAAAGATTGCAGTTTATTGATAAGCCTTCTATGTGCAACAGTGTCAAAAGCCTTACTGAAGGGGCGGAGCCTAACCTCGGAGGAAGATGGACGCGTAATCCCGCAGCTCCCTCTCCCCTATGCACTCAATCAGCCACCATCCGCATCACCCACGGCTCCAAAACCCCTTCACACAACGCAGAAGCACGGCTACAGCGATGGGAGGCGGAAAAAAGAAAAAGGAGTTCCCTCCGTCGGTAGCAATGTTATTCCGCACTCCAGGAGAGGCACAGAGGCCTACCCAGTCCGACCACAAGGAGGACCAGTGATCTGACTCAGAATGGGGTGCCCACACACCAACACCCTCGGCCCCTCTCACCATAAGGGCTCTCCAATCCATGTTAAGGGAGGCCACAGCAGACATTAAAACCCACGTGGCTGAAGAAATCAGTAAGCAACTAACAGGCCTCCGGGCGGACGTGGAGGCACTGACTACCCGCACTGATCAAACAGAGGTACATCTAACCACCCTGGCGACAGCCTCCACAGCACAATCCCAGGAGATCTCTTACCTCCATGGCCGCCTAACCGCAATGGAGGACTCCCTAGAAGACCTAAATAACAGGTCACGTAGAAATAATATACGGATCCGGGGCCTACCGGAATCAATACCACCAGAATCCCTAATGGTAACCCTAAAAGGCATCTTTGCAAAAATGGCCCCAGAAATACCGACACCCCTACTGGAAATGGACAGGGCTCATAGGGCCTTGCGCCCCCCTACCTTGTACATAGCCACCCCCAGAGACGTAATAATACGCCTGCATTACTTCCAAACAAAAGAGAAAATCATGCAAATAGCCAGAATCCATCCACCAAAATATGCCGGCGCCCATTTAACACTCTTCCAAGATCTAGCCCCTACTACCTTAAAAAAGAGGCGGGACTTGAAACCCCTCACACTGGCCCTACAAGAAAAAGGCATCAAATATACCTGGGGACACCCCTTCAAACTCCTTATTCGAAAAGAAGACCAAACCCACATCCTCACCTCTGCTGCCGAAATGGGCCCTATGGCGGACTCCCTGGTCATACAACTACTGAACCCCACAACCCTATCCAACTACAGGGGAAGAGACCGCTCCAGAGACCAACCAAGGTCCCCGCGCCCAGCCAAACAGCAAAGATTCCCACAGACAACAAAGGGGATCGATGGTGGAAGATATGAAGAGGAATTACCACCACCTCAAAGACAAAACTAAAAGACCTCCCCCACACCTAACAGAAATCCAACCTATATAATGCACAAATACCAACTCCACAAAATGTAAAAGCCAGCACCCTATGACTAAGCCCCTGAAGAATACATAAAGACTCCTCTCTACCTCCCGAGGGCTCACCGGACTCCACTGACTATCTTCGTCGCCTCCTGAATTCTCCAGCTGCAGCTCCCCGACGAACCGAATAAATCCGAACATCGGGGGGGAGTGGAGAGAAAAAGGAAAAGACAATATTACTGTGCTCCACCCTTGTACTACACGAAGAAAATGAGAGAATCCAGAATACTAAGCAGGACAAAAACCCTGGGACCCAACACGTCTGGCTAAGCAGAAAAAAACTCCAGCCTGACCACAATAATTGCAGGGAACAGGACAATAGAGGCATTTGATGCATCCCCCACCCTGTGCTCCCTGCTCTGTGCTTCCCCCTCCAGCTCCATCAGTAGGGAACTGACAGACTCCTTGCCTGGACAACACTTAATGTACCTGGACAATCAGAACAGGGGAGGGGGGAGACGGAGGGAAAACAACAAACAGTCAATAGCGGGGGGGGGGAGACGATCCAAATGGGGACACTGCCACACGGAAGGCGGAGCGCCCCGGACCTCCACACCACAGACATGACCAAAGGTACCCAACCAGAAAAACACCTACATATCAGAAAACCCCAAACACCGCAATAACTGCAAACACTATCCCCCCAAGAGACCTAGAAGAATCTCAAACAGAAAAACACAAACAGAAAGGGGAGAAAGAGGGAGAGGGTGGAGGGTAGACAAAGACACAGAGGACTCCACACACCCCTGGACCCCACATCATAAATAGGAAGGCAACGGGAAGAGAAAACATAAACTGAAAGGGGGAGGGAGAGTGACAGACATGGCAGGTAAACAAGCAAAAAAAAAATATGTGTGTATATATATATATATATATATATATACCTGCAACCAGCAACAGGGAACATGAAGGGCGCAAGAAGGACACGAATAGAAATATGTATATAACTGACAAGCACAACTGACTGAATGAATAGTCCCAAAGAGACCCGAATGGCACAAGCAAGGGTGCTACCCCACGTATCAGAAATGTTTATGTAAATGTATATATGTTGATTTATATTGTTTTTCCAGAAGAATCCTCTTCGCAGGATACACACCATGCACCAACACCAGCCCACAAAGAACACCCATCAGACAACCGAACCTCAGACCGCAAATCCAAGAGCCACCCACCAAGAGACACAGACAACGACTACTCGACCGACAAACACCGTGAGTGATACACCACACCCAGTGCACGGGAAGGGGGGAAAAAACGGAGATGTGAAAAATCTTCCTTTTCTCTCCTTTACTCCAAAACCACACTCTCCCCACGAGGGAAACAACCCACACACCTTAATCTTAAAAGGCACCACACACAACCCCCAACCACACCTGGCAAGCTCACAGTAAGACCAGGGTAAACAACCCCCCCCCCACACTCTACTACCCCCAACCTCCCAACAAACCAACCACCCCACCCTATACACGAAAACCTCACCCCCAGGGCAGCCCGCACACCCAAAAGGGGTAACTCCAACCCACAAAACCTTCACTACCAAACCCACACCCAGACTCTTACGGACCACCAGAGATGGGAAAACTAAAATGCATCTCCCTTAACTGCAAGGGCTTAAACAACCCTGCTAAACGCCATCAATTAATGCGATGGACCAACAGAACAGAGGCTGACATAATATTCCTCCAGGAAACTCACTTTGATGCAGCAAGACCGTTCCCACTGAAAAACAGACATTACAAGGAATACCAACTAGCAAACTCCCCAAACGGAAAAAGAAATGGAGTAGCGATACTAATTCGCAATACATGCCCCATTAGCTTTAAACAAACCACCGCTGACCCCCAGGGCAGATTCCTAACAATAGCGGGCCACCATGGAACACACAAATACGCACTAACGACTATCTACCCTCCCACTGCCCCAGACCCACCCTTCTGGTCAGCCTTACGGGTACACCTAAAGCTATTCCCCTCCCACCACATGATTCTCGGAGGGAACTTCAATGCAGTCCCAGCACCCCAGCAGGACCGAAAACGCCACCCATAACACATCCCAAAACGACGGCCATTGATAAACTACTCTCGACCTTTATACTCCAATCAGGCCTCCAGGACATATGGAGACTACAAAATCCTACACTAGCAGACTTTACCTTCTACTCAAACCCCCATCTTTCCTATTCAAGGACTGACCTGTTTCTGGTCTCCCCTTCACTCCTCACCCACGATACCACAACATCGATAGGCACAATCACGTGGTCTGACCATGCGGAGATATCCCTCACACTATCAATCCCACAGACGGCAAGATCGTGGTCGTGGCGTCTTAACCCCACATTACTGCATAAACCTGAGATAAAACAAACCATACAAGACGCACTTAAAGAATACTTCGATATAAACAAAGACTCCGTATCATCTGTAGGAACACTCTGGGAGGCACACAAAGCCGTCATAAGAGGCAAACTAATCGCAGAAGCCACAAGACCCAAAAAACTAAAACTAAAGGAACTCGAAGTCCATCTACTTTCCCTTAGGACCCTTGATGCTCAACATAAGCAACACTCCACCCCAACACTATCAGCCCAAATAAAAACCCACCAACAAGCCATCAAATCATATATGACCAAAGACTCACTAAAAGCCCTCCAGTGGAGTAAACAACTCTTTTATGAGAAATCAAATAAGGCAGACACCCTCCTAGCCCGCAAACTCCACCAAAAAACACAAACTAAACGGATTACTGAAATAAAATCCCCAGGGGGCAACACTCACAAAGACCCCAACCACATAGCATCGATATTCTCCAACTACTTTAGATCACTCTATGACTACAATCCGGACCCCTCTCCAACCCTGAAACAAGACATCGAACTATACCTCCAAAACATCCCCCTCCACAAAATGTAAAAGCCAGCACCCTATGACTAAGCCCCTGAAGAATACATAAAGACTCCTCTCTACCTCCCGAGGGCTCACCGGACTCCACTGACTATCTTCGTCGCCTCCTGAATTCTCCAGCTGCAGCTCCCCGACGAACCGTCGCAATAGCAACACTGTCAGTCCCCTTCACGACAGAAGAAATTGCCAACACATTAAAAACAATCAAACCAAACAAATGCCCCAGACCAGATGGCTTCACAGGCCTATACTATAAGACATACGCGAATACTCTCATACCCCATCTCACAGCTCTAGGGAACTCACTACTAAAGGAGGACCCACTCCCAAAGGAGATGCTCAAAACAAACATCTGCCTTATACCGAAACCCGACAAAACACATCGTGACTCAGGCCACTACCGACCCATATCGCTACTTAACGTGGACACAAAGATAATCACAAAAGCTTTAGCTAACCGAATACAACCTCTCCTCTCAAAACTAATACATCCCGACCAGGTGGGCTTCATACCAACGAGACAAGCAGGGGATAACACAAGACGTATGATAGCTCTAATATGGGTAGCCCAAAGTAGGAAAATCCCAACCCTTCTTTTATCAATGGATGCGGAAAAGGCCTTTGATCGCCTACTATGTCCATTCTTATTCGCCACCCTCCAAAAATTCAAATTCCCACCACCCATTCTTCAAGCCTTACAGACCCTTTATGCCCAACCAACGGCCACACTCCTCATACCAAACACCAAACACCCAGAATTCACAATTAAAAATGGGACGAGACAGGGCTCCCCGCTCTCCCTACTCCTATTCTCCCTATCACTCGAACCCCTCCTCCAAAACATACGTAGGGAACAAGAAATCCAAGGTATCAAAGTCAGGAACGAAGAATACAAAATAGCAGCCTATGCGGACGATATCTTAGTCACAATCACAGACCCTACTCAATCCCTCCCACCCTTACTGACACTCCTACAAAAATACGCATCCCTATCGGGATACAAACTAAACCGAGAAAAAACGGAAGCCCTCCCAATAGGGATACCACAACCAACTCTCGAACACATAAAATTGACCCACCCATTTAGATACAACTTGCAAAGCATTCACTACCTAGGTACGCACCTCCCAGCAGACCTCGATAAAACCTATGCCCTGAACTACACCCCACTACTCCGCCAAGCACACCTAGACCTACAAACATGGGGCCCCATGTCCATATCGTGGCTGGGGCGTATAGCCTCCATAGAAATGAACCTACTCCCGCGATTCCTATATTTATTTCAAATTCTACCCATACCCATATCTAAACACGATTTCAAAACACTCCAAACTAATATAGACAAATTCATTTGGTCCAACAAAAGGCCGCGTATCAAAAGAACCACAATGTACAAAATCACCAGAACCGGAGGCCTCCCAAACTTCTACCACTACTACCAGGCGGCCCAACTAGCCCAGATACAGAACCTACATGCACAACCGGGGCTCAAACTATGGGTAGACCTGGAACATGACCCCTCACTACTCTTTTGGGTGCCCAAGAAAGACAGACCACCAACTCCGCGAACCACCCCAGCCGTAACAACATCCTTTCACATCTGGGACACCACAATCTCTAAGAACCCCATAATCAACAAACCATCACCTCTCACACCCATTCTGAGAAACAATCAATTCCCCCCAGGCCTATCGCCTTGAGATTTCGCGAGATATGAGGACAACGGGCTATACAGATTCCTCCACTTCTTCCAAGGCCAACAATTCCGACCCTTCCAAGACCTCCCCAACCAGACCCCACTAAACACATTTGACCACTTTTGATACCTCCAAATACGCAGCTTCCTCAATGAACCACACAGCAAGGCAGCTGCCACCGCTAGGCCAACCCAATTTGAAAAAACATGCCTACACGCACCCATACAAAAGGGACAAATCTCTACCATATACCTCCTCCTAAACGCCAACTCCCCAGAAGACACCCTCGCATACATAAAGGCGTGGGAAAAAGACATAGACCCCCAGAGGACCCATCAGATTGGTCGGACATATGGGAGGCTATGGCCTCACTCACCATATGTGTGAATCACAAGGAGCAGGCATACAAGACCCTACTCAGGTGGTACCTCACACCCCTGAGAATGAGAAAAATGGGCAGGGCAACCACGGACTCATGCTGGAAGGGATGTGGGCAAAAGGGAACCTACATCCACCTTTGGTGGGAATGCCCACAGACCTCACAAATATGGGAAAAAGTGACCACATTAGCATCTAACATACTTAATATGGACATACCCAAGGACCCCTGGGTGTGGCTACTCTCCAAACCTCACCACCCCCCCCTTACCAGAGCCCAAAACAAATTGATAGCTAGAATGGCACTAGCAACTAGACGTACGATAGCGGAACAATGGAGAAACCAAACCACACCCCAATTAGCCACTATGATCAGGAAAATGAATGAAGCCATGGAAATGGACAAACTATCAGCACTGCTACATGACACGACACAACACTACCATAAGATATGGGACCCATGGACCCAACACCCCCTACCGCTCAACTAAAAGGAGGAACGGAGGACTGTGAAAGTCCCCCCAACCGAACTCCTCCCCCCACCCAAAATAAACAAATAAATGACCGAAAAAATACATAGCAAATAGCCCTGACTGGGATCCTACCTCCCCCACCCCGGGCCTACTCTCTCCACTCCATCAATCTCCCCCTTGCCCCCCAGCTCACCCCCACATACCAGGCCATACGAAAGACCACCCAAGCTCACTTAAACACCACACCAGAACAACCCACCATATCTCAACTACACGACCTAAAACCCCAACCCAACCCAGACTCACCTCCAGGAGCAAACACCAAAACCCCCAAAGCCAAATAAGAAGACAAGACAAAAACTTGAGACACCGAAAAGCACCTAACCCACAACACGTATACACAACACCCTACAGACAATGACCAGGAAGGACGGAGGGCCACACAACGGACAAACGGAAACCCCCCCATGCAAGAAGAGGGTAAAAACCCAAGATGTAGACCACTCTGGTCCTAATTTAAACAAAAGTATGATTGCTGAAATAAGTTATGTAACCTACAATGTACTAGACTACTGAACTCTAATGTAACCACAACGTTTGCTACCCCACCCCTTATCTTCATTCTGTACACCAACTTCCTTAAAAAACTGAAAATCACCAAAATAAAGAATTTACAAAAAAAGCCTTACTGAAATCTAGGTAAGCAATGTCTACTGCACCACCCTGATCTATAATTTTAGTTACCCAATCAAAAAAATCAATAAGATTAGTTTGGCATGATCTCCCTGAAGTAAACCCATGTTGTCTCTGATCTTGAAATCCATGTGTTTTTAGATGTTCAACAATCCTATCCTTTAACATGGTTTCAATCACTTTCCCCACTACTGAAGTAAGGCTTACTGGCCTATAGTTGCCCGACTCCTCCCTATTACCTTTCTTGTAAATGGGCACAACATTCGCTAACTTCCAACCTTCTGGGACTACTCCTGTTAACAATGATTGGTTAAATAAATATGTTAATGGTTTTGCTAGTACACCACTAAGCTCTTTTAATAGCTTTGGGTGTATTCCATCAGGTCCCATTGACTTATTTGTCTTTACATTTGACAGTTGAAATAGAACCTCTTCCTCTGTAAACTCACGTGTAATAAATGACTCATTTATCTTTTTTCTTAACTGAGGTCCCTTTCCTTCATTTTCATCTGTAAATACAGAACAAAAATATTCATTGAGGCAGTCAGCTAGACCTTTATCCTCTTCTACATACCTTCCTTCTTTTGTTTTTAATCTAACTAATCCTTGTTTTACTTTTCTTTTCTCATTTATGTATCTAAAAAATGTTTTGTCCCCCTTTTTTACTGACTGTGCTATTTTTTCTTCTGTGTGTGATTTGGAAGCTCTTATAACTTGATTAGCCTCTTTCTGCCTAATCTTATAGATCATTTTGTCTTCCTCACTCTGGGTTTTTTTTATAATTCCTATATGCTAACTTTTTGTTTTTAACTATTTTGGCCACATCTGCGGAGTACCACAGTGGTTTCTTGAATTTTTTGCTTTTACTGACAAGCCTAATGCAATTTTCTGTTGCCTTCAATAGTGCAACTTTTAAATAATCCCATTTCTCTTGGACTCCATTTAAATTGCTCCAGTCTGATAATGACTCCTCTACCCATATTCTAATTTTAGAAAAGTCTGTTTTTCTAAAGTCTAAAACTTTTGTTTTTGTGTGGTGTGACTCAGTCACTGTTCTTATATTAAACCACACTGACTGATGATCACTGGATCCTAAACTTTCACCTACATTAATATCTGATACCAAATCTCCATTTGTTAACACTAAATCTAATATGGCCTCTTTACGAGTTGGCTCCTCAACAACTTGTTTTAGAGACAATCCCAGTAGGAAGTTTAGAATATGTGTGCTCCTGGCACAAGTAGCTAATTTTGTTTTCCAATTTACTTCAGGAAGATTAAAGTCACCCATGATGATAACTTCCCCCTTCATTGTCATTTTAGCTATTTCCTCATCTAGTAAATTATCTAACTCTTCAATTTGTCCTGGGGGCCTATAAATCACACCTACACGAGTTACTGTGTGATTACCAAATTCTAACGTAACCCAAACGGACTCTATGTTTGCCTCACTAACCTTTATTAGGCTAGATTTTATGCTATCCTTCACATACAGGAGCCCTTTTTATGCCTTCCCTATCTTTTCTATATAAAGAGTACCCTGGTATTGCTATGCCCCAGTCTTTTTTCTCATTATACCATGTTTCAGTAACAGCGACTAAATCTACACTATCAGTTGCCATTATTGCCACAAGTTCATGGATCTTATTCCCTAAACTGCGAGCATTTGTAGACATGACTCTAAGCTTATAGGTTCCCACCTCTATCCTGCGTAAAATGTCTAAAAAAATAATAATTTTACTTACCTTTTTTCCATGGTGAGGCTTTGTCTAGGTCTCCATCTCCTGCAACGTCACGGTGATGGTGGTATCTAAAGCGCATGTGCGGATTAAAGCTTCCCCATATAAAAGTATTGAATCAATGCTTTCCTTTGGTGAATATAGAAAATGTTTGAGGTTCTCGTACATAGCATGACGACTAGCCACGTTGATTTATGGAGTAAAACTCTGTTAGGGACCTTGGAGACAGCTACTAGAGGTGGAATTAGCCCTAAAATGCAATAATTGCAAGGAAACTGCAATGTTTTACACTGCAGGGTTAAACAGACAGGGGCACCGCACTCATACCACTTAATTGAGAAATAATGTGTCTTTAAATTTGAAATTCATTCTGGATTTACATTGACTTTCACTTAGTAGATAACCACATTAGACATAAATCGATGAGAAACTGTTGATACATTAAAAATGTATCAACATTAAAAATATGTCAGAATTCTGTTGATACATTAAAAATGTATTACAATATAAAGCAATATGTCATTATTTTACATATGATTATTGAAGTAATTATGACAGTTTGACAATAGATCAATCACACAAGCTCTAAACCAGAGAATTGTGTTTTGCCCATTACCTGTTCCATACCTCTTCCTAACTCTAATCTATCATTCTGGCAATTTGATAATTAGCCACCAGTGCACACAATTTGTGAAGTGATATTAGAACATATAGAATGCTTCAGAAAACCTATGACACAATTTCTCTATGTGGACAGCATAAAAATAATCCGGCTTCAGGTAATAAATGAAAAGACTATGATATATTTGTTGTATATCGGGTAGGCGGTGATGTATTTGCTTCGTATCGCTCTTGTCTTTTTATAGCTATAGAATACGCGTTTACATTTCCTTGGGTGTCAGTGTCTGATTAAATGTTACAAACACTTCCACAGAGCTGCAGGCAACACGCTTTGCTTAAAAAAAATGCTCTTGGCTAAAAAAGCACGGAAATGTATTGGGAATCCAAAATAATGTCACTAGCCTGTAAAAGAATGCGGAGTAGCAAAATTCTATACTGTACTGTATCATTTCAAAATGCCACGCACAGTTAAGAAAGATGAATTGCAAAGTTATCATCCATTCAACAAAATATAATTTTACCCCTTCGGAATAAATGACATGCCAATCGGTTTGTTTTTATATGACGCTCAGCTGGTGACCTCAATTTGTTTAGCATGGTCATTTGTTCCCTTAGTATATATATATATATATAGATTAGGGTCTGAAACTAGGGTTGCCTTATATACATTTGACGGCACTGCCCAGGAATCTAGAGCTATATTCTGAGTTCCACATCAATCTCTCTGTACCCTGGATGTCCGATGGTCAGGGAAGATCAAAAGATCATTCTTGGGTAGACCAATAAGTTATAAATAGTAAAGGTGTTAAAAGAAATAAAACAGCAGCCATGTTGTTGTTTTTAATTAGAATAATGCTCTGTGACAGGTCATATTCTCTTTTCCTGAACTCTGTGAGTGTTACTTATGATCTTGCGTGTCAGCGTTGTATGCTGTACATCACTATGTGCTGTTGTTTCTTATTTCATAGCATCTAGCTGTATCCCTATTGTTATCCATATCCATTCTCTTTTCCTGAAGCCAGGTTCTGTCTTTGATTAATTTACAGTATCTAATGTACACTATAGTATTAATCAAACATATTGATTGATACACGTCCTGGGTTTACCTACTCTAGAAAGCAGGCAGCACATGTTTGTAATTGATTAGAGAACAACTTCTTCTTTTCCATTTAACCCCTTAAGGACAGAGTTTCAAAAGCTTGTCTTTCACTTAATGACAACGGCATTTTTTTCATTTTTTGCTGTTTGCGTTCAACTGCAATTTGCATTTTACTAATTTGTTGCACCAACACATATGATACATCGTTTTTTAAAGGACAGAAAGGGCTTTAATTTGATGTAACACACATATATATATATAAATAGGAAAAATGGGGGGATGGGTCTGCGCCAATGTGCACGATAAATAATAGTATTGAGTCCAATGGGATCTATATTGTTGTTTCCAAAGTTCTACTTTTAGCGATATCCAGAAGGTGTCGATGGCGTGAAGAGTAATCCAAATATGTAAAAAATAGAAGAGATCTTACTTACAATTAGCAGAGCTTAATCCAGCTCTGGTGTGAATGGCTTACAGCGGTATTATCCCCGCTTACAGGATATGCGGCAAGTGTCCTCTTCTTTGTAGTGACAGGTAACCAATTTGGAAATAAAAATGGAGACAGTAATGGTGCAGTATGTTCCACACGTATGGTAAAAATTATAAAATATAATAGATACACTCACATTCGGTAGAGCTTTGACTAGCTCTAGTTGATTAGGCGTACAGCGGTATCATCCCCGCTTGTGGGATATGGGATGAGTGATCTTGACAAGAATATCAGGAGCTCGGAGAGAAGATAAAACAGCGATAGTGCTCTCAATAAAATTATGGTAAATAAATAAAATAATAAAATATACTCACAATATATAGGGCAGGCTAACTGCTCTATGTAACAGCGTAGGTTGTATAATCCCCACCTAGGATTCTTTGGGGATCACTCATCCTATATCCCACAAGCGGGGATGATACCGCTGTACACCTAATCAACTAGAGCTAGTCAAAGCTCTACCGAATGTGAGTGTATCTATTATATTTTATAATTTTTACCATACGTGTGGAACATACTGCACCATTACTGTCTCCATTTTTATTTCCAAATTGGTTACCTGTCACTACAAAGAAGAGGACACTTGCCGCATATCCTGTAAGTGGGGATAATACCGCTGTAAGCCATTCACACCAGAGCTGGATTAAGCTCTGCTAATTGTAAGTAAGATCTCTTCTATTTTTTACATATTTTGATTACTCTTCACGCCATCGACACCTTCTGGATATCGCTAAGAGTAGAACTTTGGAAACAACAATATAGATCCCATTGGACTCAATACTATTATTTATCGTGCACATTGGCGCAGACCCATCCCCCCATTTTTCCTGTTTTTACTATTTGATTCCCAGGGACATTAGAGGGAGTCCTTGTTTGGGACTGCTGCCTTCCTGATTAGCGCTGACTCCACCCCTTGTTCTGTTATCCTTGTTTTCCCTCTTGAGTTTGCAGCTTTTCTTCTCTGTATTATGTCTATATTTGAATTTAGAAATAATTATACTATTGACATTAATAGTGTATTTAACACAGAAACTCATAGTCCTGTCTTTTTAAGACAAAATAGTTCCAGCCAACAAGAAATTTTCACAAAACTCGAAAGAATTCTAAGCACAGAAATAAAATTAAAATGGGAAATTGCTACCCTAAAAAAATACATTGATGAACGTATTACACCAAGAGGTTTGAGATTATTTAAATCCCCAACCTCAGATCAAGATGGCATTGAGTTCATGGAGGAATGGAACAATAAGCTTGAAACGTGTACTTTTGGTTTAATGGAAACACTGAAAAAAGTAAAAAGTTGTCACTATTAGATTCACAAATCAATGACCTTAAGGAGCAATTGTTACCATTCCTTGAAACAAAAGTTTATAAACAAAATTCCATTCTTATCCAAAGTAAAATTGAAAAAATTGAAACTGACACTAAACATATCAAAGTAACAAAATATATTAGAGACAAGTCAGATTATGCGAACAATCAAGTTAGAACATATCATCAGAACAAAAGATATACTTCTGAAGCACTATCACCAAATAAATAATATGCATCAAAAGAATATTCTAATTACCTCAGATATCCATCTAAACAAAGAATCCCATTTTCTCGCAATCACCCTATCACGAAAACCAGGAAACCTTCACATCACTCACCACCAAGGATACGTCAAAACAGGTCGTATACATACCATCACCATACCCCTTCACTAAGACATCACCGACCTGCTAAACACTCTCACTACCAATACCAACCCCAACCCAAATATCAAACCACCTCACGAAGAATACCTCCAACATATGCTCACTCGTCTGACTACTATAATGTACCCAGTCCCACCATCAAACCAGCATCACCTAAACCCCAAAGAACCAGATTCACTAATCAAAAGAGCAATGAATATCTCAACCATCCCAAATCCCCTATCACTTATCAACATCCAAACAGATATCAATTATTATCAATAGACTCTGAAATTGACAACGAAGAACATTTTTTAGATATTCAGACTCATCACAACACATGCACATTGACACCTTACCCTTCAAGGGCAAAGAAAAGAAATTTAAGTTTAGAGGAAAGCGAGGTGGAAGACGATCACAAAAGAGAGAGACTAGAAAGACCATAAATTCTAAAACTGAAAAAGAGTGTGGCATTTTTAACCTGTCCCAAAAATTTTTAACTTCAGCACAAATTTCTGTTTTATCCAAAGGCCTTAAATTTGCCCCCACACACTCTTTTAAACCTTTTGAAGCTTATTTAGACATTAAGAAATTTGTACGAAAAGCTACTCTCAAGAGATTTTTTAGCAATCATAACCCTTCTATTAATCCACCTCCCTCTCCCATTCCCTCCTCACAACAAGAGAACAAAATCATTAACACCAACCTAAAAGAAAAATCTAAATTTTATCCCGCTCATTGCAAATCTGCCCCGCTTGTCATGTTTGAGAAACTTGTCCTACAAGATCTAGAAAAAAATCAAACCTACTAAATTCGATACCCACAATCTAACACAAAGTGAAAGATTAGCAATCAAACAATTACAGGATGACAAAACCATAGTAGTTAAACCAGCAGACAAAGGGGGAGGCCTGGTTATACTATCTAGTACTATGTACATCGAAGAAGCTAATAGACAACTTAATGATAGTCAAGTATATGAAAAATTACTATCAGACCCAACCGCCAATATAAAAAAGATTTTTCTAACATTTTTTTAAAAAGGTGCAGGGGGGGCGGGGCCGAACCGCCATGCTGACCGGTCGCGGGCTGGAGAGGCTCCTGACAAAATATAGTCCCTTGTGGCACAAAACCCAAACACCACAGTAATCTGGGTGACCAGGAGATGTCTAATGTATCCAGGCAGATGCCAGAGCCATCGCGGTCCCTGAGATCGGGAGTTTCGGAGCCCCCGGTGGGCAATATGAGGCTTTGGGGACTGCGGCCTACGGGGGTGAGGAGCGGGATGGACGGCCGCCATCCTGTTTGTGCACCTGGCTGCCACGCAACGGCCTTGAGATGCACCTCGCGGGCCCCGCCGGTCCGTGGGGGGGGGTTATCCCGGTCCCCACCGGAGAGAATCACTGCCTTGCAGGGGCTCAACAACAAGCCTACCTGGCATTGTGCACCATATACTTGGTCATCAAAATGGCGGCAACCTCCTTGCCTTACCAATCGCCGGAGATGGCTGATCCCAACCTCGAGCTCGCTGCCCATGCTGTGCACCTTTTTGTAGGACCATAGACCCGACCGACTCTGCAGTGCACTGTGTGCGGCAGCATACATAAGGCCAGTACTGCCGACGGTTGTCTCACTCACTACCATTTGCTACAACATGCTACACCGCTATACTAATTAGCACAGAAGCCAGAGCCAAGTTCCGACGCTGCGGTCCACATCAAGCTCCCAGACTGCAATTAGACACCGGACCCCACCAAGAAACCCCAGGCAGCACGCTGAGCAGCCCTTTGCAGCACACCAGTGGCATGGGTTGAAGTCGGGAGGACCGGCCTCCGAGTACCTGATGCCAAGGCCAGTGCGGGACTTTGTACACATTTATTTCAGCTGTAGAGATGCACATTCAGCTCATCATAGTGCCTCATAAGTGCCTAGCCGGTGGTTAATAACCCTGTTAATAATTTTGTTGACAATCAAAAAAAAAAAAAAAAAGGTGCAGATTTTAATATTTTAAGCAAACAAGAAATTAATTTTTTTAAACATCCAATATCCGAAAATTCCAGTAATATATTTTTTACCAAAAATTCATAAAGATATAACCAACCCACCAGGCAGACCTATTGTGTCCGGGATTGGCTCACTCTTAAGCAATCTATCACAGTATATAGATACTCTTCTCCAACCTTCCGTAAAACTTATGAGGTCCTACCTAAAAGATTCTATGACTCTTAAGATTTTTAAATAATTTTAGCTGGCAACCCAACTTTATTTTAGTCACTTGCGATGTTCAGTCTCTATACACAATTATTCCACACGACATAGGGTGCAGCGCAGTGAAAAATATCCTCACACAAGAAAACAGAATTTCTAATACCCAAATTGATTTTATTATTGAGGGTATTAATATAATTTTAAAGAACAATTATTTTTGGTTTTTTAACTGTTTTTACCTACAAAAACGAGGCACGGCCATGGGGACTAGGTTCGCCCCCAGCTATGCTAACCTCTTCATGGCAGATTGGGAATCCACTGCCATCTGGGGCGAGCATGCATGGCAGGCGAACTTGATTACCTATTTTAGATATATAGATGATCTTTTTTATCTGGAATGGCTCAGAAGATTCTTTAAAATTATTTATTAATCACCTTAATTGTAATAACAGAGGCATTATTTTATCTTATGAATACAGTAAAACCACCATTAATTTTTTAGACCTGGAAATTCTTATTAAAAATGATATTTTAAATACCAAAACCTTTTTTAAAAAAGTATGCACAAATACAGCCATTGATCGCTCAAGTTGTCACTACAAACCATGGCTAGAAAGTGCACCTAAAAGTCAATTTTTAAGATTGAGAAGAAATTGCTCTCAAATAGAAGATTTTAATTCGCAAGCTGTTCTTTTAAAAAATCAATTTACAGAAAAAAACTATCCATTAGACAACCTTAATAAGACCATAGATGCAGTTAGAACCAAAGAAAGAACAGAACTCCTAAATTATAAAGAAAAAACCTCCGATAATCATTCCAGTCTTCCGATTATTTTTAATTTTAATAATAAAAGTAACCATGTTAAAAAAATTATAAACAAACACTGGCATCTATTACAACATGATGATACTCTTAAGAAAATCATACCAGAAAGACCAAAAGATTTTTTTTTTTTTTTGACATTCTTTATTTCAATTTTGTTTCATTTTTCCAAGTTACAATCGTGCATTAATGTGTTTAAACAAAAATAGACAATATGTATCGGCTTACATCAAGGTAAACAGTATACATGAACACAACTGGATGTAGATCGCATCTAAAATGTGCATTTAGTAACCTTTATGAGGCAAATCTTGCGTCGAGAAGCCAATGTGTGTAAAACTGTGTGTCAAACCAGCTCATATTGTGAGCTTTCTGGGAACTTAAGTTAAACTAGCTCGGGCTGTAGTCAGGTGCATGACTCAATCCGTAATCCTGGTAAGTGGGCGTATGTTCAGGACGTGAGTTACTGTCTAGTGCAAGGCAGGTATGTCTATATACAGCAGGTGTACCTATCGTCATCCTGCACTGCAGCATGTTACCGCTTCTCGCTGTGTCCTTTTGTCCAGCTTTCCTTTTCCCTCTTCCCTGTGTCACCCTCCCCTGCCCCTCTCCACTCCCTTTCCACTTGTGTAGTTATGTTTCCCTCTGTGAGTAGCATGTAGTGCACTTGTCAGGTTGGCAGTCGTATGTCTTGTGATAGTAGAGCTGGCATCGTGTATACGAGCCTCCCAGTTGTTGGGTTCGGGTAGATACGTGTGTATTATGACCTGTCGGCCTGGGGCTGTGTTTTATGGGACGTTGATTTGTGTGTAACTGTAGGTTGCTGCCTCCGTCCCTAGTAGGGTCGTGCGGGGAGTCCTTCATATGGTATTCTCATGGTAAGGTGGTGGGAGGCCTAAGAAACGTATCCCCATCTCCCCCTCAGTCTTTCTGTCCGGCTAGTCCCCGCTAATCTGGTGTATAGGTATGCGTGCTCTGGCCGGTGGTAGGGAGCGTGGAGGATGCGCAAGGGACGTAGGGGACAAGTAGCTATTGATTTTAGGATCAGCTAATTTGGAGTCTCAGCGGCTATGTTGACACTTGTTCTGGGTATGTTTTGCTTTCTGCGTTCAATCTAGGTCAGGGCAGTGTTCAATGTATTCGTGTCATGTTTCCAATTAGCTCGGGGCCCGACGTCGTGTCATAGGTCTCCTCACGGGAGCCTTGGGCTTAGGGGCCCAAGTGCCAAGCTCTAGCTGGGGTGGTACTGGGGGAGATCGGGCAAAATCTTTTTTTTTTTTTCGGTTACGAGACCGTGGTTAGGTAGGTTTTGGCGTATGCCTTGTGCGTCTACTTGTGGACGTTGGTGGCTTACCGAATTGTAGTGAGGGGAGCCGGGCGTGTTGGCTTGCTATTGTGTCTATTTTGTCTGTGTATGAGCGTTCCTGGAGACATTACCTGTCTTAATGTACTGTGTACGTCCTCAGCCTTCATGTGTTGGGGTGTCTCTCTCCCCCCTCCCTCATCTACCCCATCTATCTTTCCACGTTCCCTTCAGTTTCGGGGGTTAGTTTACCTTTGTTGGTGCCAGTTGCTTCCCAGACCTTGGGGATCTCGGCGGGCTCAGATTGCGTTGGTGTTGTCTGTGCGCACCGTGAGTCTCTTTCTGTCTATCCTATTGTATGTATCAGCTTTTGTGTTTCGGGCTACTTCCTGTCCTTGCTTTATTTGTCCATGCCTAGTTTCTGTCGGGGGTGGAGGGTCTGGGGGTTGGGATAGGGTCGGGATGGGTTGTGAGTTATGTCCATTCTTGTGGGGTTTAATCGGGCATACTGGCCCCGGAGGGAGCGAGGTCCCCAGCCGGAGGTGTATGTGCCACCAAAATTTTGTAATTACATTCTTGGAATTTAGTGCTTATGGATCCCTTGTGTGTGAGTTGGAATATTTTGTCCCATTCGCTATCTGTGAGTATGACATCTGCGTCTCTTTCCCATCGTGCAGTGAACCCCAGCGGTGGTTTGTCACCGCTGTTTTGGAGCATGGTATATAGGATCGAGACTCCGTGTGGGAGGTGGTGTCTGTCTGTGCATAATTGTTCCAGGTAGAGCAGTGGACGGTGCAGGTGACCCCTGCCTTTCAGAGTGGCAGCGTACGTTTTTATTTGATGGTATCGAAACTCGTCCATTCTAGTTGGTCGGCGTTCTTGTAATAGGTCTCCTATTGTTTTTAGGTTCGGCCCGTCACACCATTGGCTCATGTATACCCAGTCTGTGGCTCCCAAGTTCCCGAGGTCGGCCGGGCTAAGCCCTCCTGCCAGCTTCGGGTTGTTGGTGATAGGTGTAAGCGGGTTGGGGGACGTCGTGAGGTTCCCGTTGTAGCGAACCCTGCACCAGACCTGCAGCGTGGCGTTTATCATTGGGTTGTCCGTGCGTATGTTCTCAAAAGATGTTTCGCCCAGCCACAGTTGGGCGGGGATTTTGCCTAGGGCTTGTTGTTTTTCTATGTGGACCCATTGTTTAGTGGTCGGGTTAGCGTGCCAATCGACCAGTCGATGTATGTGGGTCGCCTGGTAGTATGTGGTGATCGACGGGAGGCCCGTTCCACCCTGGCTTTTTGGCCGTTCTAAGGTAGACCGTTTCACACGTGATGGTTTGTGGTTCCAGACGAACTGTCGGATGGTAGTCGTGATTGCTTGAAAGAACCCTCTGGGGATGGATGTTGGTAATGTCTGGAATAGGTATAGAATGCGAGGCATGACATTCATTTTTATCGCATTTATGCGTCCGAACCATGAGATGTACTGGGCCGTCCACCGTTTTATATCCAGTTGTAAGGTTGCTAGAAGGGGTGCGAAGTTCAGTTGGTATATGCGCGTCGTGTCCTCGGGTAGCCAGACGCCAAGATATCGCAATTTGGAGGTGCATATTCTGAAGGGGAATTGCGTTTGGATGTGTTGCTGGAGAGTCGCGTCCCTCGTGAGCAGCATTGCCTCGGATTTATCCAGATTTAGCTTTAGGTTGGATACCTCGCTGTAGGT
Source organism: Pelobates cultripes (assembly GCA_933207985.1). Taxonomy (NCBI): domain Eukaryota; kingdom Metazoa; phylum Chordata; class Amphibia; order Anura; family Pelobatidae; genus Pelobates; species Pelobates cultripes. Next base: position 68,262,097 of record OW240914.1, on the reverse strand, counting down.
TCGGAATGCGTCCAGGAGGTTCGGTGTCGACACCCTAGGTTGCTCCAGGAAAAATAGCATGTCGTCGGCATAGGCCGCTACTCGGTGTTCCTTTCCGCCTATGCTAAATCCCGTGATCCCCCCATGCCGTCTGACCGCTTCGAGGAAGGGTTCGAGGGTGAGGGCGAATAGAAGGGGGGATAGGGCGCATCCTTGCCTTGTGCCATTGCTTATGTCAAATGAGTCGGTCAGGGCTCCATTGACATGTATGCGTGCAGTCGGCGTGGTGTATAGTGCGGCTACCCAAGTTCGCAACCGTGGACCAAACCCCATGTGACTCAGGGTCGCTGCCATGTAATCCCAGTCTACCCGGTCAAATGCCTTTTCGGCGTCGGTGGATAGAAGCACCATGTCTCGTTTGCCGGCCACTGTTGCGTGTATGATAAGGGCTCGGATGGTGTTGTCCCTGGCCTCCCTCCCGGGTATGAACCCTACCTGGTCCGGGTGTATCAGGTCGGGGAGCGTTTGCGCTACTCTGGTGGCCATGGCTTTGGCGAAGAGTTTTATGTCCGCGTTTAGTAGGGAGATTGGACGGTAGCTGGCACAGTTAGTTGGGTCTTTTCCTTCCTTCGGTATGATCACGACCGTTGCCCTCAGGGTGTCCGTAGGGAATCGTCCTCCCTCTTGGATGGAATTGATTCCGGTGAGGAGTCTAGGAAGGAGAACGTCCTTAAAGGAGCGTATATACGCTATAGGGAGGCCGTCTGTCCCGGGGCCCTGTGGGGTTTGGATGTTTTCAAGGCTCCCGCTAATTCCTCAATTGTCATGGGTTGTTCCAGGTCGGCCTCTTGTTCAGGCGTCAGTTTACGGGTGGTATGTTCTTCTAAGTATGTAGCTATCCGTGCCTGATGGTGTGCTACTGTACGTCCCGATTTGTGCTGTGCTTGGTCATATAGCGTCTTGTAATATTCTTTGAAAGCCGTTAGGATGCCCTCCGGGAGCCGGGTGATGGCACCTTCTTTCGTGTGTATCTTGTTGACGTGTCGTGTTCTCCGTTTTTCCTGGAGCATCTTCGCCAGCAGTCGTCCACTTTTATTTGAATGTTCGTAGAAGTATCGGGATGTTTTCCTGGCTGTGTGGAGTAATCCTTGGGTCAATATGTCTCGAAGCTCTCTGCGAGTTTCCGTGAGTCGGAGGTATGTGTTATCATCCAAAGTGGATTTATGGGTTTGCTCAAGCTCAGCTATGCGGCTTGTCAGGTTAGCAATTTGCGTCGTCCTTTGTTTTTTGCGGCAGGTGCAGCTTGTGATAAGGTGTCCTCGGATGACACATTTGTGCGCTTCCCAGAGAGTCAGTGGCTGTATGTCCAGACTTTCATTTGTCGTGAAGTAGTCAGTTAGGGCCTGGTTTATAGCTGCGGTAAATTCCAGGTCGTCCAGCATGGATTCATTAAGCTTCCACTGTCTGTCTCTGGGTTTAAAGAGCGGGGATTGTGTACCGATCAGAACCGGTGCGTGGTCAGAGTGGTCCATGATGCCGATGTCTGCGCTACGTAGTAGGTTAAGATACTCCTGGGCCATGAAAATGTAGTCGATTCGACTATAGTGTGCGTGTACCGCGGAGTAGTGGGTATAGTCTCGGGCGTCTGGGTGGTACGTCCTCCAGCAGTCCACTAGCCCCATCTTGTGTAGGAGTCGTTGCGTGGCTTTCAGGCAGTGTGTGGGGATCGCGCTTTGGCCCCTCGAGGTGTCACGTATGGGGTCCAACGGCATGTTTAGATCTCCTGCTACGATCAGCAGGCCCCCTCTGAACTTCTCCAGTTTGGCCAGCGCCTGGCGTATGAACGTATCTTGCTTTCTGTTTGGTCCGTATAAGCATGCAAAGGTGTATTCATGGTCTGCGATGGTGCCTCTCAGGAAGAGGTACCTCCCGTTCGGGTCCGCTAGAGTTTGTGTAGTCTGGAATGGCACCGAGTGAGCGAACAGAATGGCAACTCCGGCTTTTTTGGTGTCGGGGTGGTTAGCGTAGAAACCCAAAGGGAAGCGCCGGTTTTCTAGTTTAGGTGCGTCTCCACCTTTGAGATGGGTTTCTTGCAGGAAAACGACGGAGGCTTTAGCGCTCCACAGTCGTCGGTGCAAGTGGGCCCGTTTTTCTGGGGAGTTGAGTCCCTGGACGTTGTTAGACCAGTACGTCAGCTGGGCCGGGGCAAACGCCCGGGTGGCAGCCATTTTGGGAGGGGAGAGGGGGCCCCACCCGCAGCGGCACTGGAGGGGTGAGGGGAAGGCTGTCGTCTAGGATGCGGGTTTTAGGAGGATGGGGTTATCTGGGGTCAGGAGGACCCGTGAACGGGGTTAGTTTGGGTGTGACGGCGACCCTGTACCGGATTTTGGGGGTTCTCGGGGGTTGGTTACCTGACCTTCCCTGAGGTTCCGGTATAATTTACAGGAGGGTCTGTCTCAGTGAGGTACAGTGTCGTCTTGACCAATGGGGTGGTTCGGTCTAGTGGTTGATTGTCATCTACTATCTCCTTCGGCTCCCAACCTGAATTGGGCTTTCGTAGTAGCTATGTCTCTCAGTGTAGTGTTGAAGATGGGGTGCATGGTAGCGGGTCTCTGCTCCCACATGTCGCTATGGGGCCGTTTGTGTATCTTGTTGTGTGCTTTTAAAGGGTGCGTCCCTCCCAGTCTCCCCCTTCATTATGCGTGTTTGTGGCTGCCTGTTCGAAACCCTGGATCACCCATGGCCGTATTTGGGTCGGGGTTCAGCGGTGTTATTGGGAAGAATTGGTGCATGTGTGCGCAGTGGGTCCGTAAGAGTCAGTGGCGCCGGGCGTGGGGTGTCACCTCCTGTTGGCGTGGTATCAGACGGGCTGAGTTCGGGTCCGATCGTCCCGGAGTGGTGCCCTTGATGTCTGCCCGTGGCTTGGGTTCCGCTAGGCGGGTCCAAGGATCGCTGTTCGGGTCCCAAGTCTTGTCATCTAGGGGCCCCGTGGCCGTCTGTCTTGGGGGGCTTCTCAAGCTTGGGGCATATCGGGGGTGTGCGGCGTCGTGGTAGTGTGTCTGCCTCGTTACTTTCTGGTAAGTGTAGCGTGCGTGGCACGTGGGGGAGCAGGAGTGAATGCGTATGCGGGTCAGGGGCGGACTGTGTGCGGGGGGGTCATGCCTGCAGCTGAGTTACTGTCATTGTTTTGCTACGTTAAAGGCCGAGCAGTCCCTGATCCCCTCAGTCTGTCTTATGTGTCCGCGTGATGTGTCCCTCATCCCCCCCTCCACATCTGTCAGCCCGTCCCCCGTGATTCCCGAGTATTGTGCCATTGTCGAGCCCTAGACGCCCGTGCATCTCTTTGGTCCACTCATATACACTCCTAGCCCCTCCCTATGTGATCGCTGATGCAATGGGCCCAGTGTGACGCGCTGGGTATCTCTTCTAGTGCATATGTGTGTCACTCTGATGGGCGCTCTTTGTGGCTACCGTGGGCATTAACTTATCTAGTGGAATATTTACAGTAGTGGGCCCCCCCGTCTACCACTCTAGTTCCCAACATGTGACACCCGTGTCCCTCGTTAACCAAACACCACCACCCGCTCCCGGAACCTCCCCTGTCCTCCCGGCAACAGTTCGAACTGCTGTCCGTTGTACAGCTATGTTTAGCAACCGTTTTAGGTGGGAATTCGTCCTGTTGAGGGCCTGGTTGCCGTCTCTGGGGAGTTCCACATTGTCCCATGATTCCCCTCTCCCATGAAATTCCCCCCCTCCCAACCTGACAAGGAGCCCCGCTGTAGGAGCTTGGCTTTTGGTAGGTCCGGGTGGTATTAACCTCTATAGCTGACCGCCAGGCTGCCCCGCCACCCCACCTAGACAGGCTCCCCCCTTGCCCCTTGACTAGTGTAGTGGTAGAGTACATACCCCTGGCAGGCTGGAGCGTGGAGAGTCCCGGGCTGGGAGGAATCCGAGGGGGAGAGGGCCACGGTAACAGGGTTTTGGTGTCGGAGCGGCTCAGGGGGGTAGTTCCCGTGGCTGTTCAGGGACGGTGTTGGTTTATTCTTCCGAGTTCTCTGGGCCTCCCCTGCATAGTGGAGGAGTGGGTCCCGAACGGAGGTTATGAGCTACTTCTGACGGACCCGTGGCCCGGGCTGGGGGACCCTCCAGGATCCAATTCGGGATCTGTATCATGGGTAGGCCCGCGGCTTGTAGAAAGCGGGGGACGTCGTTCGGCCAGCGAATTATGTGCCAGACATTGCCTGAGCGGGCTTGGAGGCTGAATGGGAACCCCCATTTGTACGGAACCCTTCTCTCCTGCAGCATCCGTGTCAGTGGTCTAAGTGCTCGGCGGGCATCCAGGGTAATAGTGGACAGGTCCTGGTAGAGGGAGACTTGGGAGTCCATGTATGTGATCCTTTGCTGCGCCCTTGCTGCTTGCATTATGGCCTCTTTTAGTTGGAAGGATTCTAGGGAGCAGATGATGTCGCGTGGGAGGCCGTCCCTTCTAGGCGCCCGCAGGTCTCTGTGGGCCCTCTCCAGACCGAAGTCACTAGGAGCCTCACTGCCCATGAGGTGTGTGAACAGGCCTGTTAGGACTTCTTGAGGGATTTCTCCCTCAGTTTCTGGGAGGCCTCGGACCCTTATGTTTTTGCGACGACCTCTGTTGTCGAGGTCCTCCACTTGGCGGCGGATGTCCAGGAGAATGTTTCCCTGCCGCCCTGTAGCCAGTTCAGCCGCTTGCATTGTTTGGGTGTGCTGGAGGCGGTCTTCCTCCAAGCTATCTATGCGTTGTTCCAGGGCCGAGAGGTCCCTGCGGACCGCCGTGATCTCCTCCCGGATAACGGCCTTCAATTCCGCGACCATGTCTGACTTATCTTTGCGGGTGAGCATGTTGTGGATTATAGTTTGCCAGGTCTGCAGATATTTGGGTCAGCGTGGGGGTGCGCCCGGAGAGTCGGTCGAGGCGCCATGCTAAATTAGGAGAGGGGCCCGGCGTCGGTGGCGGGGCCGTCTGAGCCTGATGAGCCCCTAGGATGCCTGTAGAGTATTAAATTCCATGGGGGCGGGTTATATTTAGCGGTGTGACACGGAATTACCAGCTGGCGTTAAGTCTTTTGCTTTTCCCATCGCGAAAGTTTATGAAGCTATTTGCGGGGTTTACCAGGTTGGGGCCTAGGAGCTTAGGAGCAGTCGCGTCTTACTCCATCGGCGGTCAGGACCGCCCGAGCTATGTTTATATATTAAAAAAAAAAGGGTTAACCCTAGCTGGACCAGGCACCCAGACCACTTCATTAAGCTGAAGTGGTCTGGGTGCCTGTAGTGGTCCTTTACGGGGAAATTTCATCAGCTGTGCAATATTAGACTTTAGCCAATATGATATCTTTCTATATAATTTTTTTTTAATACTTTTGCTTAAAGATTTAATACATTAGGTATAAAGATTTAATATATTAGGCATAAAGATTTAACAGCTTGAATGTCCCTTTAAAGGAATGAGATGACATAATGGTTTTCTTCAGGTCTGTTATTGTCTCTGCTTTCCTTTATTCTCCTTTAGTGTTTAGAGAGTTGCGCAACCTTCCGTTTGAGATGTGATGGAAGAGGATTGGGAGTTTGTGCGTAGCACTTCTAGTAAAGCCTTTCTCTGTGCGGAATAAAGCCGGGTTATCCCCCTTTTATTCTCGTCACTGAGGTTGTGTGAAGCTGACACAAGAGGACAGACAAGTTTTTTGTTTTGTCATTATATTGATTAAACCTCTTGGTGTCCAGAGAGAGATTAAGAAAGTGAAGGAGTCACGGTAATAACAAAATGGCATTTCAGATTTGTCGGCATGATTTGTGTCTCATGGAAGGATCTAAGGGAAATGGTGACATGTCCTGTAATATTATAATTCTAGGAAGCTACCATAATGTGCTTTAAATT